>OX422222.1:228605365-229212481 GCA_949130495.1 Sambucus nigra | reverse complement strand
AATTTTCTCGAACACTCTCCCCATTTCTCTTCGCAAAAGTCAGTAAGCATCCGACTTCTTTGGTGTAATAGTTACATCCACACCAAATATTTATTTTCCCCACTGTTATAAATAGAGCTACGAAATATAAAAGCTATTGTTTTTTTTGGGTATTGAAGGACGATACTCTGGGGAAGAAGATGAATATGTCATTAGAGGTTTTGGTAGAACTTCTGATGGGGTTTCTTGGAGACAAACTTGGTGGTGCAAGGCAACTCCTTTAAAGCTACCTTAGGAGGTGTGGGGTTGTCATCTTCTTTGCTCTTTCATACCTTCCTCTTATTAGAGTTTCATTTGAAGTGGTATTATCTACTTTTTACATTCAAGAATCTATTTGATGTATATTGCAGTCTTGTTATTATTGAATGTTAAGAGTAGGATTGATATGAGAATGATGATGGGTTTTCAAGTGAAAGAAATAACAAACATTTTTATGGAATAAAAATGTAAGAAATGTGATTTTTGTTAAAAATAAAGAATGGGTAAATATTTCAAGGTTTGAAATATTAAAGTTGCATTTTTAAAAAATGATGTATTATTTTTAGAAATTTGATGTTGAGTATTTTACGGAATAAAATTTTGAAATGTCATTTTGTTGAAATTAAAGAGTGGATAAGTATTTCAAGATTCTAAAATGATAAAAGTCGACATTTTATGAAAATAGGGTATTTTCGAGTAATGTTGATGAAAAACATATTATGAAATAAAATATTTGCAAATGATGTGAATTTGTTGGAAAATGATAGTTTGTTAAAATTAAAGAGTAAGTAAATATTTCAAGGTTTTGGAATATTGAAAAATGGTGTTTTAATGAAAATGAGCATTTCTGGAAAATATTGGTGTTAAACATTTTATGAAATGAAATGTTTGGGAATAATGACCTACTTTGGTAATTATTTGGTGAAATATATGTTTAAACATGTATTAGGAATTGTGGGTTTAAAATCCATCATCTCATGTAGATAAACTTGTAGTATTTTGACATAAAATGTATAAACAAGTTTAAAGAAGATTTTTTTGGGTTTAAACGTAAAATAAGAAAAGTTAGAATTTTAGTCTTCAAAATATGTGTAATTGGGACTAAAGGATATGATGAGAATAAGGTTAAAAGACTACATGTTAACTAAAAAGAAATGGAAATTTTGTTATAAAAGTAGTCTTAAGTGTGAATCTATTTCTTGAAGTAAAAAGTAAAGAAATGAGGCTTAGAAAATGTTGATAAAGTGGTATTCATTAAGTGTTAATGGGTAAACATGGAAAAGTTAGTTTGTAACTTAGTGATGTTGTAAAGGATTAACACTTATGGAATTAAGCAGGAATTAAAGGTGTAAAATTGTTTCCAATTAAGAAAGGTATTACTCTGAGTGTAAAATGTGTGCTAATGTGTTAAACACTTATGAAGTTGGTATGAATAACTTAGTGAAATCAACACTTGTGAGAATCGAGTAAAAGGTGATTTTGGAAACAAAGGGGTAAAATGGTAATTTTACTTAAAGTGGGATATTTTTATGAAATAAAAATGTTGTAAAGGTTGTTACACAAAGTGGTCCTAAACAAGTATATTTTTTGGAATAAATATGAAGGTTAAAGTATAAAAGACATGAAATGGTAAATTTTCTAAGTGTAACACAAATTGGGGTGGTAAAGTCCAAGATTTTGGCTTCGACAGGGTAAAAAGGACAAGTGGAATAATGTGGACATTGTAAAATGTTAAAACACATAAAATGAACTCGAATGACACTGGGATCAATCAAGAAGGTCTCGGATCCCTTGGGTGAAAACCCTTAAATCACTGGCCTGAGCATATGGTGCGCATAGCCAACGGTGTGGAGCCCGTGGAAGTATGCGGTATAGGAAGTTTCGAAAAAGATAAAGCAAATTTGGAACAAGTCAAGAAATGGCTTGTTTGGTAAAATGTGTTAATACAGCCTAACTTGAATGAATATAATAAATGTTCCATTAAATGTGAAATGGACAAATGAATGCGTAAATCTATCAATGTCCATAAGATAAGGAAAAGTGGTCAAAGAACATGGATAAATGGGTGATTACACTACACCAAATCTGCCGAATTATCAAGGTCATTGACCTTGACAAATCCAACTTGTCAAGGTCAATGACCGTGACATTTCGAGGCGAGACAATTTTTTTTGTCACGGTCGTGTCGCGGTCAATGACCGTGACACGTCTGTCACAGTTTATAACCTTGACAAAGTCGTGACCCTTTTTAAAAAAAATTGTCACGGCTATTGACCGTGACATGTCCGTGACAACTTTTTGTCACGGACGTGTCACGGTCAATGACCGTGACAATTCTGGGCAGAATTTAAAAAAAATCTGCTGGGCAGTATGGCCACTGCCACTACCCAGCAGTATATTTGTACCTGTTATAGCAACGTTGTACCTGTTTCAAACATCATATATCCAAACAAACTAAAGATAATGCAAATATATATTCAAAATAGACACTATTTAAGAAGAAACAACATCACCATCAATTATCTCAAATCTACAAACTATTTGCATGGAAAAGAGATTTTGTACCACGACGCTCGGGGACACCTCCTTATCCTTCCCTTCTCGTCCGAATATCCACATAAGTATAGAGCATATGTGGCCTACCCTTAGGGCCACTCCCTGTCCCCTGAATTGAAATAAAGTAAAATTAGTATCCGCCCCTCAAATATAGATAAATATAAATTGTAATTGAAATCGAAATCGAAATTGACATATAAATATAAATACATTACCTGTAGTGTCACTCAAACAGCTAACTTGAGCTCATATGGCACCTCCTTCCAACTAATGTACCCCGGGCAATCGTGTCAAATATAATTCTCTTCATATCTAAACACTAAGAAATACCATAATCCTATGGAGTTATGCGTTGCAAATTCCTTCCAACCGTTGTGTAGCCAAAAATCAGCAGTTGAAGTTGTCAATTCCACCTTTCAATGGTCTCCCATGTTTTGCTAGAAGTTCCAAGTGGTGGGGTATGGAAAGTGGAATTGACAACTTCAACTGGTGATGTTTGGCTACATAACGGTTGGGAGGAATTTGCAGAGCATCGCTCCATAGGATTATGGCATTTCTTAGTGTTCGGATAGACGAAGAGATTCAGTCTCCTCTCCACAAATAGGACACCCCAAATAACTATGTACTAATCACCTATTAAAGGTAATAAGCGTATATTCATGGATTAGTATAAACAAAACTTAGATGTAGTTGGAATATTTATGTATTAATCTCCTCTCCATACACGCACACTACACAAGAGTAAAAATGATAAAGTGCAGAACAATTAAAAGCATTAAAAATGGATGTTTCGGTACAAATTGAAATATTTATTACAAATTGAAAAATTGTTTCAAATTCGGGTTATCATCAAAAATGGATTGATATTCGGTAGGAGCAGACAAGTCATCCACACTACTATTTAGACGCCTTGGAGCGTGTTGGACAATTGACCACGGCTCGTTGTTGATATACTCCGAGTAAAACACTTGCTTAACCTTTTGAAATGCACAAACAAACGGCTCATCGCTCACGTGGTCGTTGCTCTTCAACTTGGACAAGTCAACCATGATCAAATTGGTGACAGGATCAACTTTACAAGCATTTTTATCCTCAACTCTTACCCATTCACAGTAAAATACAACCTCTTTGAAGCTTATATAATCCAATTCAAATATATTTTGGATTACACCATAGTAAGTCATTTCAGCTTCAACGAGGTTTTTATCTTTTGCGCTCGCTCGAAAGAAAGTAAGAGCCTTGTATGAAATTCCCGAGTTCTGTACATTTGTACTTTCCTCGTACACTTTAGCGCCGAAAATGTAACCGTTCAATCGATACTTTTTGTACTCTTGTGCCACGAACAAGGGTCCAGTGGCTAGACGAGCAAGCCTTGATGTCGTATCACCCATCTTTAGGAGCTGAGAATATTGATAAATTAATTATATTAGTGGTAAAATTTGAGTGTAATGTAACGTTATATAAAGACTGTTTTCATTATAATTACCTCTTGTGTCAACCATAGCCTAAATTCGCTATCTGATTGTACCATTATTTTTTGTCTTTTATTGTTCTCACAGGCTTCATATTTACTGCATATTACAAAATTAATCATGTATAAAATAATCTAAAATAATGTTAAACATTATAATATTCGAAACTTACTTTTTCCATTCTTCGACATCTTCATGTGTGTCAAATAGATAACGAGCTACTTGTTCATGTTGCAAACTCGTTAATTTCACTCGTTTTCCCATCACATTACCACCATCATCGACGAATTCATCAGTGTCATCAATGTTGGTCGAGTCAGGCATATATTCCCGAGTATATATTGATGACTCCACGGTGATGTATTCCTCTACAATTGATCCTGCAATATATCGCGTATTCTTGACGTAATCTTTAAAAACTTTCATCAATCTTTCAAACGGATACATCCACCGATATCTAACTGGACCACAAAGAAGTGCCTCGTCGCATAGGTGTACTAACAAGTGAACACTTATGTCAAAGAATGCTGGGGGAAAGTACTTCTCCAATACACAAATCGCTTCGTTCACAGCCAATTTTGCGGCCACTATGTGTTCTCGATTCCCTACCTTCTCACACAAGAGGGAGAAGGTAATACTAATTTGCATAATAGCCCTACGCAAATCCTTGTGCTTGGAGAAACAGTGCTTAAACAATAGAGGAACCAATTGCATGATCACATGCCAATCGTGGGACTTACACTTATGTAAATCATGAGTAGCATAATTCACAATCCTTTGCAAGTTGGACGAAAAAGTAGATGGGCCCTTCAAATTATATATTGTGTCTAGAAGCACCTTCCTTTCCTCACTCGTCAAAGTAAATGCACCAGGGAGAATTATTGTCCTTCCCCTACTATCTTCTTTCAACCATAGTTGCGGCTTAAGTTTTAACGTTTTAAGGTCTTTTCGTGCATTTTCTCCATCCTTCGAATGACTCCCCCCAAGGCAAGTACCCACAATATGTTCAACGAAGTTCTTCTCTGCATGCATCACATCCAATACATGGCGCACCGGGTTTTTCTTCCAATAAGGCAAGTCAAATAAAATTGACCTCCGAGACCATGCCTTTCTTATCTCAGTTTCATTCCCAGTTGGGGTCTTCTTATGCTTGACATTCTTAAATTTGGGATTCTTACCTGGCATATTTGGGCCACATTCAGAATATTTACTTTCAATTTCTAAACCCGAAAGTTATCTCGGCGGTAGCCTATGTTCAACTCCGCCCAATAAAAAATTGGAACCTTTCTCAAATCTGAAACTATGAGCTGGGGGTAAAAACCTCCTGTGGCAATGGTATACATTTTTTAAGCTAGAGGAAAGACACAAGCATGAATCGATTCATACTTCATTCCCAAACCTTTCAAACTGTTCTTCATAACATGATAGCTATTTGGAAGTGTATTCACCTTGGGTAATAAGCCCTTCACCCATTTAAGAATTCCCATCACGCTATTGCCAGACAAACCGTACTGCGTCTTCCAACTGTGCAAACCAACCATGGCATGTAAAGTTGTTTGATCTTTCTCACAGCCAGAGTATAACGGTTGGGTCGCCTTAAATTTTAAACTTTGGTAGTCATCGTCAAGTTTTATCGTGTTATCTTCACGAGCACTTGAATCTTCTACATCATCAGTAACCTCATTCTCCTCAGCTTCATAAACTTCGTACGCATCATCAACTAAATCCTCTAATATATTATGATCTACGTCGTGCCCTTCTACATCTATTCTACTTGTTAAAGGTTGTTGTGAAGGTTGGTCGGGGACAAAAGGAACTTTCAATTCACCGTGAAAACTCCAAAATTGATAACTATCTTGCATACCCGATCTTAACAAATGTAGTTCAATTGTTTTCCACTCAAACACCTTACCATTCTTACACCTAGCACACGGACACGAAAACTCTTCATCATTACGACATCTCTTTGCATATTTCACAAATTCGTTAGCACCTCTTCGAAACACATCCCCCATTCTATTAGTCTCACCCATCCACTCTTTGTATTTCGAATATCCCAACACAGCTACCACAAGTAAACACCTATTAAAGGTAAACAAAACTTAGATTTATAGTATGTTTTATTTAATTATCCCATCATTTAATTATCCTATTAAAGGGTAAGTGGTCCTATCCCATTCAAGACTGCATTTTTCTGTAATATACTTAACAGTTCATGCACATTGTTACGATTTGAAAATAATTCGACATCATATCCCCTTAGTTCTCCAAGTACACGACGTAGATTGGCAGGTGTGAGTGTTATCTCAATTGGTCAATTGAAATAACAGTCACACTTGTCAATCTAGTATGTACCCAGAGAACATTAAGATACGACTGCAGAACTTCCTCCAAAAGTAACAACTTTAAGCCAATAAGAATATTATACAGAAATTATACAGTCTCAAACTGTCCAAACGGGACAATTCGAGAGATCTCATTACAGGGGTAATGACTCTCGAACGGGTCTAAGGGCTATTGAATGCGTACGCATAAGAACTAGAAGGCTAGTATCTATGCGCACTATATTTAATTTCAAGTATGTTTCATATAATGGGTTAATTCAAATACAAAAATAAATTCATGGGTTAATTCAAATACAAAAATAAATTCATGGGTTAATTCAAATACAAAAATACAAATTCATGGGTTAATTCAAATATACACACACACACACACACACACACACACACACACACATCCCTCCACACCCCCCACTCACCACATACACACACACCCCCACCTCCCTCCACACCCCCCACTCACCACATACACACACACCACCACCCCCACTCACTATTTAAAATAATCTCAATGTTAATTTCATGTAGTGACTATCTATTTAAAATAATCTCAATGTTAATTTCATGTATTGAATTTCTACTATTGTTTTGTGCTTTTTATAAATCATATTCAATGTTAGATATGTGTTTTGTTAAGATATCTAAGCTGTTCTATAGAATTATTTTTTGTATCTTGAAGTTTAAGTTCTAAAATAATCAACCTAAAGTTGTGGTTCATAAAGTATTATCACAAATATAAACTAAGAGTGATAAAATAACTTTGAGGCATATAAATTAATTGTGACAAAGTAAGATTATGCACCAGAACCTAAAATGTAAAAAAAGTGTTTTTATTTAAACCCCACTTTTCTTTATATAACTCCTATTTTATTAAACTTTAAATATAATTAAGGGTGTATAGAAAGAAAAGTTAAATAGGATTAAAAACAACATTTTTAAAATATGAAGGGCTCACCAATTTGATCAAATTTTTCAACAACATAGACTAAATGATTATTTATTTTTCATGCTTTTAGCAATTTCGGATGCCATTTTAACCCTTATTGTAGTTTTTTGTTGTAATGTCATTTAAAAAAAATCATTTAGGTATGTAAATATATTGTAATAGATCTTGCCTTCCACAAAATGATATTTTATGGTAAAATTTTATTTAATGGATATAAAGTCATGTGATGCCTATATGTGTTATTTTGCATCTAATAAAAACAAAAAACGTCATATATGGTTTTTTTCTCCATTAGTATAAGTATATAGCGATTATTTCACACTTAAATCACATATTAAGTCGGCCTTCATTTTTTTATGAAATTTGTAGAAAATTACTTATTTATTTTGAATGAAAATAAATTGTTATCCAATATTTTTGGATATTATTTATAATTATGAAACTCATACACAAATTAATGTTGTATCAAAATAATATTACATTTTTAACCCCCTACCCCCACCCTACCCCACCCCCTACCCCCACTCTGCCCCCACCCTACCCCCACCCTGCCCCACCCCCTACCCCCACCCTGCCCCACCCCTACCCCCGCACACACACACGCACATATATACACACATACACACATATATATACACACAAACATATATATAAATGGAAGAGAGAGAGAGAGAATTAAACCTGAAAGTAGAGAGAGAGAGAGAGCAGCGTCGAGAGAGAGAGAGGGAGGGAACGGCGGGAGGGAAAAATGAAGGGGGAAAGGGTTTTTGCTGCAAACATTGTCACGGTCGTGTCAAGGTCATTGACCATGACAACTATTTAAAGAATTATCACGGTCATTGACCATGAAAATTCTTTGTCACGGTGGTGTCAAGGTCAATGACCGTGACACAAAACGCGTGTTTTTTGTCACGGTCAATGACCTTGACAAGGATGACCGGCTGAAAGGTGACAATTTTGTCATTTTGGTGTAGTGTTAAGCAACCTTGTGGTTAAACCCATAAATTTCATGAGTATGTATTCAAAAAGGTTTTCAAATGACAAATAAGTATTTTCTAACACGATGCTTGCGTGTGTTGAAAGGGTGAGTTTCAACGAATATACTAACGTGTATCGAATTAAAAGGATAAATGGTAATTCCGGTAAAGGAATGGGTTCGAATAAATCAAAGTAATGGCTTAATGCGTTGAATCGGGTGTGTTTAATAAAATAAGAAATGATAGGATTGAATCAATGAATTGTTTACAATGTTAAGGTAAATTAACCTGGATAAGTAATGTTTTTGGAAGTAAATGGTTAATGCATTTGAATATGTATTTTTCAAAGGTGTGTGTGTGTATATATATATATATATGTAAATACATATATATTTTTGCATGCATGTAATTGTAACGTGTCAGTATCCTTTTTGTTGTTCGTTTGTACATTGCTTATATATTCCCACTAGGCATAGGCTCACATCCCCGCTTTGTTACTACAGGTTGGGAGCAGTTTCGTCTTTTTGAGGGCCTTTCATAGGTAAGTACTTTATTTATTTTTGCGTTAGCATCTTTGTTTACTTGGACCTCGGGATACTTCCCATGGGTCCCTCACGTAGATTATCATGAAACTGGTATCGCATGTTAAACAAGCGAAACTATAATTAAAATAAAACTTGATTAGCAACATTATATAGGAATGTTCCATTGAACTTCACACCTAACGCTCATGTCAGACCGAGTTGATTACGGGTATTCCATAAATTCGGGTCGGGGCATTATAAATGGTGTCAGAGCTCTAGATTCAAGATTCCTTTCAAGTGTGATGTGGTGATGTCATTATTAGATATTTCAACATCGGTATTGGGTAGCGTCGTTCATGATAGTTTGATGACGGTTTGGTTCGTGTCCTCGACGGTAAAGTCTAAGAGGTTAGCATGACAAGTGAGTTAGTGCAAAGTGGCACGCTATCAGATTGATAGTTATTAATCGCTTTCACGTTTATTATTAGAATTATAGTAATTTATGATTGTCCAGGCAAACCTTTAGTGGTGACACCATAGTTGTTAGTGTGAAATGATTGTGTTGAATTTTAATGACATAGAATCGCTCGAGATGTCGATAGAATGAAATGATACCCAATGGGCAAGTAGCACAAGTTGCATATAGTCAACAATAGAGGTTAATGGTTAGGGTGTCTCGACTAGGCACTAATGATTTGTGATTGAAAGGCATATACAACCCTTAGGTACGACGCTTATGGATAGTTAATGCCAGTGAAATGATTAGGCAAATTCTCTCCTTGGGGTGATATCGCAATTGATAGTGCTTCGATGAACACATGAAGTTGTGTAGGCGGATAGTGGAAACATCGCGATCACTAGTGTGATATGTATTGCATGATAATTTTAATTGTGAGAGTAGCCTTATTAGTGACCACCGTGAGTAGTGTTCACTCCGGCCTAGTGGTAAAGGTTGTGTATCTCATGTATGGAGACTAAATAGTTGTGTGGCAATAATAAGTTTTGATTTGTGGTGAGAGCATATTAGTTCCTTGGTTGAGGACTTAGGTTTAAGTATATTTTGGGTTGTAATGTGGAATTGAGAAAAAGGATCATGTGTAGCATCCATGGTGTGGGCCTTGGTGTTTGTAGGCAATCCCCCGATGCCCTATGTCCTAACAAGATTTATATAGTCGTGTTAATTCATAGGTTGTCACTTGACGCGATATTAGCATAATGAGGCAATTTTGGTTGCCATAGGTGAATGGTAATTGAGAATGAGGTGAGGAAGACCTTGAGGTTTATAGGCTACATGAGATGTCATGTACCCTGCCATAATTCGTAGTAGCATTGGTTGTGATTTGTACATAACTTATAGTCACAACCGTTTAGAGGAAAGGTGAGATTAGTATCTAAGTGTTGAAACTCGTTTAGCGGTCGAGGTAATGGCCAGGTGTGAGGTAATCCTAGTGTGTGAGTAGTTCATAGGCACGTCGAGGTTCCCATAGGATAAATTGTTTATGGCATCATTAAGGATGAATATCGGATGTTGTGATGTCTTGATGTGTTCAGGATTAAGGTGCATGATAAAGAAACTTTTATGTATATTCTTTTCGTCGTTGGTTGAAAGTCCTCTATTCAAAACCTGAAAATACCTACAAAATAATATCAAACTAAAGTGTAGAGTGGTAAGTAAGGATGTCAATCCACATCAAGGGGGTAAGATAAAGACAAACTCAATTGTAATTCAATTTTTATTTTCTTTTTGGAATTTTTCTTTTTCTAATTTTTTTAGCTTTTTCAAATATTAAAACAATTTTTAGGAGTGATGGTGAAATAACACTAAACTAAATCAAAGATCTAAACAATTAACTAAAAAGTGACTAAAAATAATGAACTAAGTCTAACACTAAAATAAGAGAATAAGTGAGGAAGCAACTCTGAGAACAATCAAGGAACACCACAAATTTTAGTTATTCTAACTAATTAATTTAATTATTTTAATTCTCCCAAATTTATATCAAAATTACAGACCAACTCTCGTTGCAAGTGTAATTATAATAGTAATCTTTTAGAAAATTAAATTTAACCCCCCACAACTCTAGAAATTATATCTACACTCCTTTTAATTAATCACCCGCTATGATCGATTCAGCAAAATTTATGTACATCTTAGAAAATGAAAATAGAGTTGAAATTCAAGTAATAATACCCCACTTAAGAAACCCCTACCTCTAGTTCGAATCTAAAATGGATATTATAACTAGAATTTCGATTTTCTTTCGAAAATCATTTACCCTCTCTTGAGGCGTAAATTTAAGGGCGGGGGATCAAAATTAACATTCAAATGGAATTTTAAATTGATCAAACTAATTAAATCAAAATAACATCAAATAAGGGTTCACCCCACCCCTTGAAAGGGGATTTAGCATAACATGGTATTAAATTTGACAAATTAATAATCAAATGCATAAAATAAATGAGAAGAGAAGAGAACAATCAAACCCAATCGCTTGAAGTGAAATTATACTCTTATTTCCTTGAATTCAAGCACCATCCATCCAATATGAGCATCCAACAATAATCAATTCAATATAATACTCAATTGAATTACTCACAATTTATCCTCACAAATATCTAAAATTAAAAATAAAACTATTTACAATTTGTTTTCCTAATTTATTTTCTAATCTAACATATCTCTCTACTTTCTCTAGAATTTTATCTCTCTATTTACATGATAATGGATAATAATGGATGAATTCAACTATATCAATCTATTATGAAATAATTGCAAAAAATGCAAAAATTCATTATAGATGGGTGGGTGGAATTTATCCTAGAGATAAATTTTACTACACACCCTTATATTGAGATATTTACGAAAAATGAAAATACTCTCTAAAGAGGGGTGTAGAGAAATTTATCACACATGAGTTTTAAAAAACTAAATTGAGATACCTCTTCAAATGGTCTTCATCTTTTTAAATAGGAGATACATGTCACACATGGGGCTAAGGGGTATTTTTGGAAATTTATATTTGGGTGAGGATGTGGGAGAGGTGTGACATGGATTGTGTGAGGCAGGGAAGGAATATGGGTGAGGGTATTGGGTGATAAAATCTGATTTGGTTAAAAAGGGTATAATAGGAAATGGGGGTTAAAAGAGGTAAATGGTTTAAATGGGTTTTATTAGGCATGTGGGACAAGTTGACTTGGTCTTTGGCTTTTGGCTTGATTTAATTGGTAGGTGGCAAATCGATTTTGGCTTCGAAAGGGTTAAAAGGTTGTTGGAGACAAATGGGTTTGGTGAGGTCGGATGGGTCACGAGTTGTTGGAGGGTTGAAGGGGGTAAGGTCGGGTTGATTTCGATCATGGGTTTGATTCGGTCCAGTTTTTGCATGATGGAATAAGGCGGGTCGAATGGGTTTTTGAGGTCGCGGGTTGAAGGTTTTTTCGGCCGGTGAGGGGGTCGCGGTTCTCAGGTCGCCGAAATGGGTTCGGGAAGCAGGGCTAGCCGTCGGCATGTGGGTTCGGGTTTCGCGCTAGAGATGATGCAGGACGGGGCGGACAGGGGTGAGTCCGGGTTAGATGGTGGGTCGAACTTTGTTTTTTCGGCCTTGGGTGGTCGCCGTCGGAGAGGGTAGCAGCGGGGGAGTCCGGGTTGGATCATAGGGGCTCCGTCGGATTGGGTGTTGCTGGGGCTAGTAGGTCCGGTCGCGGGTCTCTGGTCGAGTTTAGGTGGGTTGAAACATGGATGGTTGTTTGTTTGAGGAGAGAGTGTGAGGTGTGTTGTGTTTTTGTTATGGAGGGAAGAGAGAGGAGTTGGGTATGGGGAAGAAGATGAAGGTGAGGGAGGTAGTGTGTGAGAGGGAGAGGGTGTATGGTAGATAGTGTGCGTTCGAGTTAGTTTAGGTGTATGGGGGTATAGGTTAGTTAGTGTGTGTGTGTTGTTTGTACACCTAATAAAAATAACACAACCTAACTAAAAAAACATAAAACTAATAAAATCTAATAAAATTCTAATCTAAAAATAAAAAGACGAAAAATAAAATAAAAAATAAAAATTAAGCTAAACTAAACTAAACTAAACTAAAAATAAAAATCTGGTAAACTACTAAGGACTAATCCTAAAAATCAAAGGAAATAAAAATAAACATTAAAAATCTAATAAAACTAAAAAAAACTAAAATCCTAAATAAAAAAATATAAAAGACACAAAAAAAAATCTATTAAAACTAAAAATAAAATCCTAATATAATAAAACTAAAGAAAGATCAAATCCAATAAAACTAGAAAATAAATTTCTAAAAATCTAATCCTAATAAAATAAAATTAAAATTAAAAACTAATAAAAATCAAGATCGAGATAAAGAAATATAAAAAAATCCTAGAAAATTCTAAATAAATCTAAAAATAAAAACGAATCAAATAAAATCTATAAAATCTAAAAGTACAAGCACAACGCACACACGGGGGTTCGGGTGATAGTTTAGGCTAGGGTGAGGTTACGGGACAAGGGGAATGTCTCCATTTGACTGTAAATTATCTCGAAATATAGATTTTAACACCGCAACTGCAATCAACCCTGCACATTAAACATTTACGCGTATAAGACCTAAATTGTCGAGAATTAGCAACTAAAAATCGTCTATTCGGGGTATAAAATGTACACTTTTGGGTGCTTATCAGTGCACTATATTTAGAAGCTTGTAGACTAGTGTCCTTGCGAGCACTAAGAAATATCGATGTGGGTATTAAAAGGTTGGTAGAGTGCACCTATGATAATAAAAGGATAGACAATGAACCCTTGTCGAGTATGGGAATTTTACATGAAATGTGTTTGGTGTTATTAGGAGACCAATTAAGTCTGGTAAGGAAGACAGTAATAGTTTAGGGATGATAGCATTGAGGGTCAGGTGATAATCCCAGATTAATAATCGTATAGTGTAGGTGTCAGGTATGGCTTTCCAATCAGCACATATGGGTGGTGTAACCCCTAAGTTAGAGAGGTAGTTATGTCCTTGTAAGAGTGATGCCCAGATATCATGGAGTGACTAGTATGGGTGTGGTAAAACTCGATTTCGGGACGTACTAAGAAATGTAATCGAGACTTAGAGTGGTGACGCCATGTGGAGACTTGAAAATGGAAATTAAGGTGGGTAGTACTGAAACATGATTGTTATGTCGGGGTTTCAACAGTATATGTTAGAGTAGCCTTAGCAATGCAAAAATAGTTATTGGCAAATCTTTCTAAGATGGTACGGGTTAGAAGGGCAGACCAACGTGATATCAATTACCCATAGGGTAATAATGACGGCTAGTGTGGTCATCGCGAAGATCCCGTGTGGGTAGAAATAGTGAGGTGAATTGATGGCAATCTAGTGTGGTTGTAAGACACAGTTAGATCAGTGCTCCGTTTAAGTCAAGTAATGTCTCTGGGAATTCAGGATTCGATCGCGATATGTTAAAGTGGACAATAACCTAGGTGTAATAGGTTGGTGATGTCGTCACTAGTTATTGGATAAGGTCGATGTAGACAAGGCGTGAGGTATCTACCAATCAGAATGATTTATTTACGCCAAGGGTGTGAAAGGTGGGGAATTTCTCCCAAGGAGGGAAGTCGGGCATTGAATTCTACAAGGACTATTGGTTTGTAAATTGCGATCGCATTACGAGAATGAATTGTTGAGATTCGATTTGTCGTGGCTAGTGACCCCGACAAGGTTATATAACCAGAAGTTGTACTCAATAAGAGTTTTGTGAATGAATGACATAACTTCTAGTATACAGTGGGGGTTCACTTCCATTAGTCTGAATCGATTGCCTATGGGCGAAATTCCTCAAGATGGCTAGATGTCCCTCTAATTCAAGTTTGTTTCTTTCAATTTTAGTAATCAAAATTCGGTATTCTCACCTGTGTGGTGACTCAGATTTGTGCCATGTCTTGGTGTAGTAATTCCTAAGAGAGCGCGATGGAACGGGTTTGATCAATGCATCTCGGTAACTGGATGCACTTATCTGAGGTTTTTTTGTTGTTGCATAAAATACTGTGTACGGGTGGCTATGCTTTTAGCCACTTGCTTGTTTTGATATCAATCTACCTTTAGACTAGTGGACTCCCGATCGGCAGGCTTAGCAGTCAGTGGCTCGGGTTGTGATGAGTGGGAAGATGGCTTGAGGATATAGTATAGCATTGGAAATCAATGAAAACTTAGCATGTGATGTTGTTTTGCCATGGTGAGTGGATTAGAGTTAGGCTCTAATGAGTACTCAAGGATAAGATGCCTAAGGTAATGTTAGGTTCATCAGAGTGACACAACAGAAGGTGTAAACCGGGTGTGTGGTAATGAATTGATGGGATTATTCCTCCATAGAGTGAGAGACCAGCACAGTATAACTCTCGACGAGCTCACACGAGTTATATAGTTAGGATAGCCTGAAAGTTTTTGGAACAACGGAATGTGCAGTCCTATCCTAGAGTTGAATCTTGACGATATGCGATGGTAGTTTGTTTTATGGTTTGCTTGGGTTAGCATTCGCCGTTAGAAGGGGGTCTTCCCGTAGAGTCACCGGTATTCCTTAAGCACAAGCATAGGTAGTGTTAGGAATGGTTTGGAAGGATAGTGAAGACTTGGAGTCGAGTATGTAGTGTCGTAGTTGAAAAAATTATGATTATTAGGGCATGTCGCATGCTAAATATTTGGTGACATTAGTGTTGAGGACATCGATGATTTTACCTTAGAGGATTTGATTACTTAGAACAACAGTAGGGGGACCCCATGAGTTTGAAGATTGATACACCAAGAATGGGGTCGTTCAAACGATAAGGAAATGCCGTTTGAATGACAAGTGGATTTCGCGCGAAGGCTCGTTTGAACGAGGAGCTTTTGTCGTTCAAACCATGATGGTAGTTGTTCGAACAAAGACCTAACGATTTCAGTTCTGCTATTTATGTTGTCATCATTTTGAACCGTGGATCAATTCTCTTCTGTCAGCTCTTGGACATTGATGATTGAGATCAATTAGGTGATTTAGGGTAGTTGTTTTATAGGAAATTTTGTGGGCATAATGACAGAGGTTTGGGGCAGTAAACCACACACGCAAATCTTCTCCTCCAATTTTCTCAAACACTCTCACCATTTCTGTTCTCAAAAGTCAGTAAGCATCCGATTTCTTTGGTGTAATAGTTACACCCACACCAAATATTTATTTTCCCCACTGTTAAAAATAGAGCTACAAAATATAAAAGCTATTGTTGGTTTTTTTATGGGTATTGAAAGAGCATATTATGGGGAAGAAGATGAATATGTCATGGGAAGTTTTGGTAGAAGGTTCTGATGGGGTTTCTTAGAGACAAACCTAGTGGTGCAAGACAACTCCTTTAAAGCCACCTTAGGAGGTGTGGGGTTGTCATCTTCTTTGCTCTTTCATGTGTTCCTTTGATTAGAGCTTCATTTGAGGTGGGATAATATACTCTTTAAATTTAAGACTCTATTTGATGTATATTCATGTCTTGTTGTTAAGAGTAGGATTGATATGAGAATGATGATGGGTTGTCTTATGAAAGAAATAACAAACATTTTTATGGAATAAAAATGTAAGAAATGTGATTTTTGATAAAAATAAAGAATGGGTAAGTATTTCAAGGTTTGAAATATTAAAGTTCAATTTTTCGAAAATGATGTATTTTTTTAGACATTTGATGTTGAGTATTTTACGGAATAAAATTGTTGAAAATGTCATTTTGTTGAAAATAAAGAGTGGATAAGTATTTCAAGATTTTGAAATGGTAAAAGTTGACGTTTTATAAAAATAGTGTATTTTCTAATAATGTTGATGAAAAAAAATTATGAAATAAAATATTTGCAAATGATGTGATTTTGTTGGAAAATTATATTTTGTTGAAATTAAAGAATAAGTAAATATTTCAATGTTTTGGAATACTGAAGATGGTGTTTTTATGAAATTGGGAATTTCTAGAAAATATTGGTGTTAAACATTTTATGAAATGAAATGTTTGGGAATAATGACCTACTTTTGTAATTATTTGGTGAAATAAATGTTTAAACATGTATTAGGAATTGTGGGTTTATAATCCATCATCTCATGTATATAAACCTGTAGTATTTTGACATAAAATGTATAAACAAGTTTAAAGAAGATTTTTTTGGGTTTAAACGTAAAATAAGAAAAGTTAGAATTTTAGTCTTCAAAGTATGTGCAATTAGAACTAAAGGATATGATGAGAATAAGGTTAAAAGACTACATGTTAACTAAAAAGAAATGGCAATTTTCTTATAAAAGTAGTCTTAAGTGTGAATCTATTTCTTGAAGTAAAAAGTAAAGAAATGTGTGTTGGGAAATATTGATAAAGAGGTATTCATTAATTGTTAATGGGTAAACATGGAAAAGTTAGTGTTTAACTTAGTGATGTTGTAAAGGATTAACACTTATGGAATTAAACAGGAATTAAAGGGGTAAAAGTGTTTCCAATTAAGAAATGTATTACTCCGAGTGTAAAACATGTTAAACACTTAAGAAGTTGGTATGAATAACTTGCTAAAATCAACACTTGAGAAAATCTAGTAAAAGGTGATTTTGGAAACAAATGAGTAAAATGGTAATTTTACTTTAAGTGGGGCATTTTTATGAAATAAAAATGTTGTAAAGGGTGTTACACAAAGTGGTCCCAAATAAATATGATTTTTGGAATAAATATCAAGGTTAAAGTGTAAAGGACATGAAATGGTAAATTTTTAAAGTGTAACACAAATTGGGGCGGTAAATTCTCAGATTTTGGCTTCAACTGGGTAACAAGGCCAAGTGGAATAATGTGGACATTGTAAAATGTTAAAACACATAAACGAAACTCTAATGACACCGGGATCAAGCAAGAAGGGCCCAGGGCCCTTGGGTGAAAACCGCTAAATCACTGGCGTGAGCATATGGTGCGCATAGCCGGCGGTGTGGAGCCCATGGAAGTATGCGGTATAGGAAGATTTCGAAAAAGATAAGCAAATTTGGAACACGTCAAGAAATGGGTTGTGTGGTAAAATGTGTTAATACAACCTAACTTGAATGAATATAATAAATGTTCCGGTAAATGTGAAATGTACATGTAAATGCGTAAATCTATTAATGTCCATAAGATAAGGAAAAGCGCTCAAAGAACATGGGTAAATGGGTGATTAAGAAACCTAGTTGTTAAACCCATAAATTTCATGAGTATGTATTCAAAAAGGGTTTCAAATGACAAATAAGTATTTTTTAACACGATGCTTGCGTGTGTTGAAAGGGTGAGTTTCAATGAATATACTAACGTGTATCGAATTCAAAGGATAAATGGTAATTCTGGTAATGGAATAGGTTCGGATAAATCAAAGTAATGGTTTCATGCATTGAACCGGGTGTGTTTACTAAAATAAGAAATGATAGGACTGAATAAACAATTTTTTTAAAATGTTAAGGTAAATTAACCTGGATAAGTAATTTATTTGGAAGTAA
The DNA here is from genome assembly GCA_949130495.1 of Sambucus nigra. NCBI lineage: Eukaryota > Viridiplantae > Streptophyta > Magnoliopsida > Dipsacales > Adoxaceae > Sambucus > Sambucus nigra. Next base: position 229,194,160 of record OX422222.1, on the reverse strand, counting down.
ACGATTAATGCATTAGAATATATATTTTTCAAAGGTGTACATTTATTGGTATATATATATATATATATATATATAATCTAACCGAAAGTGCTCTACCCTCCGGACCAGCTGTGCTAAGCAACTAGATTCTCTTATATTTGCATGCATGCTATTGTAATGGGTGAGTATCCATTATACCATTCATTTCTATACTGAGTGTATATTCCCACTGGGCATTGGCTCTCATCCCCGCTTTATTACGGCAGGTTTGGAGTGGTTTCGCAATTTAAGGGCATTTCACAGTACATTATTTATTTTTGGGTTAGCAGATCTGTTTACTTGGACCTCGGGGTACTTGCCATGGGTCCCACACGTAGATTATCATGAAATTGGTATCGCATGCTAAATAAGTGAAACTTTAATTATAATAAAACTAGATTAACAACATTATATAGAAATGTTCTATTGGACTTCACACTTAACGCTCGGGTCAGACCAGATTGACTACGGATAATTCATAAATCTGAGTTGGGGAGTTACACTAATGTCCCATTTAAACATCTTAATACCGTAATTAGGTTAATATTTTATGAAAAAGTGACTTAAAGGTATACGTCAGTCACATAATATATTGGTAGCACTTGTTCATTTCACCCAAACTATTTTAATAATATGAGTAACATCATCACTAATATCACCACCTCATTAGATAATCGAGAGAAAATAACAAACATGATCATTTTTATGTATCTATTGACCCCCCCAAGTTTCACCACATGCTTGTTTATCCTCTTATTATTATTGTTATATCATAAATGAAGAATACCACGTGGATCCCTTAGAGGATGCCATGTGTCCTCCCTAAAGACAGGAGAATAGGTTATCCTCATCATTCAAGTCTGTTCTCCAGGAATAGATGTGATTGACTCAAATATGCTTGTGCTCGGCCTAGTCACTCTATTCACTATTTTTACAAGTGTCCACAGAGTTGATTAATTGTTTAGCTTACTAAGTCAATACCTCTTATGTATCTGCCTATACATGTAAGAGAAGCTCGTTAATCACGCTGATGATACTTATGCACGTGATGTGTTTAAGAACCTACCCACTCCGTTTGTGCTGTAATAAACTTATCCTTATCTTCCCCACCATGTGAAAAAGGTATGATTGGTACTCCACATGTCCTATAATATTCTCCAATAACTAACTATAATAGCATAGGATCCCATGGGGATGGGGGGTCTCTTATAAATGTATGTAAACCCTGGAGAGAGAGAGAGAGACAACAAATCGGAGCTTATATTTATTATCATTATCAGAAGAAAATAATAGGACCATTACTACACCTGTGGACGTAGGAACCTCCATAGGCCAAACCATATAAATACTTGTCTTCTCTATTTGTCTTTCACCTCCCTTATCTCTTTCAATTTAGCACTATCCCAATTGAATCCCCTATTTGTTATTGTTTATTGTTGTAAATTCTCTAGCTAAGACCCTAAATCCATAAACATTTTTAAACGATAATAGATTGGCACCATCCGTGGGAAATCGACAAGTTATTGTTGTTTCCTACCTGTTCATAAATTTTCTTTTCCCTTTTTCACAATCCACACATTTCTAAGAATAGTGAAAAAATCATAAAGCAATCTTATGGAGGAGGCTTTGTCACCCTCTATTCTGGTGGGGATGGTTGATATACAAGAAATTATGTTGAGTTTGGCGAAGGGACAGGAATCCATGCAAGAGAGCATTAAGCAACTGATACAGACGCTCCAGGTTGGGCAGAGCAGGCCCACTATGGATCCTGCTGTAACACCCCATATTTTTTGGGAATATTTAAATTACGCGTGTCACGATAATTTAATTAAATTAAAAAAATAAAGTGAAGTGAATAAGTATTAATTAGCGAATAATTGATTAATATTCATGTATTATCATATTTACTTGTGTGATAAGTAAATGAAACTATATTTTTTATATTACGTCGTAGGTAGGTAAAAGTGACGGGTTGACAAATTCTTATTTGGGGATGCGTGTGTAGATTCGTGTAAGGAATAAGATGATAAATTGATGATACGTGACTCAAATGGTGATTTCGAATGCACGGTTGATCTGGATTGGGTCGAGATATTCAGAATTAGGTACCCATGGGTTATAATCAATCTCAGGGGATTTTTTAAGCTATAGTAGACTCGTATGGGGGTATTCAGGTCATTTTAATGTTATTAGTTAACCTAAAAATGGGATTAGGAGTATATTAAGGGGTTTTGGATGAGGTAGACAACCCAATTGATCATTCTAATCACCTAGATGTTGCTGTAAAAAAACTAGATTTGATCTAATCTATTAATCATAGAAAAATATGAATAAAGAAATAAGACAAGAGATTTTTAAAGTGGTTCATCCTTAAGGAAAATTGCCTACATCCACTGTTTTGTATTACTAGGTATCTTGTCTTGATCTCGATTATGTTCGCTTATGATTTCTTACCCAGCTGTGAGGGTATTACAATGTTTTTTTATAGCCCTTGGACTATTAGTGTGAATGGATAATAAGCCCTTATCGAATAGGCATATATATTTGTACATGATAAGGAATAACTGTAATACAATATATATTTGTACATGATAAGGAATAACTGTAATACAAGCATTGAATCTGTCTTGGTCATTTAGTCTTCCCAATAAGTTGCTCGGTATGCTAGGTAGCTCAGTACGGGGAGTAGCTCGGTACTCTAAGTAGCTCGATCATTTGAACTTGTGCCACGCTGGATGACACGTGTCTTCATATAACTGGTTCATGTCAGTTGAATAATTTTTGTATCAACAGAAGCCCCCAATGATTCACAGTCGAGGTTGGGTGTGAGAATGTGGAACATTTACCTAAAAAGTTGCTCAGGCATATTTCTCACATTTTGATTAATTTCAGAGTTTCAACACTTGTAAAATTTTTCCACTTTACGTAACAGTTTTTAGCGCAAAATGGAAATTTTGTAAATAGTTTGAATTTTTGACGAATGCTTGGGTACTTGCGTCTTTTTCCCTTGATTAGTCGCCAGAAACGCAATCATCGTCACTTGTGTTCATTATTTTTCTCATTTTTCTAGGCAGCGTATATAAAGGCGGTACAATCTGATTGTCTTCTACCTTTTGCCATCTAGATTCCCAAACTCTTTGTTTCCTCGCTTTTCTTTTGCGATCGTTCTTTCTGTTATCTGCCTTAGCTGATTTCTTAATCTTATGTAAGAATTTCTTCCTTCATTCTTCTTTCTTTGCTTTAGTCATCATGGTTTACCTTATCGAGTCGTTAGATAAGTTCAGAGCCAATTTTGAAATTCATTCTTGCGTTGTCTTGGAAGAACATGCTTGTCATTCTGATTTATTTTCTTTAGCTGAGGGGCACTGGTTTCCCTCTATTTTTGTAGCTGAATGTGGTTTTTCTTTCCCGTCTAATCCCCTGTGTTTGGAATTCTGCCAATATTTTGATATTGTACCTGCAAAAGTAGTTCCAAATACATAGAGGGTAGTTAATGGCATAAATAGGTTGAATCAAATTCATGGAACTCATCTTGGGATTCCTGAAATTATGTTTTGTTATAAATGGGTCACTAGTGACACTACTTTTTATTTAAAAACTAGATTTGTTAACAGAGCTTTAGTGGTCAATCTCCCTAATTCTAATAGGGATTATTTTGAACATGGGGTTGTGATGAAAAATTGGCAACACCCCCCCCCCCCCCATTAAAGGGGAATAACGTATACCAAGTTCCTAGATGTCCTCCTTATGGAAATGGGATAGGTTTTTCTTTATTTTTCAACTAACTCTATTTTTGTTTGATAAAATGTGTCACTGACTTTTGCTTTCTTCAATTTTAATTTTCAATTGACAATAAAAGAAAACCCCCAAAAGAGAGTGATATCAATATAAAAGATTTGAAATTTATATGGGGTTTGCATCAATCAGTTGCTGGGGAGCACGTGAGAGCTGATTCCTATTTATTACAATATAAGAACAACAACTCATCTTTTATTTCTCGTCTAACTGCTCCTCCTTTGGTGATTGATTTTTAAAAGACTCTAGAATCTTCTTTAGCTATTGAAGAGTCTTCTTCTTATTTGTCTACTTCTATTGCTGACCTGATGATGAAGAAGAGGAGAATGCCTGATCTCTTTGCTAAGATTGTCCCTGGTGCTGATGGGGCAAAAAAGAGCAAATAAGATGTCCCAGTTGAAAGGACTAAGAAAAAGGATAATGTTCGATCTAGGGGAGAAGTCATAACTATCAAGGAGGTTATCAAGAAGCCCCATGTTGCTCCAAAAGAGGCAGCACCTTTGATTAAAGAGGCTGTTATTGTTCGAAAAGAGATAGCACCTTTGATTGAAGAAGTTGATCCTTTGATAAGATTGAGAAGGAGTCTTGCTGAGAAGACCATGGAAGTTGATGCTCAACCTAATAGAGTTGACATACCTTCATTGAAGGCTGGCCCTACAACTTTCATTACTCCTGGTTTGGCCAGGAAATTGATTTGGTCTGGAACTCTTCTTGACCACAGAGCTACTGAGACCTCTACTTCTTGGGAAAGGTCTCTGATTTGGCAGCCCAACATCTTGCATCAGTAAGTATCATTGTACCTTATTATTTTAGTTTTGCTTTCAATTTTCATATTCTAATTTTGAGTTTCTCTTCATCTTATAATTTTTGGTGTATTTCAATAATATCCTCGAGAAGGATGAAGCTATTAAAGTTGTTTCCTCTTTTTGTGAAGTAAAAGAAACCCTTGCTGGGTTATCAAAGTCTTTAGTGGACTCCCGGTAGAAATATGAAGATGCTAAAGCTTCTTGGGAGAATAAAATCAAAGCTGTTGAGACAGCTCAACAAATAGCTGTGGATGTCGTAAAGGAGGTTGATCTAAGTCAAAAAAATCCATAAATGCTACAAAGGAGGTTGATCTAGCTCGACAAAAAGTTATAGATGCTTCCAAGGAGATGGAGGAGAAATTAAATATTGTTGTTACCAGCAAGGAGGAAGTCTAGAGCAAGCTTGAAAAGGCTGAACGGTGTATGAAAGATCTTGAGCAAAAAGTAAAATCTGTTGAAGATCTTCTTAGGAAAAATTCTTCTTTGGAAAGGACGAAGAGAAGGTCTATTATAAATAAGTCCTTTAGCTCTAGCTGGGACAAAGGGTGGAACAAAGCTATAACTGCTGCCTCTGCTTAAATGGAGTATGCAAGTTTGAAGTTCTTCAGGGATGGATGGGTTGCAGAATTGAAAGAGTTGAGTGTTGCTGAAGACTCTGAATTATTTCAAAAACATGCTCACGTTCCTCCTTCTGCTATTGAAGAAGAAGAAGAAGATGAAGCTAGATCTGATGAATCTTATTTGATGATGGTAGAACAAACACCTGTTGCCATTATCCCTCAATCTTTCGAGCAAGTCCAGTAGACAAAAACTTCTTCTGCACAACTTCAGCTGCCCTCCGAGCATCTTCAGTAACCAATTTCTTCTTCAAAATTAGTTGAAGATGTTGTGGGGAATAAGGAGAAGGTGTGATGTTATTTGGTAATTTTTTGTTTTCCCCTATTTTCCCTTTGTTTTTCTCTTCTGAATGTACTCTCATCTGCTATGATCAATAAAATTGGCTTGTTACTTATCTTTCTCCCTTACTATTCAATTTATTTATTATGTTGTTGATCTGTCTTTACTTTTCGTTCCTAGTTCATTGCTAGGATGGAACTATTGTCAGCTCATGATATAGAGTTGATGAAGAAATGCATAAATTACTTCAAAGTTGGTCGTGTAGATTTTACTGAAGCATAAATAATTAACATTCTTGCTCATGATGCCTCTGAACGAGCAATTGAGGCTTACCAATATTTTAAATGTTTACTTAATTGTGCAGTAGAGAATAACATAGCTTACTATGAAATGATTGATGATCTCCAAGGAATAATCAAAGAACTTAAATTTTAACACAAGAAGGCCACTGCTCTTCTACCTGACAGTTATGAGAAAAATTACCAATGCTTGAGTGTTGATCGGGGTTATAATAAGTTTATATCTTCCCATAATAAAAGAGAGAGTGTTCTAAAACAGGAAATTGAGGAGCATAGAAACATTGCTAAACTGCTGGAGGAAGAAAATATAACTGTAAGAGAAGAACTGAGACAACTAAAATTTGCTTCTTCCTCTGGAGCTCTTGTCCCAGTTAGTGATGAAGGTTTTTCCTTTTTAAAGACTGAGAATGCCTTACTAAGAGAAGAATTAGAAACTTTGAAAAGAGTCAGACCTACATCCACTTCTCGGGGTAGAACAAGAGTTGGTTAGAGTATCCTTAAAGAGACGTGAACTCAACAAGCCTTAGAAAATCAAGCTGCTCAACTGAAGGAAAAAAATTAAGCTCTGGCTGAGATGTCCCTGAAGTTTCAAACTCTTACCGAGCAACTTTTCAATCAGAGTTCTGCATTGAAGAATAAAGAAAATGTGCTGAAAAGACTTCATTAAAATGTTAAACGATTAACTTCTTGATTTCACATGTAGCCCAGAGAGTTTTGGATAGAGGGATATAATGAAGCTTTATATCATCTTGATGCCAGGTTAAAAATAGACAAATAATGAAGGTTACAAGAAGGGATTTTTGAATACTTTAACTGTAATGAAAGTTGAGCAAGGAACGGAGCTATGGGATTGGTATGAGTCGGGGTTACTTGATCTGCCAGTTCCTCTATTTCAGCTAGATGTTAGCTGGATTCAAGTTGGCTCTATTCCTCAGTGTTTGATTTCCAAATACCTTGGTTATTACAGTCTTCATGAAGAATTTGAGATATCCCGACCTTCACATTTGCTAGACCGGCCAAGTTCGAGCAATACCATAATGCTTCAGGATTTGAATTTTATCAATTCTTCTTTTTCTTTAGATGACCCTCCAGCTGAGATGGACCTTGTATCAAAATCTGAAGGAAAGAAACCAACATAATAGACTACTTGTATTTCGTTAGTAATTGATGGTGTGAATGAAGAAAAAAACATCTTTTTGTAATGTTATTTCCTTGGAAATAAAAAAAGTGCATGATATTTATTCTGTCAATCTTTGTTTAACTATAGTAGAGTTGTGATTTACCATTTAGTTATTGAGTATGTATGAATGGACAATTTGATTGCCTACACAATGGAACTTTGCTCCATGTGTTTGTCTAGTTGTAGTGACGTATAACCCATAAGTTCCTAAGCAATGGAATTCGTGTCCCATGTTCCTATTTAGTTGTAACAATCATTTAAGTAAATAATTTTCTTGGTGCCTAAGCAGTGGATATTTTACCCATCTTCTTGCCTAGTTTAGATGCCTCTTAGGTCACCCATAATTAAGCAAACTTTTCCTAACTCGATTTTTTTACCAACAATGTTGGTGTTTATGTTAATACTGACCAACTTTTAGTTGGTGGTTGTTGATGCCGACCAACTTTTCGTTGGGGATTGCTGATGCCGACCAACTTTTAGTTAGTGGTTGCTGATGAAAATCAACTTTTAGTTGGTGGTTGTTGATGCTGCGAAGTTAAGTGTAGTGTGTAGCACTAGTACTCCGAAAGAAAAAAAATAAACAAATAGGGAAATCGTCATTTTTATTGATTCGGAAATAATTGGGTACATGGTCAATTACATTACTGGCAGTATTTTCGCAGGTGTTCTGCGTTCCGGCGTTTTTGAATTCTTCCCCTTCAACAGTTTTTATTATGTAAGTGGCAGGTGGAACAACAGTTGTGATACGATAAGTCCCATACCAATTAACCTCCAATTTATTGTTCTTTTGAATTACTTTTTTTTAGCACGTAATCACCTTCCTTGAGATCACATTTCTTGACCCTTTTATTATAGAACATGGTAGTCCTTTGCTGATACGCTGCATTTCGGATCGCTGCGAGCATGTCCAAGTCCAATCGTCTCATCAAATCACTTAATGGAGAATTAAAGTTAAGCACCCTATGATTAGGTAATCCCATTTCGACTGGTATCACTGCTTCACTCCCAAAAGACAACATGTAAGGAGATTCCCCAGTTGTTGTTCGGGGAGTTGTTCGATAAGCCCATAACACTGAGTCCAACTCGTTGATCCAATTCCCTTTAGCATCATCCAATATTTTCTTTAGCCCATTCAATAGAGTTATGTTCGTCACCTCTGTTTGCCCATTACTTTGGGGATGACCTGGAGTAGAATGGAATTTTTGAATATTGGATTGTGCATAATACACTGCGAACTCGTCATTGTTAAATTGGGTACCTTGATCTGGATAAAAGCATGGGGCAGACCATATCTGCAAATTATTTTCTTCCAAATGAATTGATAGACCCTTTCATAAGTCATATCGATGAGAGGTTCAGCTTCCATCCACTTTGTAAAGTAATCAACCGGTACCACCAAATAATTGAATCATCCTCTTGTAGTTAGCAGAGGCCCGACTAAATCTATTCCCCATATAGGGAATGGCTAAGGTGAAGTGATTGGGGTTAGTAGCGCTTGAGGATTTCTTCGTATAGTAGAAAATCGCCGACACTTGTCACATTTTTAGCATAAGCTTTACAATCAGCGCGCATTATTGGACAGTAGTGCCCCTGCGTATTTAGTCTCTGTAAAAGAGTTCTACTTACTATGTGAGATCCGCACGATCCTTAATGTATTTCCTCTATCAGATTTTTAACTTCTGCTGGGTGAACACACCTTTACAAACCAGCTATCACACCTATCCTGTACAGTACTCCATTATTTAAAACATATCTCGCAGCCTTATACTTCAACCTTTTGGCTACAAGTTGGTCAACTAGTAAAGTACCTTCGTAAATATAAGCCCTGATGGGATCCATCTAGTATGGTCCCGCATCCAAGGCTATAAAATTCACCATCAAGTCTTCATCAATACTTCTTCTTGCAAGTACTTCAATGGGGATTATTCTTCATAGCTCGGTGTGAGTAGCTGAGGCTAACCGATAAAGTGCATTTTCCTTTGCATTCTCCAATCTAGGTATTTTAATCACCTGAACAGCTATAAAATTATTTTCAATCTTTAGATATTTAATTAAGTATCGTGACATGAAATCCCCTTTTGCTACATAAAGACTTAGTATCTGATTTACCACTAATTGTGAATCACTGAACACCACAACTTGCTCTGCATTCAATGATTTAGCTAAGTTGAGTCCCACAATCATAGTTTTATACTCAACTTCATTATTGGAAGCCTGGAATTGGAAACGCAAATCATACTCTATATCTATTCCATCTAGACTAGTGAGAATAATCCCAGCTCCGTAACCTGTTGCACACGAAGAACCATCATCATATGAATTCCATATAGGAATATTATCATCAAAACCTTGGTCTGATAAAATCCCTTGTTGGAATATATTGTCCTTCATTTCTTTATACTTCTTCTTTAATTCTTGCACCTTACCGGAGGATTCTGGTTTATCAATGGCCATCCCTTCTGACAATTCTACTGTAGGGAGTTGGTCGGGGACATTTTCTGTTGGTCATTTTGCTTCCTTGAGTTGCTATGCATTGACCCCTTGTTGATCGGAGACATCTGGGTAGATAAACTCAAAAATGAAACTCGTTATTGCCTGTCCTTTGAGAGAGGATCTCGGCTCATAGATAATGTCACACTCCCCTAACTCCACTTCCCAATACATCAATCTTCCCGACTTTTTTGTCTTATGTAAAGCCCGTCTGAGTGGCATGTCAGTACATACCACTATTGTATGGGCTTAAAAATATAGTTTCATTCTCCTGCTCGCTTCAATCAATGCCAATGCCAACTTCTCCAGTTTTGGGTACCTGATTTCTGCTCCCCTGAATGCCTTGCTAGTATAATAAATTGGTTTTTTCACTCCGCCTTCTATTCTTATCAAGGCTAAGTTGACTTCACTTTTTGAAACAGCTAAGTATAAGTATAATTTTTCTCCCGCCACTAGCTTGGACAATAAAGGAGGTGTCCCAAAGTACCTCTTCAACTCTAAGAATGCCTTCTCACATTCATCTTTCCATTCAAAGGTCTTTCTGAGCACCTTAAATAATGGAAGACATTTATCAGTTGCTCGGGAGACAAATCGATTGAGGGCTACTACATGCCCCATAAGGCTCTACACTTCCTTCTTGGTAGTTGAAGATTGTAACTCCAGCAAGGCTTTTACCTTGTCAGGATTTTCTTCAATACCTCTTCAATTCACTATGTATCCGAGGAACATGCCTTCCTGTACGCTAAAAACGCACTTGGTCGGGTTTAAATTCATCTAATATTTCTCTAGTTGATCAAATATTTGGCTCAAATTAGCTATATGATCAGCAGCTTTCTTACTTTTAGTTAACATGTCATCGATGTATGTCTCCATATTTTTGCCAATCTTCTACGCAAACACCTTGTTCATCAGCCGCTGATATGTAGCACCTGCATTTTTAAGACCAAAATTCATAACATTGTAATAATATGTTCCTCATGGGGTAATAAAAATGGTACTTTCCCTGTCTTCTGGTTTCATTTTAATTTGATTATATCCAGAATAAGCACCCATGAATCTTTGTAGCTCATGCCCCGAAGTTGCATCCACTAGCTGATCTATCTTGGGCAAAGGAAAATAATCTTTTGGACAGGCTTTATTCAGGTCTGTGAAGTCTATGCACATTCTCCACTTATTATTATTATTCTTGACCATCACAATATTATCTAGCCAATCAGGATATTTCACGTCTTCGATGAAAGAGGTTTTTTGCAGTTTTTTCACTTCTTCTTGAATAGCCCAGTTCTTCTCCGGACTAAAGACTCTTATCCTTTTCTTCATTGGTTTGATCTCCTTGTTGACATTGAGCTCATGACATAAGAAATATGGGTCTATCCCCGGAATATCCTCATGACTCCATGCAAATACTTTTTTTCTATGCTTCAAAAATGCCACCAGCTCTTGCTTCAATACTGGATCAAGAGAAGCGCCAATCTGGGTTATTCTTTCTGGTTTCTCATCATCCAAAATAATACTTTTTGTCGCCTCCATGACTTGTCCTTTAACAAGTTCCGTTTTATCTCTTGGGTATAAGGTGTTAATCTCACACTCATCAGATTCAACCACTTGATAAGTGGTTATTTTCTTTCTAGCTTCTTCCAATTCCTCTTGCTTGACAGATGAGTAGTAACATTCCTGGGCTAATTTTTTATCTCTTTTCACAATTCCAACCCCAAAGTTGGTCGAAAACTTTAAGCACTGATGTACAGTGGATGGGATTGCTTCAACCTTCTTCAGGACTACTCTTCCCATGATTATATTATAGGCTGATTGGACATTCTTATCCATTATGAAAAAATGCACCTTCTCTGTTCTGCTGGTTGGCCAGGTACCAATCAACATGACTAACTTGATTGTTCCAAGTGGAAAAACTTTTTCTCCAGAGAACCCAATAAGGGGCTTGTGATACGGCTCTCACTACCCAAGTTTTAAGTTTATACTATCGAAACAAGGGTAGAACATGATATTTGTCGAGCTACCATTGTCCACCAACACTCTTGAAATGATTACATCCTTCATTCTCATTTTGATTACCAGAGGATCATCATGAGGATACAAAACGCCTTCCAGATCATTTTAAGAAAAGATAATGAATAGCTTATCTTTGTTGACCTTCCTTGGGTGATATTTTTCTGCAAGATTTATCCGTTGTATATAGGAGCAAGCTTGAGCCTCGTTAAGGTAAACTTTCCTTTCGACGGTATGATCACCTCCTCCATCTCCACCTGTAATCATGTTACAATCGGATGAACCAAAACGAATTGAAATTCCTCATGTTTAGGTTATCTTGGCTTTTTGGGAGATCAGGATCATCTTCATGGTCCTTTTTCTTATCATCTTTTGGTCGATAAGGAGATGTTGACCTCTGTCGAGCTCTGTTGTTGGACTTCCCACCATTTTGATGATCAACATACCTGTTTAACTTTCCTCATCGAATGAGTGTCTCTATCTCATTTTGGAGAGGTACACACTGTTTGGTTGTATGACCATGATCCTTATGGAACACGCAATATTTGGATTTGTCCCTCCTTTTGGGAGCTAACCTTAGTTTTTCTAGCCAATTCAATTCCTTGTTATTCTTAATTTCCTCCAAAACATGGTTTATATCCACCTTTAAGGGAGTATAATTTGTATACTTCCTTAAGTGTTCCATCATTTCTTTGCCTTTCAACTGCTTGCTCCCACCATTATTCTTATGATCCTTCTTATTCGACCTACCTTCAGTTTTGGCTTTCACCTTTGCCTCAGCATTCTTCTTCGCAGTCATAGCCTCTTCGACATTCATAATTTTGGTTTCTTTCACCATCAATTCAGCCATGAATTTGGGGGGATCCTTGGCCAAAGTATAATACAGCTTGTTCAGAAAAAGACCACTCATGAGAGTTGTAGTAGTTATCTTCTCCTCATAATATATGACTTCCATCTTCTCGTCGTTGAAACGAGTGATATAATCCCTGGTACTTTTACCTGCTTTCTTCCTAACACTTAAAAAATGCGCTACCCTTTTGACTGGATTGACACCAAAAGAAAAATTCCCTATAAAGAGCTCTGCTAGTTGATGGAAGGTTGCAATTCTCCCCCGAGGAAGGCTGCTGTACCATATCTGAGCAGATCCGATAATAGTTCTTGAAAACGTCCTACACCTCATTTCATCTGGAACTGCATAAATGTCTGTTTCATCTTGGTACTGCTCTTTGTGAAGAACATGATCAATTTTTCCATCATACTTTGGTGTTACCACTGGTGCCTTGAACTTTGATGGTGTGGGAAAGTCCACAATCGCTTGTACGAATGGAGATACCTTAATAAAGGTTCTTTGGAGAGGATTCTTAGCCTCGTACATTTCTCCTAACCTATCTTCTAACCTCTAAATAGATCCTTTCCATGCATCATTTCAAGCCTCTGATTTATTTATGTTTTCCCGATCAACAGATCGCGAAGAATTATCCTCTTGGGATCTTTCTATGCGAGGTGCAGGCCTGGGATTTGGATGTGATTGGACTGAGCCTTCCCTTAAATCATTTGGTCATTGAGAATTTCTCGATGCAGATCGAAGAGGATTTATATTCCTCCTGGGACCCAAACGTTCAAAGGGTGAGGCTCTACTCAACCTCTCCAGAGAACTTGGTCTTTCTGGCATTAGAGTGACGTTTTCCTGTGAATCTGGGATTCTTATAGGGGAAGTTGCACCAGGGAAATAAGATGGATCACTTGAATTCCCAGAATGGTGAATTTCAATATGTCTAGATCTTTACCTAGATCGTGGTTATGACGAAGATGGTGGACACATACTTCTCTGAACACTTCGTTGGCCTGACTGTGCAGATGCTCCATTTTGAACAGTTTGAATGCACTATCGTATAGTTTCCTACATAGCCGTTTGTCACCTGGCTAAGCTTTCCAAGATTCCTATGATATCGTTTGCATTTGGAGGGGTGAAAGGGTTAGGTAGATTCCCTTCATTATTCCTATTGCTATATTATGGGATATCAACTATTTATAATGAATTTTTTGGTGAAAAATTTATGTACGGTCGTTTCCCACAGAAGGGGCCAATCTGTTGATGCAAAAAAACTAGATTTGATCTAATTTATTAACCACGGACAATTATGAACAAAGAAATAAGAAAAGATATTTTTAAAGTGGTTCATCCTTAAGTAAAATGGCCTACAACCACTGTTTTGTATTACTGGGTATCTTGCCTTGATCTCGATTATGTTCGCTTATGATTGCTTACCCTGCTGTGAGGGTATTACAATGTTTTTTAATGCCCTTTGGCTATTAGTGTGAATGGATAATAAGCCTTTATCGAATAGGCATATACATTGTACATGATAAGGATTGACTGTAATACAACAAGCATTGAATCTATCTTGGTCGTTTAGTCTTCCCAATAAGTTGCTCGGTATGCTAGGTAGCTCGGTACGGGGAGTAGCTCAGTACTCTAAGTAGCTCGATAATTTGAACTTGTGCCACGCTGGATGACCAATGTCTTCATATAACTGGTTCATGTCAGCTGACTAATTTTTGTATCAGCACTAGGCTTGAGAAAGAGGCATGAGATAAGGGATAAACCTCAAGAGAAGAATCAAGAAGGCAACCCGAGGAGGAAATTGACAATTTTTAGGCTTCGATTCATGGGCAAGGGAGATCTACAAAGAATGATTAAGACTATACGATAATCTAAGGCAAGTGTTTAACCTGTTTTGATCATATATGTTGTGTTTTAATTCATATTATACTTGGTGGAAACAATATGAAATTTTGGGTGGGATTCATGTGTAAAAATGAGAATTTTGTGAATAAAACTATAGGACAATATTTTGTCTATAATCCCATGTAGAATCTGAGATTTATTCATGTAGAAAAGTATGATCTTGAATGATTAGTATAATGTTTGATTCAATCTTGAAGTCAAATTAAGGACGCGTATAATTCTTGATTAACGATGTTGAATCCCAGGAATGTAGATTGTTATCTGGTAAAATCGAATGTGAAAATAAGTGTAATCATATTTAGAATAAATAAAAACTATAAATTTTGGGTTATATTAGTGCTATATATGGGATTATTGATGGGAAGATGATGAATCCCGCCTAAGAAAGAGGGTTATAGTGTCAATATCGTTAGAAATTTTTTAGAATGAATTGAGATTCTTGTTCAAACGAGGTTGGTATTTCATTTGAACGACCCTTGGGTATGAACACGTGGCCTCGAGTTTCTTATTTTTTTAATTTTTTTTAATTAGTTATGAATTTTCTACGAAGGGTGTTTGAGACCGAACTCTTTAGTTGAAAATCAAATTAGGGTATGGACGCACAGATGTTTTAGGTGAAAATACTTGGGTTCTGATTTATGAAATTGGGTTGGGATTTTAAAAAAGAGTTAGGTTATAGGTCGATTTGAGTCAGGGTTAGTGTCTAGAATAAAATATAAACGTGATATGTATATATATATATATATATATATATATATATATATATATATATATATATATATAAGTAAGTGAATACTAATGAATTTTGGAGTCGAATTTAGACTCAGAGATTATAGGCTAGTGCTACGAGTGGCATGTACAGTTAGCCAGTTTTATTTTATATATATACGGGTATAGAGACAGTATATATTTACTAGCGTGTGAAGATATATGTGTGTATGATATTTATATGAAACATACCCATCCTAGAGAATATGATATCGGTGGAGGTTGCGTGCCATGGGAGGTCGCTCTGGCGAATCTCAGGAGAGTTAGTATCATTCCCCTAGGTCATAGGTTATGTGGATGACCACATGATGTAGGTTTCGAATCCTGTGAAATAATGTGGTATGGTTATGACCACGGACTCAAGGCCATGACTACCTCCGATTTTCATTTTTATTTTTGTGATCGGTTATGAGATTCCGATCCAGTTTCCCAGGTTGTGGTGGACATCCTGGATCTTGATAGCATGCTAGTGATTTCGCATCCAGTGAGTTATTACTCTAAGAGATTGCGGTTATACACATATAGTGAATGATATATATGTGGGTATACTTGATGTGATTTGTGTATTCGTGTATATATCTATATATTAAGGAGTAGAATTTCGACAGTATTCCATAAGCGGGATAACCTAAGTATAGGTTAGGATTAAACCAACAATGCAAGAATCCAAGGGCTGAGATTATTTTGTTACATTTTCCTCTTTTGTCCATTTATTATTGTCCTCTTCTTTTTAGCACTTGATTTTCTTTCCCCTCTTACTCAAAATTCAAAAGCATGGTTAAAATAGGAAATTACACACTTAAACCCTCTTTTCCTCTAACGGAGTACACCTCTCTCTCACTGGCATCAACTACCTTCTACTTTAATTTGAACCCACATTCTCTCTTACATTTCCAACAACCTTCTCTCTCTCTCTCTCTCTCTCTCTCTCGATGAAATGGGATATCTCCTGGGTGAGTTTCTAAATCGAATTTTTTCATTAGATCTATATGGTTTGGTTTAATTGAAATAATTGTTTGTTATTGTTCGATTTCAGGTATCTCGCCCCATGGATTAAACTTAAACAATGAGTCAAAGGTATTCTATCTCCAGCTCCCTCGATCTGATTTTATTTGAGTAGTTTTGTATTTATAAGCTTTCAGATTTAAGGTTTTGGTTTTTTTTTTCTTATATCATGGATTTTATAGATGTAGGGTTTCTGGTATGGTTTTTGGATTTTTTGTTCAGATCTTAGGGTTTTGGATATATGGATTTTTTGGATTTTTTTTCGTTTTTATTAGTGTTTTGTGTAGTTCATTTTGAAATGTTGTGGTTTTTGGTTTGTGTTTTTTTTCCAAAATAGCACAAAATTACTAATCAATATAAATTTATCTGTTTTATTGTAGGTACAACAAGTCCCTAATAATGAAATTTCAAGTACAACCCAAGAATAGTCTATGGTAAGCTTAGTTGTTTCGTTTTTTAGTCTAACTAAATTATTGATTTGATTTTATATAAATAGTAAATTACTCCAGGATTCAAATCTTCGTGGTTGTTTAAAATCCAACAAACTAACAGGTTATATCTACCAATGACCCAAAAGTGTTTAATAAAATAGTTATGTGAAAAAAAAATATTGAGTGGTCGTTTATAGTTTTTACGAAACCTTCCATGTTTTTTCGAAGAACGTTAACATTCATCCCATGTTTTATTCAATTTCTTATAGTTATATTTAGAGAGGGGGGTAACTTATCCTATGTTATTAATGGTTTATATAATAGGGGGTTTGTTTAAAATATGAGTTTTTAAAGACTAAGAACCTTCAAACTTATTTTTGTTTTTCATGTACTTTGGTTTGAGTGCACATGCATTTTTTTCCACTTTTTAGTTTCCATTCAGCTCTATCTTTGGAATTGATGATTAGTTTTGGTTTAAATTATATTTTAGTTTGAAATGATATGTTTTGTAGTGTATGCATGCACTTTTGTATAGTTTTTGAATTCTTATTTGGGGCAGGTGTGTAGGATACTCAATATCCACAATAATTATCATTGTCATGATTTGTTAGTGTTTAGGAATTTTAAATCAAAAGTATTCATTTAATTCATTACAAATTTATATAATCTAGCTTTATTTTGATTTCGCCAAGTGGAAAGTGCGATATGAAGCATCTTTTTTACTTTAAATAGGATTGTTGGATATTAACTATACAATACATATATTTTTGGTTTCCAAAACTTCATTAAGTGTTTGCATCGAAATTGAGGAATTTTATAAATTTGCATTCTTTTTGTTACATAATAGGTGCTCAACATAATTCCCAGATGAGTATGTTTATTGGTGCCTTTTTTAATCTTTGGCGGTACCTTATTTTTTTTTTCATATTTGTGATTTGAAAATATAAAAGTTCATGGTTCCCCTAGGAGATTGACTTTTTTTTACCCGTGTGGGTTACAAATGTGCAAATATAAAAGTTCATGTTTAACGCATCCTTAGCACATGATTATTAAGAACTGTTCGGTTTTAAGCATCCATATATTAGCATTTCAGGTGACACTATGTATCAATATTATAAATTCCATACCATCGCATTCCTCTCTAGCTTATGTTTTTTTTATTGACGATGGTGTTATACTTTGGAATAAAGTTTGGGCCAATTTGGTCAACCAAAGAAAGGATACGTTAAACATGAATAGTTCTGAATAATCACGTTTGAAGTATTTTGAATGACAGAGGCAGCACGAATGATTCTGACTAATCATATTTGAATTTAATGTGGCAACTCCTGTTTAAAGACCATTGATTAAGGTCTAGCAGAATGGTTAAGTTGCAAATGTGAAAATAACTTTTTATGTTTAACTCATTATGAATGAGAAAGGCATCTCATGAATCAGTAGCCTATACAGGCCTAAAAACAAGAACACCAGGCGCAACTGATGCACTGAATCAGTAGCCTTCCATTTCTTACTTATTCATTTATTCCATACTAAATTTAGGTTTAAAATTAATATCTTTGTTTTCTAACCATATTTCCAAGAGATACAGAGCAGCAGGTTCGTCATGTTTGTTTGGGTTGCAGCATTAAAATGGGGTAATACTTCTGCGACATATGTAAATTCTTCGATGATGATACTACGAAGCAGCAGTTCCATACTGCGATGATGATACTACTACATATGTAAACTGTTTTTTCCTCTGTTCTTCGTTACACGTATAGCCTTTCATAAGTTTTCATGTCTAAACTTAGGTGGAAATAAATTTTTTGCTCTAACAATTAGTTGGTCATTGATGTATAGGTAATTTGTGGCGGGAGCTGTGGGAAACTTCGAAGCTAATACCAGCTACCAAACAATCTCCACTCTTTGATGAGGATCGGTTGCCTCAGTGAGAGATTTTCATTATGTATCATTTTGAACTTTGAGGCCACATACGTATCGTTTCCTTTGGAAGTGTATTATTTAGTGTATATTTTTTTTTTGAATGTTATTAGTACGGAGTAGCATACCAAACCAAATGTGCGAGTACAAAACTTGGGTAAGATGACAATAAGGTACGAGTGCTTCTTGGTGTGTCATAGGCTTGAAGCAGGACCTATTTTAGGCACAAGCTGCGATGATACAAATTGCAATGGTGTTCAAGTTTGTGTTCAAGCTGAAATGAGTTTAAAGGTTTTGGACTACTTAGACTAGAACTTTCAGATTTAAAAATAAGAGGTTTATGGTACCCCGAGAAGAAATTACGGATGTATCAATCTGACTCAGTACCCTATCGTGTTCCCTTATGTCTCTTATGTACGAAAAACCCTGAAATCAGGGAGTCCCAAAAATGGATTTTCTCTGTCGTGTTTGAAATGAGGGAGTCCCAAAAATGGGAGCATTTTCATTTCGTATACATATACTATACAACAACAAACATATTGATATAACTCAAAAAATACAGATAGTATACAACAATAAACACAACACACATAATGCTTTTTTCATCAATAAAGCACAACTATCATGCATTTCATATTGATATCGCTCTTCTCATGGTTATATAGTTTCCTCCATGATTAATATTTGATTTAATGGTTTTGTGCTATACTTTTTTTTTTAATTTTTTTCTTTATCATTTTTAATTATCATTATTTTTCTTTGTTTGTAGATAAAATTCGTAGGACAAGGTGATTTGAAAGACTCCTAAAGGATGCATATGTATGATACTTCCTACACTAAAGGCTGAGAAGGGAGAACTAGCATTCAATTCGCGATAAATATAATTATCCATCATGATAGCTGGAATACCAACTATACAGAATGTCAAGTTCAATCCTTAAAGCATGGGATCTCTGAGAATTGAATAATACCTTTACTCAAAGGTTGGTGGATTCCTTACCATAATCAAAAGCAAACAGTGTAGTAAGTCAGTAAAAGAACAACTGACAAAAGGCAGCACTGGATTATATCCTAAGGGTGGTGCAAATCAATTACAGAAACAGATTTGTTTTACAATAAAAGAAGACATATCTCATAGAATTTTCACAACTCAAGAAATCAGTAGACTATAATAGACAAAGTTACTGAGTATATTCATCTAACCCGAGGAATTTTTTTCTCGGAGCGATCACTCCATGAGTAAATTGGTGGGAATCGTGACCGATGATTGTAGATTGACAATGACCAATTATTTTTGGTGTCACTTGAGCTTATAAGATTTGTAGGCAGTACGTAAACTTCTTTTTACTTTATTTTTTCTACATTCAGCAATTTTATTTTGATAAGGAATATAAATTGTGGATTTAAATCTATGCACTAAATCACAGATTGCTTCAACTTTCCGTGAATTCCCCAGACTACGCAAGCCCCAACTTATGCAACTCACAGCAAACAATAAGGCTGGCCTGCAACACACTCAAGGTTTTTCATTTTCATTTTATTTGGTGAAGACTACTATGAATTTATGACTTTACATCTATGAAATGGACCACTGATTGGTGATTTATATTTTTATATTGTTTGATTGACTCATAATTTTGGTATTTTTTAATTTTTGTCCACCCATTAACAACAGTCTAAAACAACTCTTTATACACCTAATGCGTTGAAGGTTTTCAAAAGAAATCATCGTATAATAAGAGAAATTATAAATTAATTTCACTTGATCATGCCCCTATTCACTGTCTCTAATTTCACTTGAATATGGAATGCAGAATGTGGGAATAGGTACCTATATTTGTTTGGTCTTCTCTTATCAATAGTTTTTATGCTTAAACAGAGAACTTAAGCATTACTTTCACTTATTTTGGTTGCTTAAGTAACCAATGTGTTTTAAGCTTGTTACGTTAGTTAATTGATTAGGTTATAATGGAGGTACTAAAAAAATTCTAACAGAGGTACCTACAATTTTTTTATCCGTTGGTGCATAGTTATTTTTGTTTATTTTCTTCAAAGTGGAGGTCTTAGAGTTAAATATGACGAATTTAATGTCCGTATGACAAATTTCAAGTCATCTTAGTTTGTATGATTTCTTGGGCGAAGCTATTTATCTAGTTAGAATCATGGTTGAAAATTTTAAGGGACGATTGGAAAGGCAATATCGTTATTTTTTTTATCCTTAAAATTTTACACTATTTACTTTTTTTTACACTTATAGTTAGTAAAATTTGACAACGTTTTGGGCAGCCATATTCTGTCCAGTTTCCTTTTCTACTGAAATTGCTCTCTTTTTTTCAGTTGAAATCGAAAGATTTATCTATGTTATTTGAAAGAATCAAAGATGCAACTGTGGAGAATCCTCATAACATAGAACCTCCTAGAACTCAGAAAAATTCACCAGCACAAACCTTGATCACCAGCAGAGTGACCGGATCGGTGGTGGTGCAAGCCAAGCAATCTACGATGGAGGGTATGCTAGCATTCCCTCAGCTCAGCTGCCTATGTACTACCAGTAATTATAATTTTATTTGTTGGAGTAATTTTTATTTGTTAGCGGATTGTTATTAGCTCAGCTGCCTATGTACTACCAGCACAGTCATCAGATTGTTGTTGTTTGAGTAATTTTTATTTGTTAAACAGGCCGGATAGGGAACTCTGCCTAAATTTTGTAAATTGTTTACACTTAGTTGTGTTGTAAATTTTTTTTTACTTCAAATTATCATGTTTATACGAGATCCAATGGACTATTACTATTGTTGTTGTTCAGAGTATTTCTTATTTTTTAAATATGGGACAGGGCTATAAACAAAGTAGGCTTTACCCAAAATTTCTAAAATGTTTACATGGACTTTAATTAGATTTTTTTATTGATATGATATTTATCCGAGGTCCAAGATGGACTATTAGTCATATAAATATATGAAAATTTGCCTAATTTTTAAAAATTGTTTACAATTATGTATTGTAAAGAAAACTTTTTGGGCAATTATGTATGTATATAAACACGGTGTATGTATGAGAAAAAATGTTCAAAAAATTTCCAATCTTTTTAAACTAATAGGTTCGTACCATTATTATTTCAAAAATTATTTATCTATTGCGAACTAAATACGTCGTATGGTCCAATCAACGATGTACACTTTCCAAAATTAGCGAGTACCTTCAGGCACGAGCCATTTCGCAATTACTTACTTTGAAAATTTTCGTTGTTTTGCGATTACGTACTTTTGAAATTTTCTCCGTGCCCTCAGGCACGAGCATTCCGCTAGTGTGTATGTGTGTGTGTGTGTGTGTGTGTGAATATATATATATATATGTGTGTGTGGATGGATTAAAAGATATTAAAAGCAATAAATTTATAGGTATTAGGGAGGACAGCTCAAGGATGCTATGTTTATATATATATATATATATATATATATATATATATATATATATATATATTTGTGTGTGTGTGTGTTTGTGAAGAAAATTATGTACGAGCTTAAGACATTAAGTGTGAATGATGATTTAATAACTAGTGAAAGTTATTGGAAACGAATTATGTGATATTAACTCGTAAATATTAAATTAATAACTAGTGAAAGTTAGTTGAAATGAATTGATTTAATTATAGTTGAGAATTATAATTGTTTAGTAGATGTGAAAGCTAATGATATAAAATTCGCGTGATACAGGGTAGCGTATAGGACTAAGATTAGTGTTAAGACTAGTTAGGCGGGGTAGCATTGCTAGGGTGTTTAAAATACATATATTAGGTATGCATAATAGATGAGAGGTGAGGAGTATCTCATGGAAGTGAGACAGCAGCTAAATCATGAAAGATCGCATTGCATATTTATTAATGTATTTTAAATACTTGAAAAACATTTTTAAAAGATTTTTGGCTCTCACCCCTATTAAGATATTTTCAAAACTTTTAGGTGCTCAGCCACAGGGATGCCTGGCTTGACCATTTTTCTAGTCAGACGATGTTGTAGTTGTTGTGGATGCCGTAGTGATTGATTAGATCCTTCCATCCTTTAGATCTAGATATGACTTACTTCAGAGTTATTCCTATAAATTCTTTTTCTATATTTGTAAGGGAAATTCTTATAAATTCTCTCTTTTATAATTCCTCTAGATTTAGTCTTTGGCTTTTTAAGAGATCATCTTTCTTTATGTTCCTTTAGGTTATTTATGCCATCTAGGAGAGGCCTTTTCTCCTAACTAATAAATATTAGGGGGACTCTATCCCTCTTCCTAAAAAAAAAAAACTTCAGAGTTATTCCTGGCATGTTGCCCAGTTACTTAGTATTTATTTTATTCAGATGCTTTTCTTTCAGTTAGTGAAATTATTGGATTGTGATTTTTACCGAGAGTTATTGGTTAATTTACTTATGCTCCAGTGTGTGAGTTCATTTATTTGCATAATTAGTTATGTGGATCGAATTTTGTGTAAGTAAGTTACTAAATTGTAAAATTTGATACCAGGCCTAATAGGGTATTAGTAATTAAAATATTTTCGACAGTGATTCTAAGAATGAACCAGATGAGATTCATGTTTTATTTTAGTACAAGACTGATCACCCGTGTTTGAAATAGGTGGGTGCCACACATGTCCCTCTAGCCGGAAAGGGAGCATCAAAAGGAAGAGTAGAGATGTTGCCTCCAACCCTACAGAGATAGGAGGCATGTGTACAGGATGCAAGCCTTGTAAAAACCAAGGAGACTGAAATTGGGGTCACATGATGGTATAAGTGCATCCAAACACTTTGGATCATGAAAGGACTGATCCTACTGCCTCGGGGTCACTTCCTCCCTCAGGTTTATTGGATACGATGATGAGAAATCATTCTCCGAGGAAAGTCCCAGCATGCTAGAGAGGCTAAGAAGAGGATCGAATTTTGAATAATTAGGCCCACGTACAATGAGGACACAACAGTTGATAGCTCCCAGAGCATATATATGCGCATCAGGAAGAATCATGTCAATCAGTCACCAGGGGATCACAATGCTCAACCAAATCCATAATAAGCATGAGAAAATTGACCCAAGCCGAGCAGACTTCCCAATAAGAGAGCTCGTTTGAAAATCGAGGCTGAAGAGTCAAATTCATTGTAGTAAAGTTTGAGCAGGAGGATCAGTCCGATAAGGGATCCATCCAATAATTGGAGGATCGTTTTGGAGAGATAGTCAGATCCAAGAACCCCCTACATAGGGACTTTGTGAAGGGATCCATCATTTATCCCTACAATAGTTTGTTATCCAACTCTAGTGAAATTCAAATCACCAGTCATGACACGATGTAATGACGAAAAAACGGATCCCATTCTGCAAGTAGAGTGATATTAGGAAGCTACTAATATCTACTTTATCCCGAATGAAATGCACTATCCATCATTCTCTAATATGATTACGGGTTTAGATCAAATTCGGTATAACAGATTACCATAAGGGCAGATCTCCAATTTCCAATAACTGGCTCAGCAATTTATGTTTCTAGTCCAAGCCTGCAAAGAGAGTTTCCCATTTGCTCAACTTACGATAAAAGGTTGGCAAGACCACTCTTGATTTCACTACTCGTTTCAATAATGAAGCTTGAGGTAGTAGATTATAGCGATCAAATTACCATATCCACATTGATGACTAGGTTAGAGCTGAAAAAGATATTTTGGGCACTGGGTAAGGAGCCACCTAAAACTATGACAAAGCTTTTGGCTAAGGCAGGTAAGATCATGAACACTGAGTAGGCCATGGCGGCCAAGGAATCGGATCATCCAAAAGTTGCTTCCAGTAAGGGCAACGAGAAGAAGGATTATAAAGATAATAAGGTCGAGAAGCCAAAAAAAGTACTATGAGTACACCCCCTTGACCATTGGCATCCACCCCATCCTTAAATAGATCAGAGGATGCAAGGACCTCAAGTGTCCCAAAAAGCTCAAGGCACTCGCAAACTGGCGTGGCAAGAGTAAGTACTGTGAATTTCACAAGGACCACGACCATAACACAGATAGCTAAATTTCCCTCAAGAACGAGATTTAAATGGATAGAGATGGCAAAATAGATTCGAACGAGTGTAAATGCAGAAGATGTTCAAAATCCCCTTGTTGAAAGGCAAATGAGAAGAAAAGGGGTAGAGATGAAGATTCAGAATACGACCTGAATCTCTAAAAATCCAAAAGAGTCAGTCCATGAGGTCAAGATGATCTTCTTCGGATGTCATTTCATCATTGGTGGAGATACCAGAGGAGGAGATGAACTGATCGAGAGAAATACTAATGTGGACGAGGTAAAATCTTGTAATTATATCAGGAAGATCAACCTGACAGGTAGCTTAGATACTCGCCCAATAAAGGTTAACAAAGATCATCTCATTGTTGGATTTTCCAAGGATGATTTGTTTAGAGTCTTATACCCTCATACGACCCTTTAGTCATCACCATGATGGTCCATGAAATTAAAGTGACCAAAATCCTCATCGATAATGGAAACTTTATAGATGTTATGTTCTATAATTTCTTTAGAAAACTGAAGCTCCGAGATAGCAAACTAACACTATTATCTCCCTTTGATCAGTTTCTCTGGTGAAAAGGTGTATCACTTGGTAACTATTGAGTTAGATATCATAGCAGGCATTTGGCTATCGAATAGAAATTGTGCACTTCTTTTTTCCTATGTAAAAATATTCTTTTGTCATATAACATCATCCTGGGCAGAGTGGGATTGAAGAAATTCAAAGCAGTGCCCTCCACTACTAACCAGTGCTTGAAGTTCCTAACCCATTACGGAGTGGTTATAGTCATGGGGAATCATGTAGAGGCTTGCGAGTGTTACTACACTTCACCCGACCAAGAAGAATATAAAAAGTTGACCACCACTTACCAGATTGAAACGATAGATCCACGGGACAAGGAGAATCTGGTTAAGGGAGAAGAAATCAAATTTTTTGTACTCGACGATGAGCACACGAAGAAGACTGTCCAAATTTGGCCATCCCTAGGCCCAAATCTGAAGAAAAATTAGGTCGACTTCCTCCGGTAATGTAAGAGCATGTTTTCCTGGAGCCAAAAGACATGCTTGGAATCGAGCCAGAATTTATATGTCACGAATTAAGCATAGTGGAAGGTGCAAAATTGATCAAATAGAAAAAGGTGAGTTTTTTATGCCGAGAAGAACATGGCGATCCAAGAAGAGGTTCAAAAGCTATAGAAGGATAACTTCAGAGAGGATGTCAAATACCCTGAATGTCTCTCCAATGTGGTAATGGTGTGCTAAATGAACAATAAGTAGCAAATGTGTGTGCACTTCACTATCTTGAACTAGGCTTGTCCCAAGGATCATTATCCCTTACCCAGAATCTATCAGTAAGTTGATACCACTTCAGGCCATGAACTGCTCAATTTAATAAATGCTTATTTCTGACACAACCATATCAGAATGAAGCCAACAGATAGAGATAAAACGTACTTCATCACCAGCAGAGTCACCTTCTACTACAATGTAATTCCCTTAAGTTTTAAAAATGCTGGAACAACTTACTAGAGGATGGAAAACAAGGTGTTTACAGATCATATTGGGAAGAACATAGAAGTATATGTTGATGACATTCTCACCAAGAGTAAAACAGTGGTCGATTACGTGAAAGACTTACAGTAAATCTTTGATCAGTTCAAGAAGCATCAAATGAATCTTAATCTAACTAAGTGTGTTTTTATATTGAAAGAAGGAATGTTCTTAGGCCTCATTGTCAATAAAAGAGGGATCGAGGCCAGTATTGAGAAGATCCAGGCCTTGATTAGCATGCCATCCCCGACAATAAAGAATAAAGTGCATAGCTTGGCAGGACGCATCGCTGCACTCAACGGGTTTGTCTCTAGAGCTAATGGAAAATGCCTTCGTTTCCTTAAAGTCTTAAGAAAAAATTTTGAATGGAACAGCAAGTGTGAAACTACGTCTTTTAGATTTGAGACCAATATTTAGAGACAAACTATACCTCTACCTATCCTTATTAATTTTTTTTATTAGTTCACCTCTGATGAGACAAAAAGAAGGAATAAAGATGCATATATATTACACCAGAAAATCACATCGGGGAGAAAAAATTCAGTATCCCAAGTTGGAGAAATTAGCCATTACGTTCATCGAAGCTTCAAGGAGAATGAAGTCGTACTTTCAAGCCAAAACTATTATTGTCCACAAAAATCTACCTTTATGTCATGTTCTTTATAAGCTTGAAAAGTCAGGGTGATTGATGGATTAGGCGGTAGAACTGGTGGAATACGACATCTAGTATGAGCCCAGAATAGCTATCCAAGGATAAGTAATGGCAGAATTCATTATTTAATTCACTTATGAAGAGAAACCTTTCGATAATACTCCTTCGAGAAAGAACTCAACACAAGTGGCAAAGCAGACTTGAAGGGAAGAGAGCTCAATCGTAGATGAAACTGAGCATACTTCTTCGTAAAAGAGCTCACTTGTCAAGAAAAATGAGCAGACCCCTCCAAGTGAGAGGTCAACCATATCGATGTCAAGTCAAGATAAAGATGTGCTAGAATCGTCAAAAAAGAGAGAAGATTTCACTTATGACCAAGGGCAGGTAAGGAAATTATTCAAATATGGAGAGTCAATTATAAGATAATTTAAGCAAGACATCCCCATTTGGAAACTATTTATGGATAGATCATCTTGCACCATGGGCAGCTGAGCATATCTTTTTTTAGATGAGGATAAGATGCCCCATATTTATCAAAATTGGTGGAATAGGCCTACAAAGGTCGCTTATATAATATAGAGAGAACTTAAACTAAACAAAAAGGAGACAATTGTGAAAATTTGATAGATTTAAGGCCATGTAAATCCATTATATAATGGGCTTTAGTTGAATGTGGAAGATTAGAGGCTTGAGAAAATCAAGAGAAAACTTGAAAGGCCACTCCATGATTGGCAAGACTCTCAGCAACTTGATTATTCTCTCTATAAATATGAAGAAAATATACTTGCATCCTATCTTGAAAAACATTTATCCGTGATAAAGCCTCCTCAATGGACTAAGTCTTAGATTGATTCTCATCATTTAAGATATCTATAATCAATTTAGAGTTGGACTCCACATTGACCTTATGGATTTTTAGACTATCATATAGTCTTAGACCTCTAAGGATTGCCATGCTTTCAGCTCTATAATTTTTAGAAATACCTTCAAAAGAAGAGAATGTATGAATCAATATACCCCTATGATCTCTAATTAATCCACCAGCTCGTGAGGGTACTGGATTCTCTTTAGATGCCCCATCACAATTATATTTAACAAAACCTTCTCTAGGTCTCAACCAATTGACCAACTGAATAGCTCTTGGATTAGGATTTAATAAAATTGATCTTGAATAGCTGATCGGTGAATTCAAAGTATTTTTTAGAAGACAAGAATTTTCTAACTAAGCATCAAGAATGAACCATCTCCATGATTTTATCAATGATAAGTTTGTACTTAATTTTTATTCCTTGAAACACACTTTCATTTTTGTCCTTCCATAACTCCCAAACGATTGCAGTGGGAATAATAAGGAATAGACACTTAGTGAAATCTTGCTTAGTCCTACTCATCCACCAAGACATGTCTAGCATATTAAGAGATGAAAAAAAAAATTCACACCAAATAATTTAGCAAAATAAGACCATATATCATGAGCAACTAGACCATTTAAGAACATGTGTTGAAAATTCTCAGTGGAACTGTGACAACAATGGCAACTAGATGCCTATCTGATGTCAGTCTTTTGGATAACATCATCAAGGGGGACTATATGGAGGAGACATTTCCAACGGAACACATAAATTTTAAGAGGAATAACATCATTCCATAGTATTTTGAAGAGTAATAACGAAGGTTTAGAATGCCTAATGATATTCCATGTTGATTTTAAGTGAATTTTCCATCAATGATTGGAGTCCAGTACTTATAGCCACCAATATCTTTTAACCATTCTTATATCTACCACAGTATAATTCAGACCAAAGACTTAGATGATTAGAGTTATTCCGTTTAATCTTTAAACTATAGCATGAATAGGAATAGATGATAATACAGAGAAAATAAGAGTTCTTTTACTAGAAAGAGAAAGAAAATTGAAATGCCAAGGTTCTAGCTTACCCTTGATTTTAAGAATAAGATCTTCAAAATATTTGTTTTTTCTTCTATAAGAAAAAATGGGGCAACCATGGTATTTGAGAGGAGTTTTTTTGAAGGATTTTGGCATAGATTTAATCTTATTAGGAGCTAAATAATGGTGGACAATGAAACTACTCTTGAAAATTGATCATTTGTCCAGAAGCAAGCTAAATTTTTTTGAGAAAGTCTATTAAGCTTTTTAGGTTACTTGTACATCCATTACAAAATATAATAGTACATTAGAAAAACTTAAGTTACTTATGATTGGTCTATTTATTGGAAGAGAATATGGTTTCACTTGACCATTTAGAATGATATTATGTAGGTTTTTGTTGAGGGTGTCATCTACTAAGACAAAAAGACCATAAGAAATATGATCACCTTATTTCAGCCCCTATAAGAATTAAAGTACCTGACACTTTAACCATTGATAATTGTAGAGAGCCAATTATTTGAGATGCTCGATGATCCTCCAATTATTTGATAAACCAAATATTCTAAGAGTTTTGATTAAAAATAATCACGAAAGTCTATCATAAGCCTTTGACATATCCAATTTCGTGACAACATTTGAACCAAAAGCCTTCTTCCTAATAGATTTCATAATCTCTTGAGCAAGGAGAATGTTATCAGTGATCCTTCTACCTTTGATGAAACCTGCTTGATAATTCCCAATAATATTTGGCAAAACTTGAGATAACCTTAAAGTAAGGATCTTTGTAATTATTTTTAAACAAAAATTACAAAGATTTATAGGTTTGAAGTCAGTGCAATGTATAGGATTTTTGGACTTGGGAATGAGAATGATATTAGTGCTAGTCCAACTCCTTATCATCTCTCCACCTGTAAAAAAGTGGCAAATAGAATTTAAAAGGTCAGCTTTATTGATTCCCCAATTTTTTTTATAAAAGGTGTCATGATAGCCATCAGGACAAGCACTTCCATACTCATTTAGGTCATGAAAGGCCTTTCATGTTTCTTTTTCATTTAAGATTCCATTAAGCATAGTAATCTGCTCTTGAGAAATAGTTTATTCAATGAAGGTATCCTCTCCCACAATATCATTAGCTTTAAAGCTATCTTCAAATAGGACATAAATTCCTTTTGAATTGCCTTCATATTATCAATCCAAATACAATTTTTGATCTCTATTCTATATATCATTTGACTTATTCTTCTGGATTTGATAGAGGAATGGAATTAGTTAGAGTTTTATTCCCACTCTAAATTCCACATGGACCTTATTTGTTGCTTCCAGAATGTTTCTTCCTTGTTTAAAGAATCTAACAAGTTAGCTTTGGACTGAGACATAACAGATTTATTGGCAGGAGTGGAAAAATTCTCAAATTCAACCTCTTTAATTAATACCTCATCCTCTAATTATTGAACGTGTTAAAATATATTTGTTAAAGTTCTCCTTATTCCAATATACTAAATCAACCTTAAGTTTCTGAAACTTTAAGGAGAAAATTCTGAGAGGATTCCCTTTAGCTAGTTTACTCCAATATGATTCTATAAAAGACTCAATCTCTTTATGCTGGCACCATATATTTTAGAACTTGAAAGGTTTCTTAATGGATTCAAGGTGAGTTTGAATAGAAAAAAGTAGGGGGCAATGATCATAACATGTCTTATTTAGGTGGGATAAAGAAAATTTTGGAAAGGTATTACTCCATTTTAAGGAAGTTATTCCTCTATCAAGCCTAGCCCATATTTTATCAAGCTCTCTATTATTGTGCCAAGTGAATCTTTAACTAGAAAACATAACTTCCATAAGAGATGAGTTAGCAATAAAGTTATTTAAATCTTCCACAACCTTAAAATTAATATCTTTCCCTCCTAATTTATCCTCACTTTTGGTGACCACATTAAAATCCCCAATTACCATCCAAGGTCGATTATTGGAAATACATTTGTGTTGAATTAGATTGTCCCATAAAGTAATTCCATCATCTCTAGAGCATTTTGTATAGACTATAAATATAAATACATCAGACTGCAAGTGTAGATGAGAAATTTCTATTATGCGGGATTGATCATTATTTGCCACTTCATTACATTGAACTCCAAACCTCCACAAGAACAAAATTTTATGATTAACATTTGAAGTTCGCCCCTCAAATTTCACTATTCTTCTTAAGTCTTCTAGCATTTTCAACTTTGATTCTGGTTCTAAAATATCCATGAAAATAAGATTATGCAATTTACAAAGCTTCTTGAGTCTTCTTCTAGTAGGTTTATTAGACAAACCTTTAATATTCTATACTAGAAAATTAATCATTAGAAATCCTGGATGGAGCATTCTTTGAAGCCTTAGAAGCATCTCTTTTAAGCCCCTTAAACATAGGATCTTGTGGCCTATCATTTGATGAAGGGATGATAGTCCCTTTATCCTTGATGTTGTCACTGTTACCTCCTTAAACAATAGGATATAAGGTTGTAGTCTTTTGAGAAAGTTTTTTGGAAAAGAGGATGAATTCTTCAATTATAGGACAATCTATTTCAATATCTTCCTTATTGTTAGAAACTGATAAGGGTTTGAGAAGGTCATTTTTAACGAATAGGGGTGAGTATTTTCCTCTACGTGAAATCATAAGGTTTTTAACAACCATCATCTCTAAATTTTCGAGGTTCTCATCTTATATATTTGTCGATAAAATCTTGAATTCTTGAAGGATGTTTTTTTTGGTTTGTTAAAATTTTGGGACATTTGGTTTAGGTTGGTGTCTTAGGTAGGTTCATGAGAATAAGAAAGGTTTTAGATTGGATTTTGAGATGATTGGTCTTTCAGGTTAAGTGGAATCAGATCTTGGTTTGGTTATTGAGATAAATTAAAGGGGGGTGCAAATGGATTTAATTGGCTAGGAGTAGGGGAAATTATTTGTTTTGTAGAGGTTTAACCTTTGGTAAATTAGGGTTCAAGAGGTTTAGGTTGATCAATATTTTGAATGGAGAATTGTTGTTTAGGTTTGATAGGATTAGTAGAAAGGCAGGAGTTTAATGGTTTGGGGATATATATGGGAGGTGAAGGTTTATTGTTCTTGAGGGTTCTTTTGTCTTCTTCAATAATAATGGAAGTTTTGAGGAATATATAGTTCCCTTTATCATAGCCTAGTTTAGAACATTCAATGCAATATTTATAACATCTTCAAACACGATTTTATACTAATAACCTTCCTCTCCATAACCAATCCAAACACGATCAGGTTTAGGGGATAAAATATTAAGTTGCACACATACCCTATCAATGCTAGGTTTGTTGATTGAGGCAATAGAACCATCCATTCTAAGAAGTTTTTATACCACTTATGCGATATAAAATAATGAAGATTTAGAGAAAAATGGATAAGTGGAGAGGGAAAAGAGATCTATACTGGCACAATAGAACTCTCCTTCTCAGGTCTGAAGTTTGGAGGCCATTTGAATGTCCTCATAGGGTATCTTCCAATATACCATTGATTTCTTAGCCATAATCTACTGAAATCATCCTCATGAAATAATTGAATGATGATATGTTTCTGATCCAAAATACCTAAAAGGAAAGATGATTTGAGGTTTATAATATGTAAGGTCTTTCGAATTTTATCCAAAGGAGGTCTACCAGATGAAAATTTTCCCATAAAAGAATGTTTGAAAGGAGCATCCAACTTTTTAATATCTTCTACAGAATTGCATATTAACCCTTGAATGTGGTAACTTAAATGAGGGAAATATCATTGTCTATGGTTTCCTTCACCAAACATGCAAATGATTTACTCCATGCAACTATTGGATCATGTGTCTTAGGATCATCTTGGATGATGGTGGCCATTTTCGAAGCCATGCAACCTTAGAGAGGGTAGAGGGAGAAAGAGACGATTCACTTACAATTGTCGATATTTGAGTAGGTCATATCATCACTATTATAGATGAAATGGATGTGGAATATGTGATACGATTTCAATTTGAGGCCTCCAATAATGAAGTTGAATACAAAGCACTCGTAGCAGGCCTCGGGGTAGCCTCAACATTAGGAGTCGAGTATATTCTTGTATATAATGACTCTTAATTGGTTGTCAATTAACTATTCAGAGTATATGAAAAAAATCCAGAGGTTAAGATACTAAGAATCCCTAAAATAGAGAACGTTAGGGCATATGCACTAGCGTGTTTAGCATCAGCTACCTGCACAGAATTGCATAGAACAGTTACAGTAAAGATACTCAAAAACTGCAGCACAGACGAAGAAACGGTTACCATTATAGAAGTAAACCTCAACCCATCATGGATGGACCCAATACAGGCTTAGATTGAAACCAATGTTGTGCCATCTAACCTAAAAGAAGTAAGGAATCTTATAATGAAAAGGGTACATTATTTCACTTTTACGATGCGTTCATGAACAATCTAATCAAGGAAGTGCATGAAGTTGTTATGGATCACATTCGGTGGGAAGATCATCGATAAAACGTATGGCTACATAGGGCTATTAGTACCCCATAATGAAGGTAGATTGTGCTGACTATGCCAGAAAATGTGACAAATGTAAGAAGTACACCAAGATCCATCACACTCCAGGATCCCCTCTCACATTGATCACGTCTTCTTGGCCTTTTGGGATTGGGGAATAGAGTTGGTCGGACCATTAACGAAGACGAGAAGAAGATTAAAATATTTGGTGGTTACTATGGATTACTTATCCAAATGGGTAGAGGTCGAGACCCTATAGAGATTCCATAGGAAATAGTCTTCCATTCATCTGGAATAACATAATTTTTCCTTACGGTATGCCCTATGCCTTCATTACAAACCATGGTACCCAGTTCGATAACAAAAATTTTGAGGACTACTACATTCGCTCTAAATTTTAGAAGTTGCATTCTACTATAGGACATCCCTAGTGCAATGGACAAATCGAGGTTACCAATAAAACCTTGCTTGATATAATCAATACAATATTGAATGATGTAAAAGGCAATTGGATCAATGAGTTGAAGAGTGTCTATGGGTTTATAGAGCCGCACTCAGAAAATCTACAGGCAAAACTCCTTACATGCTAGCCTTCGGCACAAAAATAGTACTCCCAACTGAGATCGGCATTCAAAATCATCGAGTCCTCAAATTCAACTCGTCATGAAGTGACCTGATGATGAGGCCGAATCTTGATCTCATGGAATAAGTAAGGGAAATGCCACATTAGGGATAGTTGCTTACCAGTAGAGGACAACTCGCTTCTACAATCGCAAGGTGTAAGAGGGGAGTTCATGAAGTGATACTAATATCAATGGAGGCATAACCCCTTATCAAGATGGTGATTAGGGCCTTAGAACAAACAACAATAATAATAAACACAGGTCCCAAGTCGGTACATTCAGTGTAAAAAACTCCAATAATAATATGTTCTTACAACATAAATGTTATAATGAAATAATCAATGAGGAGTAATCCCGCAGTTGACTTGATTGGAGGGAGTAGGAGAAAGTACCTTTAGTGCAATAAAGGTAAGGCAGTAACCTCTAACAAAATTACACAATAAATGTTCTCACGATAAACTCTCTTGTCTGGAAGTATTTTGGCAGTAGTTCTGGGCTAGAAAAGTGCGATGCCCAAATAATATAACTTTGGATGTATTTATAGGAGAGAAAGATCATTCGAATGACCTTCCTATATTAAATGCGCATGACCCCTTTTAATTTTATTCGTCCTGTGCAGTTAATACCAAAGATATTGCATTAAAAGAACTAGATATGATATTTTGTCAGGAAAACTGTTTGGGCTCTCAGAGTTGTGATAGCATTAAATAGGACGTGATGTGTCAGCTATGGACTTACCATCCTAGGTATATTTTCACTTGAGTGCTATTTATCAAGTTCCTGGATGTCAGACGTGCTGATATTAACGAGTTGGTAAGTAGTAACTTGTAGAGGATGTGCAGTCAAAACACTCCAAAAAGGTAGTTCATTGAATTAAAGGTTGCTCGACTGATGATTGCTTGAGAAACTTGTGATGTACGCAAATACCAAAGGTTTTAACTTTCTAGATAACTGTTTAGGATACGGGACCCTCGAGGGAGTTCTCGGAGATTGTATATCGAAGGACTACTGAGCCATGTTGTGTATAAACCAAGGTTTTGCCTAAGTACCCAAAAGGGGTTGGTATTTCCTAACGTTGCCTTGAACCTAATCCTCTAAACTAAATCCCTACGAGATAACTAGAATAAGTTTGTTTGATAGAGAATGTAATCTCTCCTATGCCCTACCAGTCATGGTCCCTTGAGGGTACTGAGCAACCTCATAACATTACAAAGCGAACTTAATATTTACAAAGAAGGCTAAATACAAGTACATCAAAGATCTTATTACAATTTGTGTTTTCCATGTTTATCTCTTGGGCTTAATCTATATGGGAGATCCGTCGCGCAACTTCATCTTTGTGCGAGTGACCATCTTTATAGGAGGTCCCTCGAGCAGCTGCAGCTTTGTGCGAGTGACATTCCCTAATATTTCCTTATAAAATATTGGTGTTGCTTTAATTAACTTTAAGCTTGGACCTCCCTTTACATTTGCCCCTTCATAGAGATATTTGTTTATTTGAAAAAATATATGTACGAAAAAATGAATTCACATCCCATCTCAATTAACCTACATACATACACTATTTACACACAATGTTAAAATAAAACTGGTGGTAACTTTTTCCTGAAATTTGAGCTACTTTAAGACTCTTTCTGCTTGGGTGATATTGTGCCTCGAGTGACCTCTATTTCTCAGTCTTTTAACTTGGGGAATTTCAATGGTTTAAAATAAAATTTCCTCCCAAACCATTTATTTGCCCAAGTGTAAAAAGTCATAAAGTTTTAATCAAAATTCTTCTGAATTTCCTCCAAAATTTCATCATTGCTACGTCGCTTCATTATAAATGCCACTAACACCTCTCCCCCCAGCCGTACATGTGTCAGTTAATGGCCCGCGTGTGTAACCCATGCGAGGTATTGAGTCGTCGAAAACTTTATTATGATGATTACATTTCCCCATGTGTGTATTTTCATAGCAGAGGCGTCTTTTCAAAAGAGAATTCCCCTTCCTCTCATACCTATCTTCTTTAACCCTTGTTTTTTAAGTGAAGAATTTCTTTAATTGCAAGAGCAAGACGTATTCCCTCTTTCCAAAGTTACCCAAATATTCTTATTTTCCCCTCTTCTCTTCAATTCTCTATTCTCTGCTATAACACCTGTTGTCACAAGAACTCTTTCAGCCATGGGTTCTGCCATCGAGGAAACTTCCATAGATATTATTGATCGTCATTTCCACGGGGCAAAATAACGTGGTTCCCCCTATTTTGGCACTATAGACAAGTTCTGAGAGTTTGCTAATGCTTTTCCTGGATCCCTGCTTTCTAAGGCCAGAAATTTGAACCTTCTTATGGGTGAGGATGACGTTATAGAAAACTATGCGTACCTCCCAAATTCTACTGTTACTAGGTTTAGGATTGAGCGGGGAGACTATCCCTATTCAAATATGGAATTTGAATCAGGTGGTCGATCGTGTGAAGGTTTGAGCACTTGGAGTGATTATATCCATGGTAAATACACCATAGAGTTGTTGACTGTTGGGATGTCTTGCACCAAATGGTTTGTTAACTTAACCTTGGATAAAAGCAATACCACATTGAGGAAACTAGTTTCTCATTGGAGTTATCGGTCTCACACTTTTGTTTCTTCTTGGGGCGAGTTCATAATTACTTTTAAGGACATATGTGAGATCCTTAGTTTGGAAGATGTTGGTACTGATACTTACTTTGAGGAAGCCATCACTAAGGAAGAAGCTTCTAATCACAAGGAATTGAAAGGTTTAATCAAGAGGTCCATGAAGACTTACAATAAATGTACTTGTTCAGAAATTATTAGGTACTTCCTTTATATGGAAGACAGGGAGAGTGCCCTTGCTCGCAAGCAAGCTAAGAAATATCAAAAGGACAAACATGTTCTCGACGTTCCCTCAATTGGAGAAGGATATGGGAGAAAAAGAAGTACCACAGGATTTTGTGATGTTTTTTCATAGGTTTCTTCTATCTAGGAGGTTAACGCCAACACCTGCCAGAACCATGTGGTTGTTCACCCCAAGGCCACCATTACTAACAATTTTGGTGGGGTTGTTTGGGCCTTCAATTCTGGAAGGTAAAGAGGCCACCCCTGAGGACGGACAAGTTGGAGCTAAAGCTAAAACATTGGAGAAGATAGTTATTGCCCCTGTTGGGGTTCCTGAGGTTGCTCGTGATCCAGTAGACATTAAGGAACCATGTCCTGAGGAGGTATCCTTACTCTCAATTTCCTTAGTCAAACCATCCTTTATTTCTTTGAGTAAAAAAAACTAGGTTTCGTAGGCAGCAAGTAATTCACCTAGTAGAGCAACCGTAAAGGTGCTTTAAGTAAACTTAACAGTTTAAATATGCCCATTCATACTAAGTCGAGCAACCATAAAGGTGCTTTAAGCTAAACTGGGACTTTTGAAGTGACAAAAGTTTAGTTAGTCGATCAACCATAAAGGTGATTTAGGCAAACTAAGGCTTAAGAATGCCAAGTCTTACTTAGTCGAGCAACCATAAATGTGCTTTAATCAAAACTTGTACTTTTGAAATGACAATAGTTTATCTAGTCGAGCAACCATAAAGGAGCTTTAGGCAAACTGAGGCTTAAGAATTCCCAGTCTTACTTAGTCGAGCAACCATAAAGGTGCTTTAAGCAAAACTGGGACTTTTGAAGCGACAACAGTTTACCTAGTCGAGAAACCATAAAGGTGCTTTAGGAAAACTGAGGCTTAAGAATGCTCAGTCTTACTTAGTTGAGCAACTATAAAGGTTATTTAAGCAAAATTAGGACTTTTGAAGCTACAACAGTTTACCTAGTAGAGCAACCATAAAGGTGATTTAGGCTAACTAAGGCTTAAGAACATCTGTTATATACATACACTATTTTTCTTCCATCTTTACTTATTCATTAATTTTTATAGGTTGAAGTGAGCCACCCAAAGACTTTGGGAATGATGTTGCCCTTACCAAGAAAGTGCCCCTGAGAATGTGCCTCCAGAGTCTGTTGGGAACTTTGTTGAACCAAGCACTGTACCTCTGACAGCCCAAAATGTGGACGTAGGGGAACGAGACACTGCTCCTATTTTATTTTGCAAGAAGATGATAGGTCTTCAAATTCTATCTTTCCTTCTTCCAGTGACTGCACTTTCAGTGTGCATCCTCCAAAATTTGCTCTTGTTGAGGTTATGTGGCAGACTTTGAAGGATTTTACCCACATCATAACCCCTCCTTATAATAAGATGATTGAGCGACTGTTGGAATGCCACCCCTCCACCTTTATCGCTCATTGTATTCAATCAATCCCTATTATGATGGCTTTGAGGCTTTTGGGATTTGCAACCATTTTGGATGATGTACTACATACTCCTCTGTCCTCTTTAAGTCACTCAAAAATCAAGGAGATGATGGGCCAAATTAATGTCCTTGTTGGCGAGGGTTTTTGCCCTAAAATGGCTAATCGATTTACTGAAATATTTTAAGAAAATTGACCTACCCTCCTTTTATGCAAAGATCCAGGCTACTACCTGCTCACAAAATGCACTAGCTGAGAAGATGGCCACTTTAAACTCTGAAATTGCTAAAGCTGAGGAGGACGTTGTATTTATCAAGGATTCTTTGGTTAAGGCTGAGATGAAGGTTGATCAACTTTAGCAAGATATGGGTTGTTATGAGCAAAAGATAGCATACTTGTCCAGCGAGGAAGTAGATCCTCTTTTGTGCCTAAATGAACTGTGTTTTTTGGGATGTATAAGATTGAATTGCCTTTTACTTTCATGCAAACTTTCTATGAGAAGGAAAGAAAAAAAAACTATTGGTTTATTCAACATTATCCTCATATTATATATATAATTTCCAAAAGTGTTACATCTTGACAAGTTGTGAGAACATGCTCACTTTTCAACTTACTTATATCTATAGCGTTAACTACGAGCATAACCCCCCCCCCCCCCCCCCCCCCCCAAAAAAAAGACAAATTAACAACTAAACAAAATATATTTTGAACCATTTGTTATTAAGTTTAAAGGTCTCCTCATCCTCAACCTTAGAATCTCACAATAACCTGAATCATGGAAATTTCACAAAATATAAGGTCCTTCCTAATTTTCTTCAAATTTAAGCAGCGAAAGACCCTGGATGTGTCTTCTACAAGCCTTCAAAACTAGATCACCTTCCTGTAACTTTCTTGTCTTTACCATTTGGTCATAAGATCTGGACAGTTGCTATAGGAGGGTAGTGAGACTAGGGTGTGGTAAGATACTGAATCGGGTGATGTGTGACCCACTCCAATGGACTTTTCCTTAAAGGCTCCCAAGAACTTCTGGAGCAGCATCTGGTAAAACCTTCTCCTTTTGGTAAAAATGGAACTCGAGCTGGAGCTCCCTCCATGCAAGAAGATTAACTTCACAACAATAATAGTAACTTTTCTCAAGAGGAACTCTTGAGAGTGATGGATGTCAGTGAGGAGTGAAAGAGCAAGGCACTTAGCACTTAGAGAGAGAGCAGGGATAGAATACTAGGAGGTTCGGGTGTGATTTTGATAGAGTAACGATGCTATTGAATTTTTTTATCTTCTTCTTGATCTTGCCCAGGGGTCCTATTTATACTTGGGCACGAGGACTGAGTTGGAACTTTTGGGCACCAAAACTTAGAGGTTTGGTGAGGGACAAGGTTTGTAGTGTACCATTTATCCCTACCTGTTTACAGAAGCCTGTCCCCTCCGACAGGTGCCACCTGGTGCAAACCAAAGTCAAAAATAAAATACGTCTACGCTAGATGACAAAATATTTGATTTGGTAAATATCTTTTGAAATGGTAACTTGTGGTACAAACTTTGAAAACTTCAGAGAGGAGGCCTCAAGGACCACCTCCTCTAAAACTATCAATCTTGAGGGTTTGTCAAGAGGGGCCTTGAGGACCATCTCTTCTAAGAAAATCAATTTTGTAAAAGTTTATTTCTTGTGAGCAGCTATTTGGATGCTCACTTCACTTGTGACTAAGTATGAGATGTGTGTGGTCTTGAGTGACTCCTAGGGTCTTCCTACTAGTATTCTCTCAATCCTAAAGTGCTAAGTGGATAAGCTTTCCTAGCAAGCCTTGTTCCTCAACCGCCAAGCCAAAACTCCCAAGAGATCCCAAATGGCCTATTTCATCCCTGATGGCTCAACTAGTCTACCTATACAACAGATTAAGTGTTGTATACTTCTTCTTTTAAAGAATGACTTTTCATGATGAGGGGTTGCTCATGGTAGCCACTCCTTCATCTTATCTTATTTTCTAGAAGCTGAGGGGGAGGACCTTGAGGGGTTCCTCGCCTAAGATTTTCTGGAGGTTGAGGGACCCTAAGGGTTCCTCACCCAAATGATTTTTTTCCATTGAGGGACCCTGGGGGTTCTTCATCCCATATACATTTTCTTTCGTTGAGGGACTTGGGGATTTCACGACTGATAATACGCAAATATTGCGTATTTCATCCCTCGAATCAATGCATTTTAGCCCCCTCCGGTATCTTATTCCCTATATTTATTCTCGTTAATAAGAAAACCTAGGATTTCTATGATAACATGTTTTGCAGGGGTTAATTGAGCTTCTATAGGTATTTGGATGCTAAGTGTGAAATTTGGACGCTTTCAGCTCGATTTTCGTACGTGGTCGCTCATTCAAGGGCAATTCGATCAATTCACAGCTTGGGCACCTGGCCCACATCTTAACGAAAGTTGTAGTCCTCCTCGTAAACTTCTCGTGGCCATGAATGGGGCACGATTCCGATTCAGAACGAAGAAGTTACGAAATTTTAGTGGAGGAGAAAACCAAACACATCAAAGCAGGGCGGAGAGTTGCAGACCTGTAGCCATCCATCGATCGATCCATCGATACTTCATTGTTTGGAAATCGTGGGGAGACAGTGGGCATGATTTTTTACCATCGGTCGATCGATCCATTTTGATCAACGAGTGAAAGATCTATTCGCGTAAGGACATAGTCGTTGTTTTCGTTTCACCGCGATAATACAAACAAATATAAATTACGACTACACTTGCGATACAAGTACAGCGGTAAGTCGGGTATCGAAAATCCACAGAGACTAGTTTCTAGAATTTAATTGGTTTAATATTTCGAAATAAAAGTGTAAAAGGTGATTACAAACTAAAAAGGAAAAGATGCATAAAAGGGAAATATTAATCTAGGCGAGTGTATTGAAACTAGATTAACAAAGCAGTAAAAATAATAGGTTTTTTCGAATATCCCTCACCCGATTTAATTAGTATAAAATGGTCACATGGGTCGACGAGTTATTACGAATGCGTCTCGTTTCGACAGTTAATTGAACCAAGGGTTGTCGAGCCCCTAAATCCGCATAAAAGCCTAATAAGATTTTGGCGTCAACAAATACCCTGGAAATTACGCACGTAAGGTCGTAAGCACGGGACATACATGATATGCCCCATCAAATCTCCTAGGCATAATAACTAGGATAACGCACCCGAAATAGACCCATAAACACCATCACTAAAGCAAAGTAACGCGTCAACCCGAGTGAGTTCCATTCAAACACAACCTAGACTAAATTAGCTAGAAAGCATATTAAAAATGCGGTAAATAAACGCAATAAACCTACACTACAAAACAAGTAAAGAAAGCATGTGAATCTAATTAACAAAGCATGTAAATCAACTAGAAAGCAAGAATTAATGAAATACAAGCTATATTAATGGAGAGGATGATGAATAGTCAACTTACAAGCCCAAATGGGTGTCAATCCAAGAAGAAATGAAAAAGAACTCTCCGAAAAACCTCAACCCCTAAGCTATTCTAACCTAAAACGATTTATAAAACAACTTTACAACAAAATTCCTTTATATATTAAAAGGAATTAAAAGAGAAAAGAAAAGAGAAAATAAAATAAAAGGCAAAATATCAGCTGGAAATAGGGGATCGATCAATCGATGGTAAAAAATCATGCCCACTGTCTCCCCACGATTGCCAAATAAGGAAGGATCGATCGATCGATGGCTACAGGTCTGCAACTCTCCCCCCCTGCTTTGATGTGTTTGGTTTTCTCCTCCGCTAAAATTGCCGTAACTTCTTCGTTCAGAATCGAAATCGCGCGCCGTTCACGACCACGCGAAGCTTGCGAGGAGAGATAAAACTTCCATGAAGATGTTGGGCCAGGTGCCCAAGCTGTGAATTGACCAAATTACCCTTGAACGTGCGATCGCTTCCGAATTTCACACTTAGCATCCAAATACCTATAAAAGCTCAATTACCCCCTGCAAAACATGTTAACATAGAAATCCGAGGTTTTCTGGTTAACGAGCATAAATATAGGGAATAAGATACCTGAGGGGGCTAAAATGCTTCGGTTCGAGGGATGAAATACGCAATATTTATGTATTATCACATCCCCAACTGACACATTGCTAGTCCCTAGCAATGAAATAGGATGCAACAAGAACTACAAGCAAATCAAAAGCAGGAGATAGTACAAAAGTTTGGTATAAAAGCATAAGGCCACTTTTGCGGGAGATTCGATTTTATTTAGCATATGAAATAAGCCGATAAACCCCTAGGTCACCCTAGTGGATGAGTGTCATCTTGTGAGGGTTTTCAGGGATGATACCCACAAACATCAAATGGTTTCCTCAAAATAAGACCAAAAATAACGAAAAGGATTTCATACACATTATTAACACATTAAACGAATTCAAACAAAAGTCTGAAATCATTAACAATATAGAATGCACCTCATAGCGTTGAAACCTTAAAATGTGGGAGGTGGAGCGAGCACATGCAAAGTATGATTTGGCAAAAACTTAAATAAGTCGGATAAACGTTAAAGCAAGCATATACTCAATCCTCACGGGCATTACACTCATCAAGTTAATTCACTCGAAATAGGGAGGTAACACACGGAACATTCGGGCATAAAAGAGTAAATGTAAATGGAAACTAGGCCGCACACATGTCAC
Organism: Sambucus nigra; assembly: GCA_949130495.1. Classification (NCBI taxonomy): domain Eukaryota; kingdom Viridiplantae; phylum Streptophyta; class Magnoliopsida; order Dipsacales; family Adoxaceae; genus Sambucus; species Sambucus nigra. The sequence goes on along the minus strand of OX422222.1, from coordinate 229,151,570 downwards.
AAATGAAGAACGCTATATATAAAATGAAAAATTGTAATCTCAATGAAAGATATCGCTCATTAAAGGATGCGAAATGCATTTTCACAGATTATCAAAACTATTTAAACCTTTGCATTACATCTACTTAAGATCACATAGTACTTGAATAGGGTTGTAATGTAGGCTAGGCTAGGGTAAGAAATGAAGGATATATATGTACGGATTCAAAGTGTTTGGAATGAAAACTCGGGATAATGGGAAAATGCGGGCAATAAAAAAATTGGAAAACAAGTTCCAAAAAGGCATTAGATATATCATTGGGGAGAGTAATTAAAGATTATTGAACACTATATACAACATGTACAACTTTCTCTTTCTTTTCTTTTCTTCTTTTTCCCATTTTTCTCTTTTGTTTTCTTTTGCTTTTTGCTTTCTCTTTTTCTTCACTTTTTCACTACTTTATTTTCTATACTTATCAAACTCTCATATGCCTAAATTGCAACCGACATCATTCAATCCAGTGTAACATTCCAAACAAAGGTATGGAAAGTGTATGTATGGTTTATAACTCCAATTTGGAGTTCGTTATGGGATTGGGGTTATGAAACGAAAGGCTATATTTAGGCTCAAAGGGGTTAACGAGGGTAAACATATAAGGTGAGGTAAAGGTCAATATGGGTGATATAACAAAGATGGCCTATGATCATTTCAAAAAGTTTACATAATTCTCGAGTCAAAACAATATATGAAAATCATGCTCAATTAATACATTTCAAGTATGAACTCAATTAATGAACGGTCAAATGAAAGAATATTGATATTACCAACGAATTCAACGTTTTCAAAGAGGAAAGAAAAGTGTATACACTCACAAACGACAAAAGGTACAAATCTTACTCGATGTAAGTATATACAATGCAACAAAAGATTACCGAGTTATAAAAATCTTAAACCAAATCAATAGAACGATAAAAGTTCATGTGCTCATGGGATTAAAGTTTAATTCATGAAGTTATTCATAATATCAATAAGTGATACTAAAGTCTAATAACTTCTAAAATCGAGAACATGCATCATTGGGTTGTCTATTGGATCGGGCAATTATTGAAATTTATCATCGAAAACAAAGGCAAAAAGCCCAATAAAGAAGAAAAAAGAAAGAAAATCTTTTTGAAATTTTTGAATTTTTCTAAGAAAAGCACACTAAGTAACTAACATGTGAGCAAAAAAATGGACTAAATAAAAGAAAGGGACGGAATATCCCACACCCCCTAACTTAAAACTTGACATTGTCCTCAATGTAAATTAAGAACCATGTCAAAGAGAGGAAAAGAGCGATATTACCCAAAACTGGAGCGATCCCCATAAGAACAAGTCCAAAGAATATACAAAACTAGTTATTATAGAGCATAGCAAAAATAAATAACAAAAACTTAACTAACTACACTAAACTAAATTAAAAAGGAAAGAAAAACTAAAGAATGAAATAATGAAAAGCTAACTATATACAACCTACTATTTAGGCTTCACACTAACTATACACTAGAAGTCTAAATAGCTAAGGGTCCACCGCAAAAATGATTTGACTTTGGAGGATAACTACTGTACCCTCACAATCAAGCATACCTTCCGAAAAATATGGATTTCGTTTGAACAACGAAAGGCATGTGTAAGGAGGAAGAAATGAACCATCACCAATTAAAAGTTTTGGAGGGACGATGGGGGATTTGGATTGAACAGGTGATAAAAACATGTGGGGATCGAGAAAAGCTGAATATCCTCCCAAGGATTTTGAAATTGGAATGGGAGGTGGCGCACACGAAGGCAAAGATGCGATCTTGGAAGGCGACTCGAGCAAGTACTCCTCATCGGCAAAAAGGTTTAAAACATTAAAGTTTGAAACGGAATCATCGGGTACTTGTGACGGTGCGATAATAGAGAATGAAAATGGGAGGAAAGAAATTCAAACTCATGAGATAAATCATCATCGCATGAAGATTGAGTTTCAAAGGAAATAATATCATTTTCAATGAAATGTTCTTTTTTGGGGGCCAAATAAGAAATCATTTCATTACAAATAGATATTACGTCATTTTCATCCTCACTTTCAGTATCTATTACGTGATGGGCAAAGTCAAGAATGGTTTGTTCCAAAGTAGGCACAAAGTCCTCATTTGGTTCAAAACATTCCTCGACTTCAAAAGTCTCAGAAGCAAAATCGTCGTCAAACTCAAATAATAAATCCAACTCATGTTCCCAACAACGATTTTGTTCCGGATAACGATTTTCAATTTTCTCATTTTCAAGCATACGCAAGCCCTCACCCAATGTCATAGGTCGAGGTGCGGGTACTTGAAAATGGGAACTTTGAAAATTACCATCGGACATAAACGAAAACTCATTATTATAGGTATTTTTAAAACTATTGCAATTCGTTTCAAAATTCCTATTATAAGGAGGTAAAGGCCCAAAATCATTATCATCATCATCAAAATACACGCACTCCAAAGATTGACTTTTGTAATACTCGCCCAAAGTCATTTTAGATGCTGCAATTTTTTGGGATTTTAAGTATTGACCAAAAGTCGAAGGTTTGCGAGAATTTTGAGAATTATCATAATGATTACCGAAATAATTGGAATAAGACATGCTTACCCCAAAAATGGCTCAAAGTAGCGAATTCCACAAAGTAGGTGCGTGCAGGAAAAATTCAAGCATTTCTAAGTGCTCAAATGTGGAAGTCCTGCAAAAAGGTTAGCAAATACAAATAGAAAGAAAATACTATGAAATACTAAATCAAATAAAATCTAAAGCAAACTCATCCCTGGCAGCGACGCCATTTTGATCAACGCGTGAAAGGTGTGTTCATGTCAGGACACAGTCGTTGTTTTCGTTTCACCGGGATAATACAAACAAACATAAATTACGACTACACTTGCGATACAAGTACAGTGGTAAGTTGGGTATCGAAAAACCACAGAGACGAGTTGCTAGAATTTAATTGGTTTAATATTCCGAAATAAAAGTGTAAAAGGTGATTACAAACTAAAAAGGAAAAGATACATAAAAGGGAAATATTAATCTAGGCGAGTGTATTGAAACTAGATTAACAAAGCGGTAAAAACTATAGGTTGCGTCGAATATCCCTCACCCGATTTAATTGGTATAAAATGGTCACATGGGTCGACGAGTTATTACGAATGTGTCTCGTTTCGACAGTTAATTGAACCAAGGGTTGTCGAGCCCCTAAATCCACATAAAAGCCTAATAAGATTTTGGCGTCAACAAATACCCTGGAAATTACGCACGCAAGGTCATAAGCACGGGACATACATGATATGCCCCGTCAAATCTCCTAGGCATAATAACTAGGACAACGCACCCGAGATAGACCCATAAACACCATCACCAAAGCAAAGAAACACGTCAACCCGAGTGAGCTCCATTCAAACACAACCTAGACTAAATTAGGTAGAAAGCATATTAAAAATGTGGTAAATAAACGTAATAAACCTACACTAGAAAGCAAGTAAAGAAAGCATGTGAATCTAATTAACAAAGTATGTAAATTAACTAGAAAGCAAGAATTAATGAAATACAAGCTATATTAGTGGAGAGGATGATGAATAGTCAATTTACAAGCTCAAATGGGTGTTAATCCAAGAAGAAATGAAAAAGAACTCTCCAAACAACCTCAACCCCTAAGCTATTCTAACCTAAAACGATGTATAAAACTTCTTTACAACAAAATTCCTTTATATAGTAAAAGGAATTAAAAGAGAAAAGAAAATAAAAGGTAAAATATCAGCTGGAAACAGGGCATCGATCCATCGATGGTACAAAAATCATGCCCACTATCTCCCCACGATTGCCAAACAATTAAGCATCGATCGATTGATCATTTTGATCGATTGATCGATGGCTACAGGTCTGCAAGTCTCCCCCTTGTTTTGATGTGTTTGGTTTTCTCCTCCGCTAAAATTGTCATAACTTCTTCATTCTGAATCGGAATCGTGCACCGTTTACGGCCACACGAAGCTTTCGAGGAGGGCTATAACTTTCGTGAAGATGTTGGGTCAGGTGCCCAAGCTGTGAATTGACCGAATTGCCCTTGAACGTGCGATCGCGTACAAAAATCGAGAGGAAAGCATCTGAATTTCAAACTTAGCATTCAAATACATATAAAATTTCAATTAACCCTTGCAAAACATGTTATCATAGAAATCCGAGGTTGTCTAGTTAACGAGCATAAATATAGGGAATAAGATACCCGAGGGGGCTAAAATGCCTCGGTTTGAGGGATAAAATACGCAGTATTTGCGCATTATCAGCGACCCATATATGTTTTCTACCGTTGAGGGACCCAGGGGGTTCCACATCCCGTGTATATTTCCGGCCGTTGAGGGACCCTGGGGTTTTCGTGTCCCATATATATTTTTTGCCGTTGAGGGACCCTGGAGATTTCGCATCCCATATATATTTTATGTCGTTGAGGGAGGGACCCTAGGAGTTCCACGACCCATATAATTTTTTTGTCATTGAGGGACCTTAGGGATTTTGCATCCCGTATATTTTATGTTGTTAAGGGACCCTAGGGGTTTTGCGACCCGTATAGTTTTTGTCGGTTAGGGACCCTGGGGTTTCGCATCCCATGTATATTTTTTGCCGTTAACGGACCATGCGGGTTTCGCGACCCATATAAATTTTCTTCCATTGAGGGACCCTGGTGTGGCGCCCCGCTTATTAAAATAATGGGTGGTCAGCCCTCTACTATAATTAAATAGGAATCTCAAATGGATCATCCTCAGCATCACTGCCGCTCTAACCAAGAATAAAGCAACCACCCATAATTTGAATAAAGCGGATGCCGAAATAACATAAAAAAATACATAACCATCTATAACAATCATAATCATCAACATCAACTAAGAAGAGTTAACGTATGAATCGCGATTACAACCATAACAATAACTATTATATAAGAACAGGTAGATATTAACAGTACAAAAAAGATATACCCGAATAAGCTGTCGGGCAACAGACTGTACAGTACATCATGATACTGGAACATAAGGTATACACATCGATACACAACTTGGGCAACACACACCCATTATACAACCGTTGATCCTTAACTAGATTTACAAGAAAAAATTAGGCGCGACTATTACAAAATCCCACAACATGCTGCAGATCCTTAAACCCTGGAATGAATACACATCGTTGGCATCCTTATGGTGGAACACCTAAAATATATAATAATATATAGAGAAAGAGAAAAGATATAAATGGGTCAGAGCCCAATTTTTAAAATATTTATTTAGCAAGTGCATTAAAATGCATAATAATTATAAATGCAACATTTCGAAATTAAAATTGGTTCCGCACTCTCTTGAGACTCAACCTCACCCCTCAACTATAGCGCGCACCTAAACGTATACATTTTATCTTAAGTTAAGCTACCCAACTCAATCTAAGAATAATACCCCCTCAAGCCTAAGCATAACTCCCATAAGCGTATCTATGCCTTAAAGTCGTCGATGGATGGCATTCATCAATATTATAGAATTTCATATATACTACCATTTTCTAGTTATAAGATGATATATCACACATCATCTTTAATGCTTGAAGAAAATTATTCCTCAATATGGTACGTGACCCCATGGACGAATGACCAAACATTTCCCCACTTCCAACAATACGCTAAGTTTCGTACGTGGGACGTCTCGCAAAGCGAAATCCAATCAAGGAACCCCCCCCCCCCCCCCGATACACTACCACCTAACATTGTCGGTCGTGGAAATCCGTTAGGCCCTTAGTTCATAGTAAGTACCCCTTACTTCCCGTCTATCGGCATACGAGTATACTCACTTACTCTCATGCTACAAATAAAAAAACATAATTCACAACTTTATAACTTTCTCTAGTTATAATATTGAGATATCATACATTATCTATAAGGCTTGTATAATATTACTCGCACGTATATACAAGATTTATCATTCTCTAGCAAGTAAACATGCATATTACACATAATATATGTATACTAACAGTCTCTACAATACTATCATCTTTTAGGGAATTACTCACATATCATCATGGGTTACCAATGGTCGGACTCTCAAATCGACTTGGTATAAAACAAATCACAACGTATGGGAAGCAGTCATAGTTCCTCTCTAGAAATAGGATGAATCATACTCAAGACATCTTACCCGTGAATAAAATCACACAATATAAATAATGGACGACTATGACCCGGGGACTATACTCTCCCTGCTCCTCAAGCCAGGGGAATTCACCCACATCGCGCAACTTCCCATGATAGCACTACAGGGGTATGTACCACATAATATATATCATACACACTATATATATATATAAATATGCATATTATATATACGACCCATCACATATTATAATTTATATATTAATAATCCTATCTATATGTATATAACTCTCATTACACTAACAGATAAATTATCGCATACTTTCCCAATTCATTTTATTATTCAATCTCTCACTTGAACATTTCTAATCCATCACACCTATGCTATGAATAGTCACCCAATTTAACATACTAAATAAACACAATAATCCCTTTCTCACCAGTCCATATCTGTCGTTAAGTAAATTCCTACTACCCGGAGAATTTACGAAAGGGTTCGGTATGATAAATTCCCAAATATACCTCCATAATAGCCTCGATGTAACCCCACCATCGTGTCATGTCATAGACACACCTTTTATCTTAGAAAATATTTATTGTATCCTAATAGAGGGTTTCCAAGCCCAAAACCCAATTAGAAAGGAGTAACACAATAATTTACAAACTGTAGTGACTGGACCGGACTGAGGGTTCCCAAAGACGAACCAGTTCGGCTCCTTAAAAATGACATAATACTTTTTATGATCGGACCGATTCGATGCCTCTCAAAAACGAATTGGTTCGCTGCTAAAGGAACTAATCCGATGGTCTCCTACCCGGACCGGTCCAGTGCTGTACAAATTTATTCTTACTAGATTTATGCCCGAAACCTTACTTCTACACTTTACAAGATTTACCCTACATATCTAAAACCCATTCCTACTTCACTCCAACAATATCCTAACATCAAAACCCAACCCATAAATTTTCCCCACCATTCATCAACCAACCCATATATATATATATATATATATATATATATATATATATCATCAAATTTAAGAATTTATCAACAAATTCTCAGGTCTAACCATTCAAGCTCAAAATCAACTAAATCACCAATAAAATTATGAAATAACTCACACACATAATCATTTAGCAAGTTTAATCACTTGCCTCAAAGTCGTAGAGTCTGAATCTTCCTCAAAATCACGAATTTGGCCGGAAATCCCAAAAATCCCAAACTTTCTCCTCTCTTTATTTCTTCTTTTTCTCTCTCTCTCTCTCTCTCTTGGGTTTTCTCACAATGAGATTAGCCTAACTCTACCAAGCCTAAATAACCTTTCCTCTAAATAAACCCAACTCTACATAATAATACACCCTTAAAATGGATCGTATATTCCAATTCGAGTCCAACTACCTAAAAATACCCCAGAACCCAAATAAAACCCTCGGGAATCCATTTTGACTATCTCGCCCATCCCAGATCATCCGTATACTCCAAATTGACATTCAAAGTCCCTATAATAAAAAATCCTAACCTACTCTATATAACTCACACCAATTCCCCGGTTGAGAAATAATCGAAACTCATCGTTAACACTCACAATGAAAATAAATACTAATAATAGATGCTCAAAAGTGAGGGGTATTACACCCGGGGGGGTTCGCATCCCATATATATTTTCTGTCGTTGAGGGGACTTAGGGGATCTGCGTCCCAAATATTTTTTCTCGAAATTGAAGGGGGTGGTCCTTGAGGGTCCATCACCCCAATATTTTCTGGAAGCTGAGGGGGGGGGGGACCTTGACTGCTCCTCTCCCTAACATTTTCTGGAAGCTGAGTTGGAGGACTTTGATTCCTCCTTTCCCTAACATTTCTGGAAGTTGAGGGAGAGGTCCTTGAGGGTCCCTCGCCCCAAAATATAATGAGTGAGATTAAAACACCTTTCTACATTATCCCCTCGTGTAAAGTATTTTGTGTTGGGCAGACCAAAATCCTTTGTACATCATAAATTCAAATTTCAATTTTGAGGGACCCTAGGGTTTCCTCATCATTACCCCTAGGGTTATTAAATGCTCTTTCACTTTATCCCAGGTTTTGGAGATGAGGCTACTCGTGGTGGACCTCCTTTTCCAAGGTATCATCTTGGGTAAAGGGGTTGTTTATGATGAGTCCCCTCTCCCTAGACTTTTTCTTTGGTATTCATTCTTAGGTAGAGGGGTTGCTCGCGATGAGCCTTTCGTCCTTGGCATTTTTCTATGGCCTTCTATCTTGGGTATAAGGGTCGCTCATAGTGAGCCCCTCTCCCTTGGCCTTTTTCTATGGTCTTCTATCTTGGGTAGAGGGGTTTCTCACAGTGAGCCCCTCGTCCTTGGCCTTTTTCTGTGGCCTTTTATATTCGGTAGAGGGATTATTCACAGTGAGCCCCTCGTCCTTGGCCTTTTTTTATTCCCTTCTATCTTGGGTAAAGGGGTTGCTCATAGTGATCCCCTCATCCTTGGCCTTTTTTTTGTGGCCTTCTATATTGGGTAGAGTGGTTGATTGCGATGAGCTTCTCATCCTTGGCCTTTTTCTGTGGCCTTATATCTTATTTAGAGGGGTTGCTCGCTGTGAGCCCCTCGTCCTTAGCCTTTTTCTGTGGTATTTTATCTTAGATAGAGGGGTTGCTCATAGTGAGCCCCCTCATCCTTGGCCTTTTCTGTGGCCTTCTATCTTGGATATAGGGGTTGCTCTTGGTGAGCCCCTCATCCTTGGCCTTTTTCTGTGGACTTTTATATTATTTGGAGGGGTTTCTTTTGGTGAGCCCCTCCGGCATAAGTTATTTCTCTAGCATCAAGTTTGGGAAGGGGGCCACTCAACGTGGATCGCCTAGCCCCAGGATATTTTTTGTCAATTTTGCAATCTTGGGAAGGTGGATCCACTCTAAGTGGATCCCCTCACCCTAGGATGTTTCATTTTTTCTTCACTACTTGATGTTGAAAATGGGTCAAGCTCCAAGCACCGTATCCCCTAAAAAAATTAAAAAAATAAAAACATGGTCTTAGACTGTGACCATGTTTTTATTTTTATTTTAAATATTTGGGGGTTATGGATTTGGGTCGTTTCCATATCAATTTAATAAGAAAATTATTTTTAGGCATCCCCTAATAAAAAAAATTGTATTCATCAACCAATTCATTTACAATGAAGCAATATTGTGACCGTAGAGTTGACAATTCAAAGTAAAACACATGCCATCCTAGTTAATTCATAAATCATAGTAATGATTCATAAATCATAGTAATGATTCATAAATCATATTAAACATTCATGATTCAAATTAAACATTCATAAATTAGACTAAACATTTAAATCAAAATAATTCTAGATATTTACAAATTTTTGTCCCACTATGGGGATACAATCAAGAAATTTGGGTTTTCTCCCTCTAGCGACATGTTTTCAAGCTTAAGTTTAGATATTTGAAAATTTTAGTCATATTATCAAATCGGGAGTCCTGTGACTATGCAATCAGTTCCTACGCAATACATTGGTCCCATGTGAGGTGTTCGTGCCTCTAACGAGGCTGCTTGGGGGTTGTCTTGGGTTTCCTCCCTCTAACGGAAAGATTTAAGTATAAGTCTAGAAATTTATAAATATTTATCATATTCTTAAATTGGGAATTCCGTAACTACACTTCTAGTTCCTATGCATACATTGGTCCCGTGAGAGGTGTTCGTGCCTCTCACAAAGCTATTTGGGGTTTTTTTATGGTTTTGCCCTCTACCGGAATATTTTTAAATCTAAGTCTAGATATTCACAAATTCTCATAATCTTCTCAAATCGGGAGTCCCGTGACTACCCGATCAATTCCTACGAGTTACATTCATCCTGTGTAAGGTCGTTTTGCCTCTTACAGTGTCATTTGGTGGTTGTCTTGAGTTTTATCCCTCTAGTAGCATGCTTTTAAGCCTAAGTATAGATAATTGTAAATTTTCATTATATTCTCAAACCGTACAGTCAGTTCCTAAGGGTTATATTGGTCCTGCACGAGGTGTTCGAGCCCCTTACATAATCATTTGGGAGTTTTATTGAGTTCCATCCTCTAATGGAATATTTTTAAGCCTAAGTCTAGATATTTTTAGATTTTTGTCATATTTTCAAACTGGGAGTCTTGTGACTATGTGTTCAGTCCCTACAAGTTATATTGGTCCCGTGCAAGGTGTTCGTGCCTCTTACGGGGCCATGTGAGAGTTATTTTGGGTTTTCACCCTCTAGCAGCATGTTTTTAAGACTAAGTCTAGATATTTAAAAAAATTAATCACTTTTTCAAACTGGGAGTCCCATGACAATGCGATCAATTCCTACGAGTAACATTAGTCCCGTACGATGTGTTCGAGCCCCTTATGGGGTCGTTTTGGGGTTGTCTTAGGTTTTGTTCTCTAGAGGCATGCTTTTAATCCTAAGTCTAGATATTTTTAAATTTTTGTCATATTTTAAAACCAAGATTCCCACAATTACGCAGTCAGTTTTCACGAGTTACATTATCCTGTTTGAGGTGTTTATGCCCTTGATATGGACGTTTGAGGGTTGTCTTGTAATTTGCACCCACTAGTGGCATGTTTTTAAGCTGAAGTCTTAATATTTACAAATTTTATCCTTATTCTCAAATCGGGAGTCCGGTGACTACGCGACCATTTCTTATGAGTTACATTGGTCCCAAGTGAGGTGTTTATGAAAACACTTGAGTGGGGGCTATAGCATACAAGACTCAAGTACGGAAGTAAAACAGTTGTCGAGTAAATGAAATTTGCCTACGAGTTTTATAGGTTATTCTAGGAAGTACCAATTCAAACTTTTCTTGAATTGTTAATTTTACTAAAATAGATTTAAGTTTGCAAAGTCAATTAACAATCCAGATTATTATCTAAGATTAACCTAAGTGATTAACAGGGTAATAATGAATTTAGTTTTATTAAGTGGGTTTCTAGACTAAACTCCTACTTTTTCTTATTAGGTGAGATGTGAAGATGTAAAGCACGCGGTATTTATTTTACGTCGCAAAAACCCTTCCCCGGGAAAAACGACGGACTCTCCTAAGAGTTATCTGAGTTAAGTTCCACTAAAACCCAAACGAAATAGGAACGATTATACAAACATCAAACAAGACAACGTAAAGTATATAGATATAGCTATTACCTCACCTAGACCAAGCTCTCCTTGGTTGCTTCTTCTGATCTCTCTTTAGTATGTCCATGTTGACTTTGTGTTATGTACATCATAGCTTCTCCCTCTTTCTCTCCTTAGCTCAGGTTCGACTCAGTGCCTATTGTGTCCTAGCTATTAGTGAAGTACTTGTGTGTTGTGTGTTATTCTAAATGTCACACACACTTAATGGTACAACCCGAATGCAATGCAAAAACTTTCAGATATCCTAGATATCAAGAACAAATATTATGTTCTTTCTTTCTTTTAAATCAAGATGCCTTGATTTAAACTGATTTTCAGAAAAATTTTATTCAAAAATAATAACAATCAGATATGGCAAGATATTTACAATAGTTTGTGCCTATGTGAATGTGGCACTAAGTGCATGAAAGAATGTTGTGTCACAAATATATTCAAACAAGGCAAACACAATCAAGAACACAAATATTCTAAGATAAAATATATACACACAATATTTTACTCAAGTATATAGCAATTTAAGTATAAGTCAAATTACAAAACTGTTTTAAAATTTTCATTTAGATTAAAGTAAAATAAATCTAATAAACTTAGTATGCAAGTTCTTAACAATTCTATTCTTGAGTCCTTGGTCCGAAGTCAGGTAAGATTCAATAAGAATAATGAAAACAGTCAATATTTCTTTCTTTCAATTTCGGTCCTCAAGAAGAATAGGTTTAACTTTCTAAACCATTTATAGTTCTAATCCCTATTTTAACAAAACCTTTTTAGATGTGATTTAAAACAACATGTTTTAATCAAGCATGAACTTAGAAACAAGGTTGACAAATCATAATACACACAATCATGATTTGTGTGTGCAATATAGTTCAAATTTACACACTAAACAGATCTAAGATGGATCTAAAGAAATAAAACAGATTTAAACATTAACCATGAAAAGATGTGTGTAATTTGTTAAAACATATAGCATGGATTATCACCTATCTAGGCAGATATACCTCATACAAATATATGAATTAGTGTATGGAGTGGTTCTCACAAAAGTAGCCAAATACCTTTAATCCTTTAAAGGATTTTCTTGATATACTAGTATTATGTGAGATGGAACAAGTATATAAAGAATATACACCAGAAAGTATGAAATATACACACAAGATCTAGAAATCAGATATAAACACACAATAAGAGAGATTTCACGATATAAATTTTTTTTGCACAAATGTGTAATGAAAATAGATAGGGTTCATTTTGATAATTTTTTTCAAGAACACATATGAACCCTAAGAGAGTTTAAAATAATTTTCAAATGTTATCAAAAGTATTTTTCAAAAAAACGTACACACATAAACAAAAATTGTAGTGTTAGTTTTCAAAAATAATCCATGGAAGACATTATTTCTTTAAACATACACAAGAGCAAAATCTGTGTAGAAGACGTAAATTCTATCTCAAAAAAAATTGGCAGAGTTTGGCCACAAAAAATAATTTTCTCAGTTGTGAAAAAATGAGACCCATAAGTCTGAATTTATAGACTTGCAAGGTATGTGCTGATTGGTGTAAATAAAACACATATGGATTGTAAAGAAATCTCACACATCCATTGATAAGAATATATCTAACGGTCTATAAAGAAACACAAAAAGGGTGTCTAAAAATCAGACACATGTAATGCCAGTTGTAAACAACTAACTGATAAACGTGACATAAGATTATATAAAACGAAGTCATTTTAAACGATATGAAAAACCAGCTTTAGTTTTGAGAAAAACCGTTGGGGGTAAAAATATAGCACGACAACATTTTAAGAGATTTAAAGGCCAGCTGTTACGCACTTACTAATGTTACCGTTTGGAAATAAGACCACGACGTCGTTTTCAGAGAACCATGAAAACTGTCTTGGTTTAAATCAAAATCGTGGATGGTAAAATCAAAAATCGTGGGCCAACAGATACCATATAATATAAAGTAATGGTCAAATCATTAACAAGTCCTACAACTTATTTGGTATACGCTACCAGCTTAGGCAAAGGATCTTGTCTCATAAGGGGAAATCGGGTATAGGTCAAATCGTCCAAAAGAGAAGAGTATGGTGACCTACTATAGATGGACTAATATCCATGCACAGGACATGATTCGGACACCACATCTTTGAAATAAACAAAGCTATTAACAATACACAATGTTTAATAAAACAAACATGCACGCATACATAAAAACATACATAATAATATATATTACACTCCTTGTTAACAATACACAAGCATGATAATTGGCTAGAAGAAAAAAAAAATGGACACATACATATATACATATCAACATATTTTAACATACTAAAACATATGAATAAAAAATTGTTAAACTTTAGTAATTACTTCTGAAATTTATAATTAAGAAAATATATAATCACACTAATAAATGTCAAATTAAATTTTAACTAGTTTTAAAAATTTCCTTTTAATGACAAACACAATCATTAGATATGACAAATGAAGTGTAGTGTTTAGGTGACCAATGTGACAAATAATATAAACCTACAAGCCATAATTTTAGGGTGTGAGAAATAACCTTTTTCTGAAATGAAATACCGAGTCGAGAGTTAGGTTGATGTATACTGCAATAGGGAGCTTGGCGTAGGTAACTAGACTCACCGTAATTACAAAAAAAATCTTGTCAAAATTTTAAGTCACTCTAGCTGAAGGTCTATATAGCTAAAGAACAAAACACAAATCCTAGGAGTGCTCTATATAAAAATCTTCAAACTCCCCCTTTGGACTAATTTTGACAAAACCCTTGAGTACATCAAATGATATACTAAGGTAAAAACAATTCCTAAAATATCCTATACAAAAGTGATTCTAACTACCCACCCATACTCGAAAAGAAAAGACTTAACTCATGACGAGGACCAACGAGAAAACCTACAAAATAAAAATGCCTTTCTGTCGAGAAATCAAGTTAGTAGCACTTGCTCTACCGAATTATTAAATGACAGAAATAAATGTGCAGAAATAAAACAAGATAGTATGTAAGAAAGAATATCAACAAACAAGACAGGAACATGTACTCAACTCTCCCTCATTTTGGCTAAATTAGACAATGGTAAGAGCAAATAATAAATGTTTATAAACTGCAAAATAAACGTCTCCTACATTAAACATAGCTTTAAGAGATGCCGTTATTAGTAGATATATTTATACCAAAACCTCAGAGATCTAGTAATAAAAATGCAGAATAAACACAAACTAGTTATCGAGTACGGTCATTCCTATCATACGTCTCAATCTTTCAAATCAAGGTTTATATAACAGTTTTGTAAAAAGATCAGCGAGTTATTTATCGGTGGAAATATGCTCTATAATAACTCTTTCGATTCTACTAACTCTCTGATAAATTTATGTGTTATATTAATGTGTTTAGTCCTACTATGCTGGACAAGATTTTTAGTTATGCAAATAGCGCTCTCATTATCACAATAAAGGTGAACATTGGATTTAATTATACCATAATCAGATGACATTAGTTTAATCCATATTAGCTGAGCACAACATGCACCAGTAGGAATATATTCAGATTCGGCAGTTGATAAAATAACACTAGTCTAATTTTTACTAGACCATCCTACAAGGTTTTGTCCTAAATAGTAACAACCACCCTAAGTGGAACGATAATCATCTGTGTTACCGCCCCAATTCGCATTCGAGTACCCAACTATCTCACTCGATGAGTCATTGGTATACCAAAGTCCATACTCAACTGTGCCTTTAATGTATTTTAAAATTTTTAGCACAAGTAAGATGAAACTCCATTGGACTGAATTGAAACCGTGCATAAATACCGACAGCATATTGAATATCGGTCTTAGAAGCAATTAAGTATAACAAACTAATAATAATACTACGATATAATATAGGATCTACATCTGAGGCATTTTCTGATTTTGATAACTGGGTTTTTAAGGCCATTGGTGTAGACGATATTTTAGCATGCTCAAGTCGAAATTTAACAATTAAATCCTTAGCATATTTAGACTGTGATATAAACAAGCCATCACTACGTTGTTTTATTTGGAGTCCTAGGAAATATTGTAACTCCCCCATAAGTGACATTTTAAATTCACTACTCATGTCTTTTGAAAATTGTTTAACATCATTTTGAGACATTGACCCATAAACAATGTCATCTACCCAAAATTGAGCAATTAAAACATCATTTCTTATTAGACTTCTTAACAAACAAAGTTTGATCAGCACCCCCTCTAACAAAGCCATGTGAAGATAAAAAAAAAAAAGCAGTTAAGATTTCATACCAAGCTCGAGGAGCTTGTTTCAAACCAAATATGGACTTTTTAAGTTTGTAAACATGATCAGGGTGTTTAGGATCTTGAAATCCTATGGGCTACTCAATGTAAACCTCTTCAGGTAGAATACCATTAAGAAAATAAGATTTGACATCAACTTGAAATAATTTATATTGTAAGTGACACGCAACAGCTAGAAGTAATCTCACTGATTCAAGATGTGTTATCAGAGAAAACGTCTCATCACAGTCTATTCCTTGTATTTGAGAGTATTCATGTGCAATAAGTCTAGCTTTGTTTCGAATGACTATGCCTGTTTCATCGGTCTTATTTTTAAAAATCCATTTTGTACCGATTACTTTGATATCTTTGGGCCTAGGAACTAGATAACATACGCCATGATCATTGAATTGAGATAGCTCCTCTTGCATCGCATCAACCCAAAAAGAATCACGAAGAGACATATCTACTTTTTTTGGTTCCTCGAGGGATACAAAAGCAGTCATATGAGCTACTTTATATAACTAGTTCCTAGTTCGCACAGGCTCAGAGATATCTCCAATAATATCAGTAGAAGGATGATCTTTTGAAACCCAGTTAGGCACAGCAGGGGTTGATGTTGGCAGAGATTCATCTTCCATTGAATTTGGATTATTTAAAATAATTGAGTCAATTTCAGTTTTAACGGGTGGATCTTTACTAACAAATTATACTGTGTTGTCAATTATAACAACATTAATGGACTCAACAGTGGATTTGGTTCTTAGATCGAAAACTCTATATTCCCTACTATTCTGAGAATAGCCAAGAAAAATTGATTCATCCCCTTTGGCTTCAAATTTAGAAAGATTTTCGCAATCATTGCAAACATAACAAATTGAGCCAAAGGTTCAAAAATATTTTACATTGAGCTTTTTGTTGAATCAAAACTCATAAGGGGTCATTTTGGTATACTTCCTGAGGTAAACGCAATTAATAATATGAACGACAGTAATACATGCTTCTTCCCAAAAATATAATGGTAAATTCTTAGCATGAATAAGGACTCTGGCCATTTCTTGTATGACTCTATTTTTTCGTTCTACAACCCCATTTTATTGGGGAGGTTTTGGAGCACTAAACTGATGAGAGTAACCTTGGTCATCACAATATTCAATGATTCCGAGTTTTTAAACTCACTACCTCTATCACTTCAAATTTGAGTTACTTGGGTGTCTTTCTCATTTTCTAAATTAGTCAGAATTTTCAAAAAATGGTTAAAGGTTTCTGACTTATTTTTCATGAAAGAAACCCATGTAAAATGAGAGAAATCATCCACAATGACTAAAATGTATGAATTTCTATTTAAACTGTCAGTCCTCGTTGGTCCCCTTAGGTCCATGTGGAGAAGTTCTAGAGGAGCAATGGTGTTAATATATTTAACTTTCTTGTGAGACGATTTGGTAATTTTATCCACTTGACATGTACCACAAACAGCAGTGGGGCATTTATTATTGTTTGGTAAGCCTATAACAAGGTCTTGTGATGACAAACGATTTAAAGTATCAAAACTGATGTGTCCCAATCGATTATGCCATAGGTCGGAATCATCCAAAAGTGTCACATTACAAGATAAAGCACCAGATGCTTTATAACAGTTGTCTGCGGTATGATTGTCTTTTATGTAATCCTCTTTTGTTTCCGTCAACACGTCATGGGAGGTTTCTATAAATTTTATTTGCAACGATTATCATAAAACTGACTGATAGAAAGCAAATTTTCTCTCATCCCTTGGACTAACAACACATCATTGACATTAGGTAAACCCTTTTCGTTAAGAATGCCTTTGCGAATGATTTGGGAGGTTTTTCCATATCCAAAGGTAACAAGGCCACCTTTATAATGGATAATATTCTTTAGTTTAGTAACATCCCTCGTCATATGGTGCGAGCAACGACTATCTAAGTACCAACCAGCAGTTTGCATCTCACAGTGTAGGGCTGTTAAGACCACAAAATTTTTTGAATGAAAATAATTTAGCTGGGGTCTTAGATCATCACTCCTGGTCCAAATTGGCAAGGTTTTAAAATTATTGTGCACCTTAATTGTAGATCGGGAAGTGGATTTTCCTATTGGGTTTGATTTGTTGTTAGTCTTGGGTCTAGGCTTATAAAACAAAAGAAATGTTCCAGAACAGTTCTGGGTTTTATTACCAAATCTCCTAACTTTTGGGTTAAAGTAAAAATGAGAATTTTTCTTATGAAACTCAGGCACTCACAATTTTGGTGTCCAAAAACATCACATTTAGTACATAATTTACTAGATTAAGGTGGGTCTCAATAGTGGAGTTTTCTATCTGCACACTTAACAGAATCATAATAAATTATAGGCTTCGAAGGTCTATAAAATCTCTTAGCGGGGGAAATATATGGACGTAGATGGTCCTAAAAAGTTCTCAATAAAATTATTAATGTCACTTTCAATTAAGACTTGTTTTCCTTTAGCCTTTTGAGACAACTTACTATCCAACAGAAGATCCATTTCTTTATGGGATTTTACAAAGAAGATAGGTCTATTTAGATCAACTTTTTTAGGAGGACCCTCATATCCAAACCCTCTAGTATCACCATTATAACATTATTCGGAAAGAAGTTTGTCAAGGTCAAAACATTCTATATCACGACTACGACACATTTTTTTAACTTGTAAAGCGTTGTGTTATATTTTTCTTCTCAAGAAATGAAATTCTCATTTAATGTCGTAATCTGAAATTTATAATCAAGTGACTGTTTTTCAAAATCAGTTTTGACATTGCTCATTTCAATGGAATTTTGTTAATCGATCTTATATTGATTATCTAGGTACTCACTAAGAAGTTTAACTAAATTAAATAACTTTTGTCTATTATGCAAGGTTCTGACATATAATTTTGTATAATCGTCATATCCAACAAAATTTTCATTATCATTAGTGTGCGTGTGAGAAGTGTTTCTATCATCAAATTTAGTACCATACACAACACGTTTTGCATCAAATGGAGCAGTTAATTCAAGCATAGAAGGTTGTCTAGCTAACAATGATTTATCAACATCAATTAAATCAAGTAAATCATCATAATCACATTCATCTTCAGAATCTGTCATTCCACCTAAGTACACGTCTCCGCAACAGTCATAAACATCTCCTAAAAACGCAAGGCAATTTGAATAAGAATCTCCTTGGTCGTCTTCTGATTCACAATCAGAAGATTCATCCCAAGTTTTATTTATGTGAGCCTTGTGTTGTTTAGAATTCTTGGACTGTGGCTTAGACCTACACTCACCAATGAAGTGATCGAGCTTCCTATAATTGTGACAAACCAATTTGGATTTATCAATCTTACTACTTCTTCTATCATAATCAGAACTTTGATTTGAATTTCTATTATAGGGTCAATTGAACTGACTAGACTGATTATTCGTTTGCATACATCTTTTAGCAATAGAATTTTTATGCTTAAAAACTTTCTTAAATTGAGAAGAAATAAGAGTAAGTTGATTATCGATCTTTTCAATTTCATCTGAATCCATATTAGATTTATTGTTCGACTCAGAATGGTGTTGAACTACCACTTCACCAAAGAGGACAAATTATCACCTTTCAGTCGACCAGCCTTGTCACGATCATTGACCGTGACAAAAAGCAAGAGTATTTTATCACGGTCATTGACCGTGACAATAGACTTGTCACAGTCAATGACTGTGACAACATTAGAAAGTTGCCGTGGTCAAAGACCATGACAAGTTCGTGATAACTTTGTCAGTAAAAAAACCTTTCCCCTTATTTTTTCCCACCGTTTTCACTTCCTTCCAACATTTCTCTCTAAGCGCGACTACTCTCTCTCTCTATGTTTTCAGGTGAGTTTTTTTCTTGTATGTGTGTGTGTGTGTGTGTGTGGGTGTGTGTGTGGGTGTGTGTGTGGGTGGGGGTATGTGGGTGTGCATGTGTGTCTGTGTTTGTGTGCAGGTGTGTGTGGTGGGGGGAAGGGGGTCTTGGGGGGTGGAGGTGTGAGTGTGTGTGTGGTTTGGGGGAAGGGGGGTCTGGGGGGGGGGGGGGGGGGTCAAGTTGGTTTTAGGAATTATAAATATTAATTGGATATTTTTCTTTTCAGTTTTAGTTTAGGACTTGAAATTAATTGTTAATGTTGATTGGGTGATGTTAGTGGGGATTGAAAGTAATAGGTATTGTTAATATTGATTGAATCTTATTGTATATTCTTATTTAAGTTTGAAACTGGTTAGAAAAGGTTAATGTTGAATTAATTGATTAGATGAATTAGAAGGAGTATGGGATACACATTTGTTAGTTTGTTGTTGTTATTGGATTATATTGGACGGATGTGGTTGAATATGGAAGTCGGTTGTTTAATTTTTTTTAAATTCTTAATTTAATTCACACTAATAAATCCTTAAATAATTATATTATCTTAATTTGTTGGGTTGGTTAATTTTGGAAGTGGCATGACCACTAGAGTATTGTCAAAATGGGGGGAGGGGGAGTTTTCAACTTTTTTCTAAAATTACTTTTTGTCACAATTGGTTCGAGAGCGGCACGACCACGAACTTATGATAATTAAATGAAACATACTTGAAATTACACATAGTGCGCATAGATACTAGCCTTCTAGTTCTTATGTGTACGCATTCAATAGACCTTAGACTCGTTCGAGAGTCAATACCCCCGTAATGAGATCTCTCGAATTGTACTGTTTGGACAGTTTGGGACTGCATAGTTTCTGTATAATAATATTCATAGTGGCTTAAACTTGTTACTTTTGGAGGAAGTTCTGCAGTCGTATCTTAATATTCTTTGGGGACATACTAGATGATGCAATGCTAAGTGTTATTTCAATTATCAATTGAAAAACACTCACACTTGTGAATCTATGTTGTGTACTTGGAGAACTATGGGGATATGCTATTGAATTTTCCTCAAATTGGAACAATGTGTATGAGTTGTTAAGTATATTACAGAAATATGTGATCCTGAATGGGATAGATACACTCACCCTTTAGAGTAGATAGAAGAAATAGGAATTAATATTATAAATTAAATTTGAATTTGAATTTGAATTTGAATTTGAATTTGAATTTGAATTTGAATTTGAATTTGAATTTGAATTTGAATTTGAATTTGAAAAATCGAATATAAATAAGACATAATTAATTAAACATACTATAAATTTTCACACTTTTGCTTATACTGATCCACGAATATACGCTTCTTACCTATAATAGGTCATCATTTGGAGCAGTTGTGATGGGATATCCTAAATACAAAGAGTGGATGGGTGAGACAAATAGATTAGGGGATGTGTTTTGCAAAGGTGCTAATGAATTTGTGAAATACGCAAAGAGATGTCATAATAATGAAGAGTTTCCATGTCCGTGTACTAGGTGTGAGAATGGTAAGGTGTTTGAGTTGAAAACGGTTGAACTACATTTGTTAAGATGGGGTATGCAAGATAGTTATCGATTTTGGAGTTTTCACGGGGAATCAAAAGTTTCTTTTGTCCCCGAGAAACATTCACAACAACCTTCAACAAGTAGGATAGATGTACAAGGGTACGACGTAGATCATAATATGTTACAGGATTTGGTTGATGACACGTACGGAGTTCATGAAGTGGAAGAGAATGAGGTCACTAACGAGGTTGAATTGGACTATGTAAGCTTCAAAGGGGTTGTATTTTATTGTGATTGGTAAGAGTTGAGGTAAAAATGCTTGTAAAGTTGATCATGGTATCAATTTGATCATGGTTGACTTGTCCTAGTTGAAGAGCAACAAACACGTGAGCGATGAGCCGTTTGTTTGTGCATTTCAAAAGGTCAAGAAAGTGTTTTACTTGGAGTATATTAATAACGAGCCATGGTCAATCATCCTACATGCGCCAAAGTGTCTAAACAGTAGTGTGGATGACTTGGTTGCTCCTACCAAATATCAATTCATTTTTTATGATAACCTGAATTTCAAATAATTTTTAGATTTGTAATAAGTATTCGAATTATCTGACATTAGTTTAATGCTTTTAATTCATTTGTACTTGATCAGTTTATTGCATGTGATATTTAGATTTAATTCTTAAGCATTAATTCAAAGTCTATGTCCAGTAGGTGTATTATTCTAGTGTTTTATTATTATCGAACATCAGTTTAATACTTTTAATTCATTTGTACTTGATTAGTTTAGTGCATTAATTCAAAGTTGCCAGTGTTTTGTTATAATATGGTTAGTGCTTTATATTCTTCTATATCATTTGGAATTGTACTAATAACAACATTTTTTACAAAAAATGTCTTCTTCAAGGCTTGGTGGCAGCGGAGGCGATGAGGGCTCCTCGGGCCCTAGGCTCCCAAAATGGAGCAAATTGGGATCGATAGTTGAGAACAAGACGGGAATATTGGCTAGATCCCTCGAGTTGGTGAAGAATATTATCGGCTTGGGGTACACTACTTGAAGGGAGGTGCCAAATGAGCTCAAGTTGGCTATTTGGACGACACTACAGGTAATGTATTTATATTTATATTTCAATTACAATTTATATTTATATTTATACTTATATTTATTAGCAACTAACACTTACTTTCTTTTTATTTTGTATTTGTTTAACAGGAACAATTAGGTCAGCCCCCACAACTCCGTGATTCCATGTTGGAGTAGTTAAGGGAAAAAAATAAGACGTGGAAGAAAAATTTGCAGGCCCGGGACTTTAGGAAGACCCGGGACTCCATCCTAAGTCTGCTTGAGACCATCCCGCCGAAAGAGTCGATCGCATTGGCACAGTGGCAAAAGTTTATCGGCAATGAGATCGATTAGCGACAATTGGCATCTTGCCAATCGGGGAGGGAAAACAGGCAAAAAAGACGGACGTTCCCTACTCCGGGCGGACGTCTTACGGCGAGTTGGAGCATAGGATGGTAAGTTTTTATTTTTCTATAATTATAGTTTTATGTTATTCTGCAATATTTTATATTGCGTTGCTTACAAATTTTGCATTATTTTATTTTAAGAGACAGGGAGTGGCCCTAGGGTAGGCCACATAAGGTCGATAATTATGTGGCAATTTTGATAAAGAAGGGCAAGGACAAGGAGGTGTTCCCGAGCGTCGCGTCCACGATTTTATTTATTTAATTAACTAATCGTGTGTTTTTTCTCATTTCAGGCAAAGCTTGAGGAAGTGCATGAGTCGCAGTTTAATGCCAACAAGGCATCTTTGGTTATAGACACACTCAGTCAAGTGCTCGGCGTTGATTGTAAGGGGAGGACTAAGGGTGAGATCGCGGGTGGGCAAGTTTAGGATCATCGTAATGGAGACGATCAGCACTGGGTTGGCTCGTCAGGTGGACCCGCATGATGAGAAGCTATCAACGTTGGAGGCGATGATCCTAAATATGTACGCCTTCATAAAGCTTTGCCTGATATATTTTAGTGTTCGGCCCTGATTGCAAGGAGAAGACGGTGGAGGAGGAGGTGGACGAGGATGAGGATGTGGATTTCACTGCTTCATCTTCGATATGCACGGACACGCGCTTGATGATGAAGCCCCCAAATTTTAAAAATCTTCTTTTAAAATCAAATATGAATTTCCTTAAAGTGCGGAATAGGATGGTTCATGACCTACAATTAATCAACAAATTAATTTTCATTAAACAACTTATTTTAACCCAAGTCCTAAAAAATTGACTAACATAATTAATTCATTTTTCTATATAGGCCAAACCAAATTTAATCAAATTAAATTATCTAGACTTGAATTAAATTAACTTAAACTTCACCCAAACTAATATTAAGCACCAAATTATATTAGTGTGATAATTAAACCAATTTTATCTTGAACTGTCCTAGGCATGCGTTCTAAGTGATTTTTGCAAGATAAAGATAAACCAATCACACTACGCCCCGATGTACGAGGAAAACCCAAATGGAAAAAACCTCGGATGGCCCTAGCCTTGAGTCCACTAAGTATGGTTTTATGATTACAAGACATATGACTTACTACACATGACTGGACTCCGTCCAAGCCTTGACGCGTCTTCTTGTAACTCCCTCCGCCTAGTCGACAACCATGAACTCCTCCATGGTCTCAGAATCCATCGATGAGGCTTTTGGTCTCCGTCACCCTCATGCGAAGCCTTTCTTCGAATGAGTACACCGCAGCAAATAATTACCCTCCTTTGTGGGCAGAGAATAAAACCCAAACTCTACTCTTTGATGGTGAAGAAAAAACTAGGGGCCAAATAAACTCTCCAAGCAACAAATAGATATATAAGAAAACTTGGAAGTAAACAACACTCAATGGGTGTAAGTGCTTTTGGAAGATATTAAGTCATAGAAATCAAACACTCAAACATGAACTTTTTGGGTAAACATTTTTCTCTCTAGAGAAAGGAAAGTCTCAAAAAGTTAGTTAGCAAAGTCTTGTTCCCGCACATAATATGCTTGGTAAAAGATAGTGGGACAAGTGGGAAACATAGGTGGTTAAAAATGAAAAATTCCAAAAATTTAGCACTCCCACCAAAGTCGTTCGAACAACTTTCCTAAATCATTCGAATGTAGGGGTGGACAAAAAAAAGACCGACCCGAATGGACCGATTGGACCGAACCGGATCGAACCGGAAATTAAGGCTATTTTGAAACCGGTCCGAAAATCGGTTCACAAAACCTAAAAACCGATTAAACCGGTCCGGTCCGCGGTCCACTATATTAAAAGCCCGATTTGGACCGGACCGGACCGATTTCGATATATATATATAATAAAAATAATGTTATTGTGTTTCTTATGTATAGTTTTTGAATTAATGTATATAACTTATGAATTTAATTTGGAACATTTTATATATGTATAGAGATTTTTTTATTTGGGTTAAAAAAAACCATATAAATATAACTTGGAGTTTCGAGTATTATTTTTTTGTATATATATTTGTGAGAAAAATAGATAAAAAATTCATAAAATGTACATATATATAAAATAGGGTCAGGACCGAATTTTACCCCGGACCGGACCGAAAAAAGCTTGGACCGAATTAGTAGGTTAACCGAATTAATCGGTCCGATCTCGGTCCAAAAAATTTGAGGATCGAATATTCGGTCCGGTCCAAAAAATTGGCAAAACCCGGACCGGACCGGACCGTGCCCACCCCTATTCGAATGGGATTTCAGAGGAAAAATAGGCCAAAATTTCGTTGGAAAAACTCGTTCGAACGAGTTCGTTAGAACGAAACTTCGAACGAAAAAGCAGTGAACAATTGGCAATCTCGTTGGCAAACTCGTTCAAACGAAAAAACAGAATTTTAGATTTTCAATTTTTAAGTCCAAAAACTTTTATCCAAAGTTCTAAAATAATTTCTGATAAGTAAAAACCATTTTAAATTAAAATTACACCCATAAAATACTCCAAGTCTCCTACACAAATAAAACTGCAGTCATACCTTTAAAGACATGGAATCCAATTGTTGTTGATGTAGAAACAAGGCATTAAACACGAAAAGGATAGAGCTTTAAGATCTGGGCTGATATGTCTTCAACAAACTCGTCATAGGCTTGGATGGATACACTTTACACTCTATCCTATGACTCAAATTGTTTTGTCCAGAATTGAGCCAACACAACATAAGACTCAATTGGAAATTTGTGTCCTTACATATGATCCAGTTCCCATCTTGGCTCTTGTCCAGTGGCCTATGTCAATAATCGGTTGGCCGAGCGTGTTCTTACTCGACATATATGTTGGCCAGCAGATAGCGAGGGGGTTGAGGGAGTCGAGAAACCTCCCGGGTATGCCTGTTCATGGATGTATCCTTCAAGACATCGAGGCCAAGGTGTTCGTCATGCATGTGATACCCAAAAAGGAGAACTCTTTATTGTGGTTGAGCGAATAATGCGGCGTGACGTATATTGAGGGGTGTCTCAATGCGTATATCATGTGACCTTCCTTCCTCCTCCAAACTACCCCAGACTCTTTGCATTGATTATTTGTATCTATTTTATTTGGACACTTGTATTATATTTGTATAGTTTTGATTTGTTACATTTTGGTTTGGATATGGATTGTATTTCTATTTTATTTGGATATGGAATTATATATGCAATGATTTGGTTCATTCTTTCTATTTTATTTAAATATATGTTGTTTGAACTGGTACAATTTTGCTGGAATATATAAATATATATGAAATGATTTGGTGCATTCTTTCTATTTTATTTGGATATATGCTGTTTAAACAGGTACAATTTCTCTATAACATGTACAAATATACTGCTAGGCAGTGGCAGTGGCCATACTGCCCAACAGATTTTTTTTAAATTCTGTCCAGAATTTTCAAAGTCTTTGACCGTGATAATTTTTTAGGGTTTGTCACAGTCTTTAATCGTGACAAACCTAATGAACTTGTCAAAGACCATGACAGGACCATGACAAGTCTAATGAACTTGTCAGTCTTTAGTCGTGACAAGTCCGTAACAAAAACAGTTGTCACCCCCATACTTGTCACGGTTAATGGCCGTGACAATCTGACAATTTTGGTGTAATGTACCTTATGCTTATTTTTATTAGGACAGGTAGTTTTAAAAACAACTTTAGAAGAGTTGGTTTAATCATTCTTAGCATACGAAGTAAGAATCTTCCTAAAGGTTGATTCAAGTTCCATAATTCTTAATTTTGAGCTTAGCAATTCTGGTGTGAGAAATGGATCATTAATTTCTTCAATGATATAGCGTTTATGGTCAAATATAGGAGCAAGGGACCTTAGAATTTTAGCACACACATCTTTATCAGAATATTCAATACCATTCGCATGCAGTTGGGTAATGATACCAGTCAAATGTATAGAGAAGTCATCAAATGGTTCGTTATTTATTATTACTAACATATTGTATTGTTGAACCAACATTTGCGTTTTACATTGCTTTACCATGTCGTCGCCTTCGTGTGCTATTACTAAAGTATCCCAAGCATCTTTGATAATAGTGCAATGACATATACGTTTCAATTCAGTCTCACTCACACTCATGAAAATCGCATTTTTTCCCTTATTATTGAAATTTCTTATCTTTTTCTAATCAGCACTTAATTCAGATATTTTAAGTTTTCTAAAAATAGTGCTACCTTCTGCAATAGGAATAGTAGGATGCATAGAAGGTCTACTGAAATTACCTAAGCTGAGAAACTGACTAGAATCTTTTATTAAAACAAGGTAAAATGAATTTAACAACAGTTTATAAAAACAGATCTTTTTAAAGTCTAGCTCTTATACCACTTGAAAACACTTGAGTAGGGGCTATAGCATACAAGACTCAAGTACGAATGTAAAACAGTTGTCGAGTAAATGCACTTTATCTACGAGTTTTATAGGTTATTCTAGGAGGGTCTAAATCAAACTATTCTTAAATTGTTTTAACTTTGCAAATTCAATTAACAATCCTGATTATTATCTAAGATTAGCTTAAGTGATTTACAATGTAATAATCAATTCAGTTTTATCAAGTGGGTTTTTAGACTTAACTCCAACTTTTTTTTATTAGGTGAGATGCAAATATGTAAAGCACACGGTATTTATCCTACGTACCAAAAACCCTTCCCCGGGAAAAACAACGAACCCTCCTAAAAGTCAACCTACTCCACTTCCACTAAAACCAAAACAAAATAGGAACAATTATACAAACATCAAACAAGACAACATAAACTATATAGATATAGCTATTACCTCACCTAGACCAAGATCTCCCTGGTTGCTTCTTATAATCTCCCTTTAGTTTATCTTTGTTGACTTTGTGTTCTTCACGTCATAACTTCTCCCTCTTTCTCTCCTTAGCTCAGGTTCAGCTCAATGCCTATTGTGTCCTAGTTATTAGTGAATTACTCATGTGTTGTGTGTTATTCTAAATGACACACACACACTTAGTGGTATAACCTGAATGTAATGCAACAACTTTCAGATATCCTAGATATCAAGAACTTCTCTTATGTTCTTTCTTTCTTTCTTTTAAATCAAGCTTCCTTGATTTAAACTGATTTTCAAAAAAAAAACTATTCAAAAATAATAACAATCAGATATGGCAAGATATTTACAATAGTTTGTTCCTACGTGAATGTGGTGTTCTAAGTGCATGAAAGAATTTTGTGACACAAATATATTCAAACAAGGAAAGCACAATCAAGAACACAAATATTCCAAGATAGAATATATGCACACAATATTTGACTAAAGTATATAGCAATTTAAGTACAAGTTAAAATTACAAAAATGTTTTAAAATTTTCATTTAGACTAAAGTAAGAATAATCTAATCAACTTAATATGCAAGTTCTTAATAGTTCTATTCTAGAGTCCTTGGTCCGAAGTCAGGTAAGGTTCAATTAGAATAATGAGGACGGTCAATATTTCTTTCTTTCAATTTCGGTCCTTAAGAAGAATAGGTTTAACTTTCTAAACCATTTATAGTTCTAATCCTTATTTAAAACAACATATTTTAATCAAACATGAACTTAAAAACAAGGTTGACAAATCAGAATACACATAATCGTGATTTGTGTGTGCAATATAGTTCAAACTTACACATTGAACATATCTAAGTTGGATGTAAAGAAACAAAATAGATTTAAACATTCATCGTGAAAAGTTCTGTGTAATTTGTTTAATCTAGACACAAATATAAAACATGTAGCTTAGATTATCGCGGATCTAGACAGATATACCTAATGCAAATACGCGAATTAGTGTGTGAAGTGGTTCTCACAAAAGTAGCCAAATACCTTCAATCCTTTAAAGGATTTTCTTGATATACCAGGGCTATGTGAGATGGAACAGGTATATAAAGAATATACACCAAAAAATATCAAATATTCACCAAAGATTTAGAAATCAGGTCTAAACACACAAGAAGAGATATTTCACTATAAAAAAAATCGCAAAAATTAGTAGTGAAAATAGATAGGGTTCATTTTGATAAATTTTTTCAAGAACACATACGAACCCAAAGAGAGTTTAAATCAATTTTGAAAAGTTGTCCAAAATGTTTTTCAAGAAAACATACACACATAAACAAAAATTGTAGTGTTATTTTTCAAAAATAATTCATGGAAGACGTTATTTCTTTAAACATATACAAGTGCAAAATCTGTGCAGAAGATGTAAACTCTCTCTCAAAAAAATTAGCAGAGTTTGGGTGCAAAAATTAATTTTCTCGGTTGTGAAAAAATGAGACCCATAAGTCTGAATTTTAAAACTTGTGAGGTGTGTGATGATTGGTGTAAATAAAGCACGCATGGATTGTAAAGAAAGCAAATAGAGACATTGATAAGAATAGATCTAATGGTCTATAAAGAAACACAAAAAGTGTGTCTAAAAATTAGACACGCGTAAGGCCAGCTGTAAACAACTAAATAATAAACGTGACATCTATATAATATGGGACAATGGTGTTATGAATAGTAACTCATGTATGATAAACATACATGATAAACATGCATGGCATTTTATGTGTTGCATGCTTCCATGCATACACATGCATGTATGCATGCATACATACATTATTATTTTTTTATTTTTTTATTAAAATATTTAAAAAATATATTTTTTTTGAAATATTATTTTAAAAAATATATATATATTTTATTTTTTTTAGTTTTTTAAAAGTTTTTTTTTTAAAAGGTGGGTTATTATGCGCTGAGTTTTATCACGGGGGCAAATTTATCGCGGTGTCCTCGGGCACGGCATCCGCTAGTATAGTTATATAAAATGAAGTCGTTTTAAACGATATGAAAAAAAAAATCTTTAGTTTTGAGAAAAATCGTGGGCGGTAAAAATATAGCACGATGACATCTTAGGAGATTTAAAGGCCAACTCTTACGCACTTACTATTGTTACCGTTTGGAAATACGACCACGACATTGTTTTGAGAGAACCACGAACACTATTTTGGTTTAAATTAAAATCGTGGATGGTAAACTCAAAAACCGTGGGCTAACAGGTATCATATATTATAAAGGAATGGTCAAATCATTAACAGGTCCTACAACTTGTTTGGTATATGCTACCGAGTAGTTCTATTGGCCCCGAATTTTTGACTGAAATTTCGACTGAATTTACACGTGTAAGAGTGTTATTGGTAGGTTATTTGGTTTCACTGGCGTGGACCCCACAAACCATCCAATAGAAACCCAACACCTCATTCGGTCTCTCTACTTTCGGTAAAAAATTAAGTCCAAATAGCATTTTTCATATGCTACCAGCTAAGGCAAAGGATCTTGTCTCATAAGGATAAATCAGGTATAGGTCAAATCGTCCAAAGAGAAGAGTAAGGTGACCTGCTATAGATGGACTAATATCAATGCACATGACATAATTAGGATAGCACATCTTTGAAATAAATAAAGTTGTTAACAATACACAGTGTTTAATAAAATAAACATGCACGCATACATAAAAACATACATAATAATATATATTACACTCCTTGTTAACAATAGAAAAACATGATAATTGGCCGGAAGAGAAAGAAAAAAAGCAGGCACATGCATATAAACATATCAACATATTTTAACACACTAAAACACACGAATAAAAAATTCTTAAATTTTAATTATTATTCTGAAATTTATTTTTAAGAAAATGTTTAATCACACTAATAAATGTCAAATTAAAGTTTAACTAGTTTTAAAAAATTACTTTTAATAACAAACACAATCATTAGATATCATAAATGCAGTGTAGTGTTTAGGGGACCTATGTGACAAAAAAATAATCCTACGAGCCCTAATTTTTTGGTGTGAGAAACAACCTTTTTCTGAAATTACAAACCCAGTCGAGAGTTGGGTTGATGTCGACTGCAATAGGGAGCTTGGCGTAGGTAACTAGACTCAACCTAATTACAAACAAAATCTTGTCAAAATTTAAGTCCAATTAGGTGAAGGTCTACATAGCTAAAGCACAAAACACAAATCCTAGGAGTGCTCTATATCAAAACCTTCGGTTTGTGTCGTTTTGGGGCTGTTTGGGGATTGTCTTGGTCTTCGCCCTCTATCAACATATTTTTAAGCCTAAGTGTTGATATTTGAAAATTCAAGTCATATTCTTAAATCGGGAGTCCCTTGACTATGTGTTCAGTTCTTACGAGTTACATTAGTCTCGTGTGAGGTGTTCATGCCTCTAACGGGACCGTTTCGGGAGTATTTTGAGTTTTCGCCCTCTAGTGGCATGTTTTTAAGACTAAGTCTTTATGTTTGTAAATTTTCATTATATTCTCAAATCGGGAGTCTCACGATTACACGGTCAATTCCTAAGAATTACATTGGTTCCGTGCGAGGTGTTCGCGCCTCTTACCGGGTAGTTTTGAATTTTTGTCCTCCAGTGGCATGTTTTTAATCCTAAGTCTAGATATTTATAAATTTTAGTCATATTCTCAAATCAAGAGTCCCATGACTACACAATTAGTTCCTACGAGTCATATTGGTCCCATCCGAGGTGTCTGTGCCCCTCACGAGGCCATTTGAGGGTTGTTTTAGGTTTTCTCCCTCTAGTGGCATGTTTTTAAGCCTAAGTCTAGGTATTTGAAAATTGTAGCATATTCTCAAACTGGGAGTCCCGTGGCTACGCTGTCAGTTCCTACGAGTTACATTAGTCTCATGCGAAGTGTTTGTGCCCCTTATAGGGCTGTTTGTAGGTTGTTTTGCATTTCTCCCTCTAGCAGCATATTTTTAAGCCTAAGCCTAGATATTTAAAATTTTCTGTCATATTCTCAAACCTATAGTCACGTGACTACGCGGTCAGTTCCTACGAGTTACATTGGTCCCGTGCGAGGTGTTCCTGCCTCTTGGGGGTTTAGGGATTATTTTGGGTTTTCTCCCTCTAGCGGCATATTTTTAATCCTAGGTCTGGATATTAATAAATTATAGTTGTATCCTCAAATCTGGTGCCCCATGACTATGTAGTATGTTCCTATGAGTTACATTAGTCTCGTGCGAGGTGTTCGTGCCCTTTAGGGTTGTTTCAAGGTTTTTTTGGATTTTTTCCCTCTAACATCTTATTTTTAAGCATAAGTCTAGTTATTTACAAATTTTAGTCATACCCTCAAATCGAGAGTCTTGTGAATACGCGGATATGTCTTACAAGTTACAATGGTCCCCTGTCATCCTAGTTAATTCATAAATCATACTAAACATTCATAATTCAAACTAAACATTCATAAATCAAACTAAAGTGTCGATATAGTATCAATATCATAGTAGGGTACAATTTGGATACGAATAGGATTGTCGCCAGTATAGCGTCAATATCATAATAGCATACAATTTGGATACAAATAGGCTTATCAATGGCTAATATAATAATATGATATAAATAGGATTGTCATGGGTAAAATAATATTTGATACTCAATCTTCTTCTAAATCAACTAAAATATCCTTCAAATTACAGTTGTCATCATTAACAGACTGGAACTCTTTAAGACCATTTAATGCTTCTACTTGAGTAGTCATACCCCTTGGTGCATGCACAATAATAGATCATTTGCCATCCTTTATAAACTTTGAGTATAATACCTTATTTACGTTCTAAAAGGCACAACTAAAAGGCTCATCGATTGATCTTTACTCTTCATCTTTGATAAATCTACCATGATAAGTTCTAAATTCGGATCAACTTTCAAGTATTCGCAGTGTCCTCCACCTTCACCCATTCCCAATAAAATATGATTTTTGTGAAATTTAAATAATAGATTTCCAAGATTTTTTGGACAGACCCATAATAGGTTAATACCCTATTTTTTGGATTTCGATTGCTTTTGCTAGCGACACGGGTACTCAAGACAGAAATTAAAATTCTAATGTTTTGCATCAAAAGCTTTTCCTCAAATGGATATGAAACGAAATAAAAAAAAACTATTGGTGCAAAATTTCTTAAACTCTTTCACAATAAATTTAGGATCTTTTGATATGCGTGCAAGCCTGGAAGAGACATCACTTTTTTTAAAAGATGCATTTATTAATGAATTTATATTAGAGCGTTTTTTTACCACACATGAATAAATAACTGCACACATAAGAGGTGGAAATTACTTCTTTTGATATCCGTGATCTAAAATCATTCATCATGCAATTTCTCCTCTAATTTTGGGAAATTTTGTTCTCGTACTTCCTAAAGGTAAATTGTGGAATTTAGATCATAATATATAGAATACATATAATCAAACAATAATAATTTAGTTAATTATATTGCTACATACTCTCTCCGAAGATGTAATAAGTTGTGCTCGTATTGTTGACTAGTGAGTCTCACCTCTTTAAGATTACCAAAAGGAACTTCAACCTCAAAATCTTCAGGTTCCTCGAACACTTATTCTCCATGAAGATTGAACCTCTTCAGGTTTTATTCTAGAATATGTTCCTGAGCGTATAACGATGATTCTAAAATTATGTATTCTTCAGCAATTGACCCTCCAATATACCACGTATTCTTAACATAATCTTTGAAGGTTTTCATCAAGCACTCAAAATGAGACATCCAGCAATACCTCACGGTACCACACAACAATTCCTCGTCACATAGGACATATTAGTGAATGTTGATATTGAAGAACAACGAAGTAAAATATTTCTCTAATACACAAATTGCCTTAGCTAAAGTTGATTTCGCATATTTAATGTGCTTTTCATTTTTTTCACAAATTAAGGTAAAGCACAAATTTATTTGCATAATTACCCGTCGGAGATCTTTTTTCTCATTGAAGCAATACCTAAACAACCGAGGGATTAATTGAATTATGAAGTTCCAGTCATGAGCCTTCCACTATTTTAGGTCATTTGTTTGGTAGCTTATTACCCTACAAAATTACCGGAATAACTATTCGAAATCTTCAACTTGAACAACATGTCTAGGAGGATCTTTTTCTCACTGGTAGTCAAAGTGAAAGCAGCCCAAGGGATTGAAATTCTTCATGTTGTGGGATCATTTTTTTAACCATAATTTCTTCTTCATTTTCGTCCTCTATAAATCGTGATGCCCCCACTCTCCATTTTTTTAATGAGATCCATCCAGACATGTTCCTATCAGATATTTGGCAACATTCTTCTTCTTGTGCGCCACATCGATCACATGCCTTATATGATGATCTTTTCGATATGGCAAGTTAAAAAATATTGATCTCCTGGACCATGCCTTCAATTTACTAAGGTCGTTCAGATCCTGCCTAGATTTACGCTTCACATTTACAAATTGTGTAATGGGGTTCCTTATAAAATCCCAAATTTTCTTTCCATCAAATTTTTTATTTTTTGTAAAGGGGATATTTATAAATCCCCTGATTTATTGCTTTCAAGCTAGAGCATTGGGCTCAACCTCTAGTTTTCATTATGTGCGAGCTATTGCCTTATTTTTAGGCTTGGTTGAATAATATCTGTGGGGGTACCGTCCCTCATCTCTTAAAAAAAACATTTATAAACTGAGGGTGTTTACTGCATACGTATTTCTCGCAGTCATAACCTTCACCTTCTCCTCGATTTGTTGACCAGAAAGACAAGTTAATTCCGCCCTATGCTCGTGGTCGACAGGTAAAAAGTGAGATTTATCATTCCTAAAAGGGTGACTGGTCAGCAAAAATCTACGATAACTCATATAACTCATCTTACCACTATGATGTAGCCAAGTGGCTTCAGTTTCCTCCCCAGATATGGGACATCCATAATAACCATAAACATTGCAACCGAACAAGGTACCATAATAAGGAAGGTCGTAGATCGCCCAATTATAATTGATTATGAGAGACAAACTCCCTCACGCCCTTATTCCACAACTCTTTAAATTCTTCGATTAATGGGGATAAGAATATATCAATATCATCATCCGAAGCCTTCGTCTCGGGTACCAATAAAGATAATAATGTGAACTCCTTTCTCACGCACAGTGTTGGAGGGAGTCTTAAAGGCACCATGAAAACTGGCCAATAATACTGATAAGTGCTTCAATTATCTAAAGGGTTAAACCCATCGGTTGATAATGCAAGATGGACATAGTGTGGTTCCTTTACCAATTTATGGTGTCATTCATTTGAAAGTTTCCATATGAGTAAATCAACTGGATGATGCATAAGATTACCACCCACCTCACATCGAACATGCCATGTTATGGCCTCTGCTATCCATAATAGAGTGAAAAATGATTTTAACTGTGGCCCTAGGGGAAAATAATTTAAACCTTTTGTGGAACCTGGGAGAACTTGTGATCTTTTGCAGTCTTGTCTTTTCCATTCTCACAAGCCACATATCTAGGCTCATTTCATATAGGATACTTATCCTTCTCTATGTGCTCTTTGCGATACAATATGCAATCATACTTGCATGCATGAATATGTTTTTACTTCAAACTCAAACCCATCAATCTCTTCTTCATGCTAGGATAATTGTCTGGTAACGTGTTCTCTTTTGGGAGAACATCTTTATCCCACTTATGAAGTCCGATTAAAATGTTTCCTGACAAACCAAACTGGCTCTTTAAATTATGCAAACTAATCATTACATATAATCTTA
Source organism: Sambucus nigra (assembly GCA_949130495.1). Classification (NCBI taxonomy): domain Eukaryota; kingdom Viridiplantae; phylum Streptophyta; class Magnoliopsida; order Dipsacales; family Adoxaceae; genus Sambucus; species Sambucus nigra. The sequence continues at coordinate 229,116,430 of OX422222.1, read as the reverse complement.
AGAGATCTTCATCGCAATCTTTAATCTAATGTAAAAAGAAACAAATATTTACACCGATATTTCAACCCCAAATTTAAACCATTAATATCCCCAATTATTCCTTAAAATTAACCCTAAAATATAAACCAACGACAATGTTAAAATAAAGTCTAACAAACATTAACATTATAACCCCAAAATAAACCCGAGATTTTAACATCAATATAGTTAGTTCAATGCAAGTTGGATGAAAGTTTTAATTATTTCTACATATGCTCCCAAACACTTTTAAAAGTTATTTTTTGACACACACACATGTGCATACACATACATATACACACATACACATACACACATAGCAAACATACAATTTTATTAGAAAATAAGTCAGATAGGAGAGGATATCTAAACTAGGGTAGTCATCGCAGAGAGAGAGGGTCGTCGAGAGAGAGAGAGTGTCACCAAATGAGAGAGGGCAGGAGTATGTAGCGACATGTAGAGAGAGTGCAATAGTGTGTGTGTGTGTGTGTGTGTGTGTGTGTGTGTATGTGTGTGTGTGTGTGTGTATAGAGAAAGGAGGAGTTGGCATGGAATGAGTTGTTAACTGCAGTTGTTTATATCTACATGATGTGGTCACGGCCCTAGTCTGTGACCCATCTACCATGAGCAATTATTTTCTACATGTCGAAAATATGGTCATGGACCATAACAATGTTTTGTGGTGTGTAAAACATAAATAGTCATGGCTGGTTGATCACGGACTAAGGTTGTGACCACCAGCGTGACTATTTTAAAATGGTCGCGGATCTGGTCAGGATTTCAGGCCATGACACACTTTGGTGGGCGTTTTGGCAGGATTTGGGTGCCCATTTCGTCACGGGTTGGTCATGGACCATGGTTGTGACCCCATGTTCACGATTTGAAACTGTGACCATATCCATCAGATGTCACCCTTTGGCTTAATCACGAACTATGTCATGTGAGGTTTGACTATGGTCACTGTCTTCGGCTGTGACCAATTGGTCACAATCTTGGGCCATAACCCGTATGTTGCAACCATTCTAGATTCATAGCGCAGTGAGAGGACCAAAACATAGGGAAGTTGTCCTTAATTAGTGTGTAGAAGAGTTTGAATCAAAAGATAGCCAATGATGTTGATCTTCGTCATCACCCAATGATTCAAAAATCGAAGAGTCATCCCAACAAGATTTAATATCTCACTTTAATAATTTGATTGTCTCCCCGCCACATGAAGATGATGATTCTGTTTGTACTCTATATTTCAATGAAATCTTAGTTGAATTCTTCATCTTAAATTAGGAGTCCATAGAGGGCGATCATCTCACTCGATCTGGAAACCCTTGAAAACATTTTTCCTGGGGGAATGGAAATAAACAAAAAAAAATAGGTGCTCGAAGAAGATCCTTTGGTATAAGTCTAAGAATATAGGTTTTTGGATCGGCTGAAGAAGACACAGGCCAATATCTCTATTTGGGGGCTCCTTATTTCCTCTCAAATGCATAAGGATTTTATTCTGAAATAACTCCCCCAAAAGGTGGTATCCATATCATCTAACCTTGAAAAGCTCAAGAAAATAGTAGGGAGTCTGAATTTTGCAAAAAAAAATAACGTTTACCAATCCTAAACTTCCAATATGGACCTAAACATTATGGTCAATATCAAATGATAAAGGATCCCAATAATACTGGTTGATAATGGATCTGCTCTGAACATTTATCCACTAAGACCGACCAATTTCTTAGCAATCAAAATGAAGACCTCACACCTGCCAATCAAGCTATAAGGGACTACAAAATACCCAAAGTGAAGTTATGGGTTCCATCAAACTCAAACTTAGGATCATCCCATTAGATAACGTTAATGAGTTCCAAGTGATCAACATACCCGCTTCCATCAATTTATTATTGGGAAGACCGTGGCTTAATGACTTCGTAGGTGTCACTTCATCACTTAAGCACAAGTTAAAATTCTTCTGTTGGGAAAATTTTATCACCATGTCGTGAAATGCAAGATTCTTAACAAATAAGGACCTACTACCCTAGTCTTGGAGACACAACACGAGAGTGGAAATATCTACATCAACGGATTCCAGTTATACCCATTTGTGTGATGATTTTAACTTATACCAATGAACAGATTTTGCCACCATACTCTAAATATAGTTGTTGCAGTGTCACTCACATGATGAAGAAAATTAAATTCCTACTAGGAATGGGAGTCGAAAAAAATCCAAAAGGGATCAGTGAGCCTATCAAGATATTCAAACAGTTCAACATAAAAGGACATGGTAATGATTTTTCTCTTAAAAGTAAATGAATGATTTATGGTCTGATCTATGAAGAGTGCGCTTTTGTTCAAACAAAGGAATTATTTAATTAAACTCAGTTTTTTAATTAAATCCTAAATTATGCATCTAGGTGTGATTAAAGACAACATGATCATGCGAGAACATTCAATCACAAACAAACACACAAATGCGAAAAAATCCCCCAAAGGGGCAAAACCTTTTATTTTCACTACAATTTGTAAAAGACGGTTTACACGGATTACAATGAAAACAAGAATGACATACGAAATACCCTCAGGTGTCGGTTACGATGTCGTCATATAGAATCTCCCGCAAGAACTCCAGATGGGAAGCAATGAAGAAAAGACGGGTTCTCCACAAGTTACTCCATATGAGTGAAAAATGATCATCTTGAAGGTTTAAAGATTCACATACATATATGGGAGTGTTTATGTGAATAAAGAAGTCATGAAACCTTAAAACATGAAGTCTGTTTTCTGGGTTATAAAATGCAGAAATCGTATGTGAAAAAGACTTGGAAAACGTGTAGAATGAACCGAGATATTTATAGGAAAATTGAGGCGAAGGCGGCGCTCGAATGAGATACACATGTCGCTCGAACGAAGGACACGTGACACTCAAACGAGATCGTGTGACATGCGTATGTCGCTCCAACGACATTGCGATATCGTTTGAACGAGCTCGTCGACCTAGGCAAGTTCGCTTCTACACTTAGAAAATTTTCTACTTTTGTGTTAAAAAATAATCAGACTTCGAAAAATATTTTCTAAAAAATTCCCAAATATTTATGCAAATATAAACAACTCCAGTAAATCATTTTACCAATAATGCATCGTGGAGTAATGGGAATGGTTTAGCAGCACATCGCATGTAGCATGATACACGTGTGAAGATGATGGATGCATGGATTCGAATCAAGGTCATCGTGGATGATCGTGTTGACGTGCCGAATGTAGCGGTATCAGACATACATGCTGTGATCTAGGACAAATAGAAAATTCCTAGATTCTACCCCGGACATTTATAAAATTATGTCCTTACAAATCTCCCCCTATGTTTATGCCGGTACATACCTAAAAAATCTGAATTATGCAATCTCAATAAAACAAATGACATATAAGATAATATCCTCACTAAACCCTCAAACTGAGAATACTAAAGGTCATGTTGTCAATCAAACTTCAACATCTTCAAATCTTCAGCTCTTCAGAAACTCTCAAAGCTTTTCTCATCAGGGCGTGCAATCCAGTAATTATCAACTTTGTACCTACACACATGAGATAAAGCAGATACCCGTGACACGCAACAGTTTGAAATATAATGATATGCAAAAATCAAAGATCAATTAAGCTTAAGAAAAAAATTCTCCCCCTTTTTATAATGTCCCCAAATAGAAAGATATGAGAAGAATAAATATGGAAAATGTCATAAGGTAATAAACTATCGATTTTTGAATTTTTCAAAAATTTTCACCCAAAATATATACCAAAGAATCACACCATGAAAGAACACAAAAACAACCAAGTCGATGATTGCGAAAATGTAGGGGTGTGATAAAATTCGATAGGAAAATCAATGCATACAAACATAACATATGTGCACGATGAATATTGGATACTCCTAACGAATGAACTCAACATCTTCCTTAGGTGTAAAAAGATGGAAATATTTCCACTCCAATAACATCCAAAATGATTTAATGCTTTTTCAGGACATTCAAGGAAGTGCAAACCCGTTTAAATTCTCCAACCAAACTGTCTCAGATTTATATTTTGAATGGAGGTGATCTAAATTTTCAAACATTGAAGAATAGATGGTGAAACCTAATGGCCCATTTTCGGCATGTATTGCTTTTTATTGCCTTTAAATTTTTTCGGGCTCTTTTAACCTCTTTCAACCCCGGATAATAAAATTCCTTAATTTTTTAGGTTCGATTTAATGGTGGCTTAATCGAAAAGGATAGATAAGTACCTTTCGTAGCCCTTCACCATTTTAAAATACCACACAATCTCACCAAATGGTTTTTTACATGCATTCCAATCTTGTCAAGTTTTATCGCATATTGTTCGTTGTATAGACAAAATTGAGATGGAAACACTCAAGACAATATGTGATAGACAAGTACAATAATCAAATAAAGTCGTGCATGTGTGAAATAAAGGATATAAGGATCCAAACATGTAGAAATATATCACTAATCACATCTCAAAGACTCCAAACAATCTAAAGCACATAGATGCAATGATGTAGCGTCTCAAACCACTATCAAACAGTCACGTGGATAAATGGAATGAAAGTTGTGACTCGGCTATCCTAAATGCTCATCCATAAAAGGTGTAAAAAAAATACCAAAATCTTTTTGTGCTTTTCTAAACTTTTTATAAAAAGAAAATCTTTTTATATTTTTCAAAAAAATAGAAAAAGAAAAAAAAATAATAATACAAATTATACCAACTAGCAATAGGAATCATATGATATGAACATGACAATGCGTCCTATCCTAGACACGGACCATCCCCTTAGTCAAATGTGCAAATCCCTAAAGACTTCCTAAGACTCTCGAATCTAAGGGCATCTAAAGGTTTCTTGAAAATATCGGCTAACTGAAGGTTGGTGGGTACGAAACTCAGGGATACGACTTTCTCCTCAACTAATTGTCGTATAAAGTGCTCACGTATCCTGATGTGCTTTATGCATGAATGCTAGATTGGATTGCGGGATATGTGTATCGCGCTCGTGTTATCACAGGAGATAGTTATGGTGTCCTGTAAAATCCCATAATCCTCCAACATTTGCTTCATCCACAAGAGTTGCGTGTAATAACTCCTGGCGACAATGTACTCAGCCTCCGCAGTGGACAAAGAGATGGAGTTTTGCTTCTTGCTCAGCTAGGAGATAAGAGCAGAACTAAAATAGAAACACCCACCAGAAGTGCTCCTACAACCATCTACATCCCTGTCCCAATCGGTATTTGAATAGCCGAATAAATGGGCATCGGTATCAATGGAATACCAGATACCATATGAGAGAGTCCCACTCACGTATTTGATAATATATTTTAGAGCGAGTAAGTGTGACTCTTTCGGGGATACCTGATATCATGCATAGACTCGAACACTAAAGGCGATGTCGAGACGACTGGCAGTCAAGTATATAAGACTACCTATCATACTTTGATACAAGGTTTTCTCTACATCCTTTCCTGAAGTGTCCTTACTAAGCTTGATAGAAGTACTCATAGGTGTACGTGCATGCTTAGCAGAGTCTAAACCAAATTTCTTCACTAGGTCTCTAGCATACTTGGATTGGGAGATGAACATCCCATCCTTTAGCTGACGAACCTGGAGACCAAGGAAGAAAGTAAGCTCACCTACCATGCTCATCTCAAACTCAATTTTTATCTCCTCCTCAAAGTGGTGAGCATGCTGGGAGCACGTGGATCCAAAGACTATGTCATCCACATAGACTTGGGAAACCAAAATAGCACCGTCATCTCTTCTAACAAACAATGTCATATCAACTCCCCCTCTCTTAAAGCCACGGGCTAAGAGATAGGAAGTAAGCCTCTTGTACCAAGCACAGAACGCTTGCTTCAAACCACACAAAGATTTCCTCAGATAGTAGACGTGCTCTGGGTTCTTAGGGTCTTCAAACCCTTTTGGTTATTCCACGTAAACCTCCTCCTGTAGAATTACATTTAGAAAGGAACTCTTGACATCCATCTGATATAGCTTGAAGCGCAGATGACATGCGATGGTGAGTAGTATGCGGATGGACTCGAGCCTCGCAACAGGAGAAAATATCTCCCCAAAGTCTACACCCTCTATCTGTGTGTAGCCTTGAGCGACCAACCTATCCTTATTTATAATTATGGTACCATTTTCATTCATTTTATTCTTGAAAATCCACCTGGTACCTATCATAGTAGTCTCACTAGGATGGAGGATAAGTTCCTAGACATTGTTCTTTTTAAACTGAAGTAATTCATCCTGCATAGAAGATATCCAGTGTTCATCCTCGAGTGCTTCTTTGTGATTCTTGGGCTCGACTTTAGATGTGTAGCAGACATGGCTAATAACATTCTCTAGCTGAGCATGAGTCTTGACCCCTAAAGTGGGATCTCCAACCATGGCAGAAGGATCATGACTCTTGCGAACCCAAGTAGGTGTGTCCCCTAGAACAGGAGTAGGGTCCACCCTAGGTGTGGGAGACACAGTGGGATCATCAAAAAGGAGTGTGTCATCCTCACTCACATGGGTGGAGTCAACATACGTCGATGGTTCATCATCTTACACAGTAACGTTTATTAACTCCATCACTTTAGAGCTCTTCGGGTTAAAAACCTGATACACTCTACTATTTGATGAATATCCTAGCAATATTCCCTCGTCGCTTCGGGAGTCGAACTTTCTTAATTTCTCTCTATCCCGTAGGATGTAGCATTTACTCCCCAAAACACAGAAATATACAAGGTTGGGCTTCTTTCCAGTCCATAATTCATAAGACATTTAAGTGTGTGTGGACGAAGGTACACCCTATTCACCGTATGGCATGCAATAGACATTGCCTCTGCCCAAAATCTCCTAGAAACTTTACAACCTAGAAGCATAGATCTAGCCATTTCCTGAATCGTCCAGTTCTTTCTCTCAATAATCCCATTTTACTGAGGAGTATTTACAGCAGAAAACTCATGTTTGATTCCTGGGCTATTACAGTAAAGATCTACTTTTTGCTCCGTAAATTCAGTGCCGTTTTCACTACGCATTCTATTAAAAGTGACTCCGTGTTGGTTTTGCAGGACACGACACTTGGTCATTAAAAACTCTACAGCATCGAATTTCTCTCTCAGAAAACCTACAATCGAATATCTGTAGAAATCATGTACCATCACTAGGATATACCTCTTACCACCCAGACTCTCTGTACGAGTAGGACCCATAATATCCATGTGAATCAACTCAAGCACACGGGAGGTGGTATTGGAATGCAACTTCCTATAGGGGATACGTATTTGCTTACCCAACTGACAGGGTCCACAAATTGTGAAAGTTGTCTTTCCAAGTGTTGGTAAGCCACGTACTAGGTCCTTTTTAGCTAATCGTGTCAAATCGCTAAAGTTAATGTGACCTAGACGTTAGTGGCACAGATCCATAGGAGTGATCGTGGCGCTGTTACAGACAAGTGAGGACTTGGACACAGTCCCATAGCAATTATCCTCTATCCTCACCCCTTGGACTAAAAGTTTATCGGCTTGATTATAGACATTAAACGCGTCCTGGTCAAACTTTACAGTAAAGCCAGCGTCGCACAGCTAACTAATGCTGAGAAGGTTTGCTTTCAAACATTTAACGTACAAAACATTCTCTAGCTTAGGAAATCCTGGTAACTCTATTGTACCTCATCCTACGATGCTATATTTGCTCCTGTATCCAAAGGTGACTCTACCTTATTTATAATCCTCTAGGTAGGTAAAAAATGAGACATCGCCTATCATATGTCTGGAGCACCCACTATCAAAATACCACTGTAAGGTATTATGTGCTTTGAGAGTGACACGAACAACAAGGGCCTTTTTGTCTTTCTTAGGTACCCAAGAAGTGGTAACCTTTTGTTTACCCTTGTTGTTGTTGGTTTTAGCCGGGATGCGGGAAGCATTCACTGATAACTAAGACATCTGTCGGAATTCCTCCATCAAACTCTGTGATGTGGCAGCTAAAAACTCAACACGCTCTCTCAAATTCCTAAAATCATCAGTACGATGTGGTGGAGCAGTAGTACGTCGTGTCTGACCCAAACTATAGCAAAAATACCTGAGGTGGCCTTCTCTTTTGCAGTACATACAAAAGAACAGAGTCTTAGGCGGACCTTGGTTTGCTTTTCTTGGTCAAAATCTCCTTCGTGGATTTTGACGATGGCCATATGGAGTAGTAGTAAACTTAGGAACTGGTCCAGGTGCAATTTGGGGCGTGGAGGCACCATCAAAACGTATTCCCTGCCTATCACTAAAACCTAAAGCGGGACCGAGGAGCATCTTTCCCATCTTTCCAGATCTGTCCACGATTTGAACCTTGACTTCCCGTGATCTCTCAAGGTCATGAGTAAGATTGGCTACAAGGGCTTCAAGTTTCTCCTGAGTCTCCAGGGAGGAATGGATCTCACTCGTAAGACTAGCCACTTGTTTAGTCAAGTCCCCTTTCTCTTTATCAAAATAACTTTCTCTCTCTCCAAACAGTCTCTCTCTTTCTCTAAACAGACTTTCTCTCTCAACATAGGCAGACTATCTCTCTCTTAAGGTAGTGCAGGTGGAGGAATCTCTCTCTCTCTCTTCTTCTAAATCTTCCTCTAAAACGGTGATCCTAATAACTAATGCTTTGTTACGCTTTTTGGTTTTAAATGACTCATTATATAACTCAGCGTAGGCGCGTTGAAGATTACTCTCGCTCTCACTTGCATCAACCTCCCCCTCACTCACTTCGTTCACACTATCAAGGTGTCCCTGTGAAGCAGCATCTTCATCGTCATGAGGAGCACTAGAGGTACTCACATGACTAGCCATGAATGCGATGAAGTTACACTCATGCGGAGACTCGTCTCCAGAGTCCACTAACTCGATCTCACTGTTGTCACTATGGGTAACATTGAGGACAGCTTTGCCCTTTTCTTTTGCAAGTCTGTTCAGCCTAGTAGCACACTCAAAAGCTCTATGACCCTTATCGTTGCACTCATAGCATCTCTCACTGTCTTTCTTAGGAGGGTCTTTAAAAAAAAATTCATTTTTCTTTTCAAACTTATTTTTCTCAAAATTCTTTTTATCTTTGAAATTTCCATTTTTCTTGAATTTGAGAATTTTCTTGAATTTTTTTGCAAACAGAGCCAAATCATCTAAATCAAAGTCACACTCGGAATCAGACATTTCTATCTCCCTTTTTCTAGATCACTTAACTCTCTTTCTTACCGACCCCTCACTCTTCCTATCATGGGCATTAAGTTCAATTCCCTTATATTTAGGATTGACAAATTTAGGAAACATATCAATTTCATATGTTTGTAAGTCTCCTACAAGTTCCTTTAATTTAAGTATGTTTAAACCCATAGAATTTAGCACAGTGACATTAGGGATAAAACTCTTAGGCAGTGATCTTAGAATCTTTTTAACAACTCTTGCATTAGGAATGTGTTCACCAAGATTAAAGGTAGTGTTTATAATATCAGACAACCTAGAATAAAATTCATCAAAACATTCAGTCTCAAGCATGGTGATAGTCTCAAATTAAGTTGCTAAGCTTCGCAGTTTTGATTCTTTCACAGCATTAGTTCCTTCATGGGTAAGTTGTAAAACATCCCATGCTTCTTTTGACGTGGTACACGTCATTATCCGTCGGAACTCGTCAGGTGTGACGGATCCAGAAATAGCACTTAGACCCTTAGAGTTAAAAGATGACCATTTAAATTCTTCTTCAGTCCATGCTGTAATAGATTTTAAATTAATAACGTTATCAACAGTGATGGAGGGAGGTGTCCACCCTCTTTCAACCAAAATTCAAACTCTTTCATCAATGGCTTTTAAAGCAGATTTCATTCGGGCTTTCCAGTAAGCATAATTTGTCCTGTCAAAAACTGGCATTTTATTATATAATTTCTCCATATTGAACACGCCCTTTTTCAAAAATCAATTTTTCAGAAAATTGATATCTTTAGAAAATTTTGTGAAAAATTACACGGTATAATTGTGTAATTGGCTCTGATACCAGTTTGAAGAGTGCGCTTTTGTTCAAATAAAAGAATTATTTAATTAAACTCAATTTTTGAATTAAATCCTAAAACATGCATCTAGGTGTGATTGAAGACAATATGATCATGCAAGAACATTCAATCACAAACAAACACACAAATGAGGAAAAATCCCCCAAAGGGGCAAAACCTTTTATTTTCACTATAATTTGTAAAAGACAGTTTACACGGATTACAATGAAAACAAGAATGACATATGAAATACCCTCATGTGTCGGTTTTGATGTCGTCGGCTGGAATCTCTCGCAAGAACTCCAGATGGGCAGCAATGAAGAAAAGACGGCTTCTCCAAAAGTTACTCCATATGAGTAAAAAACGATCCTCTTGAAGGTTTAAAGATTCACATACATATATGGGGGTGTTTATGTGAATAAAGAAGTCATGAAACCTTAAAACATGAAGTCTATTTTTTGGGTTGTAAAATGCAGAAATTGTGTGTGAAAAAGAGTTGGAAAACGTGTAGAATGAACTTAGATATTTATACAAAAATCGAGGTGGCGGCGGTGCTCGAATGAGATACACATGTGGCTCGAACGAATGACACGTGTCGCTCGAATGAGATCGCGCGGCATGCGTATGTCACTCGAACGACAATGCGATGTCGTTTAAATGAGCTCGTCGACCGAGGCAAGTCCGCTTCTACACTTAGAAAAATTTCTACTTTTGTGTTAAAAAATAATTAGACTTCGAAAAATATTTTCTAAAAAATTCCCAAATATTTATGCGAATATAAACAACTCCAATAAATCATTTTACCAATAATACGTCGTGGAGTAGTGGGAACGGTTGAGAAGTACGTCGCATATAGCATGATGCACGTGTGAAGATGATGGATGCATGGATTCGGATCAAAGCCGTCGTGGATGATCATGTTGACGTGCTGAATGTCGCGGTATCAGACATATATACTATGATCTAGGACAAATAGAAAATTCCTAGATTCTACCCCGGACATTTATAAAATTATGTCCTTACAATCTATAAGAAATAGGTGTGTCGACTCGAGAACTAAAAATCAGTATTGCAACTATTCGCAGAGGTTCCGGGTAATGGTAAATTACTTAAAAGAGACATGTTCCTAATTATGGGCAATAAGAGTAAGGCAAATTAGTAGTAGGGTGTCTTTTTATATTATGGTGACGACGTAAAGATGATGTAGGTAAATTATTATATGTACCTAGTTTTAGAAATGTTGATTTTAATTTCTAAATTGGTTTTTAACATATATTCGATTATTTTAATAGATTTAATTTTATCAAAATTAGGATATCTTTTATCTATTTTAGTGCATTGGAAAATAAATTATACATTATAAGGTTTATCTCACTAATATTGTTAAATACTAAAATGAATGTTAACGGATAATCATTAAAGAGAAAGGTTCCTTCTTAGCTGAACAAAACAAAATTTTGGCATTTATGCTTAGATTATTTTATTATACAAGGAATTTAAATACTTTTAAAATGGACCTTGGTGCTCATTGGAAGTGGTGGTAATTCTAGTCTTTGAATTCCATTTAAAAGGTAAAATGATCACTGAATTTCACGGCCAAAAACTAAAGAGCAAAAGATGTGTTGGAATTAGTTCATTTATATTTGTGTGGTCCTATGACTATCCGGTCAAGAGGTTGTTATGAGTACATAATCGATTTCATTGATTATTACTCAAGGTATGAACATGTTTACCTTATGCACCACATCTCTGAAGCCTTTTATTAGTTCAAATTGTATTAGACTAAGGTGGAGCATAGGTGAGGTAAACTAATCCAAACTCTATTATCTAATCATGGGGGTGTACCTCTTAGGAGAATTAAGGAATAATTTATTAGAGGTGGGTAATACATCCTACCTATCTATACAAGGTATTCCACTTTGGAATAGTGTAGAAAAAGGGAAGGAATAAAGGTCGTTTAGATATGATAAGGTCCATGATAATTTATTCAGGATTGCGACGTTCGCATTGGGATTTTGCATAAGGGACGATTATTTATGTTTTGAATTTTTTTTCATTTAAATTAATATCTTCAACTCTCATTGAATATTGGAATGGGAGCAAGCACATTCTAGGGCATGTTTGGATTAGGGGGTGTCCGACACTCGTGATGTGGAAGGAGTTGATGAAGTTAAAATCAACGACATAAGTATATTTCTTTGTTGGTTATCCCAAAGGTTATAAGGGTAGTTTATATCATATTTTTAAGTATAGTAAGGTCATTGATTGTATTAATGCCTGGTGCTTGTAATAAGATTAATAAACCATGCGCCCAAGGCTAAGCTAGTCTTACAAAATAAAAAGGAATGTCATATTATCGATGTAGCTAGAATACCCGTACAGGATGAATATAACCTGATATCAATAATACAATGCCTAATGCTAATGGGAGTATAATTTATTATTAGAATACATATATCACTTATAATGGTAACAAGTTGTTCTACGTCATAGTGGGAGAATCATGAGAGATCCTGAAAGGTTAGAGTTTAGGGTGATCATTTCGATGAAATCCCAGGAAAACACAAATCGGGTCCCATGAACTATAGTGAGGCATTTCAAAATAAGAACTTTTATCTTTTAATTATGACTATGTATACCAAAAGTGATTCAATGTATTTGAATCTAGTTTTGGGGACTTGTAGACTTGTTGATGTAATAAAACTCATCGGGCGCAAGTGGATCTACAAGAATCTCAAAGATATATAAATGGAAAGGTTGAAACCTTTAAGTAAAGGCTTGTTGAAAAACGGTTTACTCATAAATAAAGGAACTGATTATAAGAAAACATTATTGTCAAAAGTCTTACTAAAGTCTATCAGGATTCTTTTAACGGCGAGACTTATCTCTTAAACAATTATCTTGGCAGGCACTAGTAAGAAGCCATGATAGAAATGTTTGTAACTTTAAGAAACCCATTTATTGATTTAAATGTAACATCAAGGTATTGGGAACATTAGGTTTGATCAAAAAATTAATATTTTGATTTTGATCAAAGCCTGAATAATATTTATTTGTATAACAAGCATGACGTAAACATGGTGGTAATTCTAGTATAACTTGTGGATTATATTTTCATAATTGGGAACAAGGTAGGTGTATTAATTTACATAAGAGTGTGGTTGTCCAATTATATCAACATATAGTACTTAGGAAAATCCAGTCACATCCTTATGATCAAGCTTATGCTAGAATTTATAAAAAGGGTGTTGGGATTATCCAAATTCACTTGTATTGATGTTGTGCTCATATGTTTAGCATAATGATTCCAATAAAGGATTTTCTTTTCAAGTATGCAATCACTCTATTTAAGAATCAGTGTCCTAAAACACTTAGATAGAAAGAATGAGGAATATACTTAATGCTTAAGCGGTGGGCAGCCTCATGTATGTCATATTGTGTACTAGACTGAATATTTGTTATGCCCTTGGCATGGTCAACCTATTTTAGTATGGTAATCTTTTACCGTACAGGTACAAATACTTGTTTTTTAGTTAGAATAGGATTTCAAGTTTTATACCACAAAATATTTGTTTATCCTAGGAGGTCGAGTTGTAAGTTGGAGGAGTGTAAACTAATGTTGTATTGTTTGACAACACAATGAAGGCCGAAGTTGTTTCCACTTTATAAGAAACCAAATAAGCTATATGGCTCAAATTTTTCCTAAGTAACTTGGGTGAGGTTCAATCAAGTGAAATTAGGTATTACACTTTTTAATTTTCATAGCTCTATGATTGCAAGTTTGAGAGAACCATAACCCATAAATGGTTAAGAACATTAAGCATATGTTTCACATAGTTCGAGATATCGAACGGGGATGTGATAAGTTTATGACCAAGATTATATCAAATAACACCCAGTTAGTCCTTATACTACTAGGGCTACAGACTAATGAGTATATGGGTTGGGAGTTAGATGCATACGTACATAGATTTAAGACTAAGTGAGAGATTATTAGGGTTTTATTCTTAAAACCATGTCTGTTGTTTACTTTTCAGTAAATTTGTGTCATCTTATTTTGAAATAAAAATCATGTTAGTGGGATTTATTTATATGTATGGTTAAATATATTTTATGAAATGTCGGTCATTTGGACTTGGGAGGAATTTCGGTGAGTTGGGTTCGGCTTGATCACTGTAGATCAAATTTTCGATTCAAGTATAATTGAACGGTTCGCATTCTAGACTAAAAGTGGAAACCTATTGGTATATATGCATGTGCAATTCTAGTAGTTTATATTGAACTACATGAACATGTCTAATTATTCAAGAATTTGTTTGATAATTCAAAATAGGATTGTGGCTGGTACATTCATGAATGTATTGAACATAACCACCAGTGAGGTTCAAGTTTAAGTGTTCACTAGATTATACTTGGGTAATCATACAATGTTTGCAAAGGGTTCATAAGTTCTTAATCTCGACGGTTATAAGGATTGGGGTGTTTGCACAATTGTTTCTTTGATTATTATGGGAGCAATTGAATTTTAAATTAAATTAATATTTTTTGGTAAGTTGGGCAATGATTGTGTGAGTAGGTTAAAGATCATAATTTGAAGGAATCCGCATCTAAGAAAGATCTTGGATTGTGATAACCCCTTTATAGACTTATGATATTTGTTTCTACTAGTAAACTCGATCGGTGAATTTTATAATTCGGTAGAGTATCAAATAAATTAAGTTTGAAATTCAAAGGAGAAGTAAGATATTGACTACAATTGATTAGCATGGAATTGATTCGACCAAGCGGGTATATGCTTAACACGGTAAATTATATTATGTACTATCTAAGTTTGTAAACAATACACCTTTATTCCGAGTAATTCTGAGATAATTAAATTGGAGTGCAATCGTGATTATATAGTAGAATTAATCGCAATTAAATAAAGAAAGAAAATAAATTACGGGGTTGTAATTTGGAATTTCCAACTATTTATTTGGAACCCAACTTAATTATTTAGTCTTGGGTCCTTAGTAAGCCAAAAATCTCTAGAAACCCAGTTTAGTCCAAGCCCATGTCTTATACTTATTAGTGTTGGTGTAAACTAGGGTTTTAAGTTACATACTCATTATGAATGGATAGAGAGACGGAGAGAGAGAGAGGAAAAATACTATTTATATTTTTCTGAAAGAGTGAGGAGAGATAAAGTTATTCTCTCATATTTCACCATATTCTCGTCTTCAAGATTGATCACATACCGGGCTTACATTGGGTGGATCATATATAAGAAGATTTGAGGCTTTTGGTGGTACCTATCAAAAGTTTTAGAGAATATGTTAAATTTTATTCCACATAATATATTACATTGGGTGGATCACTTACGAGGATTATATTTTTAGTTATGAATGTGAAATGTTATTTCACATAATATGTTAATGTTGAAAATTAAATTGTCTATTTTGGTAGATAATTTATTTAAAGCCACTTGTGGTTAAGAAATCATATGAAAATTTGATATTTGGAATCAAATAAAAATTTAATATTTGAAAACAAATTAAAATATATTATATGGAATCAAATTAAAATTTAATATTTGGAATCAAATGCGAATTTGAAATTTTAAAGAAGATAATCTTTTTGTATGGAATCAAAAGAAAATTTGATATTTAAAAATGAATAAAATTTGGTCTATGGATATAAAAAAAATTAATATCAGGATTTGAACAGTAAATAATAAACATTTCACCTTGTGCTATGTTTACTACAAAAGAAAATTATTCAAATACATTTTGAAGTGTTTATATGAAAGTGTACTTGGTAGTTTTCAAGTATAGTAAAGTGATCGATGATGGAAAAAAATAAAATCTAAAATTTTTGTTATGAATTTTATTAAAATATCATCTCAGTTTTTTGATGATATATGCACCGAAATTTTGTGAATTTTGGCATGCATATTATGATGAGATTATGAATATTGGGCTTTAAAATTTCTGAAAATGCGTTTTATATCTTTTGTTATGATTTTTACAATTCTAATGCGCAGTGCTGAAATTTGGGGGCAGCTTGTAGTAAAACGAGTTTTTCTTAACTTATACTCAATGTTTTTATATGATTCCAATTTTGTGTAAAACTATACTCATAAAGGATGAATTTTGAAAATTTTCATAAATTTTCAATAAGCGGTTTGGTCGTGGTAAATTTCAAACTTGAAGTTTTTAGATGAAATATTTTGAATCTAAATATTTTCTTGATAATTTGAACCACGTTATTATTGCAAAGAGATTATAAATATTTTTATATTTTAGCTATTGTAACTTGAAAGATTATGAAATTCTAAGAATAGTTTGGGGTCAGAAATGAAAGACAAATTTTCTAGAAATTATATAAGTTAGTATATATTTTCTGCGATTATTTGTGCAACTTATGAAAATTACATATAATAATTTTCACCTAGTGTATATGATATTTATGATGAGAAGAGATCTTCTATGTCTGACTTCATATTGAGTAAATAGAATCTATATGTCGAAATGATATTAGTATGAGGATTTTACCATAATTGAGTTTGGTGCAAATATAATCATTACATTGGTAAAGATATTTTAGTTTAATGATTTGGAATAGAAGTTTAAACTCTAATATGAAATATTATCTTATACATTGTGAAAAATAATATATTTAATTTCTTTAAGAAATAGATTGTGTAATCTATATATGACTTTCAGACCCTTAAAAGTCTGAACTTATGAGTGGCATGAATGAACATGCATTGTTTTTAATCAAGTATACTTGAAAGCATGAAGCATGTGTTAATTTAAGGAATAAGATTAATTCTTATTTAATGCTGAAAAACTATGAGTTAGTTTTCATTTTTTTGAATTGAATATATAATGGAGTCATATTATATGTTGCTTCTTAATGCTATACCTAGAGAATAGTGGGCCACTCAAGCGAGTACCTCTCAATTATAATTGAAGAACATTATGATAAAATCGAAAACTTTTGTGTTCGAAAGAACTCTTAATTTTTAGAGTTGTGACTTGAAAAAAAGCTTGTTTGTGCTATTTAAAAAAGAATTTCGAAAATTCTTAGAGAAGTTATGTCATAAATGTTTGATTGGATTCCCTAGAATGAATTCAATATTTGTTTATAATTGACTTATCTTGTAACTTTTATATAATAAAGAATATACATATCATTTGAAGGGAAAATGAGACTCTAGTTAAAATTAAATGTATATAATATCACTTTTCGAATATGATCGAGGTACGACAACTTACTTGAACCAACTTGAAGTTGGAGAATTTATGAATATGGAAGGCACCAATAAATGGCATGATATTTTGATAATTTTAAATCATGAAGTGAAAATTAATAGAAAATTATATCAGTCAGCTTTATCATTAAGCATGTTGAAATATGAATGCATTTTCATTTGTTTATGCAAGTATGATTAACTAATATTTGGTTATGATAATTTATTACCAAGAAAACTAAATTTATTCTAAGCCATAGTCTTGATAGAATGAATATCGATGAAACAAAAATATTACTTGTTAATATTAAAAGGTCAAATATGGATCACTGATAGATCAAGAACCTTGAAATACATGAATATCTATTTATTAGATTTATACTTATTGTGAACCATCTGGTATTTCACATGACCCAAGTATAAGAACACTATATACAGTTTTAAGAAAGATAAATATGTGAACTTCTTAAGAAGTGTCTACTGATCTACTAATATGTCAAATTAAATTAACTTCTAGCCCACAAACCATTTTATAGTATCAAATGAAAGTGAGAGGTCGAACTCAAAGAAACTATGCAAAGTATATGCCTTTTTACTGAATAACTCGATTTCATCTTAGATTTTAATTCCTAATCTGGGCGAAAAAGGTTGAGATTTTTATAAATTAAATTTGCAACTAAAGTAACATGAACTAAAGTAATGCTAGATAATAACACTACACTAAAGAACATGGAATAAATTACTTCAATAAATTATTAACATGGATAATTTAATAAGATAGTAATTTTAACGACTTAAAATTAATTAATAACGGTATTAGGGATTTGAAATCCATTACACATGGTCACATTCATGTTTGACAATGTCCCTAATTTTTCTTCACGATAACTTGACCACTAGGCATTACTATCATGGGTGATATCTCGTGAAAGTTCAATTTGTATATCATTAACATCAATAAAGTAACACCTCTTTCGTCAAACTAATGTTTAAAACTCAATTATTAATTGAATAATTTAAAACACAAAGTGCATCCATTTAACAAATAAATCACAAAATGAATCCAACAGAATACAAATAATATTTTGTTTTAATTTTTTTACAATAACTATAGACGAGTGAATAAGGGATGCGATTAAACATTAAAGCACATAAGTTTTAGGGTGTATTGAGTCACATGGATGCTAACACATATAATTTCATCATAATCCTAGTGAAAAATTTAGACTAGCATAGTATTAATTAAAATATAACTAAATGAATAAGAATACACTTTCCAACAATTCGCCCCGTGCGTGAATCAGCATAACGGTTTGGACGAACGGATCATTTTACTACCAAAAATCGATTCGATGGGCACCGGGCACTACCAGGCCCTGATTTGGCCTCAATCAACTTGATTTTCAGAGTGAAAGCTCTTTGAATCTTCAAAGGGTACTGAAACCCCATTCCAGCGGTCCTCCCTGTGCACGAAACGGCATAATCGTTCGAACGAACGGTTCGTTTTCCCCCAAAAATTGATCCACAGGCCACCGGGCGCTCTCGAGATCCGTTTGACTAAAGTCAACTCCTTAGCTTGAATGAAAATAAATGAATATCCAAATAGCATTGAATACCCTTTCCAACGGTCTGCCCCGTGCACAATTATGACTTACGGTGCGAACGAATAATTCATTTTACTCCGAGAGGTCACCGAGCGCTTCTGGGACCTGGTTGATCAAGGTCAACTTTTCGAACCGAGAAAAACACTTTGGAATGTCGAAGTAAATATCCTAAACTTTACAAAGGTCTACCCCGTGCCTGATTCTGACTTGCCATGCGGATGAACGATCCGTTTTGGTCCGACGATCTCCCGTCCAAAGGATCGACGTGCGATTCCGAGCCACATTTGACCCAAAGTCAACTCTCGGACCCGGGAGCGGTCTAATGACTCTTGATGGTTTTTGAAGTACCTTTCTAACGATATTTTCCATGTTCAATTCGGATAAATGGATTACGTTATACGATCATTTTTTTTAGGAAAATCTGTAGGAGACTGCCAATTGGTAGGTCCAGTTCCTTGCCTATTAATAGTGTGTCTAGGGTCACCTGCCGATAGGCAGGAGTAGGGAAATACTGATTGGCACCACCCCTTAACCAATAAATAGTGGGCATGACATCACTCCTAGGGCACATCAGAGATCCATCACCATCAGTGATCTCATTAATATTCTCTCGAAATTCGCGAAGTTCCTCCATGTGAAGTTCCATTCAAATTTATATTCCCATCCTTTTTATACCTTATTTAGCAAATATCATTCTCTCTCATCCAACATTCATCTCACATTCAAGGTAGTTCATCCAAAATCAAAGTTCAAGCTTCAAAAAAAGGTCCAAATCCTTCCCTCTATTTTAAATTCCTTATTTTTGCATAAATTACATTATATTCATAATCCAGTTCTTACTTTAGTTCATACACATTAATATCTATATTTTTATTAGTATATTGCACATATTTATTTTCTATAAAAAAAAAAAGGGTTACACCCATAAATTTCGAACGGGATTATCCATCACACTTTTTCAAAACTAAAACATATTTTTCTACACACACACCCATAGTAAAATCCCGTTCGAATCTATGGGATAAACCCCACCCCCATGCCGTATTCAAACTTCGTGGTCTTTAATGCCTTTATAGGATTTGTAGGCATTTCAGATTATAACCCAAGACTCGAGTCCAATTTTTTAATTTTCCAATTTTTTGATTTTCTAATTTTTCAATTTTTTCAATTTTCTAATTTATCAATTTTCCTAATTTATGCATTTATCATATTCTTCAATTAATATATATTAGCGTTTCATCCAATACATACTTTTGTTTCATAATAACTATCAATATCGCGATAAATGCACAAATCATATTTTCTATATATATTATTTTGGGAACATTCTTATGGATGACCCCACTCTACTTTCCCTATGGTATGAATTGAACGATTCTGATCTCCATTATATATACACGCACACACACTTCACGA
Source organism: Sambucus nigra (assembly GCA_949130495.1). Lineage (NCBI taxonomy): Eukaryota > Viridiplantae > Streptophyta > Magnoliopsida > Dipsacales > Adoxaceae > Sambucus > Sambucus nigra. The sequence goes on along the minus strand of OX422222.1, from coordinate 229,096,125 downwards.
AGAAATAAAGAAAAATAATAACATGGTCCCGTGAGAGACCAAAAGGGCGGGATGGGTGCCTAACACCTTCCCATTACGTAACTTAGCCCCCGAACCTTCGAACTATTGGTTTCGTATGCATTAATTTTTCTTTGATGTCGCTCTCTCGAGGCGGCAACATATTCTTTTACCTGTTTTGTGAAAAATAGGGTGGCGACTCCATCTCTTTACATTTACCTCACACCGACGATGGCCTAAGCGCTCCTAAGTAAGGGCATGAGACCTATCGATCCCCCCTTCCTTCTCCATCTCCCACCTCCTTCGAGAAAAAGGGTCAAGGAGAGAGAGGAGGCCCAGTGCGCGATTTAGATCAGGATGGCCACAGTGGCGACTCCGCTGGGGAATTTTTCATAAGAGGTCTAGACTCTATTTGCATGGGTGTTTTGTTTTCTTGTGTGCGTATGCACCTACCTGTATGTACCCTTTCTCTCCTCTATTTCTTGCACATATATACCTCATGCTTGTATTATTACTCACTCACACACTTGTAGAAATTCTCCATGTACACTTCACACCACGTGCACCTAGGATCACTTACATCCCTATGTTGCACACCCCACTTAGAAATCCATGATTAGGTGTCACTAACACACATCCACATATAACACTTGTATATATCCATGCTCACTCACACTTATCACACACCACTTGTAGTTGATCCATGCTTAGGTTCACTACCACGCACTCACTTATAGATAATTACACACCACTCACTCTCACATATCCATGTTTAATATAGATTTACTTACTTGTACCTTATTCCCTACTTAAATATACTCTCTCCATAAGATACTAGTTAAGAATCATGCGTATTGCACACTACATCACCACAGAGCATTATTTTTTACCAAATTTTATCCCATAACTGGGGGGTCACTTCGTGATGGGTGCTGGTCCAGCAGGTCGCAATTAGCCTAAGCGATATGACTCTCACCTTCCATTAGCCAAGTACCTTCGACGTATATCGAATGATTCCCCCCGTAGTGTACCACTTGATCGAAGTCATGATGGGATGTATATCACAGGGAACTCGTTCACATACGTCGAGTATATCGAATTCACTCTCACAAGTACTATCCCCGCGAGGTATATAGTGAGGCAATTCACGTACACTCAAGTATATCAAATGGCTTGTCCACACGTACCAATTATCCTCAAAAGTAAGACGTATATCGTGGAAGTCATGCCAAAGGGGGGAACACCCTACAATTAACCCAACAAATGCATACCCGCATATAGGTGTAAAATCTAGGACTCTCATATTTAGTTTATCGGTTTCTACCCAAAACTCTGCCAAAATCATGCTGCCTAAAATTTTGTGCAATTTTTAAGAAATGGGAACCTGCCCATGGCCACCCTGGTAACAAGTCCAACCATAGTTTTTATATATTTTTCAAACTCAATTTTTCCAGGCTCGGGTCCCGTCCAGTATTTCTTTTTGCATTTAGGTAAACCTAATACAAGTGAGAACATAATAAACATAATAATAATCATGCTGAGATGCGTCTCTCATTTTTTCCTTCTTTCTTTTCCAAAAGTTTCAAAAACATTTTTCCCTCTTTTATCAAAAATCCCGAAAATGTTTTTCCTTCCCTTTACCCAAAAATATGTTTGTCCTCATCTTTTCCAAAAATGTAAGCATTTTTCCTTCCTTACTCTTTTCTAAAAATAAATCCCAATTGCTCTCCTTCTCAAGTCGATCGCATACCCTTGGCCTGGCTCCCTATTAGCTTCGGTCTTCAATCGAATTGCCCCTAAGATTCGTCTGTTCCTTCGCTACTTCCATCGAGTCCGGGATTTATCCACTTTCCATGGAGAATACAGACCCAGTACCAAATGTGCCACCAAATTTGTTGACAGTCCTAACATAGCTCACTACTAAGATTGACAACCTTGAAATCGAGGTTCATGAGATGAAATAAAACTCGATCCTTGTCTCCTAAGAGCTTGAGGTCCTCTTCCCTCACGCTATGGGTTCACCCTCACTAGAGCCTATTTGGGTTCCCTAGGAATACTAGCATGCTCCACGTGCTCCTCTTACTAATGGGTCATCGTCAGCGCAAGTCCCTAATAATGAACCTTACCGAGGCAGGGGATAAATTACACGTGGTCGTTTATCCAAAGGAGGAAGAGTTGAATATGGTCAATGAGGACCTTAATATGTTGACCAAGAAGTTCAACGAATTCATAATCTCTGGAAACTACATTGACTACACCCATATGTCTCCCTAGATGCCCAATATCGAGAAGTTCGGGGGTAGTGGACCCCCAATCGTTCATCTCCATAACTATCACCGATCCATGACTCTCCTAGGGGCCTCAGAGGAAATAGTGGCCCAATTGTTCCAACAAACCTTGAAGGATAGCGCTCTTCATTGGTTCTCATCTATCGAGGAGTCCAGAATCTATAGTTGTGAGGATATTGGCTATGAATTCATGTCACAGTACAAGTACAATAAAGAGTTAGAGGTTACCCGTCTTGATTTAGAGCTTCTCAAGTAGAATCCTGAGGAATTAGTCAGTAACTTCATAGAAAGGTGGAGAGATAAATCATCCACCGTGACCAACCGGCCTTTTGAAGAAGAGCAAGTCAGCATTATGGAGAAGAACTTCTTACCCCATGTCCGAGCGACGATGGGAGGACAGTACTACCCTCATTTTTGGGCCCTCCGAGAAGTAGGAGTAAAGATCGAAGAAGGTCTTGCCAAGACAGAAGTTGAACCAAAGAAAGTATCCGGACAATTCTCTCCCAGAAAGTTTTAAAATCCAGTCAGTGTCGCAATTTTAACAATCAACAACAACTCTCATCCTGCACTTCATGGGCACCAAAAATTCGCCCTAACCCAGTTCGGAAGGAATACACTGAGCTTCACACTCCCCTCTCTAAATTTTACCAAGCCCTCTTGAGCCGAAATCTTATCAATCCCTTAGATGCTCATCCATTACCAAACCCACTTCCTAAAAATTTTAAACCAGATGCCCATTGTGACTTTCACCAAACTGTCGATAGGCCGACCGGTGTTTCCACCTCTGAAATATGATCCAAGGTCTGATCGATTGGGGTGTCATCGCCACACCATCCAATCCTAAAACAAACACTACTCATAATCCACTCCCGAATCATACAAATGCCATCTTTCTAGAAGAAGACCCAGATTTGATCCATCTACCCAGATCATACCAAGTAAATCACCAATCATACCCATATACTCTCCTAAACCTCTCCAAACATACCCATACTTTGTCTTACACCCTACCAGCTTCGTCGATCAGGCCCTATCACTCCTTATCAGAGCATGCATCAATGTTCGCACCCATTCTAGAGGTAAAGATATGGAATTAATAGAAGTTTTGAACTAACTCCTAGAGTTTGGGCTAAAATTACCCTCCCAAATGACCGTAAACTGTCAGAGATTCAGTGTGGTGTTCTTAGAAGCTTAAAAATGGGCTCGAGAGTAAGACAGTTGGGTGGTAACGACCGATTAAGTTAGTTTAGATGATATAGTCCAAATCATGGTGGATTTATTCCGACAGACCGGTGATATTTTCTATAATTTGAGCTACTCGATGCTTTGAAACTACCAGGGCATCCAGTCCCTTCTCTCTTACATCTCCCCGATGAATGGGGGGATTTATACGATGAAGCCATTAAAGTTGTGTAATGTGTTGACTTTTCATGGAAAGATAATATCGTTGCCACCGGGTGGGGGGACGAATTCCATGATTCAGACAAAGAGTGTAGTCCAGAAAAGACTAGCCTAATAATCAGCATATGTGGGATGATATCATTTGAGGAGGTACTAGGAAAAATCAACAAGGTGGCTGAAGAACCCAAGGTTGATAAGGAAACGGGGTTTCTATTTTTCCCTTCTTCTATGAACCACATGCCTAGATCAGGGAGGCATTACCAAGTCCCAAACCTACTACCAATAAAAATTGATAAAGCAAAGGGTATTAATAATCCTCATATGCCATAAATGACCCTTGAGGGAAATAAGATCCTCGATCAGTTGAAGAAAACCTAAGCCAATATCACTCTGTGGGGACTCTTTATGTCTTCCCATCTGCATCGGAATGCCTTGATCAAGCTACTCACAGTACCCTTAGTTCCTCCTTCTACCATGCTAGTAGAAGCAATGAATCTGGTCATATCTCTAACCTATACTAGAATGATATCTTTCTCCGAAGAAAAAATCCCCAAGATTGGTCCAAACCACAATTATGCTCTCAACATCTTTATCGAAGTCATGGTAAAGATCGTCCCACTTTCACTTATCAATAATGGATTAACTCTGAATATCTGCCCGTTAAGAACCCTCAATTGTTTAGGACTGAAAGTAAGCGACCTTTCTCCAACCTTTTCTATAGTATGGGCCTACGATAATACTCGCTGAGAAGTGATGGGATCTATAAATCTGGTTGTTGAATTCCAAGTCATCGATATCCCATCTTGTTTCAATCTGTTGCTCATACGACTATGGCTCCATAGCATCAAGGGGGTGTTTTCTTCCCTTTATCAGAAACTTAAGTTCTTTGTCAATGGGTAGCTCATCACCATCTTGGGCGACGATGATAATGTCGAGAATGCAAGCACCAGTAATCTAGTACTAGAGAAACAGCACGGGACAAATGATATGCTTTTGTCAAGTTTTCGGGTTGAACCACTTCAACTCCCAGCAAGGGATGATTTCAAAGATAGGGTTTACCCAGAGTACAACCCCCATGGCAACGTCAATGTAATCCAGATGTTCAAAAACATACACTTCATGCCCGGATTGAGGCTTGGACAATGACAACTGGGGATACTTGAATCCATTATGTTGAAGAAAACATTTCCTCCCTATGGCTTGGGCTATCAACCGTCGATAGAAGAACTCAGAATGATCCTTCAGCCTCGACTAAAGAGGTGGATAGAAAATGCCAAGACTGTATCAAGAGATTCCTTGAACGGAAGATTCATCAGAGAGGATGAAGATTTCCCCTTGTATGGCTTTCCTGAACCGTGGTACGATTGTGTGGACAAGAAGATGAAACCTGTAATGGAAATATTTTTCCAAGATAGCTACTCGTGGGTCGAACGTTCCCAGCATCAAGTGCAACTACTCATTGAGAAGACCATAGCTGATACTAGAGATTCTGAGAAAAATGACTATGAGGATTCGTTCAATTTGTAGACACTGGAGCTGACACTCTGTATGATCCACTCAGGGGCTACATCGTCGAATCCATCCCATCAGATCAAAGTTGTTGATGCACCTCTCCTCAACTGGCATGATGTACCAGTTCCTCCTGCTGACATTCAGCCTAACTATGATGTTTATCCCCTTTCTTCTTCTTTAGTTATTCCTCCTTACTCTGATGTAATCGAGACATCCTTTGATGAGGTTCTCAATGTTATTTTTCCTCTCAATGAAATAAATGAAGATTTTGAGTATCTTGTTATGACTTACATTAATTGTCTTGATTCTAATCAAAATCTTGATGATGATGATTTTACAAATGAAAAATTCTTAACTTATCTAAATAAGTCTAATAACAGATAACATAACCGCATTCTAGTTATTAAAGATGAAACTATTGTTATTAATCTCGGTTCAAGTAGCCAACTGCATAACATTACGATAGGGGCCACCCATAACAAGCATGAGTGCGCGCAACTCGAGGAAGTACTAAAGGAATTTATGGATGTCTTCGCATGGTCCTAAGATAACATGCCCGGCATTGACCCTGAGATAGCTTAGTATGAGATTCCTACTTTCCCCGAATGCAAACCGGTCAAGCAAAAACTACGAAAGCCCCGCACCAAATGGTCGCTCAAAGTTAAAGAAGAAGTGGTCAAAAAGTTGAACATGGGTTTCATTCGTGTGATCGAATATACCACATGGCTAGCCAATATCGTACCCGTGCCAAAATCAGGAGGTAAGGTTCGCATGTGCGTCAACTATCGAGACTTGAACAAGGCCTCTCCGAAGGATAACTACCCACTACCCAATATCGACATGATTATGGATAATACGGCCAGTCACGCTCTCAAGTAATTCGTTGATGGGTTTGATGGATAATCTAATCAAGATGCACCCAAATCATCAAGAGAAATCTCATTCATCACTCCTTGGGGAACCTTTTGTTACACCATCATGCCATTTGGTCTAAAAAATGCAAGGGCTACCTACTAGAGGGCTGCCACAACCATCTTGCACGATCTAATACATAAGGAAGTCGAGGTCTATATAGATGACATGATTATCAAGTTTAATACAAGGGAAGGTCATGTTCCCGCTCTTCAGAAGTTCTTCGAACGATTGCGACAATATCAGATGCGACTTAACCCACAAGGTATTCTCTGGGGAGGTATTCTCTTTTGAAAAGAGGCCAGAGGATAACACCATTAGAAACATCGATTTTGATTCCATACATTGTGAAGAAGAGGTAAGTAACGTTGTGTTGCCTAAAATAGGGAGAACGACAAGGATAGAGCCTAGCCCACTTGGCGTTGGTATCACGGAGACGATGGCCACGCAAGGGGGAATAGGCCAGGAATAGATACATGGGTGATGGGATTATTTGTAGAGTTCATTAAAACTCCGGTAGCCCAGGCAATGTTGGGAGCCACCACGGGAGTGAGTTCCTTTACCACACCGCCAGTCAACATACCATCTCTAACTGTTACTCGAGGGGTGGCGGTGCCTGCTTCAGTTAACACTCTTCCCGCGGTTCCACTTGTGATAAAGGAACCGATGTTACAAAATGGGGGAGCTGCTCCAGCTGTCGTGGTAAGTCAAGGTGTAGGCGCGCCAGCCTCAACGACCCCGGTGATAACAACGTTGTCATCATCTAGACTTTCGGTAGCCAGTTTAGAAGATATGAAGAAAGAGCTGTTGAAGTTCACAGTTGTGTCTAAAAGAGAAATCTCTTCCATATACGATGACTTTCATACTCCCTACCCAGAGGAGTATTATAACGAACCCTACCCAGTGGGATATATTACCCCAATCTTTGAAAAGTACACAGGCAAAGGCGCAAATCCCAAGGAGCATGTGAAGAGTTATATCGAGAACTTGGGGGCCCATTACAATGAAAAAAAGTTGAGGCTAAGAGAGTTCTCAAAATCCCTGATAGATAAATCCTGCAAGTGGTATTCCCACCTAGCTCCAGGTAGTGTAAATTCTTAGGAGGATGTACATGTTTTTTTTGTGCAAAATTTTTTCTTGGCTGAGGACGAGTTCACACTCACCCAACTCACGCACGAGAAGCAGAAGCCAGGAGAGGATGTCGTAGCCTATATATGTGTAAGAGGGTACTTTAGATTATGGATGGAGGCGTAACCCCTTTATGAGTATAGTAATGATAAGTTAAATAGCAACACTATTGATTAAACATAGGACATACAAGCGCGACTCAATGAAGATAGACTCAGTTCAAACTCACAAATCTTTCATGTATAACTCAAAAGGTAGTAATGAACTTAGAAGCAACTTTGCTTAGAGGGAGAGAAATAATGAACACCCTAGATACACCTTGGTAGGCAACAAAACACCCCTACCATCCTCAATGGTCTCTGTCAAATATTAAAGCTTCATAATAAATGACAATGGTGGGTGAGTAGACTCTCTGGTTCGTAATAAATCCCTCTGGTAATAATTTATGCACTCTCAAATAATAGCATCTCTCCTCAGGGGTGGTTGGGGTCCTTAAATAGCCCCCACACACTACCCCCGAGGTAACTCAGCCATTAATGCTGGTGAAAGACATCCCTCATACTTTATGTCACAAACATTAAATACCTGATGCACTAATTATTTCCATGTCATAAGTATTAAATGCCAAGACATGCCTTTTGCCTAACCACTATGTGTCAGGGGGCCTCCATCACAGAGGTGGCTCACCAACTGTTTGACAGTCCCAAATACCACGGTGGTTTACTCAAGTGCAGGTCTGACATTGCCTAGCTGGTTAGTGATATCAGATAAAGTGGATGTAATATTAAGTAGAGAGTTATTTGGCTCATAACTCAATGCCCAATAAAACTCAAGGTTTCTCTCCCCCGAGGTTTCATATTCAGGGTCCTTTGGTGTTTTACCAGGTGTATCTAAGATGGTTAGGACAAGCCCCAACGGTGCCTCACTTCTCAATCCTCCAAACCAAGTCCCTCCAAAGTTCCCACGGTGAGGTCGTTCGATAAAGCATGAAAGCTCTCCCAGGCCCTGCCAGGCCTGGTCTCTCATGAGTATCGTTCGACCCCACACAAAATCATTATTCTACTTACATGATTACATCGTTATAGCTCATAGTCAGTGCAAACAAAAGATACAATATGCCTAAGTAACACAACAAGCTAAAGTATGAGTTGCCACGCTAAGTTACCTTACTGAGTTGCCACGCTGAGTTGCCTTGCTGAGTTGCCACGCTGACCTGCCACACTGCCTTAACCCCATACACTATTATAAATGGGGGGATTATACCTAATCTCAGGATTACCTTCAATCCCCCTCTACATTTTCCCCTTCGTAAAGACACTTGTTGTGGGAACAAGAAATGTCTGCACGAAAACTTCTTAATCCGATGAACCTTCTCTGTATCAAAAAAAATTCTGGCATTTTTTCTTTGGTTACAATCATTCCGTTACCGCCTGTAGGAAAAAGTAAAATTCTCCCCGATGTACCTGAGTCGAAGCGCTGCGGCTTATTGGTGCTTTGGCGAGGGTACATCGCAACTTTTTCCTTTCACTGAGCTTCAACCGTTTTGTCTTTGCTTCATTGGCTAATTTGGAATTCTTTCGAAACACCTACTGACTTTCTCGAATATTCGTTTTGGCTCTGGGGAAGTGAAATTCTACCGTTTATGTTATTGTGGAGCATAGTTGTAGGCCGTGAATTTGTCGTTAGGACTGCCCCTATCGTTGTGACTTGTGAAATTCTCCCTTATAGCGTTTCGCTATGTTCGAAAAAGTAAAAATTCTCCCCGGTGTAGCTGAGTCACAATTAGATAACGTTTGGACTTGTGGTGAGGGGACATCGTAGCTTTTTTTAACTGTTGGGGCAGTGTCTTCGTTAGGAGTTAGTGGATATGACTGATAAAAATTCTGGCGCCAAAACTCAAACTTACTTAAGAAGGCAACCCTTTCCACTCCCCAGGCATCACTTCATTAATGATGTGGCGTTATCTTTTCAACTGTCAAGACACTTCCCGAAGTGCCACGTGTCCATTTGAAATGATTATAGGCGGCCTTGCATGTGTGGTGGTGGGAAACTCAACAGACGAGTTCTTTAAAAGGTTTAAAACGCCTATTTTTTCAAAACCCTTCTCTTTCCTTCGTCTTCTTCAAAACTCTCGTCTACTTTAGAGAGAGAAACTTTGCCCCAAAACTCCATTGTTGCCCAGCCTTTTTCTCCTCATTCCTTTCATCTGCAACCATTCTCACTTTCTAGCCACTCCATTGTTACTTCTCTGGTGTTTTTCTAAGATTTTCTTGTACTTCATTGCCATCTGTAATGGCCTCCTCAAGAAACCCTACCACGTCTTCCACCAATGCTCCATCTGCTACTCCTATTGCCACTACCTCCACTGCCACCCCTTTGACTGTTGCCCGCCAGGACCAGCTGCCCTTCTACCACCGATCCCCTATATTCGGTAAAGGTGATGATTTTGCTGGGTTTTGCAAGACTTGCATTTTTAACGCTAAGTATGATGCCATGATGCTTGCTGACGAAGACGAAATTGCTGCTAACTAGGGCTTTCTACCCCCAGAAGGTACTCTTCGATTTTGTCTTGAGCGAGGGGACTTCCCGTGGTCTCATATTGACTTCGAAGGGCCTGGAGGCTCTCCTGCTCACTTCGCTACCTAGAATTCCAATATGCTAAGTTCCCACTCTGATACCCTCACAAAAATTGGGCTTCATCGGGCCAAGTGGTTTGGTGAGTTTACTCTGTCCAAGAATAATGTTGCCCTTACTGTTCTGGTATCTCACAGGAATGTTACCACTCGTACTTTCATTGTTGCGTGGGGTGAGTTTATGATAACATTGAAAGACGTGTGTGAGCTCCTAGGCCTTGAGGCAACAGGCCATTATCCCTATTTTGATGAGGCCCTAGATGCCCCGGAGGCTACTAATCGATTGGAGTTGGATCGTATATGCCTAAGATGCATCGGCTCTTCAAACAAAGCCACTTTCACTCCTCTTATCAACTATTTCTTTAAGGATCCTTCTGAAGGTAGTTCCTCTGAGGCTGCCCTGGTCAAGGTACATCGTTGGAACTTCCTGCCTACATCCTTGTCATTCTTTCTCGTTTCCTTTTAACGGGGAAACCCAACAACCAACCTCGAAGGGACCTCATCAACATATCCCTCCGTTTGGCCCGGGGTATCAAGATTCCTCTAGCTACAACTACCCTGGGATCCCTCTACACGTGGCTTGATAGACCCTTTTTGACATGGAGATATCTCTTGGTAATTATAACCTGGACAACTTTTCCAACTGTGTCCTTCTGACAGGCTTCCTTTATGTTCGTTTCCTCGCCATAGCAACCAAGACCAACCGCCCTCCTTCGGGTGAAGCAATTTTGCCCCCACGCTCCTTTGTTTATCATAAGAGACAAAGCCGAAAAAAAACCCATCCCCCCCCCTCGTGAGCCCTTTCGTGGGGGGATGTTTAGGCTTCCCTCAGATCGATGTAACTCCTCCCCGTTCTCCCATGATCGGGATTACCTACTCCCGTCGTCCAACCTCTCAACGTACTAAGGATGATGCCATGGGGGGGAGTCCCTTGAGTCTGTGGGAATCTTTTCCCAACCAGAGAGAACTCCCCTAGCCGCTTTTGAATTATTACCTCCGCATGAGGCTACTCTGCCCCTCGTTCCTGCTGCGAAAATTGCTCCCGAGGTAACATATAATTTATTACTTGTTAGGTCTCATGTCTTTTTTCTTTTGCGATCCCTTTGTTTATCATGCTGGACTTTATTATGTTGGGATGCCTTAGGTTGAAATGGCATTTTTTTTAGCTGGCATTTTTCTTCCCCCTGTGCTGACGAGACCCATAACTGTGGTTCCCCTTTTTGGTGCCATAACTGAGGTAAGTAACAATTAGATGCATTTGTACCTTTTCTGTACTTGTTGCTCGTGTCTAACACTTAGCTTCATGTTTACAACTTTCACCAAGTCTTACCCCACCCTTTTCTCTTAGTGGTGTGCCTCTTTCCAAGGCCAAGGTTGATGCTTCTGCCTAGCGTGGTGGTTCTTCTGTACCCACCCATGTTGGGGCAGCGTTTGGAGGTATATGGTCTTCTCTCAGTGAAACTCCTATATTATCCTTGATACCTTTTATTGGTGAGGGAGCTTTACCGATCGTTTAGGCTTCTTCAGTTAAGGGCGTCATTGAGGCCTCTGAGGAAATAAACCTGCCCCCAATAGTTCCTGCCGTTATAGCCTCCGCGGTGACTCCCCTTCTAGCTCCCGCTACTGCTGAGGTATTTCACTAATTTCTCTGTATTTCTCAACCTTTCAAACTTCACTTATGATGATGGCTTAACACTGAAAACACTTGTTAAGATTTTCCATAAACTCCACATATAGTGGTGACTTAACAACAAAAATGCTTGTTAAGATTTTTCATAAACTCCACTTATACCTGTGACTTAACAACGAAAGCACTTGTTAAGATTTTTCATAAACTTCACATATACCGGTGACTTAACAACGAAAACTCTTGTTAAGATTTTTCATAAACTCCATCTATATCGGTGACTTAACAACGAAAACACTTGTTAAGATTTTTCCATAAACTCCACCTAAAATGGTGACTTAACAACGAAAATGCTTCTTAAGATTTTTCATAAACTCCTCCTATATCGGTGACTTAACAACGAAAATATTTGTTAAGATTTTTCCATAAACTCCACCTATAATGGTGACTTAACAATGAAAACACTTATTAAGATTTTTTCATAAACTACACCTATAACGGTGACTTAACAATGAAAACACTTGTTAAGATTTTTTCATAAACTCCACCCATAACGATGACTTAACAATGAATACACTTGTTAAGATTTTTCTTTTAACTCATTATTTCTTCTACCTGTTCTCAGGTTGCAGGGAGGATTCTCCATGAGTTCTTTCCCCCATCCCTTCACCCCATTGGGAACCCGTTATCTCAGAAGATTCTAGTCACAACGATCAAGGTTCCACGACTGGTGTTGATGTCGAGAGAGAATCTAGTTGTGAGCTCCTTCATCCCGACTCAGCTCCTCATGACTTTTGCCTCATGGTCCTTCAGTGTTATCCTCAAATGCCTGCCATCCATCGCTTAGTAGTTGAGAAGATTGCAAGCCACCATCCTGAGACTTTTACAGTGGATTGCCCGCGTTCTAACATCCTCATTATGAGTTAAATACTTCAGGGCATGGCTACTGTTGTTGCTGATATCGCCAACACTCCCACTTCAAACATTACCAGAGCCCTCCTCAACCAATTCCTGGGTTATCTGAGGGAGTTGGGGCGTGATGGCTTCCGTTTTGACTAGCTTATTGCACACTTAAAAACTTTGAAGAGTCAGCGACTGGATAGTCAGAGGGAGCTGCTGCAGAAACATCGGGAGGATCAATGGGCTGAGGAGGCTAAGTTGGATGAGCTAACACCTCTTCTTAAAGATGTTAATAAGGAGGTAAAAGATGTTGAAGAAGCTCTGCGGCTAGATGCTGAATCGAGAGAAACTCCTCATCTAACGTACACAAGCGTAAATGAGATTGGAGGTTTCTATAAGTGCTCAACAGTCTTTCCTAGCATCTTCTTCAAGCCTTCCTGCAAATTTTTTCTCTGCTCCAGATCTTTGGTTCCTCTTAGGTCAATGATTTGTTGTAAACATTTTCCTTTTATTTTTTTATGTAATTCTTAGGCAATAGCTCCCAATTTGTAATTCCCCCAAAGTTTATGAATGAATGAAAAAAAATGTATGTTTTCCCATGTCATTTCTTTATGCTACAACTGTTTGCATATATTATGAAGTTCTATAATTCTTTCATCTCCACTCGAGTTATAATAAAAAGAACTTGTATATTCATAACAACAGCTAGATACATCAGTGGTCCAAACTTAATTGTTTACACATGATAGACTTTCAACCATTTATTATTATCTTGAATGGTTTGTCTTCTTCCATCTTAGAAATTAAGTAATATCCTCAATCGTGAGCTTCTTTTATAATGAAAGGTCCCTCCCAATTTACTGCAAACTTAGGTAGAGGAAGCCCCCTGATGTGCTTCACTGCTGCCTTCAAAATGAGGTCTCCCTCTACGAACTTCCTTAGTCTCACCAAGTTATCATATGCCCTGGAGAGCTGCTTCGTGTACATTTGAAAGTGTTGCATCGCATTATCTCTATGTTCATCCAATTCTTCTGACGGCACATGTCTATTATGAGGGAGCATGCTACTTCGGAAGGCATATCGAGCAGAGGGAACTTCCAACTCTATTAGGAGAATCACCTCGTCCCCATAAATAAGGGAGAACGGAGTATACCCTATGGACTTCATCTTGGTTGTTCGATAGGCCCACAACACAGCTGGTATCTTATCATCCCACGATCCTGGAAAATCCTCCATCGTTTTAGCCAAAATATTAACCAAGGTTTTGTTAGTTGCCTCAGCTTAACCGTTGCCCTTTGGATATGCCATCGTTGAAGTATGATGAACAATGGAGTGCTTATCTATGAGCATTGTTACCTCTGAATTGACGAAAGGGGTTCCGTTATCTGAGAGGATAACCTTTAGAATCCCAAAACATTAAATGATGTATTCTATGATGAAGTTGCTCACCATCCCAACTGTTTCCCTTCTTAGTGGTATCGCTTCAGCCCACTTTGTAAAACACTCTGTTGCTACTAGTATCCAAATCTTCCCCCTCAAAGAAGGATGTATTGCCCCTACCGGGTCGAACGCCCAAATGTGAGGCATGGCCAGGGAGTGTAGGTCCACCGATGGGGCATGGATCATATTTCCATGAAGTTGGAAAGCCTTGCACATTCGAACGAACTCAATGGAGTCTTTCTCTATTGATGGCCAATAATACCCCAAGGTCATCAACTGGTCATACAACTTAGCCCCTCCCATGTGAGCTGGATCGTACGCCTTCTTGAGGACTTTGGTTGCTTCTTTCTTCATGATGTAACGTAATGGCCTGTTGAAGTAGCCCCTTCGATAAAGATGCCCCTCATGAACGTAGAACCTCAGGGCCCTTTGCTTAAGTCCCATCGCATCAATCTTCTCCATTGGTACGACTCCATCTTTAATGAAGTCAATATAAGGTTACCTCCAGTCAGGTTAAGCTTTAACTAAATGACATTCAGCTTCCTCGAAGAATAACTGGCACTTAGCGCACTTTCATTGTACCTCCGTTGCGTCCTGCTTTATTCTAGGCCAGAAACAACCCCCCTTTGAATTCTCCTGTAAAGAGGTACCTCAGTTGTTTCGCAGTGCTCTTCTTGTGTCTTCTTTAACCTCCGCTCTGATTTTTTTGGATTGATGCATCTTGATAACCATCCCCCCGTATTTTTAAAGTAAAGATTTCCCTGGTTTATGAAGTATTGGGCTAGTTCCCTCAGTTCCATCGCTCCTTCTCTAGATTCCAGTTGCTTTCTAATCTATCCCCTCCAGTCATCATCATCCTCCATCGGTAGAATTGACTGTACCATCGAAGGAGCCATTCTTTGTTGAATCATTATTGTAGTTGTATCATTCCTCATGACCATTTTCTGGGTGATGGTGGCATAGGCGTCTGGATGTCGGTTCATTATTTGGGAATGTCTTTTGATCTTGGTCCGATGAAACTGGCTGAGAAGCCTTTGAATGATTGTTCGGTATGGTGCCAGAATCAGGTGTTTTAACACATATTCTCCATTCACTTGTTGAATTACTAAGTTTGAATCACCTTTAATACAAAGTGAATGAATCCCCCTTCGAAGGTCCTCCAGCAACCCCAGCACTAACGCTTGATACTCTGCTTCATTGTTGGAACAAGGGAAATCTAATTTATAGGAAAGACAAATCTCCTCCATTCCTTTTTAAAGAATAACCCATGCCCCTCCTTTCTTTTTCGCCGAAGATCCATCAAACTGCATCGTTTATTCTTCATCACTTGCATCCAAATAATTATCCTGGAATACTTTCTTTTGGCAGCTTAAACGTTTCAGAGGGGAAGATTTCCAGCAGGTCAGTGTACGCCTGACTCTTGATTGCGCGAGGAACTACACACTTCAAGTCATATTCTGAGAGGATGAGTAACCACCTAGCTACCCTACCAATCAATATAGTTCTTGCTAGTAAATACTTAATAGGATTACATCTGGTTACAATATTAATTGTAAAAGATAACATATAATGTCTAAGTTTTTGCGCTACAAAGACTAAGGCTAAATAATGCCTTTCCAAGCTACTATATTTGATCTCAGGCCCATGTATGATTCTGTTGAGGTAGTAGACTAGACGTTCTGTCCCGTCAATCTCTTGTGCCAGCAAAGCTTCGACGGACCTCGTGGTGGATGTGAGGTATAGTTGCAACGGTATTCCCGCCTTTGGGGGAACCATGGTCTGTGGTGAAACGAGCAATTTTTTAGTCCAGTGAGAGACTCCTGGTGAACCTCCTCCCACTTAAATTTTGTGTTCTTTCGCAAAAGCTGCATCAATGGGTGCGTCATTTCAGCCAATCCTGGTACAAATCTCCTAAGGTAAGAAACTTTACCCAGGAAACTCTTAAGTTCCTTCACCGTTCTTAGATTGGGCCTCTCCAAGATCATTCGTTATTTGTCTTGGTCCATCTGTACTCCCTGTCGATCAACTAAGAAGCCTAAAAACTTTCCACTAGTTACTCCAAAGATGCATTTTAGTGGGTTCATCTTGAGTTTATACTTTCTGCACCGAGCAAACACCTTCCTCAAATCGCTTAGATAAGACTCTTCCTTCTTAAACTTGATGACCAAATAATCCACATAAAATTCCACAAACTTGTGAAAGAAGTCATGGAAGATGGCCATCATTGTTCTCTGATAAGTAGCCCCAGCATTCTTAAGTCCAAATGGCATTACTTTATACATGAAGTTGCCCAATGGGGTTCTAAACGTCATTTTCTTTGCATCTGTAGGGTCCATCTTGATCTGGTTATACCCTACATACCCATCCATGAAGCTATACATCTCATGGCCAGCCGTTGCATCTATCAGGCTATCGATGGAGGGTAGAGGGAACTCATCCTTAGGGCAAGCCCTATTCAAGTCTCTAAAATCCACACAGATCCTTATTTGATTTTTATCTTTCTTATCCATAAGAACAATGCTTGACAACCAAAGTGGGTGTTGTATTGGTTTAATGAACCCTGTCGTCAGTAAGCATTGGACCTCTTCTTTGATCTTCAATTCTAGCTCGGTCTTGTACGTTCTCATTGCTTGTTTCACTGGAATGGCTGAAAGCATCACGTTCAACTTGTGGCAGCTCACTTTCTCATCCATCCCTTCTATCTCTGTGTACTTCCATGCAAAAACGTCAATGAACTCCCGAATCAACTCAACTAAGGCCTCTTGTTTCCCTTTACTAAGGTCTTTCAAGATAAAAAATAGGCCTTGGATCCTCCCCTTCTTTCTACAGGTTCAACTGCTCCAACTCTTGTGCTTGCGACTTTGGTTGATCTGCCATATAATCTAGTTCCTCGGCGACTTCTTCCATAAATTCCTGTATGTTGGAGTTGTCTATCACCATAAATTGTCCCCATTGATCCACCAGAAAGCACTCATATATCGGGTCAGCCTCATTATCAGTTTCTTTGGCCGCCCATTCGCACCATTATAATTGATAAACCACCTTTCCTTCTTCGGTAACTACCTTTTTACACTGTCTACTGGAAGTCGCCACTGCCTTCCTTTTCTTCTCTTTAGAATCCTCAGTGACTTTTCCTCCTAAAAATCGACTCAGCACGCTCTGTCGTTTAACCTCATGCTCCATTGGGTCCACTCTAGGCCTCATCATATCTTTGAGCTGCTTTGAAATGTTTCGGGGCCGAGGGACCACCTGATAGGCTTCTTCGGCCATTACTCCCTTGCTTCTTGCAACCTTTTTATTCTGTTCATTCAAGGGCCCCATCATTTCTCTGATCGAGGGAACCCATGCTCCCACCATTCTTCTCATTAGGACCCAGAAATCCTCCTCTAATTCTGTGTAAAATGCTGCATCTACCAAATGAGCTTCCTCGACAGCGAAGGGCCTCTTTGTAGCCCTAATGGTCACCTCTGTTCCCTTGATATTCGCCTTGGCGCATTGGTGATACGTCGAAGTAATACTCCCTTGGTTGCGCATCCAAACTCTTCCTATCAGCAGATGGTAGGAAGTTGCAAACTCTATTACGTGGAACTTGATATGGGAACTCAGATTTCCCATCACAATCCCAACATTCGCGTACCCAATGGACTTGGAAGACTGGTTGTCATATCCCAAAATCACCAAAGGCATGGGGACTAACCTTTCTTTCGGAATATTAGCTGTGTGGAAAGAGTTGATTGGCATGATATTGATGGAATCCCCACCATCCATAAGAGTCCTTACAAAACAAACTCCGTTAATGCTGGCTTTCACATACAATGGCCTGTTATGAGGGAACCTTACGGCCCTATCTGCGTCACTAAAAGTTACCTCTGACATAAACCTATTTACCAACCTGGACATGGGTCCCTTCCATCTCAGCGAAGGAACTGCGTTCTTCCTCGCAATGTCAAGGATTGCCTGAGTTATTTC
This sequence comes from Sambucus nigra, assembly GCA_949130495.1. NCBI lineage: Eukaryota > Viridiplantae > Streptophyta > Magnoliopsida > Dipsacales > Adoxaceae > Sambucus > Sambucus nigra. The sequence goes on along the minus strand of OX422222.1, from coordinate 229,078,318 downwards.
CAATCTACTCTCCTTTGGTATCCCTACTTGGTCGAAGAACCAGGTGAACTTTAGGGATTTTGAAACTGCGCAGTATTCTATGACTTGGTCTGCTTCCTCACCTTCAACACTGTATACATCTTCCACGTCTTTAGCGCTTGCTTCATTGAGGCTAATATTACGTTAGCCATTCCCTTAGTACAATCTTCCAAAGTTTCTTTGAACTCCCCCTGCTTCGTCGTTAACTCTCTTTCTTCTCTTTCTACCTCCTCATCATAGGCCACCACCAGATTGGCCCCATGTGCTAGGAATGGGTTGTTGTTAACGCTCTACAAAGGTATTTGCAACACCCCTGCCTTCACATACTTTTCAATGATTCTTCTTAGTGTGAAATAGCTCTTTGTTGGATGCTGGATCTCTCGATGAATCTGGCAATATTTGGGATCCACCCTTGTTGCAGCATCGGGTTCCCCAACAGGGTTTCCCTTTGGTTCGTAGATCATTCCTCCTTGGACCATTGCATTGTAACAGCTGACAGCCTCCTCCACTGTACAAGGCAATGATGGTGGGTCCTCCATGTCTCTTCCAAACTTCCTCTTGTTGTCCTTCTTTAGCACCTTGCCCCCATCTGCTCCCTCGGTGTACCCTACCCGTGGGGGCTGAGACCTCCCCCCTCACAGGTTGTATCGGCTGCCTAAACATCATGGGCACCACCACTGGGTTTGGTCGCACCACCAATGAGATATTCCTTGCTGCCTTTAGGAACACACTGAAAAAGTCCCCCCGTGCGTCTCATTAATGAGATGGCAGATGTACTCAGGAAGTAGCCCCTCCGCGCAGATCTGCAATAACTTGGACTCTTTGGCCTCCTCCTTCACATCGATGGACCTTTCCCTGAACCTTCAAACTTAAGCCACCACTTATTCCCCGGGTCGTTACTTCCCCCTCCCAAGTTGGGTCAAAGTAAATTCATCTTTCTCCAAAAAGAACTTCTGGACGAACAAAATAAGCATTTCCTCCCATGTGGAAACACTCTTGGGAGCTAAGTGAGAATACCAAGTGTATGCCTTATCGGTTAAGGATTTAGAAAATTTCCTTAACCTAAGTTTCTTGTTATTGCAATGCACCCCCAAGTGTTCAACGAAGCGTATAATATGTTCCTTCGGGTTTCCACCCTTTCCTGTGTATTTTTCAAAAATAGGAGGAATAAAATCTTTTGGGTAGGGCTCATCGTTGTATTCCTGGGGGTAAGGAGTCTGAAAATTGTCATAGTTCGAATCTACCTCGCCCGCAGATTACGAGGAGGCTTGCATGAATTTCATAATCTCTTTCTGTATCTCCTTCCTCATCTCTTCTATGGGCGACACCATTGAAGCAGCAACCAACTGGACTATAGGTTGCGTGCCCATTGTAGCTGGAGAAATCATCACAGTTGGAGCCATTGATGCTCGTGGGGATCCCGCCGCTGGATTTACAACAGAGGGTGTACTTGCTGGAACTGTTCGTGTTATGACCGCACTTGGTGGGGCTGTTGGGGCTACCCCTAGTGTCACGAATGAGTTGGCTTCAAATCCTCCCAATACCGTTGAAGCTACGGGAGTTTGCAGAAACTCATAGAATTTATTCATAAGGAGTGCCACTTGAGTTGGTCCCAACTCGACGCTCGTTGAAGCCTGTGCTGCTCCTAGGACACCTATTTCTGCCTGAACTGGAGGTACCTCTACCCGAGGAACCCCATCCCTTGAAACCTCCCACTCTCTCGCCGTATGTTCTTCATTATGTTGAATGTCATCAAAGTTAAGCCTTCGATTAACGTTATCTTGCGCCATACTCCTTGCTTAGAAGAATGCCTCCCCATCAGAGTCGCCAAATGTAAGAGGGTACTTTAGATTATGGATGGAGGCGTAACCCCTTTTTGAGTATAGAAATGATAAGTTAAATAGCAAAACTATTGATTAACCATAGGACATACAAGCGCGACTCAATGAAGATAGACTCAGTTGAAACTCACAAATCTCTCGTGTATAACTTAGAAGGTAGTAATGAACTTAGTAGAAATTTTGCTTAAAGGGAGAGATAAAATGAGCACCCTAGATACACCTTGGTAGGTAGTAAAACACCCCTACCACCCTCAATGATCTCTATCAAATATTAAAGCTTCGTAATAAATGACAATGGTGGGTGAGTAGACTCTATGGTTCGTAATAAATCCCTCTAGTAATAACTTCTGAACTCTCAAATAATAACATATCTCCTCAGAGGTGGTTGGGGTCCTTAAATAGCCCCCCACACTACCCCTGAGTTAACTCAGCCATTAATGCTTGTGAAAGACATCCCTCATACTTTATGTCACAAGCATTAAATACCTGATGCACTAGTTATCTCCACGTCATAAGCATTAAATGCTAAGACATGCCTTTTGCCTAACCACTGTGTGTCAGGGGGCTATCGTCACAGAGGTGGCTCACCAACTGTCTGATAGCCCCAAATACCATGGTGGTTTACTCAAGTGCAGGTCAGACATTGCCAAGCTGATTTGTGATATCAGATAAAGTGGATGTGACATTAAGTAGAGGGTTATTTGGCTCATAACTCAACGCCCAATGGAACTCAAGGTTGCTCTCCCCCGAGGTTCTACGATCAGGGTCCTTCGGTGTTTTACCAGGTGTATCTAAGATGGTCAGGACAAGCCTCAACGGTGCCTCGATTCTCAATCCTCCAAACCTAGTCCCTCCAAAGTTCCCACGGCAAGGTCGTTTGATAGAGCATGAAAGCTCTCCCAGGCCCTGCCAGGCCTGGTCTCTCGCGAGTATCGTTCGACTCCACACAAAATCATTATTCTCGTTACATCATTACAATCATTATAGCTCATAGTCAGTACAAATAAAAGATATAATATGGCTAAGTAACACAACAAACTAAAGTATGAGTTGCCATGCTAAGCTGTCTTGCTGAGTTACCACACTGAGCTGCCTTGCTGAGTTGCCACGCTGAGCTGCCACGCTGCCTTAACCCCAGACACTACTGTAAATGGGGGGATTATTCCTAATATCAGGATTACCTTCAAGCCCCCTCTACAATCTTAAGGTTCCGCGAGCGCTCCTTAGACGTGAAGGAGGAAACACGAGAGGACATGCTTTTACAAGTATGTGCAGAAGGCTTGCTGCCCGAATACATATGTCACCTGATTAATGAGACAAGAGAAGGAACATTTTTAGCCTTTCTGAAGGCAGCAAGGAACATCGCATTAGTGTTAAAACGCATAATACCACCTCCCTCTTTGCCAAAATTACTGGGGAGGCCAACAGTTACCTCGGGAAGGGGATTACCCTCAAGGATCAACTACGCATACGATAGGGGCAGAGAAGGAGGTAATGGTGACCACGGAGGTAGAAGGGGTAGAAGCAACAAAAGACGATTCGAAGACGAGGAGGATCCTTCAGAACTACCTTGCATGATGGAGCAAGCCTTGAACCTGTATGATATCATGGTCTGTGATAAAGTTTGTAGGGCGATCAATGTCCACACCGCACCACTCACTCGAGAAGATAGAGAAAAACCCCATTATTACGCACTCCATAACAGGGTAAATCATCCTACTAAAGTGTGTTTTTTACTAAGAAGGCTGATTGATCGCCTTGTGAAGAATGGAGACATTGAGTTGTCGCAGACCAATGTAAACAACAACCCTTTATCGCCCCATGGGGCCTATCTGTCTAGCGCCTTCGATGAGGAGGCCGAGTGGTCAACGATGGAATAGTGTCTTGGGGGGAACGACTTTGAAGGCACTCCGGATAGTGGCTTCCCATATTCTCTCAAGGAATGCACTTTCGAGTTGGCTTACCTGCGTTTGGATGACGAAACTGAAGATAGAGAGTAGGAAGAAGGAGAAGCATATAATTCTATTGAGATGATAAGTGGGAATATGGGAGCTTGTTCTCTGGGAGAGGTCAACGCAGTAATAGCATATGATGAGGCTACGTATATAGAGGTGGAAGAAGTTTATAAGCTCAAGGATGATCGTACGGATCCATGGATTAAATGTACAGATATGGCTCGCTCGTTAAAATTTGGCTAGTTCTTCGACCAGGTTGGCCTTCCGATGATTCCCGACTAGAAGTTACGAGGGTCATTCTGGAGATTGCAAAGAAAAATATGGCCCCACATTTGAAATGGAAGGGGCCTATGGCTAAATTGGTGAGTAGATATCTCTTAGAAGTCACATTCTCGGAGGCAGATAGGATGATCAGGTACCCACATTATAGACCTTTGTATGTTACTTCATCGGTGAATGATTGCATTTTCTCATGGGTATTGTTGGATAGAGGGGCATCCATCAACATAATGCCTGTGGGATCCTTCTATGCCACCGGGTTATCGGAAATAAGGATAGTGCCCCACTCGTTAACAATATCAGGTTATGATAATCAGTCGTCCAAGTCGGTGGGCTACGTCAATATGGGCATTACGATGGGGAATATCACTTCCCATATTAAATTTCATATCATGAATTACGAGACATCGTATCAGTTGTTGGTAGGTAGGGTATGGATGCACAACCATGGGTTGGTACCCTCGACATATCATCAATGTGATAAAGCGAACATAAAGGGTAAGGAGGTGGTGATACGAGCTACCAAGAAACCTTTTGCAAAGGAAGAGGCCCATATGGTGGATGAAGCTTTCTATACCGATCTGGAGAAAGAAGCTACTATGGTGACAAGATATACCAGGGGGATACGGATCCCGTCAACTCGATAGAAGGTGAGGGCACCTGCTCGAACGATTGTGACTTATGAAGAAGAACGTGATCTAGGGGCAATAAGGCCCCTCGCCTGTCAAGACAGCTTCGGGATCGGATGACCCCGTGAATTGATCCTATTGAGCACCAAATGAAGACAAAGAGCGTTCTTAGTAGGCGAACGGTGAATGAGGTGGATGAGAATCGTAGAAAGATACCTTTCCAAAGAGACGCGGTCCGATAGTGCAAACAAGTTATTTTACTTAACGGTAGAATTATTTACAGATTGTGAAGGTGTGAACGGGAAGCCAAGAGACTAGACGATGAAGCTAACCCGGTGTATGAATGCTTCCTGGTAGATAACCAGGGGTAATGCCTAGTAATTGATAACTCTAGGATCCAAGAGTTTGTATAAGAAGTGGAGGAAGAGCCGAAATGTATGAAAGATGGCCCTAGGCCACAGATCCAAGAATTGGAAAAGATCGATTTGGCTAGGTAATGTGGGGATTCGAATCCCATCTTCATTTCGAAGGACTTGGTTGGAGACCCTCGAGAGGGGTTAATCAAACTCTTGGTAGAGTTCAAAGATGTCTTCTCATGGAAGTACACCGAGACGCCTGAGGTAAGTTGCCACAGATTAAATGTCTTGCCCTCAGCAATTCCAGTTAAACAGGCCACTCGAACATACAAAGTAGAGTTGGATTTGAAGATCAAAGAAGAAGTACAGAGGTTGCTCACGTTATGGTTGTCCAGTATTATACCGATGGGAAAGAAAGACAAAAGCCAAATCAGGATATGTGTAAATTTCAGAGATCTGAACCGAGCATGGTAGAAGGATGAATTCCCACTTCCCTCTATTGACAGCTTGATCGATGCGACATTGGGTCATGAGATGTACAGCTTCATGAACGGGTATGTGGGCTATAATCAGATAAAAATGGATCCAGTTGACGTGAAGAAGACTGACTTTCGAACACCCTTGGGTAATTTCATGTACATAGTCATGCCTTTCGGATTGAAGAACGCGGGAGCCACTTACCAGAGGACGATGATGGCCATATTCCATGACCTTTTCCATAAGACTGTGGATTTTTCTGATGACGACTTGGTGAATAAGTCTAAAAAGGAAGAATCCCACCTAGACGACTTAAAGAGGGTATTCACTCGCTGCAGGAAGTATAAGTTAAAGATGAACCCCCTCAAATGTGCCTTTGGGGTAACGAGCGGGAAATTCGGGGGGTTCATGGTAAACCGCCAGAGGATACAAATGAACTTGGATAAATGACAAGCCATCCTTGATATGCCAAGACCAAAATTTGCTAAAGAGCTAAAGATTTTCCTTGGCAAGGTGTCCTACTTGACGCGGTTTGTTCCGGGGCTGGCTGAGGTAATGCATCCCTTGATGGATATGCTAAGGAAGGGCGTGAAGTTTGCATGGGAAATAATGCATCATGAGGCCATGGAAAGTTAAAGGCGCTCCTTACCTCCCCTTAAATAATGATCCCTCCGAAGTTAGGTACCCCTTTACGCCTATATCTCACGTCAACAGAATGGTCCATTGGGCTTTGTTGGCCCAAGAGAGAGAAGGCATTGAAAACCCTGTTTATTATCTAAGTTGAATTATACATGGACCTGAGACCAGATACACTAGCATCGAGATGCATTGTTTAGCCCTCGTATTTGTAGCACAAAAGCTTAGGCACTACCTGCTATCATTCACGGTTCATATTGTAACTAGATGTGACCCCGTAAAGTTTTTTCTTGCTAAAAATGTATTGATAGGTAGGGCAGTTAGATGGTTCTTAATCCTCTCGGAGTATGATCTCAAGTGAGTGTTCCCCCGGGCCATCAAAAGTCAGGAAAATACAGATCTGTTGGCTATTTTCCCATCTGGGATATTTGAACCGCCTATTGAAGAGCTCTCGGGTGATGACCTTCAGGAAAATTTTATAGCAGTATCCTGGACGAATGGAGTATGGAGTTCGAAGGCTCTTCAGTCGAGAAAAAAGGAGGAGTGAGAGTCATTCTTCGAAGAGGCAGTGAAGAGATTCGCCTATCTTTCAAATTGGAGTTTGAATGCTCATATAACGAAGTTGAATACGAGGCACTGATCCTTGAGTTACTCGAAGCGCTGAGGAGGGGCGTCCAAGTTCTAACAATCAAAGGGGACTCAAGCCTGGTGGTGAAGTAAGTGACGAGAAGCACATGAGTTTGGCACCTTATCACATAATCATCCAACGATTACTGGGACAGTTCAACATGTTAACGATAAAAAGGCATCCCCGAATGATGAACAAGAATGCGGATGCCTATGCCACCATCGCGCAAAATATTTCCTTTGATGAAGAATCAACCTTGGTTCGAATCATAAAGAGAACTGCCCCTCGACGGTATCTGAGATGCTGCCATCAGAAAACAAAGATGACTAGAGAGGTGAAATAAGAAAGCAGCTAGAGAGAGGAGAAAGACCAGTTAACTTGGCCGACTTATCCCAATACTTTATTGTCAGGGGCAACTTATATTTCAAAAATAAAGGGGGTTGGTTGTTCAGGTGTGTGGACCCTAAAGAGGATAAGAGAAGATTGATCGAAGTACATGAGAATAGTTGTGAGACCATCGAGATACCTCTATATAGAAGAATATAATGGGTGCGGTACTACTGTCCCTTGATGAGACAAGAAGTCGTCACAATACAAAGAGAGTGCTCAAAGTGTTGCCTTTTCTATCAAGTGATAGAGTGAAACTTCATTGACCAATCACAAGACTAGAGACAGCCCTACGTGGACTTCTTAATAAACGGAGTAGTGCTAGCAGATAAAGAGGATGCTACAAAGATAAGGAGGTTATCACTTAGGTACTTCGTGCAAGATGGGTGGCTGTACAGACGAGGCTATCACGACCGGCCCCTAAGGTGCACAAGAGGTGAAGAGGCCGAAAAGATGTTGAAGCAAGCTCACGAGCCAGGTCACATTATGGGAGCCAAACTTTACAAACATCTAATGACCTTGGGCTATTACTGGCCTTCGATGGAGAAAGACTCGACTGATTTTGTTAGAAAGTGCAAAGCCTGCCAACTACACGGGAATATGATCCACGCCCCTTCAGTGGACCTACACTCTTTATCTACACCATTCCCATTCCATACTTGGGCCTTCGACCTAGTAGGGGCCATCAACCCTTCGTCACGAGGAAAGATATGGATTTTGGTATCCACAGCCGCTTAAAAAATCCACTGCGGGGGTAGTAGCTCGATTTATGAAGTAATACATTATTTGTCTCTTTGGCATCCCGAAGGTGTTTCTGTTAGAAAATGGTACTCCCTTTGTGAATAGCGAAGTGCGCTTGCTAACGAAAAAGTACTCCATCATCCATCATAAGTCAATAGTGGCCTACCCAAAATGCAATGGGCAAGCGAAAGCTACCAATAAGACGCTGGTGAATATTTTGGCAAAGATGCTAGAGGACTTCCCTGGCACATGGGATGACAAGATCCTCGAAGTTCTATGGGCCTATCGAACGATGAAGAGAAAGATAACAGGGTACACACCATTCTCCCTGGTATTGGGGGAAGAAGTTGTGCTGCTAGTCAAACTCGAGATACCTTCGGCTCGATACAACCTACGAAGTGCTATGCTCCCTCACAGTCGCCATATATAACTCAAAGCCTTGGAAGAACATAGGGATAATGATGCGAGACACTTCAAGATATATAGGAAGCAGTTATCCAGATCTTATGACCAATTGGTGAGGCCAAGGAAGTTCAAAGAAGGAGACTTGGTTCTAAAATCATGCACGAGACACATAAGAGGCTTGTCGCTACCAAAGTTTGAAGCAAACTGGGAAGGGCCTTATATCGTTTGAGCAGCCCATGATTCGGGCTACTGTGAGATATCTAAGCTGGAAGATAATGTGACTTTCAAATTGAACAACAAGTGGCTGAAGATTTATTACATCTGAATGTATGACCTCCCACTCCTGTTCAATGACTTGATTTTTGTGTTAAACCATAAATGTACGCTTTAAACCAATTGGGGCTCGCCCGTTTAATATAGTCAGAAGCAAAATTCAGGGGGCATATGCTAGATCAACATTTTATTTTCACAAGTTCATTGATTGATCCCTTTATTATATTTGATCTAATTAAGCATTGATGTGTAAGCATAGCTAATAATCAATTAAACAACAGAAAGGAAAGGAAACACCAAAGTTGTCAATGTTTCTTTATTTCAAATAAACTATAGCATTGCAGTTACAACCAAGTTAGAAAAATTCAAAAGTTCACAGAAAAGGTCAAGACTAATAAAAGAAACACTGGATAATGAATCTAGGGGTCATCCATAATAAAGCGAAGATTCTCTGAACCAAACAATCGGTGGTGATATGGGGGAAGATTCTGCTCAAGTTCTCTCCTCTGCAATAAGGTCAGCTAGATTCTTCTGGCGACTTTCTCGGGCCTGATAGATGGTTTCTAACTCCTACTCTTTTTTAACCAACTGTGCCTCCGCACGAGCAATGGCCTCGCGTGTCTCATGCATTGATTTCTCAGTCACCAGCAACTGGGATTCCTGACCCACAAGTTCTTCAGAAACAGCCACCTGCTCGTGATGGGAATTCTGGAGGCGGTTATAGACGCTGGGAAGATCGTTCCTTTTGAAACTCTGCAACAGCTCCACCATCCATGTCATGGAAAAACCATCATTAGTTAACTCGTTAACCTTACCCAATAAAGTTTTGACACTGTCAGGGCTAAGGGACATAAGGGGGTGTTGAGTCCTCTATTACTATTGCGAGCCCAAACAATTGGCCAACCATCATCCCAGGAAGTGGATGTAGACAGAAAACAGTAAAGGTCGAAGGAAAGTGAGCTAGAAATCGCTTTATTAATAAACGGGGACCCTCAGTCAGAACAGAAGGGAAGCTGGATAAATTTTGTCGCACAACCACCTCGGGGGATGCCTGAGGCGAATGAACACTGAAAATGCTATCACTGGCAGATGGCCATCGAGTATGCGAAGCACTATCACTTGCTTGCACTTGAGGAACGCGTGGTGCAGAAGTATCACCAAGTACACGGGCCCCGCCCAAAGAAGCAGTTGAAGCTACTATTGGTGCTTGAACTAACTCCTTAACAACAGGCTTCACTTCGAGCCTATGAGTTGCTAATTGATCGACCTCCACCTGAAATGCAGCAAACAGTTGAAGTTAGCAACAAAGATAAAGGAAAGCACGAAAAACAATATGTGCTATGCTAACTTAGAGATTTATGCCTATAAGACTAGGCCCGCCTGACCCTCGATTATGGGAGATTTATGCCTATAAGACAGGCCTTCCTGACCCTCGGTTATGAGAGATTTATGAAATATAAAGTCCTACATTGCTAGGCCCGCCTGACCCTCGGTTATAGGAGATTTATGAAATATATTAATCATTGCAAACTACCTCGGAATAATTCAAAAAAACATAACTTGACTTATACTCAACCTATAAACCTCAACTTTATATCAAATTAATCCTCTAGACTTCAATTGACTAAAAATCATAATTTTAGTACTTGAAACTTTCTAAAATTACAAAAATACCCATAAATTATCTTTAAAGTATACTTTTAAGTCTATATACCTTAATATTTTACCAAAAAAAGGACCAACATTCAAAGTTTGAGTATTTTCACACACCCTGGCCACATATGCAACACATCAGCACTAGAAGACAAGAATAACACATGTTAGCATTATGTAAACATGTGAAGTTTTAAAACTCACTTTGAAATCCTTGAATTTTTACCTGAAATCCACCTTCACCAGCAACCAATTGAATTCCCTGATGAATTACTATAAATACCCCACCTTTTCATCAGTTAAAACACAGAGCATAAGCATATTCAAAGCTTGTAAAATTCACTCCAAATGGGTACACCGTGATTATATGCATTGTATTCAGTTCTTTTAGTTTCAAATGATTTCTCTATGATTATTATGCTTAGAGCAATCATAATATTAAAGCTTTTACATGTAAAACAGTGTAGAATAGGAAAAACATGAAATTACACCATTAAAGCTTGAGCTTTAATGGTGAATTTTGATATAAAACTTGAAGCTCTGATTTGAAGCTATTAATACCTTCATTAGAACCTTAGGAACTCTACTGCAATGATCAAAACCCATGAATTTGCACAGTAAGCTTCAATTTGTTAAAAGTATTTTTTGAACCAAAAAAATGAAAATCTCAAATACTCCTTGTATAATCCATCTCAAACCATGAAATTAAAACCAAACTACTCCTTAACATAGCAAAAACCAAACTAGGTTCAGAAGTATCCCTGCCATATTCTTGAAATCCACGAATGTTAAGTTAAAATTTCGGCGAAACACACAGCTATAGAATTTATGATATACTACATTTGTATCCATAAAACCTATATATTTGGATTCCTTGTGAAACTTTAGGGTGGGTTTGTTTAGAAATCATCCAAATGCTGTAAAAGTGAAGGAGATATCCAAGGTCAAAAATCTAAATCCCTAAAGTCAACCATCGAGTGTTTGAAGATGGAGTTTTTAACCAGAAACATTCACCACGCGCGTGAGGGTGAATGGCCAATAAAAAATTTCTGAAATTTTTTCCAATATTTTTATTTTATTTTTCTAGTCAAAATGATATAAGGTAAGGCCATGTTTGGTTCAGCCTAGCCTAGGTTATGGAAAAATGAGGTTTTAACTTTGAACTATTTTTCCTAAATTATAATTTGAACCTTCATGACTTTTTCAACTTATGAATTTGATCCCCAAATTTTGCCTATATGTACTTTAAAGTATTTTAAACAAAAAGTCTCCTACACCAAAGTTCAAATATAAACTTAAGTCCAAGTTATTTACAATTAAACCCCTCGAACTTTAAAAGATATAGTTTTTTAGTATAAACTGAACAAACCTACCCTAATTCCAACAAATGCTTACATACCTAAACATTGTATACAGAGAATCAAGCACCACCTCCTCCTGATATTCCCATTTTATCCTTAAGCAGTTCGAAATACTGAGCAAGTAGGTTTTTTTTACCTCTTCAATAGTAATTTTTGCATACTTGATAACTGTTATTGATATCATTCAATAATAGCCGAACTTGATGCCATGTATGTGTATAAATTACCAAACTCATATGTCGTTATGTCACTAATATTTCAATTATGATCATTAAGATCAAATTTAAACCATTCTCTCCTAATAACTGATATCATAACAATTCGTTGCAATGATTCAGTTTACTCCACACTTTTGTCCATTATTCTTATTGAAAAAGCATCAGTAATAACAATGGAGTAGACTGTCGTGTTATTCCACGTAATTTTTTACTTAACCTATGGTCTCCGATATTGAGAGCCGATTTTATTGCTACATATGTATGGGTATTGCTTTAATTGTGTGCCTAGTCAGTTATTATCCAAAGGTTTTGGATTATTTATTATTTGGTTTTATTGACGGCTTACTTATTTCTATACCACCCTAGTGAGATGGTAAGTATGGGATAATCAGTTCAAAGATCCTTGATTTTCTTATGTAAGCCTTGATAAACTGATAAGTATGGGATTATCAACTTTAATTCTTTAGAATTGTTATACAAACGCATAATTCTATATACACTCCACCTCTCATCTATACATATATTTATTATAAAATTGGTAAAATCTGCTTAGCATATTTGTGCTAATTCATTTTTCCTCTAGATGGCCCAAGAAAGAGAGGATAATATTTCTTCCCCTTTAGAGACAAATACCGATCACCTGTTTCATACATAACTATGTGGGCAGGGAATAAGCCAGATGGGAGCAAAGAGTGGCACTTTTCAATTTTCTACTTTATAGTTCGTGTCAAATAAATGTAATTCACCCCTGCGGTGGTAATACACTATGTGTATTATTTTCATAATATATAAAGTTTTCTCTCTCGTCTTATCTTTAATTCGTTGCTTTATATATATTCTTTTGTGAATTCATACCCAAAAGCAGGGTGTGACAAGTTAGTATCAGAGCATGTTTTAAATTTTAGCGTATCGCCAGGTTAACATTTTATACGAGAAAATATTATAAGATATTAGTTGTTTTATCTTTTCTTAACTTCTTTTATTAGTATTATATGGTAATTCCATTTTGCAGTATGGGTATATGGAATTCATTTCTATTTAATGTGGATATTGGACCAACGAACCGTTGGGAAAATACAGTTCAAAAAGATGCACTCACGAAGCTTTTAGAAATGATTCGTGCAGTAGAAGAGGATTGGGTAAGTTGCATTAGCGATATAAAGAGACTTATGCTGACTAATTGGGTATTGGGAGAAATGCAAGTAATGAGGAAAGTGGATGACTATGTCAACAATCCAGTGATACTTCAAGAAGCAATAAATCTTGCCTTGGCTGATCCACCACCGACTCCTCCGATGGATCCAGATACTACTTTGAATGGTGAACTCATTCTTGGTGTGTCTTCTGATACGAGTAATTCAATAGATGATGAGGAGGATCCTCCCTAACCAAATAACTATCTTGATATTCCAGTTTTGGACTCTTTGGACAATGATACAACTATTCCCAATTAAGGAAAATCCAAATTTAAAAAGAAACTCATCTCTCGTAGTGTTATATAGTAGAATAATGTAATGTACATAGTATGTCCTACTAAATTTTAGGAGGGTGATTAACTTTAACTGTTGTAGTATAGATACTGATATAAAGAAAATAGTGTATTATAACCCTAATGTATCCAAAAACTCTATCTTGAAAATATAATAGGCTTTTAATATATTCATGTTTATGATTTTATTTATTATTATGATTGTTCTATTATATTTTAGTATGGTTAGGACTTTGATTCCCTCCACTGAAACTCAAACTGAATAGACCCACACTGAAGAAATCATGCGATGTCTTCAGGAAATAACGTCTTTAGGCCGACAACAACAAATTCATCACTCTACATTATAGGAAATTTTAAAAGAAGTCCGTAAGATGACTGCTCTCAAAGAATTTTTGCGAAAATGACCTCCGTCATTTCTTGGAAAGGCAGGTACCAGTGAAGCTGAGAAATGGATGCGTCAAACTGTGAAAATTCTAAATGGGGTAGGAATAGCAGCCAATCTCCGAATGACTTTAGCGTCTTTGAAGTTGATTTCTAGTGGCAAGTGATATCCCGTAACCAGACTGTCATGAATTTTACTTGGGAACAATATGAATAAATTTTCTTCAAAAAGTACTTTCCCTAAGACGAACGAGATTAACGAATCGTAGATTTCTTAAAATATCAATAAGCAAATCTATCTGTAGCCTAGTATGAAGCCAAATTTATCGAGTTATCTTATTTCTCCCTTGAGTATGTGGATACTGAGATAAAGATATGCAAGCAGTTTGAAAGAGGACTACATCCGCGAATTAAGAATTATGTCGCTCCTTTACGGATGCGCGAGTATTCAAAACTTATCGATGTTTCAGCAATTGTGGAATGAAATTCTTCTTCTATAGTAGGATCTTATCCCCCCGCTACTAGAAATAATCATGTGATTAGGACTTTACCTCAACCTCGACCTCAACCTTATGCCAATTCCAGTGGACAAGCTTATTCCCAGATCCATCATAACACAACCCATTCAGTGATTCTTTGTCATGAATGTCAAGAATTAGGACATATCCGGCCAGTGTGTCCTAAACTAAGATCTCTTCGTGTTTGTCGTCAGTTAGATAATACATCATAAAATTTGTCTTATCCTAAATACACCTAAACCAAATCCAGCTAAGAAAATTGTGCCAATCCCGAGTCGTGGAAAGAATTTTAAGATATTGCCTACACGAACTTCCCATGACGTGATAGAATATACGATATTTTTTTATTATTTTCCTGCACATATTTTATTTGATTCAGGATCAACACATTCCCTTACCAGTCTTAAACTAGCTACATTATTACAATTACTACCTACAAATTTTACTGTTCCATTGGATATTGAATTACCTACGGGTGAAATAAATATACCAATACAAGTGTATAGAAATTGCAAAATTCAGCTTGGGTTAGGTATAATCTTTGTGGACTTGATAATCTTAGATATTTGCTATTTTGAAATCATTATCGGAATGGATGCTCTATCAAAGACATTTTGCTTATATTGATTGTCAGGCTAAGAAAAATTATTTTCGAAATGAAGAAAATTTTTCTTTTATATTTCAAGGATCATGTCTGTTCAAACCCTCAAGTTTTCAAATTCAAAATTCTGCATTACTCCAAAGAATTTTGGAACAATTCGAAGATGTTTTTTTCGAAGGATTACCAGGATTACCCCCTTCTCGATAGATCGAATTTAGTATAAATATTTATTCGAATACTCTTCCTATTTCAATAGATCCATATCGAATGGATCCTTTAGAACTTCGAGAACTCCGTACCCAATTAGATGATCTTCTTGAAAAACGTTTTATTCGCCTTAGCTCGTCTCCTTGGGGAGATACTGTATTATTTGTTAAGAAACCTGATGGAAGATTTAGATTATGCATAGGTTATCATAAATTGAACTCAGTAACAATTAAGAATATGAATCGTTACCCCTAATTGCGGATCTATTTAATCAACTTCGAGGAGCAAGGGTCTTTTCAAAAATAGATTTATGATTCGGTTACCATCAATTGCGAGTCAGAGAAAAAGATATTCCAAAAACTGTTTTTCAAACTCATTATAGACATTTCTAATTTACGGTCATGTCTTTTGGATTAACCAATGGACCCGTCGATTTTATGGATCTTATGCATTGATTTTTAAACCTTTTCTTGACCAATTAATTATTTTTTTTATTATTCTTGTGTATTCCCAAAATTCAGCAGAATATGCACAATATTTAAAGACAATATTAAGTACTCTAAGAAACCATAGGTTATATGAGAAGAAAAGCAAATGTTATTTTTCAATAAAGGAAAAAAAAAATTAGGGAATTTGATTTCTAAAAGTAAAATCCAAGTAGATCCTGCCAAAATTTCATCCATCTTGGAATGGAAAAATCCTACTAACATTACCGAGGTAAAAAGTTTTGTAGGATTAGCCGGTTATTATCGTTGTTTTATGGAAGGATTTTCTCGTAATACTCTCCCCCTCTTGAAGCTAACTAGGAAGGAAGTTCCATTCATATGGACTGATGAATGTAGGCAAGTATTCCAAATTTTAAAGAACAAATTAACAACTGCTCATGTCCTTACTATTCCTTTTAGTAATGTAAACTACGATGTATATACCGTCGCCTCATTGAAAGAGTTAGGATGCGTTTTAATGCAAAATGATAATGCAAAATGATAAAGTCGTAAGCTACGATGTATATACCGTCGCCTCATGAAAGAAATTACCCTGTCCATGATCTTGAGTTAGCAGCTGTAGTTTTTGCTTTAAAAAATTTGGCGTTGTCACCTTTATGGTGAAAATTTTCAAGTCTTTTTTGTTCACAAAAGTTTGAAATACATCTTTACTCAAAAGGACTTGAATTCAAGACAACGACGCTAGATAGAATTTGTGGAAGATTACCGATTTAAGTTAAACTACCATTCAAAGGAAAGGAAATGTAGTATCTATGCCTTAAGTCGTAATCCAATAGGAGGACACCATACTTTAATTTCTGACGATATTACTGCTACCATAGAGCAGTATAATCTTCAATCAATAAACCCTTTCTCAAACTTTTCTAACATCATTGCATATCCCGATTTAAGAGAAAAATTATAAGTCCAACAATCTCAAGATCCTTTTTTGCAATCTCTTCAAGACAAAAATCCCGACTTCTCGTATGATAAAGAAACATGTTTACGATTTAGAAATAGATTATATGTACCTAATAATTTATCTCTTCGAGAGGAAGTATTGCAAGAAGCCCATCGTTATAAGCTTATGATTCATCCCGGAAGCTCCAAAATGTACCATACCCTGAAGAAACAATATTGATGGCCAAATATGAAAAATTATATCGAGAATTTTGCTAGGAAATGTCTCACTTGTCAACAAGTAAAGATAGAACACCAACACCTTGGTGGAATCCTCCAACTCTTACCAATTCCCGAGTGGAGATTGGATCATATTACCATGGACTTTGTCAGTGGACTACCTCCTATGTCCCAAGGATATAATTCCATTTGGGTAATAGTAGACCGACTTACCAAGTCTACTCATTTTCTACCAATAAAAATCACCTATTCATTTTAAAAGCTCAGAAACTCTACATCTGAGAAATTATCCAATTACATGGAATTGTAGGAAAGTTTGGGCAAGCACTTCAAACTTCAATGGGTACTAAACTTCATTTAAGTAAAACATTCCACCCACAAACGAATGGATAACCGGAACGTACAATTCAAAGATTAGAAGATATTGTACGTTAGATATGCTCGAAAATTGGAATGAACATTCACCCCTTGTTGAGTTTTCTTACAACAATAGTTATCAGTCAAGAATTAAAGCTGCCCTATTTGAAGCTTTATATCTAAGACATTTTCATTCGACTGTATGTTGGGTAGAATCGGGAAATAGTTAAAAATTTGGTCCCAAAATAATCCAAGAAACTACTGAGAAGATACAACGGATCGGAGAAAGATTGAAAGCATCCCAAGATCGTCAGAAGAGTTATGCAGAACCACGTCGGAAGCCCTTAGAATTTCAAGTTAATGATCGAGTATTTTTTAAATTTTTTCCTCGAAAAGGAATTTTATGCTTTGGAAGAAATGGGAAATTAGCCCCCATATATATTGGACCTTTCACCATTTCTAATCGTATTGGCCCTATAACCTATACATTAGAATTACCTATATAATTATCTAACATTCACAATGTATTTCATGTGTCTCGTTTACGCTAGTATATTTCTAATCCCTCTCAGCACACGGAAATAATTTTTATCGAACCAAACCCTGAATTTGAAGTACGTCCTATTCAAATTCTGGATCGCCAAGTGACGCATCTCGGGAACAAGGAAATTCGCTCAGTCAAAGTACTTTGGGAAAATAAAAATTAGCAAGAGGCCACATGGGAACCAGAACAAGCTATGAAACATCAATATCTTGATATCTTCCAAGGAAAATTCGAGGACGAATTTTTTTTAGGTAGGTAGACTGTAATACTCGGGAATTTTCAAAACCAAACATACTGATAACCAAGTCCTTAAAGTATTTAATTTAAAACCTTATGATGACCTCAAATTCAAAAGTTTTCGAAGAAGAATGAAACTACCCTTGATGCCCTATAATTTCACTAAATTAACCTAAACACCATGTAGTTTTAATAATTACAAACTAGCCCCCTAAATAATTCAAACAAACATAACTTGACTTATACTTAACCTATAAACTCAACTTTAAATCAAATTAATCCTCTAGACTTCAATTAACACAAAATCATAATTTCAGCCCTTGAAACTTTTTGAAATTAAAAAAATACCCATAAACTTTCTTTAAAGTTTACTTTTAAGGTTATATACCTAAATATTTTACCAAACAAGGATCAACGTTTAAAGTTTGAGTATTTTAACAGAACCCCCTGGCCACATATGCAACAGATCAGAACTTGAAGACAAGAATAACACAAGTTAGCATTATGCAAACATGTGAATTTTTAAAACTCAATTTGAAATCCTTAAATTTTTTCTTGAAATCCACCTCCACCAATGACCAATCGAATTCCCTGATGAGGTACTATAAATACCCAATGTTTTCATCTGTTAAATCACACACCATAAGCATATTCAAAGCTTGAAAAAAGCATTACATTCAGTTCTTTTAGTTTCAAAATGATTTCTCTATGATTATTATGCTTAGAGTAATCATAAGATTAAAGCTTTTACATGTAAAACAACGTAGAATAGGAAAAACATGAAATTACACCATTAAAGTTAGAGCTTTAATGGGGAATTTCGATTAAAAGCTTGAAGCTCTGATTTGAAGCTATGAATACCTTCACTGGAACCTTAGGAACTCTAGCGCAATGATAAAAACCCATGAATTTGTACAATAAGCTTCAATTTGTTAAAAGTGTTTTTTGTAAGTCAAAATTTTGACAAAACACATAGTTATAGAACTTGCGATATATTGCATTTCAATCCATAAAACCTATATATTTTGATTTCTTATGAAATTTTATGTTGAGTTTGTTTAGAAATCATCTCAAATGGTACAGAAATGAAAGAGTTATTCAAGGTGAAAATTCTGAAACCCTAAAGTCAACCATCGAGAGGTTGAAGATGAAGTTTTTAACCAAAAAAATTTGAAATTTTTTCCAATATTTTTATTTTATTTTTCTGGTCAAAATGATATAAGGCAAGGCCATGTTTAGTTCAGCCTAGCCCAAGTTCTGGAAAAATGAGGTTTTAACTTCGAAATATTTTCCTAAATTATAATTTGACCCCTCCTGACTTTTTCACCTTATGAATTTGAACCCAAAACTTTGCCTATAAGTACTTTAGAGTGTTTTAAGACAAAAATTATCCTACACCATGTGATACCCCGCCTAATTAAATCTTGGGTGATCAAGCCTTAATTTAATTTAAAACAGGTTTCTTAAATGGTTCATTCTTAACATCACTGTCGAAAGCCTTTTTAAATTACTAATCACCTAAGTGACATTAAGCTAGTGCCAAATTTTATCTTTCTTAAACAGAAATAAACAACTCATGCGGAACGATATATATCTAGCAGTATTAAACCAATTCGCATAAATAACTGAATAAAATAAAGTCTTGCCGAAAACCACGGCCAAGAAAACTAACTCAAAATCCAAAAATCAGAATAACTGTAAAAGTAAATATTGGACAACATGTCCCAACAGAGAGTACTAAAACTGAGGTCATGTACTAGATTTGAAAAAGAGAAGTCGTCTAAACAACCCCTGCAACATCCACACGTGTTGCAGCTCTGAAATCCCTAGAATGAAATCATGTTGGGTGTCCTTGTGGCTGGGCACCTAAACGGTTTTTAAAAGATTTTTACATAGCAAGAGTTAGTACTCAAAAACATTTAAAAATATTTTGCAAGTAGTTATCACAATTGAGTTATTGATTACACATATTAAGACTCCGCACACTCTTTTGAGTTTCCTCACCTCTCTTCTATAGTGCACGCCTAACGATGGTACTTAGTTCACCTAGTTATACTACCCAAGTTAACTAGATCATAATACCCCACTGCACGTATTCCCTTGCTAAGTCCCCATAACATACTCGCAATAAATTAATAGTCCATGTCTCATATGTTATAAACTTAGATAACTTACTTACTTCTCATTATCCTTATTCTTGTAATAATTGTATCACGCTGCTTAATTATTACTAAGATATTTTCAATTTATCTAATTATCTACTATCTTAAGTCAGTAGATTATGCATACGGAATACATTTTAACACACAACATGTATTAAATATTAGTTATCACCAATATATCCTTTTAATACACATAAATGACTCTTGGTTCGGAATAAGTCATCGACTCCAAGTGAGAGTTGGTTCGGAATGATCCATCGACCCCAACTATATATATATATATATATATATATATATATATATATATACACATATTCTGGTTCGGGACTCTTTCATCGCGACACGAGTTTTAAGGTTTGGTTCGACATTTTACATCGACCCTAAACATATAGTAAATTTATGTTAGTTCGGAATATCTCATCGACCCTAACATAATTAATTTAGGTATAATTCTCTTATCCCAAAAATTCATATAATTTAGTAGGTACACACCCAACCTATCAAATTATGCTCGTACGTAATATATTTTACTTATATTCACCGTACTTATTAATTTACGATTTATTTCACTATCGCATTTATTCGAGTATTCACGCAACTCTAAGGGTCCTAGTTACCCCTCCCTTAATTCAGTAGTTAAGCCATCTCTAACCTATTGGTATATTTCTGAAATTGACTCTCACTCTTTTCGTAACTAAATTCTCACATTCCCGACACCCGACTCAATCGGTTACTTTCCCGTCGGTCCATTTCTCCAAATTTCACTCAATCATTTATGAAGAAATCTTACGGTACACCTACTGGTATCTATTCAGTCCCTTCATAGGTAAAATGTCATCACTAAGGTTCCCATTAAGTGACAGTAATTGAAAAGAAATTTTCACAAAATTCTCTAAAGTACAGCCAGGGTCGATCGATTGATGGAATATGATCGATCGATCGACTTCTCGATCGATAGACATTCAAGGGTCGATCGATCGATCGAGCAGTGACAAACCCAGATCGTCTTCTTCATGCGGGTTACACCATTTTTGTTTAACCATCTCCCATGATAATTCATCATACTTTCAACTAACGAATTCTATTCATTCATACATATTCTGGGATGATTACTAACGATTTAAAATAACAAAATTAATACAAATTTTGTCCAAATTAACTAAAAATCTTCCTATCATTCAAGAACCCTAAAAATACAATCTTTCCATCTTTTCATCATAAGTCCATATTTTTAGTTCGATTTAATCATCAAGGCTTCTATGATATCAGATTATTTGGAGATCAAAAATGTTCTACATGCAATCCCTATCAATCATGGATCATATTCAAATGTTTGCTTCCAAAAATATCATAAAGATCATGTTCTTCCCAAAGCTCATATATGGGTATTATAACTCAATTTATTTTGCAAATAACCACTTGCCTTATGTACTGTAGGGTCTGATTTCGTGGTTGTTGTTGATGATTGATTATTTTTATCCTTCAGTCCTTCTTCCCAACAAGTTGGTAGTGAAATCTCCTTTGAATGCTTCCTACTTCTTTCTTTTGCCTTAAGAAATTGTCTATCTCTTCTCTCTAATGGTTATGGTGTATTTCCCACCTCTCTAACCCTAGCCGTCAAGTCTTATAATCTGACTTAGGGTTGCAAAATTCGTAGGTCTCCTCACTGTAACAACCCGCCTTTTTGGAGACAATTAAATCCCATAATTAAATATAAATTGGAGATTTGGAGAATTTCTCAAAATAGTGATTTTCAGGATTTTCGAGGATTTGATGATTTTCCATGGATGTTGTAATTACTTTTGGGACTATATAGGTCGCAATAATTTAATTCTATGTCGCCGTGGAGAAAATTGACAAAAAGGTCAGATTTTAAATTGGAAAACCCGCATTTAATTTTATGGGTTAGAATAGTGATTTGCGGTCAAGTACCTCGGATTGAAATTTCGACTGCGCCATGAGTCTTGGAATGTCCAAGATAGTCGAAAAAGAGTGTCCGATTGTCGAAACTAAGTATCGGGCGATTTTAGAGTTAAATGGGCTCGTAATTGAGTAAACGAGTCGTTTTAGGGCTTAAAACCCTTTTCTCCTTATAAAATGAGGAAGAGAGGGAGAAAAAGAGAAAGAAAGAAGAGAGAAAAGAGAAAATAGGGAAGAGAGAGAGGAGGAAGAAAAGAGGAAGAAAAAGGGGAGATTCCGGCCTACCTCCGCGGGATTCGGATCGAGGTCGTCGGATTATATCCACGAGGCAAGTGTTTACTTGCTTTATTTCCTTTTTGCATAAATATCTCATATCGTAGTTTGGTATAAATAAACCCTAAATATTTTGGGTCGGGTATTCGTGAATAAAACGGGTTTTCGGGAGTTAAAACGAATAAACTCCTAAAATTTTATAATTGGAGAAACTTAGGTTTTAACCTAAATTAATTGGTGATTTAGGGTTCTAGGATGTTTATAACTCTTAATATATGTGTATTTGTAGTTGGTTGAGGTTGTAGGACGTTGGGTGAGGCGGCAAAATCTTGGGAGAAGCTTTAATGGCCGAAACCGTCTCGGAGAAGACGATGAATAGTAGGACATGCGTGTTAATCGAATCGATTCGGCCAGGACGAATCGATTCGGCTTTTGGTCAAAAATAAAAATTGTATATCTCTTCGACGCGGTCGCGTGGGCGCCGACCGCGTATTTTTCTGATTTTTTTGGATTTATAGTGATTTTTCTACGAAAAGTTGTCTCAGATCGAAATAGTTATCATAAACTAACGCTAGGATTATTTGGAGATAAATATTGGGGGTTCCCAAAAAGAGTGTTAGGACCTCTAAAGGATTTGATGAGAGATGAAAACTTTGGGTTTGTAGGAATAAATCCGACTTATAGTTTAAATGATGAGTGGATTAAATTTTGGGTTTTGGGTTATATATAAAGCCCTAAGCAGAATTGGGATTTTCGGACAAGCCGAATCGATTCGGTAAGAGATAGGTTGAAAGTAGAACCATTTTGAATCGATTCGGATAGGCCAAAATCGATTCGGTACCCTTCGAATCGATTCGGACAGGCCGAATCGATTCGGTACTGGCAGACTTTTGAGGTTTTCTCCTTTTAAAGTTTAGGGAGATTTAAACTATGGTTTTGGAGATTATTATCGGGGATTCTAGGTATGATATTAGGACTCCTAGATAATGGTATTGAGGGTGAATAAACCCCGGGATGAAAGAAGGAACCTCGAATTAATTTAGTGTACGATCTGGGGTATGGATTTAATGAATGCTTGAGAATACTTTGGGTTTAGTATCATGCACATATGAACGCATGATTATGATTCTTTGAGAAAATCTTTGGGATTATTGGTCATTGCTAGATGAAATTGGCAATTATGGCCATTTATATATATTCGGGGAGGAATATATGGTATATATATATACTAGGTGATTAAAGTATATATGATATGATGTAAATGATTTTTGAAAATATATAGATGAATATTTTCAAAATAGAAAAGAAATGATTTTTCATAATTAATAAATTATGGTTACACACCTCCCTAAATCGCTATCATAAGGGAAGTTGCGTGCGTATGGTGATGCCCCCTGGATAATGAATGTAGGGTGGATATAGTCCTATAGGCCATATGAGCGATTATTGTTTACGGCGCTGGTTAGGAGATTCTGGGTGTGGTCTTGACTTTCCCGTAGGCATATGGCCGCTTCCCGACGTTGGTAGGTTCCCAGGTTGTCTTGTTTGATAGGCCCTGGAAGATGATAGCCATTTAGGGGTGCGTCCAGTGGGGAAACCCGGAGGGGCGGTCTTAGTTTTATTAAAGCAATTTATGATAATAAATTGACTTTAATTTACATTTCCTGAGTATAAAAAGGGAAATGGGATAAAGGTTTTGGCTTCGGTAACACTCCCGGATGGAAGAAGGGATGTGGAAGCATATGCTATGATCAAAGCATTTTTATGATAGTGAAAATGGCTTTGAATACATTTCCTGTGTGTAAAAAGGGAAATGGGATGATATAAAACGAAAAAGCATTTTTATGATAATAAAACTGGCTTTTAAAAGTATATGATTTGTTAAAGCAATTCATGATAATGAATTGGCTTTTATATTTACATTCCCTGAGTATAAAAAGGGAAATGGGAAGTTTTGAGAAAAATGAAAGTATTGATAAATACTTGATATATGAACCCTCAGTCCGGGAGATAGATCCGGATGGTTATGGTAAAATGAATATATATGGATGAATCGAGTACCGGGGGTCTAATGGATCCCGATGATCGACCTTGCCGAATAGTAGTGTATCGGGGGGGTCCGTGTTTGGATTTCGCTTCGCGAGACACCCCACGCACAAATATGGCAATGTGCTGAGACTAGGGAGAAGTTTCATCCTTAGTGCTCTTATATTGATATTTATTATATGATGTTAAAATATATAGATATATATATTCTTTACTGAGGGACTGGCGGATCTCGACGATCGACCGTGTCGCGTAGTAGTGTATCGGGGGGTTCCTTGTTTGGATTTCGCTTTGCGAGACACCCCACGCACGAACATGGCATAGCGTTGAGACTGGGGTGAAGTTTAGCCCTTAGTACATTTCTTGGACTATCTAGGATTGATAGTGGTTGGATGATAGACTAGTCTAGCAGGGTAGCTTGACTAGGATGTTTAGAGGGATGCGTTAGGAGTGCATTGTTAGTGGAGAGGCGAGGGGTATCTCTTGGGAGTGAGATACCAAACTTAAATATGAGATAAAACCTTTTTCTAAAAATAAGGCATTTATGCACTTGCTAAATATTTTCAAAACTCGGGCTCTGACCCGTTTATCTACTTTTCCTTTCTTGCTATATATATATATATATATATATATATATATATATATATATATATATATATATATATATATATATTATATAGGTGTCTAGACACAGGGACGCCTGGATAGCACTTCTTTCGAGTCAGACGTCGGCTGCAGCAGCTGTGGATGCGTGCAGGACATTCAGTAGACGCTTTCATTCTTGTACTCCAGATAGGAGGTACTGTATACACATTCGGGCCAATGGTCCAATTGTATTTATTTATCCTTTTAGCACATCATTCGATATGGTTGTATATTTTGACCGAGTGTTCGGTTATTTTATTTCATTTCAGTTTCATTTCCGCAAAATTGTGTGGATGTTTCATTTACAGTTGTTAAAAAGAGTAGTAAAGTTAAAATTTTGACACCGGCCTAATAGGTTATTAGTAATTAAATGGATTTTCGACAGTGATGCTAAGAATGATCCATATGAGACTCCTGTTATAATTTGATATAGGAGTGATCGCCGGTATTTTATTAGGCGGGGTGTCACACTCACTCTTAAATCTAAAGAGACCAAAATGCCCTTGTATGGTCCCGGTTTAGTCCAAAAATGACCCGACACTCAACTAATACCCCCGGGTACACTATTTTGACTAATTTGACCCTTACGGAATCATCTGTGGACTCTAAATTATCTTTTGAGTCTCTAAAAATATGTTTCTCATCTTACCTTTAATTTTGTCTACACGCGACACTCGGTCGAGAGGCCGTACATAACAACTTTCCATATTTACTATTCACACTTAGTAAATTTTAATTGTCATAAATTAGTATCTAACTCTCAATTTATGTCTAATAGCCATATGATAAATTAATCACTTAATAATCATAATTATTATTACGTCACATTAAATTACTCTGCTCACGTAATTTAATTTAAAACGTACCACATTAAATTACTCTACTCGCGTAATTTAAATAAAAATGCATTTTACTATTAAATTACTCTACTCACGTAATTTAAATAAAAGGTATTTTCCTTCTCAATTTTAGTTATGCAAAAACATGGGGTATTACACACCATAGTTCAAATATAAGCTTAAGTCCAAGATTTTAAGTTCCAAGTTATTTACAATTAAACCCCCAAAACTTTAAAAGATAGAATTTTTTTGTATAAACTGACCAAACCAACCTCAATTCCAACAAATGCTTATATACCTAAACATGGTATATAGAGAATCGGGTACCAGCTTCTCCCGATATCCTCTTGTCATCCTTAAGCAGTTCGAAATACCGAGCAAATAGGTTTCTTTTACCTCTTCAATAGTAAATTTTGCATACTTGATAACTACTATTGATATCATTCAAATGATAGCCAAACTTGATTCCAATTATGTATAGAAATTACCATACTCATATGTTGTTATGTCACTGATATTTTAATTATGATCATTTGGATCAAATTCAAACCCTTCTCACCTAATAACTGATATCATAACAATTCATTAAAACGATTCAGTTTTACCCTGAACTTTTATGAATTATTCTTATTGAAAACGCATCAGTAATAACTAGGGAGTTGACTGTCATGTTATCCCGAAAAATATTTCTACTTGGCCTATGGCCTCCGATGTTGAGAGCTGATAGTGCCTAATATGGTACCACTAAGTAACTGTGTAAGAGCTCAAACCATTATAACCTTAAGTGTGCAACAATGGTGAAGTACAACATTATAAATCAAGTAGGAGGTGAGGCAAAGAGGAGAAAAATAGTAATATAAGTGGTTCAGCCTTTTAGGCTTACTCCACTGTGCAGGTGAGTGTATGTTTACTATCAAACTAGGCTCTAATTTGGATTGCAATGCACTCAACTTTCCCTTTCTACTACAATTTTAGTAGAGTTTTACTAGTGTTTCGAATTAAGGATCCTTCTAAAGGTTGAAGGTGACAAGTATATATAGTGTTGGGGTGGTAGAGTCACTGCACCAAAACACGTCAATTGTAATTACAAAAAATATTTGTAACTGATTAAATCCGTTAGAAAATTGGCGTTATTTATTTTACTAACAGAATTTGTAACGGATAAAATCCGTTACAAATTTAATATTTATAATGGACTAAAGCCGTTACAAATTATTTTGTAATGGATTTAGCATTGATACACATATCATATATTAGTAACAGATTTACTAAATTGTAATGGTTATGACCCGTTAGAAATATAGAATTTGTAACAAATAAAAACTGTTAAAAAATACATTATAGTGAATTGGGAGTGTCATATAATTGTAATGGATGTTTTTATTTGTAACTGTTAAAGCCTGTTAGCAATATTATTATATTTATAAAAAAAATATTGTTTTCTCATCAAACAAAAAAATATAAATACATTAGTAACAACCCGTGCTCAACCAATTTCAATGCAAAACCAATGCCCAAAAATTTCACTCAAAACATAATTTCATAAACACGTGACAAAATGAATGACACTATGTTTCGATGATATTAAACCAGCCTGAAACTATATTTCATTCATAACCATTCAAAATTCCCAAAAGAAAATGTAGTACAAGATAAGCCATTTAGATTTTAACAATAAACCTGAAACAAAGTTTGAAATGATTAAAGTTTTAAACATATTACTCTCCCAAAGTAATCTTCAAATCTCCCAATAAAAACATGTTGAACAAACTCAATCTTAGTAAATGTGTAAGCATAAATGAGTAAATAACATAAAAGACTAGTACATTCTCGTGCCATTGGTACAGATGTAATTTTATTGGGGAGTAATTGATACACAACAAACGAACATACCCGATAAGGATGAGGTTAGTTTTAACAAGTTACTTTGGTATCGCTTGATGTGTTTGTGCCTGTTATAAGGTCGCTAGGTTGGTGTTTTCAGTTTTCTCCCCCCAACGCCTATTTTTAACCCCCCAAAGAAGTGTATAATAGTCAATTAGGCCAACCGAGAGTCTGATGAGGACGTTGTTAGTATACAGTTACTTTTATATCACTTGATGCGTTTGTACCTATTTCTAGTCCGCAAGATTGTTTTAATTTTTCATCTCCCAGTGCCCATATTAACACCAAAAGGAAGCGCAAACTAGTCAATTAGGTCACTACAGAGTCATATGAGAATGCGGTTAATTTAGACACGTTAATCTGGTATCGCTTGATGTGTTTGTACCTAAATCTAGGTTTTAGGTTGTTGTTTTTAGTTTTCGAACGCCTAATGCCCAGTTTAACCCTAAAAAGAGGCATATACTAGTCAATTAGGTCAATCGAGAATCCAATGAGGACGTTGTTAGCATGGATAAGTTGCTTTGATATCGCTTGATGTGTTTGTACCTATTTCTAGCCCGTTATGTTGTTATTCTAACCTTTTGCCCCCCAACGCACATTTTTAACCCCTAAAAGAAGGGTATACTAGTTTGTTAGTCCAATCGAGAGTCCGATGAAGTCGTCATTATTTTAGACAAGTTTATTTGGTATTGATTGATGTGTTTGTACCTAAATCTGGACGCTGGGTGGTTGTTTTCAGTTATTTCCCCCCAACAACCATTTTAAACTCTAAAAAGAACGTATACTAGTCAATTTGGTTTGAACTCCCAAAAAAAGCGTATACTAGTCAATTAGTAAACTGATGAGGACACGGTTAGGACACGGTTAGGACTAGTCAATTAGTAAACTGATGAGGACACGGTTAGAACTCCAAAAAAAAACCATGGAGAACAACACCGTCTTCTTGGTGTTTGGATCAACATTGAACTTGACCTACAAAAATGGATCCAATAAGACGTTATTCAATATCGAACTTAACAAATCTAGGAACCCTCGTGTTTTCCATTAAGCATGACAATAATTAGGTCCTATTATTCATCTAATATGTATCTAATGTGGAGTTGAGGGAGCCATTTGAGAGATCATTGCCTTTATTTCATAAATTAACAGTTTTCAAGAAAAAAATTCAATGAACTCATGCAATTTTAGGCTAGAGAAATTAACAAATTGTTTCTTGACAGTTTTCAAGAAACATCACAATCAGAATTGAATCTTATTGCAATCCAATAAACTTCTATAATTCAACATCAAATTCAAACCTCAAAACGTATGCCACATAATCAAATACGAACCTCAAAACAGTCCCACCACAATTTTTAAAGAATAAAGATCAAAACAGTCCACATTTTAGCATAAAGATTAAAAAAAAAAAGTCCACAAAACAGTTTATAAAGATCAAAATTGTCCATAAAATAACATAGAGATCAAAACATTTCGCATTTCAGCGTTACCACAAAAGAGTGATATAAGATGACGGGACTTTATAGGCCTTCATTTTTCGTGTGAGAAGTAAGCCTATAAATTCTACAAAGGCCCGTGTGAGGAGTAAGCCTTCATGAATTCGTAGGCTGGTCTAGAATTACTCTACATGAGTAAACTAGTTTATTTAAAGTAAATTCCATTAGATATATTTCAGAATATGCAGAATAACCATAGTTGTTGAACCGAGTTCCTGATTTGGTATGTTCATAATGTTCTAGGAATGGGGCCATGATTGCAGAACAGCCATAGCTATTGTACAGTGTTAAAACTTGGACTTAAGGCTACATGTTTTCTGAGGCCATCAACATAAGAGCTAAATGAATAATAAAACAGATTAAGAACATATATTAAATAAGTTGTCTTTAGAAATAAAAAAAAGGAATAAAGTTACAAAGTATCTCTGAAAACTAATGAGGGCATAAATTTCGAAACAAAAGACATCGGCAGACACAATTCACACAAAACTACGAAAACTGTAGGTAATCTAAGTGATTCAAAGACTAAGTCATAAAGGTTTTTTAGATTAGGGTTGAGTTCATGACTTAGTTGAGTACAAAAGGTTTACGTGGCCAACATTATCTATTGGAACACAATTCCTGATAATACCATCTTTATAGTTTCATTGTATTTTACTTAGATGACAAAACCTACATTGAACCAAGTGGAAGAGGCAAATCTCAAGCTATAATAAAAGCACATAAATTCTTCATTTAAAATGAGGTGTCAAGCACTTCGACAATATTAATGCCGCTGTATAAAGTGCTCCATTATTGAAATTAAAATGATTCAAAAAACCATACAGAAAATGAATCATAAAGAACGAAAGAATTTTCTATAGCCCAAGTGAAATAAAAACTCACAAACCATCAAATCAAGAATCCTTGAATGATGAAATGTGTTACATAGAAAGATAGAGCAGTACACGAAGGTCTGCTAGAAAATGAAAGCAACGAAAATCTAAATGATCACAAGTAGGATAAACAATTCAAACCCACTATTTGCATAAATGCCTCAATCGGAGATAGTATCAGAAATTGTACAAATGACTCTATGGTTGTAATCACCAGTAAAGATGCCAAAATTAATCAATCTCAGCAGGAGAAACATGTGGACGAGGGAGAAATACAAGTAGTGAATAATGACAACCAGGTAGTAGAAGCTGAATTGGGAGACAAACACGACAAACAAGAAGTGAATCAACATTACCAAATGGAGGAAGAGAACCTGGGAATAGAGCACGCTTCTAAGTTAACTAGGGAGGCAGTTGTGGGAGATAATGAGGAGACTGAAGCAGAACCGGAGAAAGATATGAACACTGAGAAAAATGGTAGCCAAAGAGTGACTCGGTTAAACCTTTCTCCTAGGAAAATCCCTCCAACCCCAAATAAAGAAGTTGATACTTGGCACCAAGTGAAAAATAAAAAAGGAAGACGCCAAAATTCCCAAGCCATTCTCACAGTGCTAACTAAATAACGACATTGAGATCCCCAAATCGTTTAATCATCGAGTAATTTTTTAAAGTGTTAGGGGGATAGAAAAGAAGAGTATTGGCAAAATAATTAAACATTTCTTTATAATGTACAACCTTTCTATGCTGATTTGTATGGAGCCAAAGGTGAATGCAAGCAGAACTGATAAATTTAGAAGAAAATTCGGCTTTGATAACGTTGTGCCTAATTACTCAAACTCAATCTTGTATTTTTACTCTAATGGAATGCACTGTTCAGTCATATCCCAAATGGATCAATGTATCATCGTTAAAGTGAAGCACCCTACAATGAAAAATCATTTTAAAATGTCCTTTATTTATGCTAAATGCACCATAAATGAAAGGCTTAGACAGTGTGACATATTTCGAGTTTGATACTTCAAATAATGAAAAAAATAAGAACATATAAAGATTATGAATCTTGTGAAGGACGTTGGTTAAACAAAACCCTCCACACGTAATCCAGTGAACTATAAAAGCTTATAAAGGAAACTGCCATCAAAGAAAACCCAAATATGTCAATTAAAATAAATGCGTTGAAATTGTGACATTTTTGTAAAGGAATTTATTCAGCAAATTGAAAATTGAGACATATTTGATGCTACTCTTACCTCTCTGAAACACATCCCTTTGTGACTGCTATTAAAACACCAAATATCCGCAATTTCGAATTTCAATAACCTAAAACGTGTTGAAGTTACATAATTAAAAAAGAGCTATAATAATAATTAAAAAGCACACACATAAAATTAGATACGAACAAACAGAAAAAAAGATATAATCACAGAAAGATGGGCATAAGCACTTGTTATTTGACTCAGTTGTGGATACAGTGGTGATAAATGGGTAAACTTAGGGGTGTTCGTGATCCGGTCCGGTTCGATTTAGAGGGTTTTTTTGGCCAGGACCGACTTGGTCGGTCCTTGAAAAAAATGGATTGAGACCGGACCGATATTGTCGGTTCGATTTTTTATAAGGTCAGTCCGATCTAACCCTTCGGTCCTCACATTAATGAATTATATCATTTATAATAATAAAAATATACACGAGTCTATTTTTTTCAAACATTAAAAATTAAAAAATATCAAAATTTGCAATTAAAACAAACCTAGTATTGGATTAAACTGCAATTTAACCTAATCAAATATTAAAATATATTTTTTCACTATTGATTTATCTTATATAGATACATATATATGTAAAAATATAATATATTATATAGAGTCGGTCCGGGTCGGTCTTAACAGAGTTTTTGAAACTGTAAACCGTGGACTGGGCCGACTAGATCGGTCCGCCAAAAAAAACCCAAGGCCGGACCGATTAAGAAAAAAGACCAGAAAAAAAGAGTCAGTTCGGCTCGGTTCCGCTCGGTCTGTCGGCCCAGTCAGCTTTTTGAACACCCCTAGGTAAATCATATCATCGCTCTTATGCGGCATCGGGATGTAAAGGAATAAAATGGATTTAAGAGAAACCGGGTTGCATTTTGAATAAGGCGTGGATTATGGAAGTAGTGGTACCCAAAACATGGTTGGAACCATACGTATTATTACAAGGTTACCCCAAAAATATTTAATGTTTGAAGTGAGTGAAATGTTTCAATAGGGTAAAAGAGGAAAATACATATTTTTTGTACGAGAACCGTTGCACTATTATAGGAAATTGATTATGCTATTGCTGATAACTACCAAGGACTAATATGGAAGTTGCAGTAGTTATATTTGGGAGAAAAGATAAGTAGCTTTGTATTATATTGACCACATTATCCCTTACATTAAGAAAAGTAGGGATGAATCGTAAGGATAAAATAAGAATCCATAAATGCGATAGAGCTTCGTAGGTGTTGGCCTTATATAATAGTAGATATATGACTAAAGTTTCAAAATGGAGACTTGAACATAAGGAAGAAGTTAATTCACTTACCATTTTGTAAAAAAGTAGGAACAGCTAAATTTACGCTTGTATTTTAGTATTTGAGTTTCCTTGCTTTATTCACCCTAATTATTCATCTCCTTTTGCTTCTTCTCTGTTTTAACGCCATCAACGAAAACCAACATATCTCTTAAGGACAAACAAAACACATAAGATATAAGACTTAAAAAACTCCAAATAGAGGAAGGTCAACAGTCTTCCAAGTGTATACATTAACAAAAGAAAAGGAAAAGGAAAAAAACAAGAAAAGAGAAAACAATAAGAATTAGAATGCATCCTTGAAAATCATGTGGCACATGAAGAATTAATAAGTAAGTCTCATGCAATGTATCAACAAATTGAATAATCTCACCGAGTTCTTACCAGCCATATCTACCCCCTAGCAGAGGAGCAGAACACCAATATTAACAGTATACTCCAATACTAGATGTCTACACATTAAAGCTTCAATCTCTACCTCTTCTCTGATGAATTTTCCTATTCATTACTTGAAGTTGTAGCATTTGCCCAACTCAACTGTAACAGAAACTGAGGGTAGTCTTTAAAAGGTTTTAAGGAATTTGCTTTAAAATGTGGGCTTAGCTAAGGATTTTGAGAGATCGTGGAGGGGATAGTTAAGGATTTTAGGAGATCATAGAGAGGGGGGGTTAATATTAACCTCTAAATGTTACAAAAATCCTTAAACCAAAAAAAAATAGTTTAGTATGGTCCACTATAGTTAATTTAAAAATAATGATATAAGAAAACAAGGAGGAAGAACTCAAGATTACCTCACAAAATTAAAGTCTTAGATTATAAGCTTCTAGATTTTCCTAATAATATGATCAAGTATGTATCACCTACAATATACCATATTGTTTATTAGAAATAAGTATGAGCAACCCACCAAATGTAGAAGAATAGGTTTGAACCCATTGATACAAATACTAGGAAAAGAGAATTAAATCCCTAGTCTTACATGTAAATGGCAAACACCGCGCTAAACTAAGGTTCCAAGAAAAACATAAAACTAATAATTAAAAAATAATTACAATTCATGGCTAAAATGTGAAGGTAAAAATCAGGCAGATTTCATCGAAGTCTAGTTAGGCCTCACCAAAATGTGAAAAACAAAAAAAGAAACATGGTATATAAAAAGTAATGTGGCATATTCACATTATAGAGCAATTTATGGCAGGATTTTTTATGGAAGAGAGAGATAGAGGACCTTGAATGAACGACCACATTCCTTCTCTTAGAAAAATAGAGAGGGGATATCAAGTTGCAAATTCAAAAGACCACCACCATAATACCCAAAACTATTTTAGAAGCTTGTATGAGCCCCCAACCCTGCTTCAAATAACCAACTAAGCTGGTAAAACACAATCTTTGTGAGTATATGGTATGTTTGTTATGCTTATAGAGAGCATTATGGTGGTGGTTTCAGCATTTGAATAGAATGCAATCGGATCATGTTCCATTAAATTCTCGACAAACTATAATTTGGATTGGATTCATAAACCTCTTTGATTTATGAAGTCTTTGTTCAAACATTATGCCCATATTAAGACATTTATCATCACATCATACATACACATGCATATCGTTGTATGTAGAGTTTTACCAATAATTATAATATTTTGACAAGACCATCCACAATTTAACCTAAGGGTGGAATGTGTAAACTTCCAAGGGAGAAAAGGGTTACCATATAAGAACTTTATATCTCAAAAGAATAAGTTAAATAAATAAATAATATTTTTCAATATGCAAATAAAATAGTATCATATCATAGAAATAATTATTAAAACATAAAAACACAAAAAGGGGTATATGGTAAGTTTATTGGGCTTATAGAGTGCATTATGATGGTGGTCTCGGCATTTGAACAGAGTAAAATCAGATCATGTTCCATTAAAACTCTCGACACATTGTAAATTGGATTGGATACATAAAACATTTTGATTTATAAAATCTTGGTACAAACATTACGCACACATTAAAACATTTATCATCACATTATAGACACATGCATATCGTTGGATGTAGATTTTTACCAATAATTCCAAGATATTGACAAATCTAAGGAAAGTAGAGTTTTACCAATAATTACAATACCACTAGAATTAGAGGAACTAAAATGGATTTCACAAAACTACATAATAGATACCTTATTTCCATCGCCTAGCCCTTCCACAATTTAACTTAAGGGTGGAATGCGTAAACTTCCAAGAGCGAAAAGGGTTATCGAACTTTATATCCTAGAAGAATAAGTGAAATAAATAAAGTCTTTTTCTATACGCAACTAAAAAAGTATTATATCATAGAAATAATGATTAAAACATAAAAACACAAAAAAGGGTATATACTCATTTACACTGGGTATACAAAAAAAATATTATGCAAAATAATTCTTATTATCACGAATTTCATTATGAATGAATTTCATTAAAAAACTATTGAAGTCTTGTAAGAACAATTCAATATATAATAGATCTTTATGCATAAGCAACCACTAGTCCACTAAGATCTTCTTAGACAAAATTGTAGAATAAATTTCGAATTTCAATAATCAAAAATATTGTATTGTCCCAAACCATTTCAGCAGCAAAAATATTTTGTATAGATAGATGAAAGAGATATCAACTCATCATTATTTGCATAATCAAACTGAAAAGAGTTAGAACCTCATGATAAAAGTTGGGCTTGAACGTGATTATAGTTAAAAAAAATCATACATTCCATTGAGAATTGAGGATCTATTTTGATAGATATTGTTGATACCAAAATTAATTTGCTGACATGGACCAATCATATAAAGGCACGTGGCTATCTACATGGCAACAACAAGCACTTCCGAGGAACCCACTCGCTCTGAGGAACAAAACTACAACGAGGAAGACTAGTTCCCCGAGAAACTCACAAGCTCCGAGGAACAATGCATCTCCGAGGAACTCTTAAATACCGAGAAGCTTAGGCGGTCCGAGTAACTCATGGCGGTCCGAGCTGCACCTCGAAACAGGATACCAACAGTTTAACTGATTCATTAAATGCTTATCATTTGGACGCGCACGCAAAGAGGGCATTAAATGTATTACCCTTTCATATGTATATCATTTAATGTATTACCCTTTTACATTACAGCCTCAGGGCTATAAATACATTGTACAATCCTCATTGTAAAGGGGACCCCCCCAGACCGGAATTTCTTGAGATAACTTGTAATCGAGAATTCCCATACAAACAGGAATACTAAAACAGTGGACGTAGGCCATTCTTATAAGGCTGAACCACTTTAAAATTCTTTGTCTCATTTATTTATCTGTGATTGAATTATTAGAGTGATCTAATTTTTTACATCAACAGATTGGCGCCGTCTGTGGGAAACGACTGGTAATATCGTTTTCTCAATCAAATACAATCCATTACCAATGGCTGATATTCCTGAATCCAACAATTGAAACGCTGGAACCCCTCCAAATCCGTCTGCTCCACCAATTGTTCCAGATCTGACTGGAATAATGGCAAATCTGGCTCAGGGCCAGACCGTCATGCAAGAAACGATGCGACAACTCATCCAAACCCTCCATGGCGGTGCTTCAGCCCATTCCAGACCACGAAGCATTTAAAGAAATACACGTGCGCCTTCTTCGCGTACTAGGCATACTAACTCACATCGCAATGAGGAATCTGATGATTTCTCTTATCAACCTGGGCGAACTTCGTCGGTGCGAGCCACGGATACTGAACAACGTGTCACCCTCTCCTCAGAAAGGACCAGCGCATTGGAAAGATTAAGCAGGGTTTCTCCTTTCGATCGATTAGGCCCTAGGAGGAACAAAAGTCCTCTTAATGCAGCGTCGAGGAGCTTTCGACGACCATCAGATTTAAGGGAAGGATCTGCCCAGTCGCGACCAGCTGCTCGTCAAGATAGATCCTATGACCGACCAGTTGCTCGTCAAGATAAATCCCAGGAACCTACTTCAACGCGATCAGTTGCTCAAACCAATAGGCCCGAGGAAGGAAAGGATGCATGGAAAGGATCTATTCAAAGGCTGGAGGATAGATTAGGGGAAATGGCTAAGGCCAAGAATCCTCTACAACGAACCTTTGTTCGAGGAACACCTTTTGTCCAGGACATTGTTGATTTTCTAACACCATCAAAGTTCAAAGCACCTGCTGTAACTCCCAAGTATGATGGAAAGACTGACCCTGTCCTCCATATAGAACAATACCAAGCTGCAGACGACATCTATCCTGTTCCAGATGAGATGAGATGCAGAGCATTCTCGGGAACACTTACCGGATCTGCTCAAATATGGTATAATAGCCTTCCTCGGGGTAAGATTTCAACTTTTCTTCAACTAGCCGAACTATTCATTGGGAATTTTTACTTTGGAGCAAAGCCAGTTAAACGAGTAGCACATTTGTTAAGTGTTAGACAAAAAGATGGTGAGAGTACCAGAGATTATATAACTCGCTTTAATAACGAAAAACTCGAAGTCGTTGATTATGAGGAGAATACAGCGATTACCGCTTTGATGAGTGGACTACTGCCAAACAAGTTGTACTACACTTTGGCCAAAGATCCACCTCGCACCATATCGGAGCTGATGGGAAAAGCATCCAAGATTATGAATGCCGAGGAGGCTATGTCTGGGAAGAAGAATATGGACGCCAAAGAAACCAAGGTGGAAGGTGATAAAGCTAAGAGAAAAGAACATAAGAATAATGGTGGTGACAAACAATCCAAAAATGGGTCGTCGTGGGAGGTCTTGAGGAAATTTGATAATTACACACCTTTGAAGGTAAATATCAACCACGTCCTGGAAGAAATTAAGAATAGCGAGGAGTTAAACTGGCCAACGAAAATGAAGGCAGACCCTGACACGAGGAATAGGAAAAAATATTGCGAGTTCCACAAAGATCATGGCCATGTGACCAAAAATTGCATAGCTCTTCAAAATGAGATTGAAACACTCATCCGAAGAGGAAAGCTAGCAAAATATGTTGATCGGGGAGGCGAAAGAAGAAACAACGACCGAAATAGAGAGAGGTCTAGATCCCCTCGTCGAGCAGAGGAGAACAAGAAGAGAAACCATGAAGTTGATCCAGAAGATGACCCCGATCTTCCCAAGAAACCAAGGCAGCCAGAACGAGAGGTATTTTCAATACGCTTTGGGTCATTTGATTGTAATGTTATTACAGGAGGAGATGCAGGAGGAGGAGACCTTACTGCAGAGAGAAAAGCTTACCTCGGTGAGGCTCAAGCTTGCTCGTACATTCAGTGAATAAATCTAGCTGAGGAAGATCGTCCGAGAAAGGTGAACAAGGAGAAATTAGTTATCGGTTTTTCAAAAAATGACCTTGCAGGTTTTTTATATCCTCATAATGACCCGCTGGTGATCAAAATGAGAATGAAGGAAGTCATGATTTCAAGAGTGCTGGTCGACAATGGTAGCTCGGCAGACATCATGTTCTACTCGTGTTTCGATAGTTTAAATCTAAAGATATCGCAACTGGAGCCTTACCACAGACCCCTCATCGGTTTTGCTGGCGAGAAAGTATTTCCACTTGGGACGATCAAGTTGGATATATTCATTGGTACGTGGCCTTCTTGTCGGACAGAAAGAATACGTTTCTTCGTGATGGATAAGAATGTCCAATCATCGTACAATATCATCATGGGAAGAGTAGGATTAAAGAAGTTCGAGGTTGTGCCATCTACAGTACATCAGTGCCTAAAATTTTCAATGAACTTTGAAGTAGGAGTTGTTAAAGGTGATCAAAAAGTAGCTCGGGAATGCTATTATTCATCCGCCGAGCAAGAAGAACTGGAAGAATCAAAGAAAAAGACCACTACTTATCAAGTGGATGAAGGTGCAGAAATTGAAACATTGGATCCCCGAGAAGAGTCGCAACTCGTAAAGGGTTAAGTGGTGGAAGCTACTGAAAATATCATTCTGGACGACGAGCACCCTGAGCGAACTACTCAAATAGGTTCATCGTTGGAGGCCTCATTAAAACAGGAATTGATAACTTTCCTTAGAAGCAGAAGACAAACTTTTGGATGGAGTCATGAAGATATGCCTGGGATAGACCCAAACTTCTTATGTCACGAGCTCAATGTGAATAAGGAGATCAAGCCTGTGAAGCAGAGAAAAAGAGTATTCAGTCCCGAGAAGAATCAAGCTATACATGAGGAAGTCGAGAAGCTCCAGAAAGCTTGTTTCATTGAAGATGTTAAATATCCAGATTGGTTAGCTAATGTGGTGATGGTAAAGAAGAAAAACAACAAATGGAGGATGTGTGTAGACTTCACCGGCCTCAACAAAGAATGCCCAAAGGATCACTTTCCACTGCCCCGAATTGATCAACTGGTGGATGCTACCTCGGGACATGAGTTGCTGAGCTTCATGGATGCTTATTCTGGCTACAATCAAATTAAAATGAAACCTGAAGACAGGGAGAGTACTTCTTTTATTACCCCTAGGGGAACTTATTGTTATAATGTTATGCCTTTTGGTTTGAAAAATGCAGGTGCGACATATCAGAGGCTGATGAACAAGGTCTTTGCTGAACAAATCAGTGACAACATTGAAGTCTATGTTGACGATATGCTGACAAAAAGCAAGAAAGTTGTCGATCATCTAGTTGACTTAAGCCAGACTTTTGATCAACTAGATAAATATCAAATGAAGTTGAACCTGACGAAGTGCATCTTTGGAGTACGAGAAGGCATGTTTCTCTGGTACATTGTCAATCAACGAGGCATTGAAGCAAATCCTGAAAAGATCAAAGATCTATTAGGGCTGCGATCTCCAACGAGGAAGAAGGAAGTACAGAGTCTCACAGGATGAGTAGCGGCACTCAACAGATTTGTGTCACGAGCAACTGATAGATGTCTCCCATTCTTCAAGACACTCAGAAAGACTTTTGAGTGGAATGATGAATGCGAGAAGGCTTTTCAAGACTTGAAGAAATACTTGGGAACACCTCCACTGTTGTCCAGGCCAGTGATGGGAGAAAAATTGTACTTGTACCTTGCAGTGTCCGAGAATGCAGTTAGCTCGGCGTTGATCAGAGTGGAGAATGGATTACAAAAGCCAATTTACTACATAAGTAAGGCCTTACGAGGAGCAGAGATCAGATATCCAAGGTTGGAGAAATTGGCACTGGCGCTGATTGAGGCGAGTAGGAGAATGAGGCCATATTTCCAGGCTCATACCATAGTAGTATATACTGATATGCCATTGAGGCAAGCCCTGCATAAGCCAGAAAAATCAGGAAGATTGACGTACTGGGCAATAGAACTCGGTGAATATGATATAGTCTATGAACCCAGACCATCGCTTAAAGGGCAAGTTATAGCAGATTTTATAGCAGAGTTCACCTATCCTGATAGCTCCGAGGAACAAAAGTTGCTCGCTGATCAACCTGTGGATGTTACAGGATCAACAAACATAAGCTCAGACCAATTTTGATTGGTAAAAGGGCGTGTGGATGTTACAGGATGTGATGCAGAGATAGTTATGAGGATTTCGGACGAGAAATGAGAGTTACTCGATGATCAACCTGTGGATGTTACAGGATCAACAAACACTAGCTCAGACCAACTCCGATTGGTAAAAGGGCTAGTGGATGTTACAAGATCATTAACTTCGGGCTCAAACCAACTCCGATTGGTAAAATGGCAAGGAGAAATGATCGACGAAGAGCAAGAAAAACCCGAGGAGGAAAGGAAGGAATAAATATTTCACCGAGGAACTCTAACTGATCAGAAATTTGAAGACGAGTTACCTATATGGAGACTATATGTAGATGGCTCATCTTGCACTGCAGGATGCGGCGCGAGGATAGTTTTGAGCACTCCGGATGAGGTCGATATGGAATACGCCTTGCGTTTCCAATTCAAAGCTTCCAACAATGAGGCTGAATATGAGGCCATGATTGCAGGACTTGGTTTAGCAAAAATTATGGAGGCGCAACAGGTCATTATTTTCAGTGATTCTCAATTGATCATAAACCAAATGATGGGAGTATATGAAGTTAGAAGAGAATTAATGATCAGATATCATGCAAAGGCAAAGGAGCTGGTGTCAGAATTTACTGCTATTCAGCTGGTCAGAATACCAAGAATGGAGAATGCGAGAGCAGACGCCCTAGCTCGACTAGCATCAGCTACTCGCACCGAGCTACGATGAACAATCCCAATTGAAGTGTTAGCTGGTCGGAGCAAAGATGAAGATCTGACGCTGAACTTTATCACCCTTGATTTAGGACCATCTTGGATGGATTCCATCAAGGCGTATATTGAGGAGGGAGAATTGCCAATTGACAAGCTCGCTGCTAAAAAGTTGAAGTTTAAAGCTGCTCGGTATGTACTAACTAATGGTGTTTTATATAGACGAGGAATTATGGCAGATTTGCAGAGATGTGTACATCCCTCCGAGGTGAAAGAATTAATTGAAGAGATCCACGAAGGGTCTTGTGGAGCACATGTAGCAGGTCGGACGCTTTTACAAAGGGTGATGATGCAAGGATACTACTGGCCGACGATGAGGGCTGATTGCATAGCCTACGCCAAGAAATGTGACAAGTGCCAGCGCTTTTCCTCCATCCGAAGAACTCCACAAGCATTGTTGACACCCATAACTTCCCCTTGGCCATTTGCCATGTGGGGAATTGATTTGGTTGGGCCACTGCCAACGACCCGAGGAAGGTTCAAGTATCTCATCGTCGTAGTGGATTATTTTACTAAATAGGTAGAAGCTGAGCCACTCATTGACATGACGTACGAGACGGTGTACCAATTTTTGTGGAAAAACATCATTTGTCAATATGGTCTACCTCATGCCTTCATCACAGACCATGGAACACAATTTGATAACGAGGAGTTTGCCGCCTATTGTCATCAATCAAATATTTTGAAGGTCCACTCAGCACCAGGCCATCCTCAAAGCAATGGACAAACTGAAGTGACAAACAGAACGCTGCTAAGTGGCTTGAAGAAAAGATTGGATGATGTAAAAGCAAACTAGATCAACGAGTTACAATCAATACTTTGGGCTTACCAAACTACTCCCCAAGTAGCAACTGGAGAATCACCATACATGCTGGCATTTGGAAGTGAAGTTGTCATACCTATCGAGTTGGGCCTTCCAACACACAGGGTACTGAATTTCAATTCCCCTGTCAACGACTTAATGAGAAGACTGGATTTAGACATGCTCGAGGAAGTTAGAGAAGAAGAAGCTATTAGAAATTTTGCTTAGCAGCAGTGAACAGCTCTGTTCTACAACAAAGGGGTGAAGAAGTGCGACCTGAAAGAAGGAGACTATGTGCTGAAGAAAGTAATTCAAAAGCACAATAAGCTAGAAGCAAACTGGCATGGACCATACCGAGTTACAAAAGTTGTTTGACCAGGAACTTATCGAATAGCAACTCTAGAGGGGGAGGAGTTCAAGAATGCATGGAATGCAAAGCACCTACGCAAGTATTATCAGTGATGTATATGTAACACAGTTCCATCATTATGAATAAAATGAAGATATTCTGCCAAAGTTCTTCCTATTGAAAATTTTGTCGAGGAATACTAGTGCTACACACTACTCGGCAAAGCTCAGACTGTTCATCAGCAAAATATTCCTAAAATGCCAACTTCGATTGGTTAGGAAACAAAATATTCCTAAAAAGGCCAACTTCGGTTGGTTAGGAAACAAAATATTCCTAAAAATACCAACTTCGGTTGGTTAGGAAACAAAATATTCCTAAAAATGCCAACTTCGGTTGGTTAGGAAACAAAATATTCCTAAAAATGCCAACTTCGGTTGGTTAGGAAACAAAATATTCCTAAAAATGCCAACCTGTTTGGCTAGGAAACGAAATATTCCTAAAAATGTCAACCTGTTTGGCTAGGAAACGAAATATTCCTAAAAATGCCAACCTGTTTGGCTAGGAAACAAAATATTCTCGCAAACGCCAACTTATGTTGGTCGAGAGGTAAGATTATTCCAGAAAGTGCAAAATCTACCAAGTATGGCTGGTCGGGGATAAAAACCCACTAACTATAGTTGGTCGACAAGAAGAATTTAACGACCTTGGTTGGTCGGACACATTTTATCCAAACTGTACCAAGTATGGCTGGTCGGGGATAAAAACCCACTAACTGTAGTTGATCAACAAGCATAAGTTAACAACCTTAGTTGGTTGGAAAAATTTTAAACAACATTTTTATACTCATTACTTTAATATTAAGTGATCGAGCAACAGTACTGATACTTGTAATATTTAATTATTATTGAGTTGGTTGACAAACAACACAATATTGTTATCTTTTTAACAGATATACGCAAATATAAAGTGTTTGATAACTACAAGACAATAGCAATCAAGATTTGCAAACAAAAATGAAAGTCTTTCATTGAATTCAAAATAAATTACATTGATAATGAGATTACAGTTACATTGACATGTACACTAACTATTACATCAAAAATTCCTATTCTACTGGTCTCTTCCCCTCTGTTTTTGACACAGGTTCCTCGCCAGCAGGCGGATCATTTAAAGACTAAGGAGAATTGATAAAGTTAAGATCCTTCAACATCCTGACATTCATCACGGATGGTCGATCTAAGAGATGCTCGGGATGAGATACCTCAATTTGAGAGTGACGATTGTAGTCACCGAGATACTTTGAAATTAAGTTCCGAGGAATGGCCCGAGCAAGGATCCACTCCATCTCCAAATTGTATGGTGGCACAAGCAAGTCGAGCAAGCCGGGATCATGGTAATCCCACAGATAATGACCTTGTTCGAGCTTCAACACACCTAAGGCATTTAGCCATCCTTGCTTGTAGCCCTCATTGTTGGCATTCTGGATACGATCATCCAAGTGGAATAGTGCTTCGTTGTATCCAGCCATCCAGAACTCCCTGGGCTGTTTGTGTAATTGATAGGTTAGCCTTTATAGCTGCTCGTGGAGATTCTTGATGAAAAGCTCCTTATTCTCCAAGACGGACTTCTGTGCAGAGAGCTGTTTTTCCAAGTCCCTAATTTTCTTTGACATGTCAGACAAAGCCTGGTTCTTCGCCATTAATTGGAAAGCTTGGTTCTCTAACGCAGACTGAGTTCTCTGTTTTTCGATAAGAACCCGAGCTGCTCTTCCTCGTCCCCGAGGAGCTCTTGCTCGACCGCGAGAAGATGTAGAGGTGCCAGAACTCTTCAAAGTCTCCAACTCGTCCCTCAACTTGGCATTCTCAACCTCTAGGAACGAGAATCCATCGTCGGTCACTGGGATCAAGGCACTGGAAGTGGAGGCTGCAGACTTCAATTGTGACAGCTCTTTTTGCAAGTTGTTGTTCTCTTGCTCCAGCAACTTGGCAATCTGTCTGCATTCCTCTACCTCACCCTTCAAAGTTCTCTCCCTCAGATCATACCCAGCAAAAAGCTTATCGTAGCCCTTGTCAGCCATGATCAGCTTGTACTTCTTTTCGTACCCCTCATGCAACAGGGCAGTTGATTCCTTGTATTGATTCTGAAGGTCTTCGAGGGTACACTGGAGATCCTCGATCATTTCATAGTAAGCCACATTATTGGCCACTGCTCGGTCAAGTAGACATTTCAGGTACTTATATGCTTTAACTGCCTGTTCTGAAGCATCATGACCAAGGATGTCGGCAACTTGTGCAGCACTCAAGTCTGTGTGATCAGCCTTAAAGTACTCATTGCACTGTTGCAGCAACTTTGTATCATGGGTAGATAGCAGATCCATCCTGGCCAGAA
Source organism: Sambucus nigra (assembly GCA_949130495.1). Lineage (NCBI taxonomy): Eukaryota > Viridiplantae > Streptophyta > Magnoliopsida > Dipsacales > Adoxaceae > Sambucus > Sambucus nigra. The sequence continues at coordinate 229,034,028 of OX422222.1, read as the reverse complement.
ACTAGCAGAGAAAGAAAAGAAATCATCAATAAGAAGAATAAGCAGAGTATGAATGAAAGATAGACAACCGTATGCAAGAAGTTCAAATTGTAATAGATCATAATTCAGAGTTACAAGTTCTGGATTACATTTGACAAAAGAAGAAATATATAAAGATAAGCCCGAATAACACTACACCTTTTCCTTATCTCCCAAAACCTTCTTGGGAGGATGGGAAGAGGAAGCAGGTTGCTCGAAGGGAACTGTGGGTTGTTCGGAGAGCACCAGTTATTGCTCGAAAGAAGAAATGATTTGCTGATCTTCATCGGCAGTAGGCTGAATGGCTAGGACATGATCTCCTATCACCATCGAAGATCCTTCAGAGGTAGCTTCGTCCTCTTCTAATTATTCTGGAGTTGGAGGGGGACCAGGGATATGTCTCTGGAAGAGCTCGGATGACTCGTAGACCTTCATTTCCTGAAGGGAAGCAACCCATCCATCTCTAAAATACTTTAGACTGCCATAGTCCACTTGAGATACCATGGCAGCCAACCCCTTATCCCACCCCTTGTCCCAGCCAGAGCTGAAGGACTTCTTCACAGCAGCTTTCCTCTTGACCTTCTCCAAGGCAAGCTTCTCGGACAATAAGTTCTCAGCAGCTTTCAATTTATTTTCTGCCTCGTCCTTCTGCCGACCTACTTCTTGAAGCTGGCCCAACCTCTCCTCGGCAGCCTTGAGTTTATTTTCCAACTCTCCTGCAGCTTTGAGCTTCTCTTCCAGCTCTTTATTTACCTTCTCCAAGGCATTCTTTTTCTTCTCCAACTCCTTGGAGGCATCAACAATTAGAGCTTTTTCTTGCTCGGAGGAGGCAAGTTTCTTCTCCCAGACAGCTTTGTCATCAGCATATTTTTGGCGAGAATCTACCAAAGACTTGGTAGCTTCTTCCAGAGCTCCCTCCACACTAGACGAGGAGCAAGAAGCCTTAATCGCTTCATCCTTCTTCAGGATTATATTAAAGTAGCTCGTCAACTGTGAACAGAAAAAGAAAGCAAGTTAGAAACAGAAATGACAAAGGAAATATGAGAAACTCTAAGTAAAGAGACTTACAGAAGCAAGGTGACGAGCAGCTAGTGAGGTAACCATATCCCGAGTAAGGATTTCTTCAGTACCTTGAACCTTAGGAATGATCAAGGACTTTACCGAGCTCATGTCAGAGCTCGGGGGAATAAAAGTGGGAACTCCAGTCCCAGCAGCTGGGGGCTGAATAATGGTGTCAGCCAAATTGACCGAGGAGCTATTCTTCAGCCTCCTCGGGGGAACAGGTACAGATTCAACCAAGGAAGAACCCTTGGTCGGTGATATCACAATCACCTCTCCAAGAGCAGCAGACCTGCTCGGAGCCACTGCGGGTTTCTCGACAACTTTAACAGGTGTAGCGGGAGGAGCTGCATCAATCCTCTTCGTCCCCTCCCTTGGGAAATCAATCCTACTCCTTTTTACCTCCCTAGAACCGGAGGCAGTTTTCTCAAACAGAGCAGGAGGTCTTCTCTTCTTCATCCTTTCACTTAAAGGAATATGGGATTCAGGCGATGAGCTTGTGGAAGCTGGAACTGGCTCTGATTCACTTATCACTGGATGAGCAGTGAAAGAAGTAGTGTAGCTCTTATACTGGAGCAGATACGAAGTTGATCTGATGTGTTCGTCGGCAACACTTTGATGCAGACTCCAGATAAGTTTCAAATGCCTTATATTGACATCTGTTTCTTTTGGGCACTTTCTTTTGTTATTAACTGCAAATAGATAAACATTGTTATCAATGGCACATTTTATCAAACACAAAAGAAACACGATTTCAAAATAAAATAAAATAAAAATAACCTATCCCCTTGCCATAAGGAGGGCATCTGGGACCTTGGTAAACCTCATCTCCAGCTAATGGAGGGTGTTGCCAATTTTTTATGACAACCCCATGCTCAAAATAATCCCTATTGGCATCAGGGAGATTGACTACGAAGGCACTGTTTAAAAATCTAGTTTTTAAATAAAAAATATTATCATTAACTGCCCATCTGTAGCAGAACATGATTTCTGGGATTCCTATGCGAGTTCCATGCACTTGATTTAATCTATGCACCCCATTAACTATTCTCCATGTGTTGGGGGCTATTCGTGCAGGAACAACATCGAAATACTGACAGAATTCCAGACACAAGAAATTGGGTGGAAAAGAAAATCCACATTCAGCAAAAAAGAGACTGGGGAACCAATGTCCATCAGCCAAATTGAAATAATCAGAAGGCTCAGAAAGTTTTTCCAAGACAACCCAAGAGGGGATGGAGAAATCAGAACGAAACTTCTCAAGAGACTCAACAAGGTAAACCATGGTGAATAAAGAAATGAAGAAGAAGGAAGAAGATCTTACAGAAAAAGAGTAGAGCTGTTGACAACGAACGACGGAAAAGATGAACGCACAAGAGAATAGGAAGAGGCGACGTAAAACTCGAAGATAAAAATTTGAAAGGTAGAAGATGATGGGAGCGTCTGTGAAGTTTAAATACCTTGCCTTGGGAAATGGTGAAGTAATGATTATAAAAAAGGATGATTACGTTACCGACGGCTAAAAAGATGAAAAGTAGCGCGGGAATCAAAGCGGACAACAGCGGCTAAAAAGAGGAAAAGTGGCACGGTAATCGAAGCGGAGAACAGCGGCTAAGAAGATGAAAAGTAACGCGGGAATCAAAGAACGCAAAAAAGTCCAAAAAAGCATGATTCTACGAATTGGGAAGGAGAAATAAATACAAGGGAAACGCTCCTAAAAATCAGGAAGACTATTTAAAGCTACCATATTCCAAGAAAGAATATTCCATACTCCTCAAATTTCGAACTATGAAACAATGGGAGCTTCTGTTGATACCAAAATTAATCTACTGACATGGACCAATCATATGAAGACACGTGGCTATCTACATGGCAACAACAAGCACTTCCGAGGAACCCACTCGCTCCGAGGAATAAGACTACAAAGAGGAAGACTAGTTCCCCGAGAAACTCACAAGCTCCGAGGAACAATGCCTCTCCGAGGAACTCTTAAATACCGAGAAGCTTAGGCGGTCTGAGCTGCACCTCGAAGCAGGCTACCAACAGTTTAACTGATTCATTAAATGCTTATCATTTGGACGCGCACGCAAAGAGGGCATTAATTGTATTACCCTTTCATATGTATATCATTTAATGTATTACCCTTTTACATTACAGCCTCAGGGCTATACATACATTGTATAATCCTCATTGTAAAGGACCCCCCCCAGACCGAAATTTCTTGAGATAATTTGTAATCGAGAATTCCCATACAAACAGCAATACCAAAACAGTGGGCGTAGGCCATTCTTATAAGGCTGAACCACTTTAAAATTCTTTGTCTCATTTATTTATCTGTGATTGAATTATTAGAGTGATCTAATTTTTTACATCAACAGATATCATCGAAAGTTTTTTAATAATATATTTTTTTTGTCAAACAAACTTATATCTTAAAAGATATTGAAACCTAAAGGTTGTACACAACTAACAATATAAGAGATAAGGGAAAGGGTGTCCTTATTTTATTCTTGATAAAAAATTAATCTTCTTGACAATATTTTTAGCATGTTGGTTTAATTGCAATTTCATAGGTGAATGAATATATATAAATATATATTATATTTGGTGTTACCTCGTTGTCACATCGTTAGAGTTTGAGAAATCTATACCAATTTACACTACAATATTCATTTATATCCTTTCACTTTGAATATTAACATTTCTTGCCATGGATCATATAATTATAGCTTCGTTTCTCTATATATATTACTGTTTAGAATGGTAAGCAATTTTTCACTGGAAATGATAAAAGAAGCCAAAGCAAAGGTCAAACATTAAGACAAAGAAAATTGCTCGAGGTTAGATGATGATGATGATGATGATATTATTATAGATAACTTTTACAAATTAAAAGAACGTAAACCAAAACTTAAGATGCCAAACTTTACCCGGTAGATGGAGTTATTTTTTTATTGATTTTGTGTGTAATGGAGATTTATGCGACATATTGACACATAATTGGGTCATCCTTTTGTAACTTTTTGTCTCAATGGTGTTTACATTAATGACAATCCATATGTAAAGAATGTTTGGCTTAATCTTTCATTGACTTCACTAATTTATTTATATCATGAGTTAGATATAATAGCTTTAATATCCATAGAAACCAATTACATACTTTGAACTTTCTTATTAAAAAAATTGTACTTAAGAATTTGGCCCCAATATCGAAATCCTAAATTCGTCACTAATCTTGGTCAAGTGGATTATGAGTATGAAAGTGGATTACATATTCCATCGCAAATCTGAATGGCCCCAAATACTATCACATATCATACATATCAAGAGACATAAACTAAATGAGGGTATGCTGAAAACGAAATTAAGAGACAGAAAATGAGAGTTTTGTTAAAAAAAAGGGTGAGCATACCTTATCTTTGTGTCATCTCTTCATATGCTGAAAATGAGGTTATATCTACTTCTTATAACTACTAAAAACAATGGTGAGTTTTGTTGTGTGGGAGGTAGAGAGGCGGGAGGGAGAGGCACGAGAGAGAGTTGGAGAGTGGTTTGGAAGTTGGGGAAAATATCCCGCCTGACTTCCTTATCTATTTTTCTCTTTTTTTTAATGACTTTTGCATAGAATTTCAAATATATTGCAATATTTTTTCTCTCCGTGTAACGATTTTTGTCCGTTACAAATTTACAACTGACAAAATTCGTTACAAATAGGAAAAAAAATAGTTACAAATTCCTTATTTTTGTGTAGTGATTGTGCACCCCATGCATGCACTAGGCGTGTGTAGTATGAACTAGACAATGGGTAATAGCCACCTGTCACCTGGGCAGGTATGTCATGATGAAGAAATATTCCTCCCACGTGCACATATGATATGACTGTAACTGCCTATCCACGTGAAATGATTATGCTGGAACGTTGTCTTGTATGTGGTAGAGAGGTCATCCAGAAGTGTCTCAGCTCGGTCGAGTATGAGACCCATAGGGTCTTGTTCAAACATAGTCTGGAGAGTGTGGTCTCAGCCGAGTAGACGTCAGGTCGAAATGGGGTCTTGGCTATCAGGTGTACCAAACGAGATGTGTGAGAGAGCACCTGACTGGTAGAAGGTCTCGGACTAAAATAATGGACGAAGCCGAGACAGTTGAATGTGGACTCCTTATTATAAGCATACTTTGTTAGGGCGGATAGGCCGAATATGAGCTATGCCCTGACGAGGTTACACTTGGTCATATTAATCACTCCCTAGCCCTTAGTATCCAATATTAGAAGGAGGCTGAGGGCTAATATTGTCTGAAAACGAGAAGCTTGATGAGATGCTCTGACTAATGGATGAAAAATCCTTGTAATGTCATATCTGATTTGATAATGGTCATTGATCAAGCGTGAACCGTGCATCGTGTAATACGCAAATCGTTGTTATCGGTTTGGTGACTCAATGCAAAAAAACCGAAACTACAACTACACTTGACAAGCAAGCACAGCGGTAAGTCGGGTATCATAAGAAATCCACAGGGAGTGATTGAATTTCAGATTTTAATTGTTTTGCTACTCCAAAAATAAAAGTGTAAAAGGTGATAGGGTGGAAATGGTGAAAAGGGAAAAATAAGAAGTTAACGCTAAATTACAACTAATTAAAATAAGAGTCGAGATTGTGTACCAGTCATGGGCTAAACAATTAATAATTAGAATTTTGATTTGAAAACATTTAACCGAGCATTTTTAGTTAATTATAAACATGAGGCAAGAAGAAATTAAACTCAAAGTTGCGAGATAAAACATTCAATTAAAAATGGTCACACGCGGATTAAATTCGGGTTATCGCTATAAACACTAACGTTGAGTGACAAAGAAAGTTAAATGCATAATAAATCGATTTTAATATGCGAGGTTTCAATTAAATGTAATTTTACACAAAACCTAATTTTCGGAGCTCAAACTCATTAATGGCTGAACACAACCTCGACCCTATTTATCTAAGCACTAAGTATGGAAATAAACTAAATTACACTAATTAACTAAGGAAATAAATAAATAAACTAATTAACTAATTAACAAATCATGAAAATCTAATTAAAAAAGCAAGAAATGAAGGAAAAATAACTATATTAATGGAGAGGAAGATTAATAGTAACTTATACAACTCAAATGGAGCAAACCCTAGGAGAGATAAGCCAAACTCGAATCCCCCTCTCATACAAACCCTAAAAACTATCTAAAAATGAACGATAAATGGTTTCCCCAACTTAACACAATGTTCTTATACATATACCCAACCAAAAACCAACTTAAAAAATGAAATTTGCGGACTTTCCTCCGAATCGATTCGCACCTGACAGTCTTGAATTCTCTGCTTTGTCCATCTTTATAGAAAATATCGTAACTTCTTCGTTATAACTCGGAATTAGGCACAGTCATAGGATACACGAATATCACTCAGAGGGATACAACTGACAAAAGACATTAGGCCAAAAAACCAAATTATGAAATGATTAAAATTCCCTTGAATGTGACCTTGTGTGTGATTTTGAAGATAAAACCATCCTAAAAAATGCCATAAATCCCTCATTACACATTGGAATCATGCACCGTCGACGAATACATGAAGAGAAATCAAAGGTATTCAACTTTCGTGAAGAGTTAGGGATTAAAATTCGAATTATGAAATTACTAAAATGCCCCCGAAGCTTCAATAATCAGTAGAATTTTTCCGAAAAGCGACAAAACTTCACACTAAGCACTGAAATACCTACAAAAGCTAAATTATACCGCATATAGAATGTTAACATATAAAACAGAGGTTGTCTGGATAACGACATACAATATCCGTGATGACTCTGTAATGACCCCACTTTTATATGTTCATATATAGCCTATTTTAAATGTTTTATAATTACATATGAGATATGGACAATGTGTTATTATGGTACATAATGTTAATTTATTATTACTACAAACATAAAATTTTAAAGTTCTCAGTAGGAATGTTCATATGTGAGTGTTTTGACCATTATAATATAACAATTGAGTTGAGGTAAAAACTAAAAGTTGTATATATATGAATTAGGTTTATAACAAAATAAACAGTGTATTAACCGGAGGTCCGAGCAAGAAGTTATGCCGAAATTACGAAATAAGGGCAAATATGTCCATCCTTTTAAGTTGTATTTTGTCCTATTACCACACTGTGTGTTATATTTTGATTGGATTGGAAGGGGAGGATGGTTTGGCCAACATAAAAACTTTGAAATAACATCATTCTTCATCAAAATTGATTAAATCAAAGTCTTATGGCGTATCCTAAGCTAAATGATAAGTTTTACGGTAGAAAATATAAATTTATGAAACTTTAGGGACTTGATTTTAAATAAAGAAAGTTTCAGGGACTAAAATGAATATATAAAAGGACCATTTTGTAAATAAAATATTTTCAAGGACCTCTAAAAAATATTGAAAATGTATGGTGTAAAATTACTAAAATACCCTTCATGTGTAAAATGACCCTTATACCCTTAATAACTTTACACCTTGTGCTTGACACCTCGTGCTTGGTTTTAACAAATACATCGTGCACGTGTCGCTTGTAAAAGAAAGGACAAAATACATGTCATGCAATTAGAAAAGGCTATAACACGTGTTGCCATTTGGTGAAATAAAGAATGCAAGACAACCCCGTTACGCGACACGTCAATGTTGACTCACCAAAATGGAAGCTTAGTCACCAGACACGTGTCAACTCCTAAATAACTTTGAGAAACTATAAATAGAATCTTAGGATCAGTTCTTACACGAAATTCATTCCAAATATCAAAAATAAATAGTGAGAGAAAGTGTGAGGAAGTTTAAGAAGAAGTTTGGTCTTAAGATCAACGAGCGATCCAAGACTCTGTATCTATAACTTCGGATTTATGTTCTAGGTGAGTACTTTATGACATTCCTTGCGTATTTTGATTATATGATATTATGAAATTTAAATATATTTTTTGAAATGCTTTTATTATAAAAATACATCTGATACCGATGATTCCGTCATTTGTTATATATGTATATCTCTCGATATATACATCTGATTTGAATTCTGAAATTGTTGATTCGGCCTATGGAAAATCTCTTACCATCTTGGCCTTGACTACCGGGTGGAAATATTTGGGTGGTACCTTCCTAGCTAGTTTATCGCTGGTGTGCCCTAAATAAGGCGTTGTTCTAGAGATCATGATTTTCTATATGTGTTGTTAACAGGTGGAAATATTTGGTAACACTATTTGTTTATCTGGGTATTAGAGCGTACATGGCCATCAAAATAAAATTGAATAATTAACATATTTCTCAATTGTTTTATTTGTTCTATTCTGAACTCTTTATTCTGAAAATATATACTGTCAGTTAACTTTATATATTTTACTGCAAATTCTTGTCCATATATGTATATGCCTTCTGTTGTAAATTGAATAGGTATCAATTTTCTGTAAAATCATGGAATGTATGGAGATTAAATCTCATTCGGATTCTAGTTGATGTTGAATAAATAACAACTTTTCAGGAAATAAGTAGGTTCGCGGAGGGAACGAGAAAGGACTGTGTTGAATATTCACCTTTTAGAGCTCTTTTTGTTATTATGTTTGTTTTATCATTTAGAGCATGTTTGGATCTCTTGTAATAAGTTTTTAAATTTTGTCTTAAGTTATAATTCATCGTTACTTTTAATATAAATGAAGTTTCCTTTAAAAAGCTCTTATGGCATAATTCATTTACTTTCAGTATTTTACGTTTCATAACCATGTGATTGTATTTCCGTTGCAGTTATTTAAGGAAATAATTTAAGTCAGAATATATGTTGCCTTAGTGTCATGTCAAGACACTCGTTCTCTACTACTAATTTGGTTTGGGGTCGTGACAGAGGTGGTATCAAAGCATAGGTTATGAACCCGTAGACTACTAAACATAAGTTTTGAACGTTATCGAATTTAAGTTTCCATACATGGGATATAGGATTAAATATTCGACTTATGTGATAACCATTCATATGCAATCTTGAGATAGTATAATATGTTTTATGTTTTCCCATGACTGTAGAGAATAACCAAGCCAAGATCAACTACGAGAACAAATGGTTCAAGTATTGGAAGGACTGAAATGTGCATACAAGGCGATTGAGAGTCTAGCAAAGATTGTGGAGCATCAGGTGAATAATGGAGCACCAAGGAATCTTGAACTAACTAGATGTACCATTAAGCTTTTCAAGAAGTTGAATCCGCATTATTTTAAAGGTACTCCTAACCCCGCTGAAGCAGAAAGTTAGGTTATGCAGATGGAAAAGATGCTCGATGTTCTTAAATGTACCAATAAATAAAGGGTTTCATTTGCAACATTTATATTAGAAGGTGAAGCCAAACATTGGTGGAGAATGAATAAGAGAATACACGAGGAGAGGAATACTTGCATAGGTTAGAATGACTTCTTGGTGATCCTTTATGAGAAATATTTCCCAGAAACGGTGAAAGATGAAATGGCAGCTGAGTTCATGAGTCTAGTGCAAGGGAATATGACGGTTAGTCAATACGAGTCCAAGTTTATCGAGTTATCCCATTTTGCACCTTCTGTTGTGATAACTGATGTTTTAAAAGCCAAAAAGTTTGAACGTGGGTTAAGGTTGAGTATTCGTAGTTGAATTTCCATCATGAAGTTGACATCATATAGTGACGTCGTGGCTAGGTCTATGATAGCTGAAAGGGATGGCGAGGAGTACAATAGAATAAAAGATGGTAAGAGGAAGTTTAGGGAACAAATAAGGAGGAACCCAAACAATAGAAATAATTTTAGGAGTACATCCAATGTTGGGGGAGCAAGTGATAATAAACAGTTTAATAACAAGATATGTCAGCGATGTGGGAAGATGCATGGAGGATGACCTTGTTATAAGGATACGAGAGCTTGTTTTAGATGTGGACAAAAAAGACATCAGATAAAAGACTGCCTAACCCCAGCAAGGGTTTCTGTACAACCTTTAGGAAAAAAGAAGGATCAAGGCAGACAGGGTAGAGTTTTTGCACTTTCTGATGCCCAAGCTTCTAACGCAGTAGTGTCAGTTACACTTTCTATATGTGCACAACCTTTTCAAGTTTTAATAGATCCTGGTTCTACCCATTCATTTGTGTCTGTGCATTTTGTTAATCGTTTTCCTAATATGCCCGAACCCTTGAATCATAGCATGCACGTTTCTACTCCTTCAGGTGAGTTATTGACTGGAACATTAGTATATAAGTCTTGCCCTATAGATGTTAGTAGTCATAAACTATTCATCGATTTGATAATTTTAGACATAAGAGATTTTAAAGTCATTTTAGGGATGGATTGATTAGCATCATACCATGATAAGGTAGATTCTTTTGAGAATAGAGTTACTTTTAAAATTCCTAACCAACCAGAATTCAGTTTTAAAGGAACTGGCATCCTATCTCCCATGCGTATTATCTCTACAATGCAAGTGTTGATACCAATTTTAGTCTGCTGACATGGCACAATGAAGTGGAGACACGTATCAATCTACATGGCACTAACAAACATTTCTGAACAATACCTTGACTTCGAGGAACTCAATTTCCCCGACCAACTCAGATACTCCGAGCAGTAGGTGCTCACCGAGGAACTTTACTGCACCGAGCAACTCATGGATACCGAGATACTTAGGCAGTCCGAGCAGCTTAGGCGGTCCGAGTTGCACCTCGATCAGAGCATTTATTATCAGACAATTAAGAGGATTAAATGCGCATTAAATGCTGATTATTATCATACGGATGTATACGCTTGTTGAACAGCTATGTATTACTCATTCACATGTACAGCCTCATGGCTATAAATACATTGTATCATCCTCATTGTAGGGGGACCGGAATTTCTTGAGATAAACCCTACTTCGAGAATTCCCAAACAGTCAATAATAACACAAACAGTGGACGTAGGCCATTCGTTCAAGGCTGAACCACTCTAAAATCTCTTGTCTTATTTATTTTTTATCTGTGATTAAACAATTAGAGATAATCTAATTTTTTACATCAACAGATTGGCGCCGTTTGTGGGAAACTACTATAATTTTTATTTTTCACCGAAAATAATTCCTCATCAATGGCTAACAATCCTGAATCCAGCAATCGAAATGCTGGAAACCCCCCAAATCCATCCGCTCCTCCAAATATCCAAGATCTGGATGGAATCATGGCCAGTTTGGCTCAAGGCCAGACAGCCATGCAGGAAACAATGCGACAACTTATGCAAACTATCCAAGGTGGAGCATCAACCTATTCAGGACAACGAAGTGGTCAAAGAAATACTCATTTACTTTCTTCACGCATTAGGCTAAGCGATTCATATCGCACTGATAAATCTGAAGATTTTTCTTATCAACCGGGTCGAACTTCGTCAGTACGAGCCACAAATACTGAACAACACATCACTCTCTCTCCGGAAAGGACCAATGCACTGGAAAGACTGAGTAGGGTCTCTCCTTTTGATCGATTGGGCCCTAGGAAGAATAAAAGTCCTCCTAAGTCTATGTCGAGAAACTTTCGACGTCCATTTGATTTAAGAGAGGGTTCTGCCCAATCACAACCAGCTGCTCGACAAGATAGATCCCAAAAAGCCACATCCACGCGATCAGTTGCTCGAACCAACAGGCCCGATGAAGGAAATGATGCATGGAAAGGCTCTATTCAGTGGCTGGAGGATAGATTAGGGGAAATGGCCAAGGCCAAGAATCCTCTACAAAGAACTTTTGTCCAAGGGACACCTTTTGTCCAAACAATTGTGGATTTTCCCACACCATCAAAGTTCAAAGCACCTGTTGTGACTCCTAAATATGATGGAAAAACTGATCTTGTCCTTCATATAGAGCAATACCAAGCTCCTGCCGATATCTATGCTGTGCCAGATGAGATGAGATGCAGGGAATTCTCGGGAACTCTTACAAGATCTGCTCAAATATGGTACAATAATCTTCCTCGGGGTAAGATTTCAACTTTCTTTCAACTGGCCGAGCTCTTCATTGGAAACTTCTATTTTGGAGCAAAACATGTTAAATGAGTAGCACACTTGTTAAGTATTAGACAAAAGGCAAGTGAGAGCACTAGGGATTATATAACTCATTTCAATAACGAGAAACTCGAAGTTATTGATTACGAGGAAAAAATAGCGATTACTGCTCTGATGAGTGGGATGTTGCCCAACAAGTTATACTACACTTTGGATAAAGATCCACCCAGAACATGTCAGAATTGATGGCAAAAGCGGCCAAGATCATGAATGCCGAGGAGGCTATAGCTGCAAAGAAGAATATGGATACCAAAGAAACTAAGGTGGAGGGTGATAAGGCCAAAAAGAAAGAACATAAAAACAATGGTGGTGACAAGCACTCAAAAATAAAGCCATCATGGGAGGTATTAAAGAAATTTGAAAATTATACTCCTTTGAAGGTAGACATCAACCATGTTCTAGAAGAAATCAAGAACAGCGAGGAGTTAAACTGGCCAGAGAAAATGAAGTCAGACCCTGACAAGAGGAATAAGGCCAAATATTGCGAGTTCCACAAGGATCATGGCCACATGACCAAAAATTGCATAGCTCTTCAGAATGAGATCGAGGCACTCATTAGACGAGGAAAACTGGCAAAGTATGTTGATCGTAGAAATGAAAGAAGAAACAACAACCGAGCAAGAGAGAGATCTAGATCTCCTCGTCGAGCAGAGGAGAACAAGAAAAGAGGCCATGAAGATGATCCAGAAGGCGACCCCGATCTTCCCAAAAGACCAAGGCAGCCAGAACGTGAGGTATTTTTAATACGTTTTGGATCATTTGATTATAATGTTATTACAGGTGGAGATGCAGGAGGTGGATACCTTACTGCAGAAAGAAAAGCTTACCTCAATGAGGCTCAAGCCTGTTCATATATTCAACGAATAAACTTGGCTGAAGATGATCGCCCGAAGAAGGTCAACAAAGAAAAACTGGTCATCAGTTTCTCAAAAAATTACCTCGCAGGTGTGATGTATCCTCATGATGACCCATTGGTGATCAAAATGAGAATGAAGGAAGTGATGATCTCGAGAGTACTGGTTGATAATGGTAGCTCGGCTGATATTATGTTTTACTCGTGCTTCGACAGCTTAAATCTAAAGTTGTCTCAGTTGGAGCCTTATCATAGGCCCCTCCTCGGTTTTGCTGGCGAGAAAGTTTTTCCCCTTGGGACGATCAAGTTGGATATGTTCATTGGTACATGGCCTGCTTGTCGAATAGAAAAAGTACGCTTCTTCGTGATGGATAAGAATGTTCAATCAGCCTACAATATCATCATGGGATGGGTAGGATTGAAGAAGTTTGAAGCAGTACCATCTACGGTACATCAATGCCTAAAATTTCCAACCAATTTTGGAGTAGGAGTTGTGAAGGGTGATCAAAAAGTAGCTCGGGAATGCTACTATTTAGGGGTGCACATCGAAACCGAAAATTCGATAACCCGAACCAAATCGACTGCATTGGTTCGGTTTGGATCAGTTGTTTTGCTCAATGGTTCGGTTCCGGTTTGAAAAAAAAACTGATACATCGGTTTGGTTCTCGGTTCCGGGGTAAAAAAATCCAATCCGATATGAAAACCGATCCGATCCGAACCAATCCGGGATCGAACCGATTTATAATTACATATATATATTTATTTAATATATTTAACACTTGTAATATATATTTTTATGATTATTTGAGTTTTTAACTTAAGTTATTGAGGTCAAAATTAATTTTGACCTTAAAAAAATTAGTTATGAAACACATTAATCTTGAAAAAAATTAGTTATGAAATATGATTTTGGAATCGAAAACCGATCCGATCCAATCTGGGAACCGCTGGTTCGGTTTGGTTCGGTTCTGTATAAATGTCGGTTCAGTTCCGGTTCCAAAAATTTAGAACCGACCCAGGTCGGTTCGGTTCTAGGATTAGTACCAAAACTGATCCAAACCGAACCGTGTGCACCCCTACTACTATTCATCTGTCGAACAGGAGGAACTAGAGGAATCTAGGAAAAAGACTACTACCTATCAGGTGGATAAGGGTGCAGAAATTGAAACATTGGATCCTAGAGACGAGTCGCAACTCGTGAAAGGTCAGGTGGTTGAAGCTACTGAAAACATCATTCTGGACAACGAGCACCCTGAACGAACAACTCAGATAGGTTCGTCGTTAGATGCCTCATCAAAATAGGAGTTGATAGTTTTCTTAAAAAGCAGAAAACAAACTTTTGCTTGGAGTCATGAAGAATACCCGGAATAGACCCAAATTTCTTATGTCACGAGCTCAATGTGAATAAGGAAATCAAGCTAGTGAAGCAAAGAAGAAGAGTGTTCAGCCCCGAGAAGAACCAAGCTATACAGGAGGAGGTCAAGAAGCTCCAAAAAGCTTGCTTTATTGAAGATGTTAAATATCCAGACTGGTTAGCAAATGTAGTAATGGTGAAAAAGAAGAACAACAAATGGAGGATGTGTGTAGACTTCACCGACCTTAACAAGGCATGTCCAAAGGACCATTTTCCCTTGCCCCGAATTGATCAACTAGTGGATGCTACCTCGGGACACGAGCTATTGAGCTTCATGGATGCTTATTCTGGTTACAACCAGATTAAAATGAAACCTGAAGACAGGGAAAGTACCTCTTTCATTACCCCTAGGGGAACTTATTATTATAATGTTATGCCTTTTGGTTTGAAAAATGCAGGTGCGACATATCAGCGGTTGATGAACAAGGTGTTTGCAGAACAAATAAGTCGCAATATGGAAGTCTATGTTGATGATATGCTGACAAAGAGCAAGAAAGTTGCTGACCATCTAGTTGACTTAGGCCAGACCTTTGATCAATTGGATAAATATCAAATGAAATTGAACCCGACCAAGTGCATATTTGGAGTACGAGAAGGCATGTTTCTCGGGTACATTGTCAATCAATGAGGCATTGAAGCAAACCCTGAAAAGATCAAAGCTCTGTTAGGGTTGCGATCTCCAACGACGAAGAAAGAAGTGCAAAGTCTTACAGGGCGAGTAGCAGCACTTAACAGATTTGTATCGCGAGCAACTGATATCCATTCTTCAAAACGCTCCGAAAGACTTTTGAATGGAATAAAGAATGCGAGAAAGCTTTTCAAGAATTGAAGAAATATTTGGGAGCACCTCCATTGTTGTCCAGACCAGTAATGGGAGAAAGGTTGTACTTGTATCTGGCAGTTTCAGAAAATTCAGTTAGCTCGGCATTAATAAGAGTAGAGGATGGAGTACAAAAACCAATTTATTACACTAGTAAAGCCTTCCGAGGAGCAGAGATCAGATATCCAAAGCTGGAAAAGTTGGCACTGGCGCTGATCGAAGTGAGTAGAAGAATGAAGCCATATTTCTAGGCTCATACCATAGTCATATATACCGATATGCCGTTGAGGCAAGCTCTTCATAAACCAGAAAAAATCAGGTAGATTGATGTATTGGGCAATAGAACTCGGTGAATATGATATAATTTATGAGCCTAGATCGTCACTGAAAGGGCAAGCAGTATCAGATTTTATAGCAGAGTTCACTTATCCTGATACCCCCGAGGAGCAAAAGCTGAGAACCGACCAACTTGTGGATGTTACAGGGTCATCAAATTTAAACTCCGATCAACTTAAGTTGGTCGGAGAGCAAGAGGAGAAGGTCGACGAGCAGCGAGGTGTGGTAGAAATGGAGATAAAGGAGC
The DNA here is from genome assembly GCA_949130495.1 of Sambucus nigra. Classification (NCBI taxonomy): domain Eukaryota; kingdom Viridiplantae; phylum Streptophyta; class Magnoliopsida; order Dipsacales; family Adoxaceae; genus Sambucus; species Sambucus nigra. Next base: position 229,018,198 of record OX422222.1, on the reverse strand, counting down.
AATAAATATTCCATCGAGGAACTTTGTCTAATAAGAAGTTTGACGACGAAATACCTGTATGGAACCTATATGTGGATGGCTCATCATGCACCTCGGGTAGTGGAGCTGGGGTTGTATTGAAAAGTCCAAACGAGATCGATATAGAATATGCTCTGCGCTTTCAATTTCAAGCTTCTAATAATGAGGCCGAATATGAAGCGATGATTATAGGTCTTAGTCTAGCAAAAATTATGAAGGCAGAGTAGGTAATCGTATGCAGTGACTCACAGTTAATTGTAAACCAAATGCTTGGTGTATATACAGCAAAAGGAGAGTTGATGATTAAGTACCATGCAAAGGCAATGGAATTGGTATCGGAATTTGTTACTGTTCAACTGGTCAGAATACCAAGAATGGAGAATGCAAGAGCATACGCTTTAGCTCGATTAGCATCGGCTACTCGTACCGAGCTACGAAGAATAATCCCAATTGAAGTTCTAGCTGGTCGGAGCATAGATGAAGATCTGACAATGAATTTTATTACCCTTGATTTAGGGCCATCTTGGATGGATCCCATCAGGGCATATATTGAGGAAGGAGAATTACCGATTGACAAACTCGAAGCCAAGAAATTAAAGTTTAAAGCTGCTTATTATGTACTAACTAATGGTATTCTATACAGACGAGGAATCATAGATGGCTTGCAGAGGTGTGTACATCCCGCCAAGGTGAAGGATTTGATTGAAGAAGTCCATGAAGGGTCTTATGGAGCCCATGTAGCAGGTCGGACACTTCTGCAAAGAATAATGACGCAAGGATACTACTGGCCAATGATGAGGGCTGCTTGTATAGCCTATGCCAAGAAATGTGACAAGTGTCAGCGCTTCTCATCCATCCGAAGAACTCCCTAAGCATTGTTGACACCCATTACTTCCCCTTGGTCATTTTCCATGTGGGGAATTAACTTGGTCGGGCCACTTCCAATGACTAGAGGAAGATTTAAATATCTCGTCGTCGCAGTGGATTATTTTACTAAGTGGGTAGAAGCCGAGCCTCTTGTCGACATGACATACGAAAAGGTGTACCAATTTATTTTGAAAAACATCATTTGTAGATATGGTCTTCCCCACGCATTCATCACCGACCGTGGAACACCATTTGACAATGAGGAGTTCGCTGCCTATTGTCATCAGTCAAATATCTTGAAAATCCACTCGGCACCAGGCCGTCCCCAAAGCAATGGACAAACTGAGGTGACAAACAGAACACTGCTAAATGGCTTGAAGAAAAGATTGAATGACGCGAAAGCAAACTGGATCAACGAGCTACATTTAGTACTATGGGCTTATCGTACTACCCCCCCGAGCAGCAACTGGAGAATCTCCATATATGCTGGCATTTGGAAGTGAAGTTGTTATACCTGCCGAGTTGGGCCTCCCAACACATCGAGTGCTGAACTTCAATTCCCCTGTCAGCGATTTTAATGAGAAGGTTAGACTTGGACATGCTCGAGGAAGTTAGAGAAGAAGAAGCCATCAGGAATGTTGCTTACCAGCAACGAACAGCTTTGTTCTACAACAAGAGAGTGAAGAAGTGCGACCTGAAAGAAGGAGACTATGTGCTAAAGAAAGTGATTCAAAATCACAACAAACTGGAAGCGAACTGGCATGGACCTTACCGAGTTACAGAAGTTGTTCGACCAGGAACCTACAGAATAGAAACTTTAGAGGGGGAGGAGTTTAAGAATGCATGGAATGCAGAACACCTGCGCAAATATTATCAGTAATGTAAACTCTCATGTAATGCAGTTTCATCAGTAAGAATAAAATGTGAATATTCTACCCAATTCTCTCCTTTTATTGAATTTTTTTCGCGGAATACTAGTGTTACACACTACTCATCAAAATCCACCAACTCCGGTTGTTCAGGAATAAAAAATATTTCCCAAAAGTGCCAACTCCGGTTGGTTGGGAAGAAAATCCACCAACTCCGGTTGGTCGGGAATAAAAAATATTTCTCAAAAGTGCCAACTCCGGTTGGTTGGGAAGAAAATCCACCAACTCCGGTTAGTCGGGAAGAAAAAATATTTCTCAAAAGTTCCAACTCCGGTTGGTTGGGAAGAAAATCCATTAACTCCGGTTGGTCGGGAATAAAAAATATTTCCCAAAAGTGCCAACTCCGGTTGGTTGGGAAGAAAATCCACCAACTCCGGTTGGTCCGGATAAAAAATATTTCCCAACCAAAAGTGCCAACTCCGGTTGGTTGGGAAGAAAATCCACCAACTCCGGTTGGTCCGGATAAAAAATATTTCCCAAAAGTGCCAACTCGGGTTGGTTGGGAAGAAAATCCACCAACTCCGGTTGGTCGGGAGTAAAAAATATTTCCCAGAAATACCAACTAAGGTTGGTTGTAAAGAAAAAATATTTCTAAAAATCCATCAACTCAGGTTGGTCGGGAATAAGAAGCTGTCAACTACAGTTGGTCGGGAACATTTTTATTAAACAAAGCATGAGTATGTGATAAAAGTCAGCTAATAGCTTAGAATTAAAAAGTGATCAAGTAAAATTTTTTATACTCGTAACATTTTAAATTACCACCAAGCTGGTCGAGAAATAAAATATCATCAATTTTGGTTAGTCGTCAAATGATTACCACAAATTCAGGATAGTCAACAATAAGTTTTAACCAGCTTTAGTTGATCGGCAAATAACACAATGTTGTTATCTTTTTAACAGATATACATACACATATGTAAAGTGTTTTACAAAATATCTACAAGGCAATGGCAATCAATATTGCAAAGAAAAATAAAAGTCTTTCATTAAATCTAGAGCAAAATACATCGAGAATGAAATACATATTAATTATTACATCAAGATTCCTATTCAATTGGTTTCTTCCCCTCTGCCTTTGAAACAAGTTCTTCACCAGCAGGAGGATCGTCTAAGGCATAAGCGGAATTAATAAAATTCAAATCTTTAAGCATCCTGATATTCATAACTGATGGCCGATCAAGGAGGTGCTCGGGGCGAGATATCTCAAAGTTGGAGTGAAGACTGTAGTCACCGAGATACTTTGAAATTAGGCATTGTGGAATGGCCCGAGCAGGAATCCAGCTCATATCAAGCTTGAAAGGAGGAACTGGTAGGTCGAGCAACCCAGGATTGTGGTTGATATGCCCTAGTATGACCTCGGCCTGGGGGTGCATACCTCGGCCGAGATGAGGGCCGAGATGACGGCCGGTCCACCAGTGCCTGGGGGGCCCACGAGGTCATCCCTCGGCCAGGTGTACCTCGGCCGAGGCCGACATTATAACCTACACTTCCCATTTCACAGAACACCAACTCCAGGTACCAAGGAATAGAAACCCCGGTCGACATGAACCCTACCTCGTAGGAGGCCGAGGTTACCTGAGGCATCGTTTACCATCAGCACGACTGGACTCGGCCCAGGCCGACACGGGTACATACCTCGGCTGACATAAGGCCGAGATATCCCCTGACACCTCATGGATTGGGCGGGTGACCAGCCTTTATATCTCGGCCTCTCCTATGCCGAGGCCATTCACCAACATGACTGACCAGGCATCTGTTGACATTTGGACAAGAACACCTGGGCATAAATCAGTTATAACAAGATTATTCTCCACGTGTGGGGGAATATTTCATCATCATTACCTACATGTGGCCCTGACAACTGGCACGCCACCATTGGTGAGGAGGCTACACACATGCACATTACATGCATAGGGGGTACATTACACCCCCTAGGCACTATATAATGGGATCACCCCCAACCTTGCAAGGGGATCCAGATATTAAAACCCTAGCTGAAATTCTAAGTATACGCGATAGAGGGAGAAAGAGCTTGAGAGGTTGTATCCATGGCCATTAGTGCCTTCTTTCAGTGATATTATTCACACACACTCACAGTGGACGTAGGCCGGTTTGGCTGAACCACTTATATTCCTGTGTTCATTCCTCTTATCCTCACCTCATTCTTACCTTATCCATATAGTTGTGCTGCCATTGTTGCACCTATATTGAGCTTGCAAACACCTCACCTGGTGGTGCCAATTTTCGGCATCATCATTTTTGGCGCCGTCTGTGGGAACGAGAAGATATCTCTTCCCCTTATTACTGCTTAACCTGACCGGAGGCTCTGGTGGTGAACCAGAAACCACCCCTCGCGTGGAGCTGTTTCACCATTGAAGGAGATCCTTTGAGGTATTAAGCTCACCTACTACTCAAAGCTCTATAGTGGTAATACATGGCACCAGACTTGCCACCACCTCTACCACCGCCTGTGGGTGGAGGGGCTAGTTCCAATCAGGCTCCTCCTCAGTCCGAAATGGCAGAGGTGGCAGCTGCTTTTAAATCTCTGGCAGCCATGCAACAGGCCATGAGGGATCAGTTTGTCCAGCTCAGCCAAACCATGATGATGAGACCACCTGGAGTCTCACCGGACATGATCACCCCGGCGGCAGTTCAGCCCCAACCGGACGCCCGGGGACCACCCCAGGCACCGATGAAGGACCAACCTGCACCCCCACGGAGGAGGGACGTTGCTGACCCTAGGCGCTTGCGTCTGGGGAGGCAAGGAAACCCTTGCCCGGGGGATAGATACGATGACCTAGAAGCTGAAGAGGCCCCGGAAGACTGTTGGGAGCCGTATGAGATGTCAGATAACACTGTAAGGCCTCTTAGGCAGAGCCAAGGATGTGTCGGCCAAAGAAGAGAAGAGGCCCAACCAAGAGGTTCCGCTTTTGACAGACTGAGCAGAGGCTCGGCCTTCGAGAGCCTGGGTCCGGTTAATGACCTAAGACACAGGCTATCAAGGTCGAGGAGTGCAGCAGGCTCCCAAAGAGGAGATAGACAGGCTCGGCCAGACCAAGGCCGGCCCGTAGAGAGAAGGGTCAGGGAGCAGGAAGAAGTCAACAGTCAGAGGGTCGTGGCTGGGGAACCCTCTGTCCACCGCAGAGAGGTGGCAGGGGACAACCTCGGCCAAGTTGACGAGAGAAGACCATGGAATGACTCAATCCAACGTCTCGAGGAGAAGATAGGAAACCTCATAAAAAGCAGGGACCCCTTACAGAGGGGCTACACGGAGGGGTCGCCATTTGTGACTAGGATAGTGGGGTTCCCAACCCCAGCTAAATTCAAGCCTCCTGTAGTGACTCCTAAGTATGATGGCAGCACTAACCCAGTGCACCATATCGAGATGTACCAGTCAGCCGCAGATATTTACTCAATGCCTGATGAGATGAAGTGCAGGGCCTTCTCAGGCACCTTGACAGGCGCAGCGCATAGCTGGTTCACCTCTCTTCCAAATAACTCGATCGAAAACTTCAAAGGCTTGGCCGAGCAGTTCATCCACAACTTCTGCTTTGGGGTAAGGCCCCAAAAGAAGACTACACACCTCTTATACGTCAAACAGGCTAAGGGTGAAAGCCTAAGAGACTATATAGCAAGATTCAACAAGGAGAAGTTGGAGGTGGAAGATTACGAGGAGAGCATAGCCATGACCGCTCTTATAGGAGGTCTCCAGAAGGGAAAGCTACTATGGAAGCTAGCGGAGGACCCTCCCAAGTCTATGGCAGAGCTGTTGTCTACTGCAGGGAAAGTGATGAATGCGGAAGAGGCGATGGCCGCCAAATATGAGGAGGAGAACCGTAGTAGCGCTGGGAGGTCCCAGGGTAAGAAAGAGGGGAAGAAGCGGTCAGCAGATGACAAGTTCGCTCATTACACCCCTCTGACTGTGAGCTGTGAGCACATTCTTAACGAAATCAAGGCTGACAGAGCTCTGCGGTGGCCAGAGAAGCTGAAGGCCCCACCGCATAAGAGGAATAAAAACCTCTGGTGTGAGTTCCATCAGGATCACGGTCATGTCACCGACAGATGCTTTGCCTTGAAGGACGAGATTGAGAAGATGCTGAAGTCCGGGAAGCTAAGAAAGTATGTGGATGGCAAGGCCCCAAAAGCTGGAAGAGAAGACCCCAGGAAGAGGAGAGATGACAGGTGTCGCGGCGATGCCCCAGTCAGAAGGCATGATGATTCAGAGGGTGATGATGGGGACGACCCGGATCTCCCACCTAGGGATGACAACACCCCAGTGAAGAGGGTGGGAATAATCTCCTTTGGTGTCGACACCATATGCGGCGGATTCGCAGGAGGTGGCTCTGAGGTAGCCGATAGAAAGGCTCATGTAGCGGAGGCCAAGTCTGTGGTCAGGTCCGAGGTTGTAAACCTAACGTCTTCTGACGCTGCACAGAAGAGAACGAAGGTGGACATGGACACCCTAGTGGTGGGCTTCTCCCGACTCGACTTCAAGGGAATCTTAGCCCCCCATGATGACCCCTTGGTCATAACGACAAGGGTGCATGGGTGCGATGTAGGGAGAATCCTCGTAGATGGGGGAAGCTCAGCAGATGTCATGTTCTGGCCTTGTTTCAGGAGCTTGGGTCTTAGCAGATCAAGGCTAGTGCCGTACCACCACCCCTTGATAGGCTTCAGTGGCGAGAAAGTGCACCCATTAGGCATGTATGAGACAGATGTGCGTATGGGGGATGAGTGGCCTAAGAGGCTGACTAAGAAGATAAACTTTTTCGTGATGGATGAGAATGTCTACTCGGCCTACAACCTCATCATCGGAAGAGTGGCCCTTAAGGAGTTTGAAGCCGTGCCGTCAACGGTCCATCAAATGCTAAAATTCCCCACCCCTTATGGGGTAGGGGAAGTGCAAGGGGATCAGACCACGGCACGAGAGTGTTATTTCAACTCAGCGGAAGAGAGGGAGGCCCATAAGAGAGCAACCACCACCTACAGCATAGACACTCTTGACCCGAGAGATGAAACAAAGCTAAAGAAGGGTGAGGCCGCGGAAGAGGTAGAATCCATCGTCCTCAACGAGGACGAGCCGGAAAAAACCGTCCAGGTCGGCAAGGCCCTAGAACCAAAGATTAAGGAAGAGCTGGTAAGCCTTCTCAGGAAGAGGCAGAGTGTCTTCGCCTGGAGCCACACCGACATGCCTGGTATAGACCCTGAGGTCATGACCCATAAACTCAACGTGGGAAGGGATGCCAGGACGATCAGGCAGAGGAGAAGAATTTACTACAGAGAGAAGTATGATGTCATTCGGGAAGAGGTGAAGAAGTTGGAAGAAGTCGAGTTCATACGAGAGGTCACCTATCCAGAGTGGCTCTCAAATGCAGTGATCGTGCCTAAGGCCAATGGAAAATGGCGGATGTGTGTAGATTTCACAGACCTGAATAGGTCTTGCCCGAAGGACAGTTATCCCCTGCCTAGGATAGACCAGATGGTGGACGCAACGGCAGGGCACGAGCTCATGAGCTTCATGGATGCTTATTCAGGTTATAACCAAATCTTCATGGACGCTGAAGACTCTGAGAAGACGGCCTTCATCACTGACAAGGGGACGTACTGTTATAAGGTGATGCCCTTTGGTCTGAAAAATGCAGGGGCAACATATCAGCGTCTCGTCAATAGGATGTTCGAGGAACAGATAGGTAAGACCATGGAGGTGTACGTGGACGATATGTTAACGAAGAGCCTGAAGGCATGTACTCACGTGGCCGACCTTGTAAAGACCTTTGATGTCATGGATTCCTACAGAATGAAGCTCAACCCGGCGAAATGTGTCTTCGGTGTAGGGGCAGGGAAATTTCTGGGGTTCATAGTTAATCAAAGGGGGATTGAAGCAAACCCTGAGAAGATGAAGGCATTGCTCGACATGAAGACTCCTAGGAGTATCAAGGATGTCCAAAGACTCACGGGAAGAGTGGCAGCCCTGAACAGGTTTATTTCCAGAGCAACCGATAAGTGTCTTCCGTTCTTCAAGGTCCTAAGGAAGGCCTTCCAGTGGGATGAAGAGTGTGAGAAAGCTTTTGATCAGCTCAAGTCCTACTTGGGATCTCCCCTGCTGCTGTCCCGGCCCATTGCGGGAGAGAGGTTGTTTGTGTACTTGGCAGTCTCTGAGTCGGCTATTAGCGCGGCCCTCATACGAGAAGAAGGTGGAGTTCAGAGGCCTGTATACTTCAACAGTAAGGCCCTACAAGGGTCTGAGCAGAACTACCCCAGAATGGAGAAATTGGCTTATGCTCTTATCCACGCTTCAAGGAAAATGAAACCCTACTTTCAAGCTCACTCTATGATAGTCCTTACGGACTCCCCATTAAGGCAGGTCCTGCATAAGCCTGAAAAGTCTGGGAGATTGATGGCCTGGGCCATTGAACTAGGAGAGTATGATCTTACTTACCAACCCAGGACAGCCATTAAGGGGCAGGCCCTTGCTGACTTTGTCGTAGAATTCACTTGGGAAGAGACTGAGTCAGAGGAGAGCTTGGAAGGCAGCGAAGAGAAAGGCCGAGGTGTCTTCCGGGATTCGGGAGAGATAAACCCTAGCGTCTTCGGGGGCCGAGAAGAGGCAGTTCCAAGAAATGCTCGGAGAAGAGTAGAAGAAAACGAAGAGAATCGATACCTCTTCGAAAAAGGAGTGATGAGAGAAGGGGACTTCTCTTCATATGAAGACGTGTGGAGCCTCTTTGTGGATGGATCCTCCTGTGATGGTGGAAGCGGCGCGGGGCTAGTACTTTCAGCTCCAGATGGCGCCAACATTGAGTATGCCTTAAGATTCAACTTCCAGGCTTCAAACAACGAGTCTGAGTATGAGGCCATGATAGCGGGCCTCCTATTAGCGACGACTCTGCGGGTAAAGCGTCTTCTGCTCCATAGTGACTCAAGGTTGGTTGTTAACCAAGTGTTGGGGGCATACGAGGCTAAGGATGAGAGGATGGCCAAATACTTAAAAAAGGTAAGAGGATTGCTAGAGTTTTTTTTGAAGAGGCCAAACTGAAGAGAGTGCCAAGACTGAGCAATAACCACGCTGATGCATTGGCAAGACTGGCCTCAGCAATGAAGACAGATTTGGGAAGAACCATCCCGATTGAAGTTCTAGGAAAGGCAAGCATCGAGGAGGACGAGGTGTGCAACCCCTGTCACAATATAAGCCCGGGAGACTCGTGGATTGACCCGATTGTCAGATACCTGAGGGAGGGGGAGCTGCCTGAGTCCAAACTGGAAAGGAAAAGGCTGAGATACAGGGCTGCCAAGTTCTCGTTGATAGGAGATGTCTTGTACAAAAAAGGTTTCCTCTTTCCCCTCCTCAGATGTGTTCACCCCTTGGAAGTACCCCGGATCTTGCAGGAGGTCCATGAAGGCTCTTGTTCTAGCCATATAGGAGGAAGACCTTTAGCCAAGAGAATTATCACTCAAGGGTACTGGTGGCCAACCTTGTCTAGGGACTCTGCTGAGTATGTGAAGAGGTGCGACAAATGTCAGAGGTTTGCCACTATCCCTCATCAGCCTCATCAGCTTATGACATCAATCTCATCTCCATGGCCGTTCGCGGTATGGGGAATCGACTTGGTAGGACCTTTGCCAAGAGCAGTCAACAACTACAGATTCTTGATAGTTGCCATTGACTACTTTTCAAAATGGGTAGAAGCCGAGCCCATGATAACAATTACGAAGCAGAAGACCTTTCAGTTCATCTGGAAAAACATCATATGTAGGTATGGCCTCCCAAACACGCTCATCTCAGATAATGGGACCCAGTTCAAGAACGCCTCCTTGGAGAAGTATTGCCAAAGTGTGGGGATTAAACAATTCTTCTCATCACCGGGTCGACCTCAGGATAATGGCCAGACTGAGGTTACAAATAGGACTATCTTGGATGGAATCAAGAAGAGATTAGAAGACGCAAAGGGGAGATGGACAGAAGAGGTTTACCCTGTGCTATGGTCTTACACGACCACAACAAGGACACCCACGGGGGAAACCCCATTCATGCTGGCGCACGGTTCAGAAGCCGTCATACCAACGGAGATAGGCCTACCAACTCATCGGGTTCAGACCTATGATCAGGACAGCAATGAGGAAAGGAGGAGGTTAGACTTGGACCTCATTGAAGAAATAAGGGAAGACGCGGAGGTCAGGAAAGCAGCCTACCAGCAGAGGGCGGCAAAATTCTACAATCGAAGGGTGAAAGCAAGACCCATTGCGGTGGGAGATCTAGTGCTTAAGAAGACCCTACAGAAAACAAACAAACTGCACCCGAACTGGCATGGCCCCTACAGAGTAACGGAAGAGGTTGTGCCTGGCACGTATAGGCTAGAGAACCTGGAGGGAGAACCCTTTACCAACCCGTGGAATGCTGATCACCTGAAGAGATATTTCATATAACGTTGCATCTATTTTGTCAATTATAAATGTACCATCTTATTGAGAAGACGTTATGAATGAAGATCAGTTTCCATGGCAAATTCTTGTTTCTTTTTTCACGTCATTCATTTGGTGAAATTTGTTATGAGGCTTACCTCGGCCTAGGTGATGACCTCAGACCCTCATAACACCACTTGGTGGTGACGAGGTCTGAGCTCAGACACCTCGGCTAGAGGACCTCAGACCCTTAACATCATTGATTTGGTAATATTATTATGGGGATAACCTCTTAGGTGATGACCTCAGACCCTCATAACATCACTTGGTGGTGACGAGGTCTGAGTTCAGACACCTCGGCTAGAGGACCTCAGACCTTAAACATCATTAATTTGGTGACATTGTGAGTTACCTCGGCCTAGGTAATGACCTCAGACCCTCATAACATCACTCGGTGGTGACGAGGTCTGAGCTCAGACACCTCGGCTAGAGGACCTCAGACCCTTAACATCATTCAGTTGGTGATTTAATATGGGGCTAACCTCTTAGGTAAGGACCTCAGACCTTTAACATCATTAATTTGGTGAAATTATGAGTTACCTCGGCCTAGGTGATGACCTCAGACTCTCATAACACCACTTGGTGGTGACGAGGTCTGAGTTCGAACACCTCGGCTGTAGGACCTCAGACCCTTAACATCATTCATTTGGTGAAATTTGTTATGAGGATAACCTCTTAAGTGAGGACCTCAGACTCTTAAGCGTTGGTTATGGCATCACATTCAGTAATGACTTCAGAAGGTGCATAGCATTCATACACATTCACAAATAAAGATGGAGACATTTGCATTCAACAAAAGAATTAAATTGCATAACATTCACGTGTTTGAGAAATTACAAGTCAAAACAAAAAATGCAAAATACAAGTCAAACATCTGAAGGAGGAATGTTTGATGTCTCGTCTGGATCGGCCTGCTCGGTATTGGTCACTTGAGCTACCTCGTTTGCAGGGTCAGTATCTCCGAGGTCAGTCCCTTCCAGAGTAACCGTTTGACCAGGGGCAGCAGCTTCATCCTCTATCTCCTGCAAGGCCTGGGCAAACTGGGCGTCGGCAAGGCCGAGGCCCACAAAATCTGAGGCCTTAATGGTGCCAACCTCGGCCTCCCTTACTTCGGCCCATTTGGAGGTGGCCTTGATACCCCTTTCAAGGTACTCCAGACCAAATCCTACAAACTCCTCAGAGACCTTATATTCAGCAATTATTGTCTCCGAGGCATCTGCAAGAGAAGCCTTCACCGCAGCATCAACCTTCCTCTGCAAAGCATCGTCCTTGTCCTTCAGAGCCTTGGTATGACTCTGAACAAGTGCAGAAATGTCCTTCTCCAGAGCTTGGGCTTTGTTTTCAGAGGTTTGGACCTTTGTCTCGGCCTCTTGCAATTCTAACCTTAGACGAGCGACCTCGGCTTTTAGAGTACCCTCGACTTTCTCAGCCTCCTGCCCTTTTTGAATAAGGGGCAATTTCCCCAGGGCCCAGTTGGATAGCTGATACATGGCAGCTACACCCTGCACAGTAAAGGAAGAAGTTAGATAAGAAGCAGCATCAGATGTTGGACTTTGTACAAGAACAAGTTGTACCTGGACTACTCGGTGAAGGCCAAATTCAACCATCATGGGAGTCTCCATGGACCTGAAGAAACGCTTGTCAGCCTCGGTCATCATGTTGTTAAGAGCGTCCATGGCCTGTCGGTTGTGGCCGACCACGCTATCAGAGAGTTTTAACTGATCCAGACGGGCTGATAACGTGTCGGCCGTAACAGGGATGGCAGTGTCTGAGGGCCTCTTGGTCCTGGAGCTCGGCCTCTGATCCTCAAGAGGATGGACCTCAGGTGCCCTTTTCTTTGACTTGGATGTTGAGGGAGCAGGTGGAGGAGCATTCATGCCAGTTTTCTTGACAAGCCTGGATAAACTTGGAGCTGCCATCTCCCACAGCTCGTCTGAAACGTCTGGTGGTTTCTCTGCAAAAGTAAAAAGATACGAGTCAGAAATAAAGTACGTATGGTAAGAGGCTGCACTTTGGGTTTAAATAAATTTCCTTACCAAAGTCAGCTAAGGGACTTCCGCCAAGGCTCGTCCCCGAGAGATACTGGGGGGTCAGCAGATGCTCAAATTTGACAAACATCCCATGGGACCCTTGGTCCTGCAGGGCCTTCACCCTTTTGCCATGCTGCACACTTAGTCCAGGGTCGGCCCTGGCAGCCATGGTAACTTTTCCCCATTTCCGGGGTATTCTCGGCTCGAAGATGGACGAAGGGATGGAAGAACCAAATTCCCAAGGCCCTGAGACAAAAAAGTACCTGGGTTTCTAATTATGGTTAGAGGTCTGAGTGACCAGGAGCATCTTTTTCTCAGGCCTCCGAGCCACAAAGTGGTAGTAGCTCGGATGGTTCTTGGCCGAGGTAGGGACGTAACAACCAGCAAAGACCTGCACTGGGAGGTCAGAGTGGTGAACCGCCCTCCACAAGATGATGGCCCCTATAATAACCCTCCAGGCATTGGGAGAGAGCTGCGAGGGGGCCAAGTTAATGAATGATAGAATGGTCCTAATGACGGGGTGGAAGGGAAGACGAAAACCTAACTTGAACATCTGCTCGTACAGGCAGATTTCCCCATCCCTGCAGTGGTAGGCCCTCTCTTCTCTCAGAGGTCTCCTCAAGTGGATAGAGGGGCTAATGGAGTATAAGTAACTGAAGTGCAGTAAATCCACCTCAGTGATGGTACTCTCGTACTCGTCTGCCTCAGAGGTGTCAACTTCACTCTCGGCATCCTCATCATCGTCAGACTCCACGTCGGCTGGAGAAGACGTGGACGGGTTACCGGGGAACCTCTGAGCAAACTCGGCCTCGGTTACGGCCGACAGGAGAATAGCATTTAGGATGCCAGGCACGGCCACACTTGGCTCTACAAATTCAACCTCTGAAGAAGAACTAGAGGTACTTGTGCCATTCTGGGACGAGGCATGGCTAGAGACCTCGGCATGATCAGGGTTATGGTCAGCCTGAGTAGTGAAGTCCATGGCCTCTTGGAAAGAGTCCACTGACATTGGATCAGAGGTAGAAGACTCAGACTCGGACATCGGCAAATTGTTGGCAGAGGCGTCTGTCTGGTAAAAATTTTCAGGAGGACGAGGGTATACTACCTTGAGAGGAGGAGGAAAGAGGGGTCTGATGGGGAACTCTTGCGACCTACGAGCTTCTTCCTGAGCTCTCTCTATTTGTCTAATTTTATCCAAGGTCTTCTCTTTTAGAGATGGAAAGTCTTCAAGAAGTTGGTACAAGGGTCTGAGCATCTGGGGACGACCCAAGGCTTTTGCAGACCTTAAACTTGGGGAATATCCTAAAAACTACAAACAAAGATGGCTTGAAAAGTTAAGGGAATTTTAGATCAAACTAAAGAACCTATGCAGGAAGCCTGGCCCACCAGAAACCCTAAGATCTCACCGGAAACCCCAAGATCTCACCGAAAACCCTAAGATCTCACCGGAAAACTCAAAGAACTAACCGGAAAGTTCAAAATTAAAAATATCAAAAACGAAGGAGATGGAGAGGGAGAAGACCTGAAGGTAGGATTGATGAAAGAACGTGGAGAGTATAGAGCAAGAAGGAAGGTATCCCTCGGCAGAACAATTGCTGGAGCAAGGGCCAACTTCGGAGAGAGATTGAAGTTTCAGAAAACAAGGAAACAGTCGCTTGAACAGGAGAGAAATGAGGAAGAAGAAGAAGGAAAATGGTTTAAACCTTTAAATACTTGGGCACGATTCCCAAGGCTCATCATTGCCTTGGGAAGCCAAAGGGACAACTGGCTACATGTGCCAACCAAGTGGGCACACCTTGGCAGCGGACAAGTGTCAAGCAGGTATTGACTTTGGGGTGAATAGACCTCGGAGGCAAGAACCCCCTAGCCATCCACTCTCGCAAATGGCTAAGGGCTGGGGTGTGATTGATATGCCCTAGTATGACCTCGACCTGGGGGTGCATACCTCGGCCGAGATGACGGCCGGTCCACCAGTGCCTGGGGGGCCCACGAGGTCATCCCTCGGCCAGGTGTACCTCGGCCGAGGCCGACATTATAACCTACACTTACCATTTCACAGAACACCAACTCCAGGTACCAAGGAATAGAAACCCCGGTCGACATGAACCCTACCTCGGAGGAGGCCGAGGTTACCTGAGGCATCGTTTACCATCAGCACGACTGGACTCGGCCCAGGCCGACACGGGTACATACCTCGGCTGACATAAGGCCGAGATATCCCCTGACACCTCATGGATTGGGCGGGTGACCAGCCTTTATATCTCGGCCTCTCCTATGCCGAGGCCATTCACCAACATGACTGACCAGGCATCTGTTGACATTTGGACAAGAACACCTGGGCATAAATCAGTTATAACAAGATTATTCTCCACGTGTGGGGGAATATTTCATCATCATTACCTACATGTGGCCCTGACAGCTGGCACGCCACCATTGGTGAGGAGGCTACACACATGCACATTACATGCATAGGGGGTACATTACACCCCCTAGGCACTATATAATGGGATCACCCCCAACCTTGCAAGGGGATCCAGATATTAAAACCCTAGCTGAAATTCTAAGTATACACGATAGAGGGAGAAAGAGCTTGAGAGGTTGTATCCATGGCCATTAGTGCCTTCTTTCAGTGATATTATTCACACACACTCACAGTGGACGTAGGCCGGTTTGGCTGAACCACTTATATTCCTGTGTTCATTCCTCTTATCCTCACCTCATTCTTACCTTATCCATATAGCTGTGCTGCCATTGTTGCACCTATATTGAGCTTGCAAACACCTCACCTGGTGGTGCCGATTTTCGGCATCATCAGTGGTAATCCCACAAATAATGACCTTGTTCCAACTTCAGCACGCCCAAAGCATTTAACCATCCTTGTTTATAACCCACATTATTTGCATTCTGGAGCCTATCATCTAAATGGTAGAGGGCTTCATTGTGATCAGCCATCCAGAATTCCCTAGGCTGTTTGTGGAACTGGTAGGTTAATCTTTATAACTGCTCGTGGATATTCTTCACCAAATTCGTTTTATTCTCCAAGGTAGAATTTTGGGCAGCCAGTTGCTCGTCTAAAGTTTGGATTTTCTTAGACATCTCAGCCAATGCTTGGTTCTTTTCCATCAATTGGAAGGCTTGGTTTTCCAGAGCCGATTGAGTTCTTTATTCCTCGACAGTAATCCGAGCAGCTCTTGCTCGTCCTCGAGAAGCTCTTGCTCGTCCTTGAGAAGCTCTTGCTCGTCCCCGAGTAGAGGTAAAAGGCCCCAATCCTTTTCAAGGTTTCTAATTCATCCCTCGGGTTGGCATTTTCAACCTCCAAGAAAGAGAATCCTCATCGTTTACAGGGACCAAAGCGTTTGAGGTAGAGGCTGTAGACTTCAGCTGGGATACGTCTCCTCGCAAGTTATTGTTTTCCTGCTCCGGTAGCTTGGCTATCTGCCTGTGTTCCTCGACCTCGATCTTTAAAGTTCTCTCCCTCACATTGTAAGCAGCAAATAACTTATTATATCCCTTATCAGCATTCAGTTGTTGATACTTCTTCTCATATCCTTGGTGCAAGAGGGTTGTAGATTCCTTGTATTTTTGTTGAAGCTCCTCGAGAGTGCCCTGGAGGTCTTCAATCATCTCATAACATGCTACATTATTAGCTACTGCCCGGTCGAGCACACACTTTAAATACTGGTAGGCTTCAATTGCTTGCTCTGAAGCATCTTGACCACGGATATCAACGATTTGAGCTTCAGTCATATCTGTATGACCAGCTTTGAAGTAATCATTGCATTGCCTCAACAATTTTGTATCATGAGCAGATAATAATTCCATCCTGGCCATAAACTAGTAAAAAGAAGAGATAGCAAGAATCAATAAGGAGCAAGAGGAAGAGAATCAATGAATAGTTAAAATTTCAAATTTTATTACATCATAAAAGAGAAGTACATAGTTTAGAATTACAATTGACAAAAATAAACAGAGAGAAAAATCCGAACTCTACAACTTCTCCTTGTCTCCTAAAACTTTCTCGAGAGGCTAGAACGAGGAGGTAGGTTGCTCGGATGGCACAGATGATTGCTCGGGGAGTGCTGGAAGCTGCTCGGTTGAAATAATGGATGGTTGGAGTTGCTCGCAGGAAGACTGGACAACTGTGGGATGAGAAATTTGATCTCCCATCACCATGGAGTATTCCTCAGAGGCATCTTCGTCCTCTTCTTCATCTTCAGGAGTTGGAGGGGGGCCAGGGATGTGTCGCTGAAACAGGTCAGAATTTTCATCAACATTCAGCTCTTTTAGAGCAGCAACCCAGCCATCCCTAAAGTACGTAAGGCTACCATATTCCACTTGTGACATCATGGCAGCTAAACCCTTATTCCAACCCTTGTCCCAGCCAGCACTGAAGGACTTTTTCACAGCTAACTTTCTTTTCACCTTCTCCGAGGAAATCTTCTCGGATAGAAGTTCCTCGGTAGCCTTCAATTTATTCTCCACTTCCTCCTTCTGACGACTTACTTCACGAAGCTTATTTAACTCTTCCTCAGCAGACTTGAGCTTACTTTCGAGCTCTCCAGCATTTTGGAGCTTCCCCTCGAGTTCTTTATTCTTCTCCTCCAAGCCTTTTATTTTCTTCTCCAATCCCTTGGAGACCTCAACAACCTAATCCTTCTCTTGTTCGATGGAATCAAGCTTCTTCTCCCAAGTAGCTTTATCATCATCATACTTCTGACGATAATCCTTCAGAGACTGCGTCAGACCCACCAAAGCTTCTTCTACACCTGACGAGGAGCTTTAAGCTTTAATAGCTTCATCCTTCTTCAAAATTGTATTAAAACAGGTTACCAACTAGGAAAAGAAAACAATAGCAAGTCAATGTAAAGATATAACAATGGAAAAATGAAAGTTTAGTACAATAATACTTACAAAAGCAATATGACGAGCAGCCAATGTGGTAACCATATCCCGAAAAATATTTTCTTTAATACCTTGGATCTCGGGAATGATCCAAGACTTCACCAAGATCATGGCAGAGCTCGGGGCAACAAAAGTGGGAACACCACTTCCAGTAGTCGGGGGCTGAGAGATGGATTCAGCCAAATTGACCGAGGAGCTCTTCTTCAGCCTCCTCAGAGGAGCATCAACGGTCTCGACCAAGGATGTAGTCTTAGTCGAGGATATAACTATAACATCGCTTGGAGCAGCAACCTTGCTCGGAGCCACTGGGGACTTCTCGTCAACCTTCACAGGAGCAGCTGGAGGAGGTGCATCAATTTTTCTTGTCCTTTCTTCTGGGACATCATGCTTGCTTTTCTTTGCCTCTCCAGCAGTAGAGGCAGATTTCTCGAAGAGGGCAGGAGCTCTTCTTCTCTTCATCCTTTCACTCAGAGGAATATGTGACTCAGGTGAAGAACTTGCAGAAGCTGGTACTGGTTCTACGTTTCTTATCACCGGACGAGCAGTAAAATATGAGGTGTAACTCTTATACTGCAGTAAATATGAAGCTGATCTGATGTGCTCATCGGCAACAGTCTGATGCAAACCCCAGATAAGTTTCAGATGTTTTAAGTTAACTTCTGTCTCTTTTGGAGACATTCTTTTGCTGTTAACTGCAAATAAATGAAAGTTAAAATATGAGTGACACATTTTATCAAACACAAAGAAAGCATAATTTCAAAAATAAAGTAAAGTAAAAACAACCTATCCCATTGCCATAGGGAGGGCATCTGGGACCCTGATACACATCATTTCCAGTTAGTGGAGCATGTTGCCAATTTTTTATAACAACACCATGCTCGAAATAATCCCTATTAGCATCTGGGAGATTGACCACTAAAGCTCTATTTAAAAACCTAGTTTTCAAGTAAAAATTACTGTCGCTGACAGCCCATCTATAGTAAAATATGATTTCTGGAATTCATATACGAGTTCCATGAATCTGATTTAATCTATGAACTCCATTAACTATTCTCCATGTATTGGGGGCTATTTTTGCAGGAACCACGTCAAAATATTGACAGAATTCCAGACACAAAGGGTTTGGGGGAAAAGAAAAGCCACATTCAGCAACGAAGAGACTGGGGAACCAATGTCCCTCAGCCAAACAAAAATAATCTGAAGGCTCAAAAAGTTCCTCCAAAATAACCCATGAAGGAATAGAGAAATCAGAACGAAACTTATCAAGAGACTCAACAAGGTAAACCGTGGCGAATAAAGGAAATAAAAGAGAAGGAAGAAGATCTTACAGAAAAAGGATGGATATGTTGACAACGAACGATGAAAAGGATGAATGCACAAGAAAGAGAGAAAATGGAAAACTCAAAGATACAGATTTGAAAAATTATAAGACGATATGATTTTCTGCAACGCTTAAATACCTTACCTTGGGAAAAGGTAAAAATAATGATTACAAAGGGAGACGTTTACGCTACCGATGGCTAGAAGGACAAAAAGGGCGCGGAGATCGAAGCAGTTAGAAAAATTCAAAAAGTCTGATTCTATGAATTCGAAAAGAAAAATAAATACAAAGAACACGCTCCTAAAATTCAGGATGACCATTTAATCCCGCCATATTTCGAGAAGAATGTTCCACACTCCTCAGTCTCAAAATGTGAAACATTGGGGGCTTCTGTTGATACCAATTTTAGTCTGCTGACATGGCACAATGAAGTGGAGACACGTATCAATCTACATGGCACTAACAAACATTTCTGAACAATACCTTGACTTCGAGGAACTCAATTTTCCCGACCAACTCAGATACTCCGAGCAGTAGATGCTCACCGAGGAACTTTACTGTACCGAGCAACTCATGGATACCGAGATACTTAGGCAGTCCGAGCTGCACCTCGATCAGAGCATTTATTATCAGATAATTAAAAGGATTAAATGCGCATTAAATGTTGATTATTATCATACGGATGTATACGCTTGTTGAACAGCTATGTATTACCCATTCACATGTACAGCCTCATGGCTATAAATACGTTGTATCATCCTCATTATAGGGGGATCGGAATTTCTTGAGATAAACCCTACTTCGAGAATTCCCAAACAGTCAATAATAACACAAATAGTGGACGTAGGCCATTCGTTCAAGGCTGAACCACTCTAAAATCTCTTGTCTTATTTATTTTTTATCTGTGATTAAACAATTAGAGATAATCAATTTTTTTACATCAACAGCAAGCTTGTAGTTTTCTTAACAAGGGATGTCAAGGATTCCTTGCAAGTGTTATTGATTTGCAAACAAAAGATCCTAATTTAGAAGATATTCCTATAGCTAAACATTTTTCAGATGTTTTTTCACATGATTTACCCAGTCTTCCTCCTAGTAAAGAAATAGAGTTTACGATTGACCTTATTCCTAGAACTATACCAATCTCAAAACCACCTTATCGCATGGAACCTTTAGAATTAAGGTAATTAAAAGTTCAATTACAAGATTTGTTAGACAGGGGTTTTATTAGACCAAGTGTATCCCCTTGGGGCGCTCCGGTGTTATATGTTAAAAAGAAGGATGGGATGATGACGTTATGTATAGTCGTGAACTAAATAAGGTGACCATTAAGAATAAATATCCCATACCTCGTATAGATGATCTGTTTGACCAACTACAAGAAGAACAAGTATTTTTAAAGATTGACCTTAGGTCAGGCTATCATCAACTGAAGATTAAGGAAGATGACATTTCGAAATCATCTTTTCATACTAGATATGGTCACTATGAATTTCTTGTGATGCCATTTGGACTAACTAATGCACTAGCTGCTTTTATGGATATGATGAATAGAGTGTTTAGGAAGTATTTATATCAGTGTGTTGTTGTTTTCATTGATGACATCCTTATTTATTCCTAAAGTATTAAAGAACACGAAAAGCATTTAGAGACAGTGTTACAAATCCTTAGGAGGGAGAAATTATATGCAAAATTAAAGAAGTGTGAGTTTTGGTTGCCTACCTTATCTTTTCTAGAACATGTCATTTCCAAGGAGGGAGTGTCGGTTGACCCTCAAAAGATCAAAGTTATACTGGATTGGCTTGGACCAACTAATGTGATAGAGATTCGTAGTTTTCTTGCATTAGCAGGTTATTATCGAAGATTTGTCGAAGGATTTTCTAGTATTGCCAAACCTCTATCTAGGTTAACCCAAAAGAAGGTGAAATATGAATGGTACGAGGAAGTTGATAATATTTTTCAAGACGTTAAGAATCGATTAGTGACTGCCCCAATTTTGACTATTCCTTCCGGGATAAGGGGATTTGTGATTTATAGTGATGCTTCTAAAAATGTTTTGGGATGTGTGCTAATGCAAAATGGAAAAGTAGTAGGTTATACCTCGAGACAGTTAAAACCATATGAGAAAAATTATCCAACCCATGACCTAGAATTAGCAGCTATAATTTTTTCTCTTAAAATTTGGAGATATTATTTTTATAGTGAGACATGTGAGATTTATACCGATTAGAAGAGTTTGAAATATATCTTTACTCAGAAAGAGTTAAACATGAGACAAAGGAGTTGGTTAGAATTAATAAAGGATTGTGATTTAAATATTCAATATCACCGAGGGAAAGCAAATATAGTAGCTGATGCTTTAAGTATGAAGTTTACACCAAATTTAGCATGTCTTATTACAAGCCAGTAAGCTCTGTTGAAGTATTTAAGAAGTATGGAAATAGATGTACGTATTTATAGCAACGGAGGAATAATTTCAAACTTACAAGTACAACCTATGGTTATGGAAAGAATAAAAATTGCACAAGTAAATGACCCACAACTGAAGAAGATTATAGAAGAAGTTATTGAAGGGAAAAGGATTGAATTTGTGATAAGAGATGATATATTGAGATTTGGAAATAGAGTGTGTGTTCCATGTGATGCACAACTAAAGAGGAAAATTTTGAAGGAAAGTCATTACGCGAGATTCACATTTCATCCCGGATGTTCAAAGATGTATAGGGATCTTCGAGAAGTAATTTGGTGGAATAACATGAAAAGGGAGATAGCCGAATTTGGATCTTAGTGTTTAATTTGTCAACAAGTAAAAGATGAACATCAGAAACCATCAAGATTACTACAACCCCTACCTATCCCTGAGTGGAAATGGGAACATATTACTATGGATTTTATGACAGGTTTACCAAGGAGTTCAAATGGTAATGATTCTATTTGGGTAATTATTGATAGGTTAACTAAATCTGCTCATTTTCTTGTCATTAAGATTACCCATTCTTCAGAAAAGTTACCCAAGTTATATGTGCAAGAAATTATTAGGCTTCATGGAACCCCAATTTCAATTATTTCTGATCGTGACCCCATATTTTTATCTCACTTTTGGAAAAGCCTACAAGTATCCATGGGAACACAATTGAATTTCAGTACTTCTTTTCATCCTCAAACAGATGGACAATCTGAGAGAACCATTCAAACCTTAGAGGATATGCTTAGGGCAAGTGTACTTGATTTAAAAGGGAATTGGGATGATCATTTATCATTAGTAGAATTTGCATATAATAATAGTTATCAAGCAAGCATTGAAATGGCTCCGTATGAGGCACTCTATGGTAAACAGTGTCGTTCCCCTGCATGTTGGGTAGAAGTTGGAAAAAGAAAATTATTAGGACCAGAATTAATTCAGATCATGACAGAAAAGGTGAAATTGATACAAGATCGACTTCGAATCGCTCAAAGCCGTCAAAAGAGTTACGTTGACAATCGACACCGCCAACTAGAATTTCAAAGAGGAGATTATGTGTTCTTGCGAGTATCACCAGCAAAGGGAGTAATTCGATTCGGGAAGAAAGGGAAATTGAGTCCAAGATACATAGGACCTTACAAAATCCTTGAAAGGATAGGAGTTGTTGTGTATAGAATAGCCTTACCCCTTGAACTCTCTAGTGTGCATAATGTGTTTCACGTGCCAGTGTTGAAGAAATATGTCCCAGATCCAACACATATCTTAAGTCATGAACCTCTTCAAATTAGAGAAGATTTAACCTACATTGAGCATCCAATAGAAATTTTGGACCATAAAGAGAAAATATTACGAACCAAGGTAATTCCACTGGTCAAAGTATTATGGCAAAATCATTCCATTGAAGAAGCAAGTTGGGAGTAGGAAGATGAAATAAAGGAGCGATATACATACTTGTTTGAAAATTTATGTAAGAAAAGTTTGGGGGACAAACTCTTTATAAGGAGGGTAGGAGCCACTTTTATATATTCATATATAACTTGTTTTAAATATTTTATAATTACATATGAGATATGGACAATGTGTTATTATGGTACATAATGTTAATTTATTATTAGTAAAACATAAAATTTTAAAGTTTTCGGTAGGAATATTCATATGGGAGATTTGTTTTGACCATTATAATATAACAATTGAGTTGAGGTAAAAACTAAAAAGTTGTAGATATATGAATTAGGTTTATAACAAAATAAACGGTGTGTTAAACGAAGGTCCGAGCAAGAAGTTATGCCAAAATTACGAAATAAGGGCAAATATGTCCATCCTTTTAAGTTGTATTTTGTCCTATTACCACACCATGTGTTATATTTTGATTGGTTGGAAGGGAAGGCTGGTTTAGCCGACTTAAACACTTTTAAATAACCTCCTTCTTCATCAAAATTGATTAAATCAAAGTCTTATGGCATATCCTAAGCTAAATGATAAGTTTTGGGGTAGAAAATATAAATTTATGAAACTTTAGGGACTTGATTTTAAATAAAGAAAGTTTCAGGGACTAAAATAAAAATATAAAAGGACCATTTTGTAAATAAAATATTTTTAAGGACCTTTAAGAAATATTGAAAATGTATGGTGTAAAATTACTAAAATACCCTTCATGTGTAAAATGACCACCCTTGTATCCTTAATAACTTTACACCTCGTGCTTGGTTTTAACAACTCCGACGTACACGTGTCGCCTTTAAAGTAAAGGACAAAACACATTTCACGCAATTAGAGAAGTCTAAAACATGTGTCGCCATTTAGTGAAATAAAGAAGAAATAAAGACGGAAATGGAAGCTTAGTCACCAAAATGGAAGCTTAGTCACGTAAGATAACCCCGCTACGCAACACGTCAACGCTAACTCACCAAAATGGAAGCTTAGTCACCCAGACACGTGTCAACACCTAAATAACTTTGAGAAACTATAAATAGAAGCCTTAGGATTGGTTCTTACACAAAATTCATTCCAAATATCAACAAGATATAGTGAGAGAAAGTGTGAGGAAGTTTAAGAAGAAGTTTGGTCTTAAGATTAATGAGCGATTTAAGACTCTGTATCTGTAACTTCGGGTTTCTATTCTAGGTGAATACTCTATCACATTCCTTGCGTATTTTGATTATATGATATTATGAAAACTACATATATTTTGCAAAATGCTTTTATTATCAAAATATATCTGATACCGATGATTTTGTCATTTGTTATATGTGTATATCTCTCGATATATACATCTAATTTGAATTCTAAAATTATTGATTCGGCCTATGGAAAACCTCTTACTATATTGGCCTTGACTACCGGGTGAAAATATTTGGGTGGTACCTTCCGGGCTGGTTTATCGCTGGTGTGCCCTAAATAAGGCGTTGTTCCAGAGATCATGATTTTTTGTTTGTGTTGTTACTGGGTGGAAACGTTTGGTGACACTATTTGTTTATCTGGGTATTAGAGTATACATGGCCATCAAAATAAAATTGAATAATTGACATATTGCTTAATTATTTTATCTATTCTATTCTGAACTATTTATTCTGAAAATATATACTGTCAGTTAACTTTATATATTTTACTGCAAATTCCTGTCCATATATATATATCCCTTCTGTTGTAAATTGAATAGGTATTAATTTTCTGAAAAACCATAGAATGTTTGGAGATTAAATCTCATTCGGCTTCTAGTTGATGTTATATAAATAACCATTTTTCAGGAAATAAGGAGGTTCGTAGAGGGAATGAAAAAGGACTATGTTGAAGACTCATCTTTTAGAGCTCTTTTTGTTATTATGTTTGTTGTATCATTTAGAGCATGTTTGGCTCTCTTGTAATAAGTTTTTTAATTTTGTCTTGTAATTCATCGTTACTTTTAATATAAATGAAGTTTCCTTTAGAAAACTCTGATGACGTAATTCCTTTACTTTCAGTATTTTACGATTCATAACCATGTGGTTGTATTTCCGTTGCACTTATTTAAGGAAATAATTTAAGTCAGAATATATGTTGCCTTGATGGCATGTCAAGACACTCGTTCCTTACTACTAATTTAGGTCAGGGTTGTGATAGAATCAGTCATTGAAGTGTCACTTGGCAGTTAATTAGTGGCTTGTCAGGCTTGATAGGACGCATGTCATAGTTTTCATAGGTTAGCGTACATAAGGGCGGCTGAGGCGCTTAGGGTTATGCACCCTATTGATAGCTTTTATCGAAAATTATGCTTAATCATTGAAATGTTTAAAAACTAAACATTTTACCTTCTCTCTTCTTTACCAAAGTTTTTCTTTCTCGCCTGTAACTCTTTTGTGCAAAACTCACCATTATCGTTCTTCAATATCCCACTATTCCTGCCATTTTTTCTGCAATCCCTTGCTTTTAAGTGTTCTTCCTTAATCAGGTATCCACTTTCATCACTTTCTTGCTTAAGTTCTTTTTATTATAGTGATTTATGTAGTATTCATACGTTCCAACGATCTTTGTATTTTTTGGTGGTGATTTTGGGCTCGGATTGTGGTTCTTTTAGGAGTTTTTTGGTAATAGGAGGTGTTCTTTACCTAGGATAAGGTGTTTTAGGTCCCAAATCTCTCAGTTTTAGGATTTTGGTGATTCTCCAGCCATCTTCTTCGATAGAGTTCTCATTGTTTTCCTTTTAGTTCTTATATTATTCTTGTTCCTTTTTTTTAAAAACGACTGAACTTCCCCTTTTCGATTTTGTATTCAACTTGGTCAATCTAAACATTTGTTTGAATGTTAAGGCCCTTATACATATTAGGCGAGGAGTTTCCCACCCTAAGGGAGAGGTGTTTTAGGGAGATACGAAGGTACGAAGCCGAGGACTCCGCTAAGTGTAAACCTGAGGCCTTTCCTCTTCATCCAATTTATCATGTTCCTTTGATTTTCATACGCCCTCCTGTTATAGAAATTAGTGAATCCATGTTTGAGTTTTATGCTTCTATAAATAATCATCCGTCCATCTCCCATACCGCCGAGAGTGTGGATTCATATGAAGAGGTAATGAGACATTCTACTGCCTCTTCTACAGAGTCTGAAGAAGTCGAGGCCTCTTATCGAGTCTTATCTTTTAATAAATTGGACTCCACATTGCAAGTCATATCAGATCCTAATGAGCCGAGGGGTAGAGGTTACATTTCCTCCCCCACCTATGGCAGTCTCGTTATCGGTCATTTTGGGTCGTCGGTTTGCCCAAAGTGTTCCAGGTAATGTCCCAACTGAAAATCGAGACAACGATGATGATACAGCCGAGGATAAACTTGACACGTCTTACGCTAAATCTTTTATCAGCACAGTCATAGAAATAGATCTTCTAGTCTAGAGACATATCTATGGCATAGGACCCTCTATCACCATGAGGGTACCCTTTGAGGATGAGAGATCATTTCAGGGCCAAGAGGGCGAGATTTGCATTTATGAGCAGATGTTTAAGGTCGACTTTAACCTACCTGTGCATCCAACAGTACGAGCCATTCTAGTAAGCCTAGGTATCGACCATGCTCATATTTCACCTAATGTCTGAAAGGTCATTCTTGGTTTCATTTCTCTCTAGAAGTTGGTTCATTATACTGACCTTGAAGTTAGCATTTTCAGGGGATTTTATACATTCTCGTTCCCAAAAACTCAACCTGGATACTATCATCTAGTAGCCAGGAAACCCATAAAAAAAATTGCGCATGACTCAGATTTCCAACCATAACTGGAAGCCTCGTTACTTTTTTATATTTGGGGCCTGGGAGTTTGACCCTGATGTTCCCTGTAGTGCTTCTGGGACTAGATTCCCCCAACGATGGGTAGAGGCCTTGATGTCGGCCAAATTAGATTCGGGCTTGAGCATTGATGCCACCAAGGATCTGGAGAAAGTTAGGAGATAGGGCAAGGAGGGGGTATATAGAATTTGATCGATTGATGACCCCCTACTTGTTGGGGCAGACAGGTTTTAGGGTTGACCCCCTAACTGAACAATATAAGTACTTGTCTATTAACTGTTGTATCATACTTTCGTTATCTTTATTATTAATGTCGTCTTTATTTTGCAAATCAACCTCCTAAAACACTAGCGGCTGTGTGGAGAATAGCAACACCAAGTCTGTTGAATTTGATGAAGCAGGTGGGGAATAAGATGACACCCCAACCTCAGACCAAGAAGTCCACAACTGGTAATCCCAGCTAAGCCGAGGGAGTTAAAAAGAGAAAGTATGTCTCTGAGGATGTTCACATCGGCCAACAACAATAGCAAAAGAAGCGCAAGTAATCCTCTTCCAAGACGATGTGGGCATATGCGATACCAATCTCCTCTGAAGATGCACTTGCGGCTTATTTAGAGAATCTTAAGATAAGCCCAGATTCCTTGAAGGTGAATAGAATGAAAGATTTTGAGCCTTTGGATTCAATAACCCCTAAGGCTGATATTCGCTTAGAATCTACGAGGGTCTCCTCTTAAATAATTTATGCTTTCATAGAGTCATTCAAGTTAAATCTTATGCCTCCATTTAATTATCTACTTTAATCTGTAGTGTCATCTCAACTGTACAAACTTTATAATTATTGATATGTTCTCGTCCTTAGCCAATAAGTAGCATTATCAACTAAATTTATGTTTACATCAGGGAATTTAAGTTCATAAATTAATGGTGTTTAATCACAAGTCCCCTCTCGTTGTTTTGAGAGTGTATGGATGAGTGACGCCTTATCCTACACTATCGTATCGACTGAGAGAGTTTTTCACAAAGTTAATGATGTTGAGGAAAACCATAATTAAATGATTTTTTGAATTTGAGTTCACCAAATTAATGGTGTTTAATCACCAGTCCCCTATCGTCATTTTAAGAGTGTATAGGCGAGTGATACCTCGCCCTACACCGTCGTCTCAGTCGAGAGAGTTTTTCACCAAGTTAATGATATTGAGGCAAACCATAATTAAATGATATTTTGAATTTAAGTTCACCAAACTAATTGTGTTTAATCACAAGTCCTCTCTCATCGTTTTAAATGTGTATAAATGAGTGATGCTTCGACCTACACTGTTGTCTCGACTAAGAGAGTTTTTCACCAAGTTAATGATGTTAAGTAAAACCATAATTAAATAATTTTTTAAATTTGAGTTCACCAAATTAATGGTGTTTAATCACTAGTCCCCTCGTGTCGTTTTGAAAGTGTATGGATTAGTGACGCCTCGTCCTACACTGTCGTCTCGGTCGAAAGAGTTTTTCACCAAGTTAATGATGTCGAGTCAAACCATAATTAAATGATTTTTTGAATTTAAGTTCACCAAACTAATGGCGTTTAATCACAGGTACCATCTCATCATTTTGAGAGTTTATGGACGAGTGACGCCTTATCCTACACTGTTATCTCGACCGATAGAGTTTTTCACCATTAAAGATGATGTTAACATACTGCTCCCCTCTCTTGGTGTTATTGAGAATCAATGGACGAGGTCAGACCCATCTAGATTGTTATGTCGCTGAGAGTGAGTTAATAATACTTCACCATATGAGTGATGTTTTATATCTTAAGATGAGCTGAAGCATACAATAGGAGAGAAAACTTGTAATTTTTCATTCATTACTTTTTTAATACATGTCTTGTACAATGATACAATGATTAAAGAAAACTTTTATAATGTCCTATTGGTAATATTTCTTTAAATGATCAGCATTCCATGGGTTGGAGAACGACTCTCCCTCTAGATTTTTGAGCCGATACGTGGCAGGAACCACCTCTTCTGTAACTCTGTAGTACCCATGCCAATTAGTATAAAGTTTATTCGACTTTTGTCAAGCTTTCTTCAAAACTAAGTCTCCAACAGCTAACGGGCTAGCCTTTACCCTTTTGTTATAAAATCTAGCAGTCCTCTGTTGATAGGTGGCCTACTTAACCTATGCGTCCTCTCTCCTTTCTTCAATAAGGTCCAGATCCAACCTCCCCTCTTTCGCATTTTCTTCTAGGCTGTTTGTTTAAACTCTATGACTTGGTAGGCCAATTTATGTAGGTATCACTGCCTTTGAGCCGTAGGTAAGCATGAAAGGGGTTTTACTTATTGGGGTTCTCTCTATCGTCTTGTAGGCCCACAAGAAGGCATGTACTTTTTTAGTCCCAAAACCTTGGCATCTTCTAATTTCATCTTGATCCCATCCAGTATAGTTCTGTTAGTCACCTCTGTTTATCCATTCGCTTGAGGTCGGCTTGGAGCTGAATAAAACTGCTTGATGTCGACCCTTTTACAATAGGCCTTTAAAGATTCACTTTTGAATTGTTTGCCATTATTCGAGATCAGGGTGTGGGGTAGGACATACCTATAAATTATGTTCCTCCAAATGAATTTAAAGGTTTTTATCTCTGTGATGGTTATCATGGCCTCTAGCTCAACCCATTTGGAGAAATAGTCGATCGTCACAATGAGATACCTGTAGTTTCAGTTGCCCTGGGCAAGGGTCCTAGCAAATCAGTTCCCCAAACAGTAAACGACCAGGGAAAGGTAATAGATGACAAAGGTTGATGAGGCTGATGTGGGATGCTGGTATATCCCTGGCATTTATCACATCTCTTAACATAGCTGGTCGTATTTTTTGCCAAGGTCGGCCACCAATACCCATGTGTGACTACCCTCTTTACCAACGATCTTCCTCCTATAGGACTGGAGCAAGACCCCTCGTGTATATCTTTCAGGATTTATTCCACCTCTGTCGGATGGACACATCGAAGTAGAGGGAGAAGGAATAATTTCTTGTATAAAACATCTCCAATGACTGAGAACTTAGTTTCCTTATACCTCAGATTTTTCCTTTCCAACTTTTACTCTGATAGTTCAACATCCCTTATATATCAAATGAGAGGATCCATCCATGATTCACCAATCTTTAGGTTTAAGCAAAACTCAATTATATTGTCTTCTTCTTCGATGGTTGGCTGATGTAGGATCTCCACAGGCACTGACCTTCTAATATTTGTTTTGGTCACTGACGTTAATCTCGTTAAGGCATCGGCTCGACCGTTGTCCATTCAAGGGATCTTTTTTAGTTTTATTTCATTGAAGTTCTTCAGCATTGCTTTTACCCTATATAGGTATTTTCCCATCCAATTATCTTTTGCCTTGTACACTCCTAAGATTTGATTTACTACCAGTCTAGAGTTATTGTGAACCAACAACTGACCCATATTCAGTGCTTTGATGAGGGTGATACCAGCTAGAAGAGTCTCATACTCTAATTTATTATTGGACGCTTTGAATTCGAATCTCAAAGCATACTTTATATCAGTTGCATCTAGAGTTGACACTATCTGGCCGGCTCCACTCCCTACCTCACAGGAAGAGCCGTCAACAAAGAGGCTCCACATAGTACCATTTTTAGAGAAGTTCCCTCTTCTAAGTCTCCATTCTTAAATATAATTTTTTCTTCTTCATTCTCGACCACCACTGTTCGGGACGTACTTGTCTTAGCTTTAGCCGGGTTAGCACTTGATTTTTCTGGATTATTTACTGGATCCACAATCTCCTTTGCTTCGGCCTCATTATATGTGAACTCGACTACAAAATTAGCTAAAATGTGTCCCTTGATGGTTGTTCTCGACTGATAGATAATGTAAAATTCCCCTAACTTTATCGACCAAGCCATCAACCTACCCAATATCTTGGGTTTATGGATGGCCTGTCTAAGAGGAGAGTCTGTTAGGTAACCATTATATGGACCTGGAAGTAGGGTTTCATCTTTTTATATGCATGTATGAGAGCATAAGCCAATTTCTCCATTTTCGGATACCTTTGCTCGGCCCCTTAAAATAGACTGGCTTCTGGACACCTTCATCATCTCTCACAATTGTTGCGCTGTATAAATAATTTTCCTCTTGAACAGACCATGATAATAAAAGTGGGGAGCCGAGGTAGGCCTTCAACTCCTGAAAGGCCCTTTCACACTCTCATTCCACTCGAAGGCTTTTCTTAACACGTTGAATACGGGTAGATACTTGTCTGTAGCCCTGGATGCAAACCTATTCAGCCCTAAAACTCATCCACTCTGCCTTTGGACGTCTTTTATGGTCTTATGAGTCTTCATCTCCACCAAAGCTTTGATTTTGGGGGGGTTAGCCTCTATCCCTCGTTGATTGACAATGAACACTAACAATATGCCTGCTCCGACCCCGAATACACACTTTGAGGGATTCAGTTTCATCCAACATTTATCTATCGTGTTGAATGTGCGCTCTAGGTCGGCCACACGCGTTTCGGCCTTGAGGCTCTTAGTTAACATGTCATCAACGTATACCTTCATGGTCTCGCCTATTTGATACTCGAACATTTTGTTTACTAGTCTCTGGTATGTAGCCCCGATATTCTTTAGGCAGAAGGGGATTACCTTGTAGCAGTATGTACCTTTGTCCATGATGAACGAGGTCTTTTTGGCATTGATTGGGTATATAAATATATGATTTAGCTTGAGTAGGTATCCATAAAACTCATCAGTTCATGCCCGACCATGGCATCGACCATTTGATCTATTCTCGAAATTGGAAGGCTTTCTTTTGGACATGCCTTGTTCGTATCTATAAAGTCAACACACATCCTCCACTTGCCATTGGGCTTAGGCACAATGATAACATTGGCTAACCATTCTGGATAGATAACCTCTCTGATGAAGTCAACCTTTTCTAAATTCTTCACCTCATCTCTTATAATTTTGTATTTCTCCCTATAGTAAATCCTTCGCCTTTGTCTAACTGGTTTGGCTCTCTATTTTACGTTCAATTTATGGCAAAGGATCTCCGGGTGAATTCTTGGAATATCTTCATAACTCCACGCAAAAATGATACATCTCTCCCTCGGGAGTTTTATCTGTTCATCTTTGATTTCTTTCTTTAGGGTTGTGCCGACTTGGATGATTTTTTTTGTCTCGTCCTCATTGAGGATGATGTATTCTACCTCCTCAGCGGCCTCACCCTTTTTCAGCTTTGTCTCGTCTCTAGGGTCGAGAGTGTCTATGTTGTAAGTAGTGGTGGCCCTCTTATGCGCCTCTCTTTCCTCGATCGAATTTAAGTAGCATTAACGTGCCTTGACCTGATCACCCTGAACTTCCCTACTCCATAAGGTGTTGGGAATTTTATCATTTGGTGAACGGTTGAGGGCAAGACCTCATACTCTTTGAGGGCAACTCGTCCCACAATTATATTGTAGGCTGAATAAACGTTCTCGTTCATGACGAAGAAATTAATCTTCTTTATGAGACATCTCGACCAAGTGTTCCCCATACTGACATCCATTTCATAAATTCCCAGAGGATGTACTTTTTCTCCACTAAAGCCAATGGTGGGTTGGTGATATTGGACGAGCTTCTTCTTGCTTAATCTCGGGCCTTTAAAATAGTCCCAGAACATTACATCGGCCAAACTATCAGTGTCGACCAGTATTCTAGGGACATCATACCCATGTACTCTAGTGGTGGTCACTAGAGGGTCATCATGAGGATCTAAAATCCCCTTAAAGACCAGTCTTGAAAATTCAATCACCAACATTTTCATATCAACTTTATTTCTTTTACTCGACTCAACTCGAATCAACAGTTGTCGACTTCACCGTTTTCGACTTTAGGAGAGCCTTGGCCCCTGCTACATGAGCCTTCCTATCTGCAATATCTTTTCCACCACCTTCTAATCCTCCAAAAATTATTTTTACCCCCAGAGAGATTGTATGTAGCTGACCTTTAGGATCAGTGATTGGAGGTGGGAGATCTGGGTCAACCTCGTCATCATCATTCGAGGCATCATGGTCTCTATTTGCTGGGGCATCTAGTCTACACTTATCATTTCTTCTCTTCCAGGTGTCATCTCAGTCACTACTTGAACCACTTTTATCCATAAACTTTCTCAACTTTCCCTGCTTCAGCATCTTTTTTATCTTGTCTTATAATGTGAAGCATTTATCTATGGTGTGGACATGGTCCTGGTGAAATTCACACCATTTGATTTTTTCCCTCTTATGAGGAGGGGCTTTGATCTTCTCTATCCATCTTAAGGACCAATCATTCTTGATCTCATTTAGGATCACCTCAAGGCTAATAATCAGTGGCGTGTAATCAGAGAAATTGTCATCCACTGACCTCTTCTTGTCTCATTTGCCTTTAAATTTCTGGGATTTACTCCCACTAGCTCCCTTATCATCTTCTCCTTTGGTATCTATGGCCTCCTTCTCATTCATGACCCTCCTGGACATAGCCAGGAGTTCAACCATGGACTTTGTCGGATCCTCATCCGGTTTCCCTATGAGATGGCCCTTGTATAGTCCTCTCATTAGGGAAATCATAGCTATGCTCTCCTCATAGTCTTCCCCCTATAATTTCTCTTTATTAAAGTGGGCAATGTAATCCCACAAAGACTCGTTCTTTATTTGCTTTAGGTACAACAAGTGGGTGGTTTTCTTCCTCGGTTTAACCCTAAAGTAGAAATTATGAATGAACCTCTCAGCCAGTTGCTTGAAGTTTTCTATTGAGTTTCTTGGAAGAGAAGTATACCATACATGTGCAGCACCGGTCAGGGTTCTTAAGAATGCTCTACACCTCATCTCATCTGAGTTCGAGAAGATGTTGGTAGAAGATTGATGCATCTCAACATGGTGGACTCGAATGGTACTCCCATCATATTTTGATGTCACCATCGGTGGCATAAACTTAGCTGGGGTAGGGTAGGTCACAATCCTAGCTACAAATGGCGACATTTCATTATAACTCCTCTGCACAGGTTCTCGATTTTTTAATAAATCTCCAATCTTTTCCTCTAGTCTCTGAATAGAATTATTTCAAAGTTTGTCAGCAGCAATAACTATAGCATTATATCCCTCGGCCAGAGCAGCGTTGTCGTCGGGCCCCTCCCTCTCAGTTTGGTGCTGAACGGGTTCTCGGCTGGCCATTTTCTGACAGTTATTGACTTCACGTTGTTCCTCATCCCAGCCATGGGAGGGTCATTTGTCAGCACATCCTCTATTTTTCCTTGATGCTGCCTTACCACGAGACCTGGACAGTCAGTCTCGGAGATCATCGACGGAGTCGAGTCTATCAAAAGCGATACCCTACTGAGCCTATCAAATGCTGAAGGACGAGACTATCCTTCTTAGCTCGGCCTTGCACTGTTCAACCTGCTGGCCTGAAGAGGATGCATAGTATATTTAGAAATTTTGTATGGTTCCCGGCACTCTGCATCATCATCATACTCATAGTCTTCATATTCTTGACCTTACTTCCCCAAGCGTAGATGCTTAGGGTCAACAATGTCCCTCTAACTCTATTGAGGCTACACTTCCTTCTGCGAGGCCAGGGTAGTCCCCCTATCACCTAATGTCCTCCCTCCTGGTGGCCAGAGTTATTATCTTCGTCGTCACACCAGTGGCCCTGTTTAAGATTTTATGGCTGAAGGCAGACAGTTGATCCTGTATCTTAATTTGACAGGTTGCCAATGAGCGCAGTGTTGTTGTGACTTTTGCCATCTCAGATTGTGGTAGTTCTTGACTAGAACTAGGGCCACCACCTGGTGGAAGATCTGATGCCATGGAATCCAGTGAACAGAAAGAACAAGAGGTGTATTGGAATAGCTGAATGATCTGTATAGAAGCTTGAGCAACTCAAACCAGAGCTCTTTCAATGGTGGTTCAAGACCAACCAAGTGTGGGGTTAGACCAGCACCAGAGAATCCAGTGAGGAGTAGCTACAAGTGAGAGGAAGAAGATGATGATCTCGCTTCCCATAAACGATACCAAATATGATAGTGCTAAATATGGTACCACCAAGTGACTGTGTTAGAGCTCAAACCAGCAGAACCTCAAGTGTTCAATAATGGTGAAAGTAAAATAATATAGATGAAGCGGGAGGTGAAGCAAAGAGGAGAAAGATAAAAATATAAGTGGTTCAGCCTTTTAGGCCTACTCCAATGTGCAGGTGAGTGTATGTTTACTATTAAACTAGGCTCCAATGGCCTTGGATTATAATGCACTCAAATTTCTCTTTTTACTGTAATTTCAGTCGAGTTTTTCTAGTGTTTCGAATTAAGGATCCTTCTCAAGGTTGAAGGTGGCAAGTATATATAGTGCTGGGGTGGTATAATGTGCACCCCATGCATGCACGAGGCGTGTGTAGTATGCACTAGCCAATGGGTAATATCCACCTATCACCTAGGCTGGTAGGTCATGATGACGAAATATTCATTCCATATTCACATGTGATACCGTTGTAACTACTTGTCCATGTGGAATGATTATGCTAGAACATTGTCGTGTGCGTGGTATAGAGGTCATCCAAAAGGGTCTTGGCTCGTTCGAGTATGATACCGACAGGGTCTTGTTCAAAATAGTCCGGAGAGTGTGGTGTCGGATGAGTAGACGTAAGGCCGATATGGGGTTTTGGTTGCCAGGTGCACCAGACGAGACATGAGAGAGAGGTCATGACTGGTAGAAGGTCTCAGCCTAAAATAACGGATGAAGCCGAGACAGTTGAATGTGGACTCCTTATTGTAAGCATTCTTTGTTAGGTCGGCTAGGCCGAATACGAGTTGTGCCCAGACGAGGTTACGTTTGGTCATATTAAGAGCCGATTTTATTGCTACATATGTATGAGTGCCACTTTAATTGTGTGCCTAACCAGTTATTATCCGAAGGCTTTGGATTATTTATTATTTAGTTTTACTGACGGCTTACTTATTTCTATAACACCCTAGTGAGATGGTAAGTATGTGATCATCAGGTCAAAGATCCTTGATTTTCTTACGTAAACCTTAATAAACTGATAAGTATGGGATTATCAACTTTAATTCTTCAGCGTTGCTATATTAATGCCTTATTCTATATACACTCCATCTCTCATTTATACATATATTTGTTATAGAATTGGTAAAATCTTCTTAGCATATTTGTGCTAATTCATATTTCCTCCAGATGGCCTAAGAAAAAGAGGATAATATCTCTTACCCTTTAGAGACAAATACCGATCACCTGTTTGCATACATGACTGTGTGGGCAGAGAATAAGCCAGATAGGAGCAAGGAGTGTCAGTTTTTGATTTTCTACTTTATAGTTCGTGTCAAATAAATATAATTCACCCCTGCGATGGTAATACATTATGTGTACTATTTTCATAATGAATAAAGTTTTGTTTTCCCCCTCAACTTTAATTTATTGCTCTATACATACTCTCTTGTGCATTCATACCAAAAAGCGGGGTGTGACAAGTTGTTAAATATTTTCATAACACAATAAGCATTTTCAAAATTGGTGTTTGCGAGAAGAAAAAATACAACAGAAAATTATGATCTAATTGAGTTATACAAGTCAAATGAAATTAGCTCCATTAAATAGCTCAAACCCCCTTAACCAATGCAAATCAGATTGAAATTTGGTGGTACAAGTGATATGGGTCTCCTTGAGCCCTAAGAGTGAAATTTGGGGAAAACAAACATGGTCAAACTGTTATTGATAGGAATTGGTATTAAGTTTGTCTTAGCTAAATTCTGCCAAAAACTATCAATTTAACTAGTTAAGAGACAAACTACTGAATGACAAGTACAAAAATGAAGTAGAGAACAAATAGGGAAACAATGAGACCTAGATTTATGTGGTTCATCCCAATTAGGTGCCTAAGTCCACAGACGTTGTGATCTTTATTCCTTTAGATGATAATCACGATGGAAATGTCGTCGAATACAAGCTCTTTCTCTCTATGGTTTGGCAGTATAACAGTACAATAATATCTCAAACCTTTATTGAGGTTAATAGGTTGTTATTTATAAGCTACTAAGAGTGAGAAAAGTTGGATCCGTGTTTCACCTTTATAAGTCAGGTGTGATCACATTTTATACGTTGAGTGAGGGAATAACAACAAGTTAATTATGGAATATAGGGGAGAATATCTTCATATCTCCTTTTGTTGCACATGGATCTGGCTGTTCACGCCATCCAGTCACATGGTCTACGCTCCCTGGGATGGCACTGACGAGTCGACCTCCTTCTCGAACCTCGACTCCTCAAGTGCTTTAGGTCATCTGGCTTAGCTAACCCTCACGACAAGTGTCACCTTCTAATAGGTCCATGAAGTGCACTATATTTAGGGTGCAACAGTATGTGAATTATGTTTTGACCAGTTAATACCATGTAAAACTTCAACTGTAGGGTTTTAATTACTTATGCATGTCCTATCTATATTTTTCTTACTAAAATTACCATGTTTGGGAGATGTTTTATTTCCTAGAGGTTTTTATTACGATTTTTTTGGTTTATTGTGAGAGTTTTTCATATTGTTTGAGCTTTTGAAATCATTTAAGTGACTTTGGATCGTATTTTATGGGATTTTCTGTAATAACCCGAATTTATTTTAATTTAAAATGAATCATTTATGTGTCAAGACGACATTTTTTTATTTTATCCA
This sequence comes from Sambucus nigra, assembly GCA_949130495.1. Lineage (NCBI taxonomy): Eukaryota > Viridiplantae > Streptophyta > Magnoliopsida > Dipsacales > Adoxaceae > Sambucus > Sambucus nigra. The sequence continues at coordinate 228,981,269 of OX422222.1, read as the reverse complement.
TTATAAAATAATAATTTTTAATTACCGAGTATACATTTTTTGTACAAGTGTCAAATATTATATTTAAAGTGAATTTTATGTTACATTTACATTAAATCTGCCAAATTCAAATTTAGATTTGTTATTTAAATTACAAATAAAATCTATAGGGTATAAATTGTAAATTTTTAAAAATAAGTTAAAGGGACAAAAGTTGTAAAAACATAAAAGATCTAAATATCTATTACATTTTTTATTTTATTTCGTTTTTAAAGAAACAATTTTATTATAACAAAATTCTTAGCTCGTTTGTTTTATTCGTTTTTTTTTTTAAAGAATGAACAAAAAAGGAAAGTAGCCGCCTCTAGGCTAAATAGAAGAACAAAAAATATATTTACACACTACACCTCCCCTGTCAAAGAAAGGAAAAAAGAAAGATGTAACATACGTTAACCGCCCCTCCTTGGCATAAAATCCAAACAGGAGGAAAAAAAACCAACTTGGTTTCTTTTGTTAAGAACCAAGGTCATCTCCTGTTAACATCATATATTAATAAAGAGGAACAAAAAAAACAAACACAAAAAAACGACAACAAAACAGTAGGAAATAAAAACCCATTTTCTTCAACCATGGCAAAACAGGAACCAGGTATGGTTTTTTCCATTTTCTTATTTTTCAATAAATACACACACATATGTGTGTGTGTGTGTGTATATATAGATATGTATATATATGTATGTAGAATTTTTTTTAGGTTTTGGTAACTTTGGATCATATATATACATACTAGGGTGTACCCGTGCCGATGGCCCGGTGATAAATTTACTCGCAATTATTTATGGTTATAGCCGATATCACAATTGCACATTCGCTACCGTGTATTTGTCTCTAAGACAAATCAATATGTATTTTTTACAACTCGAGTTAATTGACCAATAAATTTTGAAATGAAAAATTATATTTTTGGTCTAATTGTGAGAAACACATGTTCTATTTACGACACACTCATAATATCGCAACATGGCATGCATCATATTTTTGGCACATTACACAATTACTGGCTACAATTGCACGATAACAATATCATTCTCAATGTACTACTATGGTATGTTCTATTACCACATGCAATACACAATTTACTTTTTTTTTTATATAAAAAGCTATCAAAGAAAAATGTAATTTTGTACAATATACACTTAGAAATCATAAGCCTTTACATTTTGTTTGTCCAGCCATTTTTTTATACCATATATCTTTCAAAGGCCTGTCTCATATCAATGCAGATATTTTTTGTATATCTTCATAATAAATATTTACACACGAACATACTATACCTTTCTTATGTAAAACTATATATATGTGTGTGTGTGTGTGTGTGTGTGTGTGTGTGTGTGTGTGTGTGTATTCTATTAGTGTTGATTGTGTAAAAATTTTGTGGGGTTGGAATAAGCCTATAAGGGAACTAAAATTAAAAATATGACATATAGATTATATTAAAAATCTAATTAGAATTCAATAAAATTAATGTCTTCACAAAAATTATTAGAATAAGAGTTAGTTCTGCTCTCATGAGAATTCAAATTTTCAAAACCTCCACACATATATAAATTTGATTCATTTCCACAACAAAAATGACATATTTCCAACTTCAAATCTACATTATAATCAAATAATTAAACATGTACGACTTACTAAGATAAATAAATTTGTTGGTGTATGTAATTAAATTTATATATAATTAAATTTAAATATAATTTTATATTAATAAATACCGCATATTTGAGCCACATGTTAGAAAAAATGACATCCTAAACAACTTTTCTTATAGCTCAAGTTTTTAGAGCATGGTGCAAGAACAATGTATTTCTTTATTTTGATACTTTTTTTACACTTACGGGGCTCTAGATCTTCAAATGGTTAAGCTTGTTAAAAAAAATATATGAATTACATTAAAATTATTAATACAATTATATGAATTACATATTATAAAATTTTAATTTGGTCAAATTCAGTTTTGGTTGGAAAAGCATTTTATTACTGTTTTCCTTTTACGTGGGAAGCATACATGATCAAAAAAAAAATATTTCTTTACGCAGCAGGTCACTTTTTTTGGTCAACTTTGTAATTGGCCTTTTTTTAAAAAATATTTTATATTGTGCCATTTTTAATTGGATAGTGTTTATGATTGATAAAAAAAATATATTTCATGCCATGACATACTTATTTTAGTTGATAAAAAATATTTAATATTCCATCGCTTTTAATACTAACAATTATAAAATGGTACATGTGTTAATTTGAAGTGCATATTTTATTTGAATCAAATCTTAAAATGCATTAAAGTTTGAGAAAAAAATAAAAATTCATTGTCTTTCCCCACTGCAATTTTCAATATGAGATGCATTCAATTGATTTGATCTATTGTGCCATAGCTATTAAGAGACTTGTGGAGATGTCCTTACCTGTTTGACTGATTGGACGAATAAGACTTGGCTTTACATTGGGTTAAAAATGATTAATGTAGGTTTATTAATTGGCTTTTTTCTTTTGAGGTGACTGATTATATCTTTTTGGAAAAGACATACGACTATAATCTATATTTTTTTTTTTGGTTTATACCAGGATATCCACTAGCGACTTAGTGACTAATCCCTTCGCTGATTGTAGGCACCTCTATGGATGGGACAGCTGGTCCAGAGATCGACTATAATCTATATATTTGGTTATACACATTAGACATGTAAGCTTTGTAAGCATTTAATAATTGTCCATCACTACAATTGTCACCTCGATCCTTTCAAGTTGGCGAGCGAAACTTTGAAAAAGTAAGTGGCTTAAATTTTTTTTGTAAAACCAATGTTAAACTTCATTGTCCTTTAGTCACTGCAACTTTCAATATATAAGATATGATTTACCCATGACTGACACCTCGAGCCTTTAAAAATGCATTTTAATCACTTTAGAAATTGGCATTGTACACAAAGAAAATCAGATAAAATGTGTAAATAAATCACCCTCCTCTATTGATTGCAGTTGACCGAACTTAGAGGTGGACCTCCAATTGTGGACGTTACCAGCTGTAAGTATATAACTAGGCGTCCGTAACACAATGGTTACCTTCAGAAGGCCTATGTTTGATCTATATAATGACAAAACACCACTTCTATAAATAAAGTGGTTAGAGATTAACATGTATTCAACAAAACATAAGAACCAAAAAAAAACTTGAGCTACCATTTTACATTACAACATACCCCACAACACATGAATATTCTCCCTGTTGACAAAAAATAGTGAGATTAAAAACCAAACATGATAAATAAGTCAGAGATGATAAATAAATTATAAAAAGCAAAAAAATTGCAAAATGGGCAAAAACCATTGCAGTGATACTTAAAAATTTCAGAGAGTCAAAACAAAGAAAAAATATACAAATATACACATCTGTGTTATTTTGAACCCGTAAATTCAAAAGGAGAGAGAGAGAGAGAGAGAGTACCCCTTTATGGCTACAAACTGGAGGAGTTTGAATGAGATAAAATATCCTTTTGTGTTGGGTTATCTAAACCTATAAACAAAAGAAATAAACAAATTTAAAGCTACACGAACCTACCCATAAAACTCCATTTGCGAAAATTACATGGAAATAGAGTTATTGACTTGAGAAGAGAGAGAGAGAGAAGAGGATTGACTTGAGTTTACAAATGGAAGTGTTCTGCCTTATTATCCTTCAACATGTTCCCTACACATTGTTCTTGTGATGGACTTGTGCTGCCAGAAAACATAGACCTGCTAAAAAAGCTTGATGTACACATCGGGCAAGGGAAACAAATAAAAAAATAATAAAGAAAAACGTAGCCATCTAAACCCAACTCAGTTCTACCCGAACCAAACAAACCCAAACCCAAGTGGTATCGACCATAACTACCAACTATGGCTAAGATCTACCAAAAACAGAAGAAAACTCTCTCCATAACTGAAACTTGAAAAGCAACAAATTCTCTAGGGAACTATAAATGGGTCTTAAAAAACATAGAAATCCATATCTAGCAAGGTAAAATTCAAAACAAACTTTCTTTTCCCTTTGTAACACTTAGGAGCTTGGCTCCGACACGATTTCGACCAATAGTAAGGAGAGAGGGAGAGTGTTGGTTCTCATCCATATCTGCAAAAGAGTTGTACCCCCATGAAGAAAAAAGTTGAACAAAGTGATAATAGAAAACAAATTTACAACAGAGAGCCATTAGAACAGAAAATTTTAAAAACCCATTAGAGAATACCTTGAATAATGGAGAGAGAGAGAGAGAGAGAAAATACCTTATACTACGGAGACTCACACTACCTCCCGTTTCTAGAAAACAATAAGTCAAACATAATTGTTTTTGGACACACATAAAGAATAAAACAAAAATATTAAAAGCCAAATGTCTCTTAGAAAACTTGGATGTGGCGAGAATTTGTTGTATAGTTGCAACAAATTTTTTGCTTAAAACTTGAACTCAGCCCCAAGGTTGAATCTAAGACCCAACAGAACCCATCAAAAAAAATATAAAACATTTTTTTTTTTGCAAAACTCCCAAATCTAAAAACCCAGGAGGAGGTTAGGAGAGAGGAAGAGAGATCTACAATGCCTTTGAACCAATGATCTCTCTCTCCTTACCAAGAGAGAGTTGTATACACAAAACACAAAAAAACGCAAACACCACCCGATGATTCGTGAGAGGACGGAGAGGGTAAAATATTTACCGATTCATGAAACAACACAAAATGCAATATCAGACTCTTAATGTGTTCAACTCATATGTATAAACCCAGGTACCTTTATTCAGGTGCCTTTAAGGCGCTTGACAAACTATGTTGCATGTATAGAACCCCCAAACCCAAATCTCAAAATAATAATTTTATAGAGCAACAAAGGGTATACGTATACCTGAGATTTGTAGTGTAAATTAAAAACCCAAATCGTTAACTAACCCTCTTGGATCTTGGGTACAAAATAATAATTTAAAGCCACAATCAAAAGAAAAGGAGTTAGATCGGCGTCGTCACTCTCTCTTCCTCTTCAGCGGCGCCGTCACTCTCGCTGTCCATCCACTGTCTTATCTTTGTCATGGCTAGAGGAAAAAATTGGTAGATTATAAAGATGGAGCTTCAAAGAAGGATAAACCGTTGAAATTGGGGTGTTCGTAGGAGTTTTTTCTAGCTGGGAGAGAATACCAGTTTAGAGTGTAAACTTTGAAGATGGAGTTTTCTCCTCGAGCCTTGTGCTTGGATTGGAAATAAAATTTGAATGTGTAGTATTTTCCTCGAGCCTTGTGCTCCTTTTTTAAACTTTTTTTTTTTTGGTAAACATTGAAATAAAAAGGGTTACATCGAGATTACATTACATGAAACATAAGCCATTGAGGCGACAGAAATGAACATAACAAAACAAAGGATAACATGCGAAAGCACCATCAATCCTACATAGTGAGGATCCGTAGCATCGTGGTAGGGATCTCCTCGATCTCCACAAAAGTTTCCTCTTGAACTTTAGCCTCCCGAGCAAGCCAATCCGCACCCCGAATCCTGTTAGGACTGACAAAGATGAAGTCAACACCAACCACTCTCATAAGCTCGTAGCAGTCGACTCTGATGTTCTCAAAATCCGTTTCCCTGTACTGAACCCCTTTGAATATATCAATAAGCTCATGTGAGGTGGTCTCAACTATGATGTCCTTCCAACCACGCATCCTAGCCATATTCAGACCGTGGAACAGACCCTCCATCAGAGCGCGAATAAGAGACGGAGTGCCCTTAAGTCGTCCATAGAAGCCGGCCTTCCATTGTCCTTGGTCGTCAAGGACGTAACCCCCAAAAGTAGCAATGCGGTATGTTTGGTCAGTGCAAGCTTGAAGTGCCACCTTCGTCTTACCTTTATCCCCATACTCCAGAAGACAAAATAGGGATTCCGGGATCTCGTCATACTCGGTATATTCGTTCACTTGTCTTCTTCCAATCCGTGCTAAACCATCTGCCCAGATGTTGTTTGACCGCCTAATATGGGAGACCTCAATCTCCATCTCTGTCATAATGGTCATGCATTCCTCGATAATGTTAGTCAACGGATGGTTCTGATGGCCCTGTCTATTAAGAAACTTCACGGCCTCCAGGCAGTCACTCCGCAGTAGACACCCCTTCCATCCCTTGATTTTCGCCATATTCAGCCCATGTAGTATGCCAACTAGCTCTGCCTTGATGGGGTTGCTATCTCCAATGATCTTGCCACTGAAACCAATAATCCACCGTTGATCCTTACCACTGACCATGCCACCAAAGCCTCCAAGTTTACTGAACGGGTCATAGCTGCCATCTGTAAAAATCTCGTAACTTGAAAGGGGATAGACACTCGAGGGGAAGTTAGTGATAATGTCCTGAACATGGTTTGGGCTAAATTTAGTTATGACAATATCATCAAGTTCACGTGCTAAAGAAATCGACTTAGCCCAAACCATATTCGGAGAGATATTAACATTGTCAAAAATGCGTTTGTTGCGTGCAATCCAAATATGCCATAAAGTGGAAATGAAAAGAGTTTGGCCATAATGTAAAGGGTTATCCCATATTTTATCTTTTATCCAGTCAAAAACAGACATGTTATCCTGATAATTCCCGTCCCGTGGTGGTGGAAACTGTTCCCAAACCTTTGTGGCCAGGTGACATTTGCGAAGCACATGATCGATGTCTTCATCAAATTCACAAAAGTCACACTTTTTGGAATTCGTCATTTGTCTATAGAATCTTTGGCAATTAGTGAGGATTTTCTTATGGAAGATTTTCCAAAGAAAGAATTTCAGCTTCTGGGGGAATTTCAACTTCCAGATATGTTTCCAGATAACGAGGCAGGGGGTGTTGAGATCAATTTTCACAAGGGATTCATCGGACGATTTAATCGAGAATTTACCATTGGGGGAGGGTCCCCAACTGGGTCTGTCATTTTGCTTCAAGTTGTGGGGTAAGGGGGTTCCTATAATTATGTTAGCGATGTCTTTGCTAAAGGTCTCCTTAATGAGTTGATCGTTCCAGGCCCCATCCCTAATTAGGTCGCCGACAAGCGTCACAGGGGAGTTGATATGGGTATTATGAATTTTGGACGTACCCACCCACCAGTCATTGTAGATATTAGTAGACATCCCATCCCCAATAATCCATTTGGTATTCTTAACAAGCTCATTAGTACATTTAAAAAATGCCCCTCCACACATTGGAAGCATGACCCTTGCGGGTCCAGTTACTAGGATTCTCGTGGGTATTGTATTTCGATCTAAGTACACGGACCCATAGGGAATTTTTGTCATTCATGATTTTCCACCCAATTTTCGAGACAATGGCACGGTTATTCTCCTCACTGCTCCTAATACCCAATCCACCAGCCTCTTTGGGGCTGCACACAGTGCTCCACTTTATGAGGTGCACTTTTTTCTTATCATCCGAATCACCCCATAAGAAATTTCGGTTCAATTTATCAAGGTTTTCATTTATCTTTTTAGGGAGTATCGTGGTTTGCATATTGTAGACGGGGATGGCGGAGGTGACAGCCTGGATGAGAGTAGCTCGACCAGCGAGAGAGAGGAGTTTGGATTTCCATCCCGCCAGTCTCCTCTGAACCTTCTCAATTATGTGTGTGTAGTGGTTGCTAGTGACTTTACCATGGATGAGGTTGTTTCCAAGGTACATACCAAGATCATTAGTGATGCTGATACCACACCTTCTACCAATGTCATACGCACTTTGCCTAGGTATATTAGGGGATACAAAAATTTTAGATTTGGAAAGACTAAGAGTTTGACCCGAGATATCACAAAAGTGTTTTAGGGTATCCATAACTACACTACAGCTATTATGCGAGGCATCGGAGAACAGAATGAGGTCCTCAGCAAAGAAGAGGTGGGAAATGGTGGGGCCAGAAGGGGAGGCCTTAAGACCCTTCCACTTGCCCTGTTCCACTTGATAATTGATAGCCGCCCCCAAATAATCCATACACATGACGAATAGATATGGGGAAAGAGGATCACCCTGTCTAAGGCCCCTCGATGGCTTGAACTTGGGGAGAGGAGCCCCATTCCACAGCACTGCAGTGGAAGCACTAGTGATGCAGCTAAGGATGAGGTGTCTAAGGTTAGGGCTGATATTGAACCAAACGAGGACACTATCCAAGAAGTCCCAGCTGATTTTATCATAAGCTTTTTCGAGATCGATTTTAAAAATAGCACCCCCCTTTTTACCTTTCTTCTTATTAAGCGAGTGTATAATTTCCTGGGTGATAATAATGTTATCCGTCGACTGCCGGCCCGGAAGAAAGCTGGCTTGATTAGGGCTAATGATCTTACAGAGGATTAGGCGGAGCCTGTTAACGATGATCTTAGCAAGAATTTTGTACGGTACATTACAGAGGGTAATAGGCCTAAATTGGGTGATATTTTCCGGATTATCAATTTTCGGTATCAGCGTGATGTGGCTGGAGTTAGCATTCTCCGGGAAGGCAAGGGTCGAGAAACATTTCTTCAAAAAGTTAAATAGCGAAGTTCTCGTAGTCTCCCAAAACGTGTGATAAAAAATGGGCTGGATACCATCCGGGCCCGGGGCTTTAAGCCCATTCATACTAAACACCGCGCGCCTGGCCTCGTCAATAGTTAAGGGTTGGTCAAGAATGTAGTTGTCCCTATCATCGAAACGAGGGTGATTGAAGGTAGTGAAGTTGCTATTATAGTTAAGGGGCTGAGTGCTGGTGAAAAGAGAAATAAAATAGTTATTCGTGTGGAGTGAGATCTTCTCACTGCAGTCCACCCACTCCCCCTCAATTTTTAGTCTATCAATCTTATTACGACGCCTTCTAATAATAGTAGATGTGTGGAAAAATTTTGTATTTTTATCTCCCTCACTAAGCCATTTGATACGGGATTTCTGTTTCCAAAGGAGTTCCTCATGACGGAGAATGTTATTATAATCGTTTTTAAGTTGATTTTCAAGAAGATTCAGGTTGTGTGAAAAGTGGGCTTCTTGGGCAATCTGGATACCCTTGAGCCTACGAAGAACGTGTTTTTTACTTAGGTTAATGTGGCCATAAACAGCATGGTTCCAATGTTTGATTAAGGGGATACATTTATCAAGGTTGTGATGGAATCCAAGATTCGTATTCCAGTTATTTAAGATAATATTCTGGAAATCATTACGCTCAAACCAACAAGCAAGCAATCTAAACGGACGAGATATGTAGTTATTAGACTTAATACCTTCTAACCGGGTCAACATGGGGCAGTGATCCGAGGCGGTGCGCGGGATGTTTTCGACAGCCGCATCCGGGAACTGAAGGCGCCATGCCGAGTTGGCCAACGATCGGTCCAGTCTGACAAGGGTGTTGGCGAACCCATCCCTACTATTGGTCCAAGTAAGGCGAGGACCCGTGCAGCCAAGGTCAGTGAGGTTGCAACTGTTAACATTCTCCACAAATTTGTTACACCTGTACTCCTTATTGTGTCTGGAATAGCTTCTTTTTTCAGAAGAGTCAAAATGGTCGTTGAAATCTCCCGTGGCAAGCCAAGGGGTGTCAAGGTCTTGAGCCAGATTTTTAAGGTTATTCCAAAGAATTTGGCGAAGGGTGGTTACCATTTTTTCCTCGAGCATTGTACATCATGGCAGAATGGGGTGGGAACAAAAGTTGTTGCATTCTCAACCGTTAGATTCGAACCCTCGTGACTAAATATGAACCATCAGTTGATAAAGACCAAACTCTTAAGATTTAATCTCAGCCATCAGTTGGCCTAGACAAAAAAAACCCTCCTCCTTTATTATATAGATATGATGTGTATATATATATGTGTGTGAAAGGGGTGCGTGTGTTTAAGTGTATGTATATATACCTATGTGCGTGTGTAATTACCTGTGTGTGTTTTGAGAGCAAAATATATTTATATACCTACTGTACATACACGTATGTGTGTGCAGGTATGGACAACAGAGTGTGTGTGTGTTTTTATAGTTGTCTGTGTGTGTCGTGACGTGACAATGTAAAATAAAACCCAACAAAAATAACTTGTTATTTGTAAAAAACAATACTAGTTATATGTATACGTTGTCAAGAAAATAAAATTAGCGTTCTTTTAAAAGTAGCGGTGACTATAAGTTGTCACGTTAAAATGCCACCTTTTTTTACTTTGAACATTAATATCTCCTGTTGTATATTTTATAAAATGCCAGCTTATTTGGTCAAATTTTAGAGTCAATTTTAATTAAGACACGTATGTTAAAAGTGACGTGTCTTAGTACCAATGTGTTCCTTGTAGCAAGGAGATTAATTTGGTATACTCACTTATTCAAAATAGTGAAGTAATGAATGAAAAATTTTGACTTAAAGTGACCCATTTGAGTTTAACCTAGATGGTGTAACATAGTTAAGTGGGTTTGTCCCACATTAGAAAAGTGGTAGAAAAACTTGAAGTTAATATACACAAGTTATGGGACTAAGGCTTGGATGCCTTGGGCTATCCCAACTCTTTGAAGGGGAGATGGACTACACTATGCATGTATTGGGCTTGGCTCAAAAGCCCACACGCGCGCCGCCGTCCGTCCGGCCCGTGTCCGGGTCTTGGGTCTTGCTTGAGCAACTATTACGGATTAATTATTTTTCGCATTAATTACTTAAAAACGCTGTCATTTTTAATTAATTAATTAAAACGTTAAGTTGCTTTATTAGAGAGATGCAACTGTTCAAACAGTCATGTCTGTTCGGGAAAAGCCATGAGTTGCAGCCATTCACCACTTATAAAAGGGACCTTATGCAATCCATTTAAAAGATTAGAAAATCTACCCGAATTCCCTACTAATGTCCTTGTTCCCTTCCTACTGTTTGAGAGAAATTCGTCATTGTTGGTTCGTGGGATTGTTGCACTGAAGTGCTTCTTGCAACAGTCGTTGACCGTTTCATCCTGGGAGGCAGACGCCCATTGAACCTTCCGTCAGCACCGTAGCGGGGGCGTATTATGTCTTAAGGAGAGATAGTTCAACTTTCGACTCGGTCAAAATTATACAAGTGATTATTTAAGTCACAAACTGTATGTTCTTCTTATCTCCCTTTACTGTTCTGTTTTTTTTTAATTAATTTTAATTACTGTTTATATTTATTTAGTGATATATATATATATATATATATATATATATATATATATATATATATATATATATATATATATATATATATATATATATATATATATATTCATTTTTCGTAATCCACTAAACAACAATCTTAAGACAGAATAATATATATAATTTTTGTGTTTTCACTAAATAAATATAATTTTCTTAATTGAAATTACATTGGAAACGTTTTACCTGTTTTATTTACATACTAAAACGTGTTTACATTGAATATCCTTTTTCTTACAATTTTATTTTTTCAAACAATTTCTATACATTTCATAAATTGCTTTTGTGTTATTCAATATCAGAATAATGGCTACTGAATCCTCTGGAAATGTGATGTCTGTTCCTCAAAATGATGTGACGGTTAGTATTCCTAATACCGTTCCTACTCATTTAACTCATGGAGAAAAACCCGAAAAGTTTAATGGTACTGATTTCAAACGTTGGCAACAAAAGATGTTGTTCTATTTAACTACCATTAATCTTGCGAGGTTTATTAACGAAGATGCTCCTGTGGTTAATGAAAATGAAACGGATAAGACAACTTTTCTAGCTGTAGAAGCATGGAAACATTCAGATTTTATTTGCAAAAACTATATCCTTAATGGATTGGAAAATACACTTTATAATGTATATAGTCCAATCAAAACCGCTAAATTGTTATGGGAGTCTTTGGATAAAAAATATAAAACCGAGGATGCCAGCATGAAAAAATTCGTGGTCGGTAGATTTCTCGAGAATAAAATGGTTGATTCAAAGACTGTCATAAGCCAAGTCCAAGAGCTTCAATTAATTTTTCATGAAATACTTGCTGAAAATATGGTCATAAGTGAAACATTTCAAGTTGCTACGGTAATTGAGAAATTACCTCCTTCTTAGAAGGATTTCAAAAATTATTTGAAGCATAAACGAAAAGAAATGGGACTTGAAGATTTAATTATTTGGTTAAGGATAGAAGAATATAATCGTAAATCTGAAAAGAAAAATGGTAACCATACTATGTCTACAAAAGCAAATATTGTTGAGGATGGACAAAAATTCAATAAAAAGAGGAAGCACAAAAATGAAGGCACGAGTCAACAAGGCGGTGCTAAGAAGTTCAAAGGAAAATGTTTTAATTGCAACAAAGAAGGTCATAGGGCCAAGGATTGTCGCAAGTCGAAAAAATAAGAGAACTTCAAAAAAAAAGCACCACAAGCCAACATGACAGAAGTTGATGCATTATCCGACAATGTTTCCAATATTTCTCTCTCCGCAGTTGTATCTGAAGTAAATTTGGTGGGTAATACCAAAGAGTGGTGGGTTGATACCGGCGCTACACGCCATGTATGTTCCGATAAAAGTATGTTCACAACCTACCAGCCAATTGCAAATGGAGAACAATTATTCATGGGAAACTCCTCCACCTCGAAGGTTGAAGGTAAAGGCAAAGTAGTGCTGAAAATGACTTCGGGGAAGCATCTCGCACTCAACGATGTATTGCATGTGCCTGACATTAGAAAGAACCTTGTTTCCGGTTCCATGCTAAGCAAGAAAGGATTAAAGCTTGTCTTTGTTGGAGACAAATTTGTACTAAGTAAAGATGGAATGTATGTAGGGAAAGGATATATGTGTGATGGGATGTTCAAATTGAACGCCATGACAATTGTACCTAAAAGTAACGATGATAATAATAAAATGATATCTTCTTCTTATATGCTTGAGTCTATGGATATGTGGCATGGTAGACTTGGACATGTTAATTATAATACTTTAAGTAAATTAATTCACTTAGAATTAATTCCTAAATTTAGCATTGATACAAGTTACAAATGTGAAACATGTGTAGAAGCAAAATCAACAAAAACACCTTTTCATTCAATTGAAAGGAATAGTGAACCTTTAAATTTAATTCACACCGATATATGAACTTTTAAATTTGTTCAAACTAGAGGTGGGAAAAAATACTTTATTACCTTTGTGGATAATTGCACTAGATATTGCTATGTCTATCTTTTAAGAAGCAAAGATGAAGCAATTGAAGCTTTTAAGCAATACAAGATAGAAGTTGAGAATCAACTTGGTAAAAAGATTAAAGAATTAAGAAGCGATAGAGGTGGTGAATATGAATATCCTTTTAAGGAAATATGTTTAGAAAATGGTATTATTCACCAAACTACCGCACCTTACTCTCCTCAATCAAATGGGATTACGGAACGTAAAAACCGAACTTTAAAAGAAATGGTGAATGCATTATTAATAAGTTCGGGATTACCCCAAAACATGTGGGGGGAAGCACTGCTTTCAGCTAATTACATTCTCAACAAATTGATTCATAAGAAAACAAATAAGATACCCTATGAGTTGTGGAAAGGAAGCAAGCCTTCCTACAAATACTTAAAAGTGTGGGGGTGTCTTGCAAAAGTACTAATTCCTGAACCTAAAAAGGTGAAAATTGGTCCAAAGACTATTGACTACATATTCATTGGTTATGCACATAATAGTAGTGCATATCGGTTTCTTGTGCATAAGTCTGATATTCCTGAAATTCATGAAAATACAATCATAGAATCTAGGAATGCATCATTCTTTGAAAATATCTTTCCTTGTAAAAATACACAAGAAATAATTTCTAACAAAAGAATGCTTGAAGTTACAAATGGTGAACCTCAAAATATTATTGAGGAAGAACCTAGATGTAGCAAAAGAGCTAAGATTTCAAAATCTTTCGGTCCAGATTTTCTAACATATATGTTAGAAAGTGAACCTCAAACGGTAAAAGAAGCTCTATCCACTCCGAAAGCCTCATATTGGAAAGAAGCTATCAATAGTGAAATTGAATCCATTTTGCAAAATCATACTTGGGAATTGGTGGACCTACCACCAGGGACAAGACCGTTAGGGTGTAAATGGATATTCAAACGAAAAATGAAAGATGATGGTACTATTGATAAATATAAGGCTAGACTTGTAGCTAAAGGATACAAGCAAAAAGAGGGAATAGATTATTTCGACACCTATTCAACTGTTACAAGAATTACATCCATTAGAATGTTAATTGCAATTGCAGCAATACATAAATTGGAAATACACCAAATGGATGTTAAAACGACATTTTTGAATGGTGAATTAGATGAAGAAATATATATGGAACAACCGGAAGGTTTTAGATCTTTTGGAAATGAAAGGAAAGTATGTAAACTTGTGAAGTCATTATATGGGTTAAAACAAGCGCATAAACAATGGCATGAAAAATTTGACAATGTCATGAAGTCAAATGGTTTCAAAATAAATGAGTGTGATAAATGTGTTTACATCAAAAGCACTCAAGCGGGACATGTGATTGTATGTCTATATGTAGATGATATGCTAATAATTGGTAATAATAATAATGTTATCAATTCTACTAAACAAATGTTGACTAGTAGATTTGAAATGAAGGACATGGGATTGGCTGATGTAATCCTAGGAATTAAAATTATTAGAACCCCTCAAGGAGTTAGCTTATCTCAATCACATTACGTTGAAAAAATACTTCAAAAGTATAATAAATATGATCAAAGTCCAGTGAGAACACCTGTAGATCCAAGTCATCACCTCTTTAAAAATAAAGGTGAAGGTATATCTCAATTAGAGTATTCTCGTATTATTGGAAGTTTGATGTATTTATCAAACTGTACTCGTCCTGATATAGCATACTCAATTAGTAAGCTCAGTCGATATAAGAGTAATCCTGGGAAAGATCATTGGAAAGCCTTGATAAGAGTTCTTCGATATCTTCGATACTCTTTGGGGGATGGGTTGCACTACGAACGATATCCAGCTGTACTTGAAGGCTATAGCGATGCAAATTGGATATCTGACTCAAATGATTCGAAATCCACAAGTGGATATGTATTTACCCTTGGAGGTGCAGCCGTATCTTGGAAATCCTCAAAGCAAACGTGTATTGCAAGATCCACAATCTGAATTTATTGCTTTAGATAAAGCTGGGGAAGAGGCCGAATGGCTTAGAAACTTCTTAGAGGATATTTCAATATGGTCAAAGCCCGTGCCACCTATCATAATACATTGTGATAGTCAATCGGCAATTGCTAGGGCTGAAAATAATAACTATAACGGTAAATCACGACTTATACGTCGTCGACACCAAACCGTTAGACAATTGCTCTCAAATGGAATTATTTCTGTTGACTATGTAAAGTCAAAGGAAAATATTGCGGATCCACTAACTAAAGGTATACCTGGAGAGCAAGTTGTAAGTTCATCACGTGGAATGGGCCTAAAGCCTGTAAAATTCTAAAGAGTCGTCTTAATGGAAACCCAACCTAAATGAATGGAGATCCCAAGAAATAGGTTCAAAGGGACAACCTAATTATGATGACTCAGTTTACACTGAGAAGTAATACTTTAATTACTTCCTCCCATTCCGAAGATGAGTCAGTGCACAAACTACCGCGTGTATAAGGATAAACTATGTTTTTAATGATTTTTATATCTTGAATGTATAGGTCAAGTGGGGTATTAGTAGGATACTCTTTATAGAAATCACCTATGTGAGTGAGAAGGGGCTGCTTCTATGAAAATAACGAAGGCTATTTCTCTAGCACACTCATGAAACCAGGAGGTGTCCAAGGCCAAAATGGACACAATAATGAGTACCAATAAGGTTGGAAAAACATTGTGTGAATATTATTGTCTCAGTTTACACAAATGGTCGATCAATTAAAGACATCACGTTCATTGATTAGCTAGTAAGCTCGATAGTATCTCACTAGGAAAGATTCAAAGCCGCAAGATATCTTTTTCGATGCAATGTTTTTTCCTATAACAACTCTCTGTTTGCATCTATATTCGTTTGATTCTTCCAAATTTCATTCATGTGGGGGATTGTTGTATATTTTATAAAATTCCAGCTTATTTGGTCAAACTTTAGAGTCAATTTTAATTAAGACACATAAGTTAAAAGTGACGTGTCTTAGTACCAATGTGTTCCTTGTAGCAAGGAGATTAATTTGGTATACTCATTTGTTCAAAATAGTGAAGTAATGAATGAAAAATTTGGATTTAAAGTGACCCATTTGAGTTTAAGCTAGATGGTGTAACATAGTTAAGTGGGTTTGTCCCACATTGGAAAAGTGGTAAAAAAACTTGGAGTTAATATACACAAGTTATGGGACTAAGGCTTGGATGCCTTGGGCTATCCCAACTCTTTGAAGGGGAGATGGCCTACACTATGCACGTGTTGGGCTTAGCCCAAAAGCCCACACGCACGCCCGTGCCCGTGTCCGGGTCCGGGTCGTGGGTCGTGGGTCTTTCTTGAGCAACTATTAAATTTTTTGGACAAATTTTAATTGCCCTTTGGGCTTTAAAATTTATTTTCTGAACCAAAAAATATGAATTAATTACGGATTAATTATTTTTCGCATTAATTAATTACTTAAAAATACTGTCATTTTTAATTATTTAAAAAACGCTGTCGTTTTTAATTAATTAATTAAAACGTTAAGTTGCTTTATTAGAGAGATGCAATTGTTCAAACAGTCATGTATGTTCTGGGAAAAGCCATGAGTTGCAGCCATTCACCACTTATAAGAAGGACCTTATGCAGTCCATTTAAAAGATTAGAAAATCTACCCGAATTTTCTACTACTGTCCTTGTTCCCTTCCTACTGTTTGAGAGAAATTCGTCATTGTTGGTTCGTGGGACTGTTGCACTGAAGTGATTCTTGCAACTGTCGTTGACCGTTTCATCCTGGGAGGCAGACACCCATTGAACCTTTCGTCAGCACCGTAGCGGGGGCGTATTATGTCTTAAGGAGAGATAGTTCAACTTTCGACTCGGTCAAAATTATACAAGTGATTGTTTCAGTCACAAACTGTATGTTCTTCTTATCTCCCTTTACTATTCTATTTTTTTTTAATTAATTTTAATTACTGTTTATATTTATTTAGTGATATATATATATTCATTTTTCGTAATCCGATAAACAACATCTCCTAAATCATTGATCAGAAAAATACACGAAACTTACCGTGAGAATTGTGTTGTCGAATAGAATTTTTTGATATAAAAATATTATTATTTCGACTCTATTTTTACAACTCTTGATACCAAAAAATTATCCTATTACATTGACCAATCAGAAATAGACTTGTGTTATCCTCTATGGCTTTAGTCCTAGTCAGTAGGGGTGGCCATAGGCCCAAGGTCCGCCAAGCCCGCCCAGTCCACCCAATAAAAAAATAGTGCTTGGGTAAGGTGAATAGGCTCGCAAAGCGGGCTTGACAAAATTTGATAGGCCCGATTTTTTTTGGGGGGGGGGGGGGTTTGGGCATCGATTCTTAAGCCCGATGAGGCCCGGCCCAACTCGAGGCCCGAGAATTATATATATAATATTAATATATATATATATGTGTGTTTGTGTATATTAATATATTATTAAAGTGTAAGACTACAAAGTTATAAATAAATATATAAAGTGGGTAACTTTTATAAATATGAAAACATATACTAAGTCTTTTTATGTAGAGTGTGAAACTTTATATATAGACTCTGTAATATATAAAGCTTAAAACATGTTTTTTATTAAAAAATAGGTCTTTGATTAAGAAAAAATAGATTTTTTTATTTTAAAAAAAACAGTAATCGGGCTTGGCCAACGGCCTTGGTAAAGAGCTTTCAAATTTGAGCGAGCTTGAGATTACATAATAAGGCCCAATCCAGGTCCGAGCGGGCTTGGGATAGCTCATAATTATTTAATCCCGGCCCGAGCCCGACCGGGCCTGCCCAGGCTCGGCCCATGGCCACCCCTACTAGTCAGCAAGGCCTATTTATCATAATGAATATAAGAATGTCGATCAACAGTGTAGAATGCCAACCAGCATACAAAAGAAGCCCGGCCAACACCAGGAAGACCAACGAGCAGGGGTTATAAAGCGCGATTAATTGTATGCATTATGAACGTTGTACAGATTTAAATGTTTATGTTATAAAGGCATTCCATCCTTTAATATTCTGTTTCTTGAACACCCTCAGGGGTTATAAATACATTGTAATCCCCACAGCTAGGGGACACGAAACAAGAGATAACTAAACAAACACAAGGCAATATACACTAGTGGATGTAGGCTTTTCCCATTTAGCCGAACCACTTTAAAAATATTTTGTGTCTCGTATTTACTTATTTATCTGTGATCAAATAATTAGAGATAGTTTAGTTTTTTGCATCAAAGATTGGCGTCGTCTGTGGGAACGTGTTTCTAACCGTGTTCATCCATTGATTCATTCAAATGGCTGATATTCCTGAATTAACCCTCGAAAACGATGGCATCCCGCCTGTTCCTTCTACTCCACCGACGCCCAATGATTTGACTGGAATTCTGGCCAGTCTCGTCAGAGGACAAGAGGCTATGCAAGATACCATGAGGCAATTAGCGCAGACCTTGCAAGCTAGGTCACCTTCCTTAACTTCTCATGGAAATATGACACATCCTCCTCTAAGAAGCAGTAAACATAGCCAATCCAAGACTACTAGAGATTACGGGCTACAATTTTGAAAACGATACGATAATACGAAACGACACGGAATGAAATTAACACGAAATTGACATGGCATATCGTGTTCGGGTCTGGGTTATTGGACCCGATGTCGTGTCGTGTCGTGTTTGTGTTTAATTTTGGCCATGAAATTGACCCGTATTAGACCCGTTAAAGACACAATAATGACCACATTAAGACCCATTAGGGACCCGATTGAAAACCCATTATTGACCCATTATTGACCCCATTAGGACCCATATAGACCCATTAAAAAATAAAAGGCTTTTATCAAAAAGCCCAACCCACGAATCCAACTCTAGTTAAGAATAAGCCTTCATAAAAAAACAACACAAAATAAACCCTAGCCACAATTTAACATAGTCCAACCGTCTCTTCTCTCTTCACCTTGACCACCCACACACAAACTCTCACACACGATCGTCGGCCTCTCCCGCCTCCGGCAGTGCTCCTAAACCCCATATCCCTCCTTCATCATCTCCCCAGCCCACCCATTTTTTCTGTCCGGTGCCCATTTCTTCTGTCCGACGCCCATTTCATCATCAGCTCCGTGAGTTCGGGTCCGGCACCCATTTCTTCTGTTCGATGACCGTTTCTATCTGGTACCCATTTCCATCCGGTGACTTCACTCAAAATGAACTATAAATCAATTTCATACAATGATAAAATCATTTGAAGTTGTTGGGAGAGAAAAGGAGGGTGCAATTTTTAGAACCCCTTCTGAATGAATTAGATGAAATTGAGGTGTGTATTTTTTATTTTGTTGGGTTTATTTGCTATTGTTTATTCAATTGAAATTGTTTATTTCTAATTGTTAATATTTTTGTGGTTTGTGATATATTTTTTAGCTGTGCATGTTTTGGAACTTTTGAAGGTTGAGATTTAGCATCAAAAGTATTGTAGTATTGTTGATAAAAATCTGTCATGGATAATTAAATTGTGATGTAATTATTTTTTGGATGCACTTGGAAGCAGGAATTGGAAAAAATTTGCTATCAATCGTGTCGTGCCATGTCGTGTTGTGCCAATCGTGTTATGTTAATCGGGTTTAATCAGATAAAAATTATAAATCGTGTCGTGTCGTGTTAGAAGTGGGTCATGTTCGGATTGTGAAAAAATAACACGATATCGTGTCATGTCATATTTGTGTCACTAAAATATATTTCGTGTCGGGTCGATCATGAACCCGACCCAATAACACGATTTTCCACCCCTATTAGAGATACCTCTTATCTCCCAGGAGCAAGTTCTTCTCTCAAAACATCGGAACCCTATGATGGTCAGTCTTTTACTCCTAAAAAATTGAGTGCCTTAGAAAGGCTTAGTCATGCATCTCCTTTTGACTGTTTGGGACCCAGGGGGGATAAAAAAGTTCCCAGGGCATTATCGAGGAATACTCGACGACTAACCGATCAAAGGGAAGGCTCATCCCAATCTAGATCAGATGCTCGACGAACTGCCCGCACCGAGCAACAATCGCAGGAAGAAAGTTCAGCACAAACAGTTGGTAGGAATGAAAAAGTTTTAACACAAAGATCTGATGCTAGTAAAAATGCATGGAAGGGTTCCATCTAGTACTTGGAGGATAGATTGGGATAAATGGCTAAAGCCATGAACCCTTTGAAAAGAAGCTTTGTGAAAGGATCTCCTATCATACAAGCTATAGTGGGTTTTTCCACACCTTCAAAGTTTAAAGCTCCTATGGTGATACCCAAATATGATTGAAAGACTGACCCTGTCCTTTATATCGAGCAATACCAGGCAAGAGCTAATATATATGTCGTCCCTGATGAGATGAGGTGCAGAGCATTCTCCGGAACAATTACTGGTCCTACTCAAATTTGGTATAATAGCCTTCATCGGGGGCAAAGTTTCAGCTTCATTAAGTTGGCCGAGCTATTCATTAGCAACTTTTACTTTGGGGCCAAACCAGTAAAAAGGGTAGCTCATTTGATCAGTGTGAGACAAAAGGAAGGAGAAAGTAGTAGAGACTACATCACTTGTTTCAACAACAAGAAATTTAAAGTTGTGGATTATGAGGAGAAGACTGCTATAACAGCTCTTATGAGTGGACTGCTCCCTAAGAAACTCTACTACACGCTTGCCAAATATCCCCCAAATATAATGACAGAGTTAATGGCAAAGGCAGCCAAGATCATGAATATAGAAGAGACAATGGCAGCTAAGCGAAGCTCGGGGACAAAAGGTGAAAGCAAAACTAACAAAAAGGAACACAAATAGTCTAAGGAACATAGGGAATTGAAGTAAAAAGGGATTATAAACCGGATCAAGAAGTACAATAATTACACTCCATTAATAATGGGTATTCACCATGTTTTGGAGGAAATTAAACATAACAAAGTTGTACGCTGGCCTGAGAATTTAAGGAACTCCCCTATCAAAAGGGATAAATCCCAATACTATGAATTTCATAGAGACCACGGTCACATAACAGATCGTTGTATTGCTCTACATAATGAAATTAAAACTCTCATCCGAATAAGCAAATTGAACCAGTTTGTTGATCGACAGAATAACGAAATAGCTTGACAAAGGTCGAAATCGCCTTACAAGCCCAGAGACAAGAAAAAGAGGACCCATGAAGATAATCAAGAGGATGATTTCGACATACCCAAGAAGCCTAGGTAACCAGAATGTGATATATTCATGCTCAGCTTTAGTTCTTTTGATTGTCAAATGATTATAGGTGGAGATACAGGAGGAGAAGATCATACAACAGAGAGGAAGGCTTACCTCAATGAGGCACAAGCTTGTTCCTATATACAGATAATCAATCTAGCTGAAGAAGATCGACCGAGGAAGGTCAACAAAGATAAGTTGGTGATCGGTTTCTCTAAAAATGACCTCTCAGGAGTATTGTACCCCCATAATGATCCTCTGGTAATCAAAGTCAGAAAGCAGGATATCATTATTTCCAGAGTACTAATTGATAATAGTAGCTCGGCAAATATTATGTTTTATCCTTTCTTTGAAAGTTTGGATTTTAATCTCGGGCAATTGGAGCCCTACCACAGACCTTTAATAGGTTTTTCTGGTGAGAAAGTATTCCCTTTGGGAACAATTAAGGTAGAGGTGTTGATCGGCACCTGGCCAACCAGCCGAACAAAGAAGATACTTTTCTTTATAATGGACAAAAAATTTCATTCGGCCTATAACATGATTATTGCAAGAGTATGGTTGAAGAATTTCGAATCCATACCATCTTCAGTCCATCAGTGTTCGAATTTCCCCACTAACTTTAGAGTAGGCATTGTAAAGGGAGGCCAAAAAGTAGCTTGGGAATGCTACTACTCGTCTGCCAAGTAGGAAGATTAGAAGAAATAAAGAAAAAAACCACCACTTACCAAGTGGACGCCTATGAACTTGATGAAGAATCTGAGGTTGAAACCTTATATCTAAGGGAGGAAACAGAATCTGTGAAGGGCCAGATAGTAGAGGAAACAGAAAGCATTGTGTTGGACGATGATAAGCCAGAACGCGCCACTCAAATAGGAACACCACTGGATCATGTTTTTAAACAGAAACTAGTAAATTTCCTTAGACAGAGAAAGCATGTGTTCGTATGGAGTCATGAAGATATGTCAGGGATTGATACCAACTTTCTTTGCCATGAGCTCAACGTCAATAAAGAAGTTAAGCCTGTAAAGCAGAGGTGAAGAGTGTTCAGCCCCGAGAAGAACCAAGCCATACAAGAGGAAATTGAAGAGCTTCAAAAAGTCGCTTTCATTGATGAAGTAAAGTACCTAAACTGGTTAGCCAATGTAGTTATGGTCAAGAAGAAGAAGAATAAGTGGAGAATGTGTGTAGACTTCACAAATTTGAACAAAGAATGCCCAAAGGATCATTTTCCTTTGCCCTAAATTGATCAGCTTGTTGATGCCACTTTTGGACATGAATTATTAAGCTTCATGGATGCTTACTCTGGTTATAATCAGATCAAAATGAAGCCTAAAGACAGAGCGAGCACTTCTTTCATTACTCCCCGAGGAACTTATTGTTATAATGTGATGCCATTTGGCTTAAAAATGAAGTTACTTCTTACTAGAGGTTGGTGAACAACATCTGTGAGGAGCAAATAGACAAAAATATGGAAGTGTGCGTAGATGATATGATGACAAGGAGCAAGAAAGTGTCTGATCATATTTCCGACCTCAATCAGACTTTCGACAATTGGAGAAACACTAGATGAGACTAAATCCGACCAAGAGTGTGTTTGGAGTGCAGGAGGCAATGTTCCTCGGGTATATAGTAAATCAAAGGGGAATTGAAGCAAACCCAAATAAGATCAAGGCATTGATTGAGATAAAGTCCCCTACTTGCAAAAGGGATGTACAAAGGCTAACTGGGCGTGTAGCAGCTCTGTACAGATTTGTGTCCCGAGCCACCAATTGGCACCTACTATTCTTTAAAGTATTGAGAATGAGTTTCAAATCTAACGACGAGTGCGAATAAGCTTTTCTGGAGTAGAAAAAGTACTTGGGGTCACCTCCACTACTCTCCCGACCAATTCTTGGGGAGAGATTGTACTTGTACTTAATTTTTCCTAAATCAGTCGTAAGTTCTGCCTTGATTAGAGAAGAGAATGGAGTTCAAAAACCTATCTACTACACCAGTAAAGCTTTCCGAGGAGAAAAAATCAGGTACCATCGCCTGGAAAAATTGGCATTGGCATTGATTGAGGCGTCCAGATGGATTAAGCCTTATTTTCAAGCCTATACGATAATAGTATACACTGATATGCCTCTAAGGCAGGCTTTACATAAACCAGATAAGTTTCACAGATTAATGTACTGGGCAGTAAAAGTGTGGGAATATGTTATCATTTTTGAACCAATGTCTTCTCTAAAAGTCCAAGCAGTAGCGGATTTCATAGCTGAATTCACTTACCCCTAGGTTACCGAGCAATAAAATAAGCAGGCCGAATAAAAATCAGGAGGAAATAGTTCCAAAGGAGCTGATGACGATCAAACTTCCGAGGAACTTTCACCAGATAAAAAAATAGAAGAAGCCGCTGTCGACTTATCAGATTCCTTTTTCCCGAACACAGGAGATGTCCAAAAAGTACGAGGAAGCGAGGAAAAAAATGTTCCATCATGGGAATTTAATAGACCAAGCATTTGATGATAATCTCCCAATATGGAACATGTATATTGATGGGTCATCTTGCGCAATCAGTAGTGGAGCAGGTATAATACTTAACAGTCCTGATGGGATAGATATTGAATATGCTTTACGATTCCAATTCCAGGCTCAAATAATGAAGCGGGGTATAAAGGTCTCATTGTAGGTTTAAGTTTAGCCCAATCACTGAATGTTGAGCAAGTTGTAGCACACAGAGACTTTCAGTTGGTGGTAAATCAAATATTAAACTTTTATGGTGATAAAGGAGAATTGACAACCAAATACATGCTCAAAGCATTGGAGGTAATATAAAATTGCCAGTTGTTCAGATGAGATAAATTCCAAGGGTGGAAATGCCCGAGCATATGCATTTGCTCGACTAGCTTCAGCAACAAGAGTCGAACTCGGATGAACTATTCCTATCGTGATTTTGGTCAATAAGAGTATAGATGAAGAATTTATGATAAATTTCATTGCAGTAGACATGGCGCCATCTTGGATGGACCCCATCAAAGCATATATTGAAGAAGGAACTTTGATAGCAGATATGATTGAAGCTAAAAAAAATTAAAGTATAAAGCCACCAGATATGTGCTAGATAAAGGAGTCTTATACAGGAGAGCGTTGACAGTTAACCTGCAACATTAAGTTTACCCATTAGAGGTTCCAGACTTGATTCAAGAGGTGTATGAAGGATCTTGTGAAGCCCACATAGCAGTAAGAACATTGTTTCAGTGATTCAGTGCACAAGGATAATATTGGCCTACATTGTGAGCAGATTGTGCAGCCTTTGCCAGAAAATGTGACAAGTGCCACCGGTATTCTAGCATTCGCAAAACTCCACAGGATGCTCTAACCCCAATCACTTCACCTTGGCCACTTTCCATATGGGGTATAGACTTGGTTGGGCCATTGCCGACCACCCAAGGAAGATTCAAGTACTTGGTTGTTGTTGTGGACTAGTTTACAAAGTGGGTTAAGGCAAAACCATTAATAGACTGAGAAGGTCTACCAATTCATTTGTAAGAATATCATTTGTAGACATGGGATGCCCTATGCCTTTATCACCGACCACGGAACATAATTTGACAATGATGAATTTGCTTCCTATTGTGCTCAGTCCAATATCCAAAAGCTACATTCTGCTCCAGGTCATCCTTAGAGTAATGGGCAAACTGAAGTTACCAATAGAACTTTGCTCAGTGGGTTGAAAAAAAGACTTGATGATGCCAAGGGAAATTGGATCAGCGAGTTATATTTTGTTATGTGGGCATACCGAACAACCCCGAGGACTGCAACTGGAGAATCCCCATATATGTTGGCATTTGGTACTAAAGCCGTAATACCTGTTGAATTGGGCCTTTCATACCATAGAGTTTTGAACTTTAACTCTCCTGTAAGTGATCTGATGCAAAAATTAGATTTGGATATGTTGGCATAATTATGTGAAGATGCAGCTCTGAGAAACGCTACTTACCAGCAACGAACAACACGTTTCTACAATAAGCGAATAAAGCCAACCAACCTAAAGGAAGGAGATTTTGTGCTAAAAAAGGTTATCCAGAATAACAACAAACTTGAGGCCAATTGGCATAGGACATACCGTATTTCAGCAGTTGTCCAACCTGGAACCTACAGAATTGAGACTTTAGAGGGAAAAGAATTCAAGAATCCATGGAATGCCGGGCACCTTAGGAAGTACTACCAATGATGTAATCAATTGTACTTAGTTCAATATTAATTTTCAGTATCAATAAAATGATGATTCCTTCCATTTTTATTTTTGATTTTTTTGGGGAGTACTAGTGCTATGCACTACAATATCAAGTTGCCAGAAAAACTTTTATTGCAATAACCACATAGTTAATATCAAATGTTAGTCGGCTCAGGCAAGAAGTTACTCGACATAAACATAACTTGATCGGTAGCAAATAAAAACCCAAGTATAGCAGGATACTAAGTCCTTAAAAAACTTGGTCAACAAAGATAAGGATAAAATAAGATCTTTATCTACCGGGCAAAGTGATGGAAGAATGTTGTAAAGATTACTCAAAAGGAATGTAGACACATATTCCACATACGCCTGGTCACACCACTGGTAACTAATGCAGAAAAATTAAAAATTTAGGTGCATTAGTAGAACCTATGGAGACACATAGGTTACCATTGCTAAATTTATATTTTAGTCTAAGTATACTAGTAAAACCTATGTATTTATGGGTAATTAATGCTTAAGGGTGTCAATATAACTAATGAAAAAAGAAGACAGTCACATCTAAAGATTAACGAGGCAAGTTGATCAAATATATTTCATTCATTTAATGTTCATTACATGCTTTTGTTCATAACAGAATTACAGAAAATTACCCTGAGGTACGTTTTCCCTCAGCCTTAGAAACTGGCTCCATACCAGTTGGAGGATCCTTTAGGGTGTAAGGAGAATTGATAAAGTTAAAGTCTTAGAGCATCCTTCTATTACTGCTGCTTGGACAATCTAACAGTAAGGAGGACGAATAATTTCCAGCTTGTCGTGAAGGCTATAATCCCCTAAATACTTGGAAATCAGGCACAGGGGAATGGTATTGACAGGAATCCAATCAGCATCCAACCTAAAGGGAGGATCTTCAAGATCCAACAACCCAGGATCATACCATTTCCAGAAAGGGTTGTTTTGCTCCACCTTCAGTACTGCCAGGTAATTGGTCCAACCCCTTTTATAACCTTCATTCTGGGCTTCTTTAAGCCGCTCATCAAAATTCCCTAAATCTTCATTGTACCCTTCCATCCAGATTTCCCTAGGCTGCTTGTGGAATTGGAAGGTTAACCTATCGACCTGGTGTTGCAACTTCTTTAGCAACCCATATTTGTCTTGTAACTAATAAGACTAAGTAACAAGCTGCTCGGATTATGTTTGAAGCTTCTGGGACATTTTAGTAAGGGCTTGATTTTTGTCTTTCAATTGAGCATCTTGATTTACAGAAGTCTGTTGTGTCCTTACCTCATCTATAGTAGCTTGGTTTAGTTCTTGATCGGGAAGAGGAAGAAGATTTGGTCTTTTTCGGTGACTCCACTTCTTCCCTTAACTTAGCATTTTCAACCTCCAAGAACGAAAACCCTGCATCAGTAGTAACAGCAATAGAAGAGGAAGTCTTCAAGGCATTCAACTCATCCCTCAAATTGTTGTTCTTATCCTTCAATATCTTGGCAATAGCCTTAGCTTCTTCCACTTCACGATTGAGCAAAAACTCGTGTCTTCTTAAATGGGAAGCATTGCAGCTCCTCAATCACTTCATAGTAGGCCACGTTATTGGTCACTACCCAATCAAGGAAGTATTTTAGATAAAGGTAGACTTCCTTAGCCTGATCTGAAACATCTTCCTCAAGAAACTTTTATAGCTCTTCCTCGGTCAAAGACAGGTGACCAGCTTTAAAGAGTTCATTGCATATCTGAAATAGCTCTGTGTCAGTTATGGTAATTGCTCCAGTTTATTCATAACCTATTAAAACCAAGAAAAGTTTTCAATTAATAACAATATGTGAATTGAGAAAAGACACGCAAATTAGAAGTAAAAGTTCTTTTTATTGATAAACTGTTGAGTACAAGTACATCAGAAGATTCCAGTGCCAAATCGGATTCACTTAATCCCCTGCCATCTTCAATCTCCTCATCCATGTTAGGAGGAGATCGTGGGTTATGTTTGAGGTTGCCAATTAGCCATACTTGAAGCATTTTTTTCTTTGCATATTTAATTTTCATAGAATAAGCTCTAATGGCCTTATCCCATCCTTTGTTAAAGGCTCTAGGCTTGTCACTTTTAGACTTCTCTGTAATAACCTTGGCTTTTTTAACATTCAAATTTTTTTGCACATCAGCAACCTGCCCCCGAGTAGCAGCAGCATCCTCTTGAGCAGTCTTTAATTTGGACTCCAACTTCTTCTGCTCAGTAACCAATGGTTGTTGGGAGTCAGCACTGACTTCTTTAATTCGTCAAAAGCCTGCTCAACCTTAGTTGAAGAAGAATGCAGAGCATCGTCCTTCTCCAACATGTTGTTGAAGTCGACCAAGAACTGCAATAAGAAAACAGAGAAAGTTAGTGTAAAGAGTAGAAAAATAATGAGTAAAATGAAGAAGAGATTATAGTACTTACCATAGCCAGGCTTTGAGCAGCCCTTTAAAAAAAATTTGATCAGGGCATTACAAAAGGAGCACCCCTGTGGTCTGGCAATGTACCAGACTTTATTAGTTATCTGGCCAAGCCAGGGCCAAGGGACACTCGTGAGCCAAAAGTAAATAAATCAACTAACTCTTGTTGGTCGATGTTGACTGAAGACCCTTCTGCCAGCCTAAAAGGGATCCCTCTTTTCAACCGCTTGAGATGGCCTTCATCAGCTTTCTTAGCTGGGAACTTCTTCCCAGCATCCTCCTTATTAGTTGGGGGCTTCTTCCCAGCCTCCTCTTTGTTCTTGGCCCCATCACTAGCCTGCTTGGAGGAACCAGTAGAAGCAATATCGCCCAAAATGTTGGTAAACTTTCTCTTCCCCATGGCAGCAACAAGAGGTAAATCTGAGTCAAGAGATGAGGGGGAAGCAACAGCAAGTTCACCACTGCCAGATGCAGTGGCTGAGGATGTGGAGATGGGATCCTGCTCAAGATCAATCAGGGGTGAAGGCACAACAATAGTAGGGCGAGTAATGAAATAAGTGATAGTATTTCGGTAGTGTAACAGATATGAAGTTGATCCGATATGCTCCTCCCTAATTTTCTGGTGAATGCCCCATATGAACTTCAACTCTCTAAGGTTGATGTCACTCTATTTGGGACACTTTCTTTTTCGATCAACTGCAATCAAAATTAACAAGATAAACATTAGTATTAGTATTTAGCATAATATGCTAAGAAAATTAGATAAGCAAATGCAACCTATCCCATTGCCATTTGATGGGCACCTAGGCCCTGATACTCAGCATTTCTAGTCATGGGAGCATGTTACTAATTTTTGACAATTACTCCATGATCAAAGTAATCTCTATTGGAGTCAGGATGATTAACAACTAAAGCTTTGTTTAGAACCCTAGTTTTTAAATAGTATGTGGTGTCACTTGTGACCCATTTTTAACAAAACATAATTTATGGGATCCTTATATGGGTCCCATGGAGCTGGTTTAACCTATAAACCCAATTAACCACTCTCCAAGTGTTGGGGGCTAGTCTAGCAGGAACGACGTCAAAATGCTAATAAAATTTAAGATAAAATGGGTTTGGGGAAAAAGTAAACCCACACTCAGCAATGAAAATGAAAGGTAACCAATGGCCCTCAGGCAAAGAAAAAAGATCAGTGGGAAGACTAAGAAGCTCCAACTCTACCCACGAAGGGATATTCCATTCATTTCTGAATTCTTCTAAAGAGGTTATAAGAGGGTAGTCCCCTTTATATCATGGGAGTATAATAGTACTAGTTGAGGCATAGCTCCTATAGGTATGGTGATAAATGATAACCCAGAAACTCTTTAATGAACACAAGTAAACACCTAATACTATATTTTATCAACACTCAGATTGGGCTTACAATGTACTCGTGTATAACTCAAACTATAATTGGTGGAACTCAGAAGTAACTCAGTCAAAGGGAGAGAGGAGTAAGCACCCTATATACACCTTGGCAGACATCCAAACACACCAAAAACCTCTTAAAGATCTCTAGTTAACTATTAAAAGCTTCTCAATAAATGACAATAATGGGTGAGTAAGAGCTCTGGTTTACAATAAATTCTTTCTTTCTGATGATAATCTCTCTAGAGAAGGACTCTGGAAGAACATGCCCTCCCTCAGAAGTGGTTAAGGCCCATAAATAGCCCCACACACCACTCCCGAGGTGCCTCGGTCTTTTTACAGCTGTGAAAGACATCCCTCATACTTTATATCACAAACATTAATTGCCTGATGGACTAGTCAGCTCCATGTCATAAATATTAATTGCCAAGACATGTCTTTTGCCTAACCACTATGCGTCAGGGGGCTGTCATCATAGAGGTGGCTCACCAACTGTCTGACAGCCCCAAATACCACAGTGGTTTACTCAAGTGCATATTTGAAATTGCTTAGCTAGCTAGTGGCATCACCTAAAATAGATGTTATATTAAGTAGAGGGCTATTTGGTTCACAACTCAATGCACGATGGAACTCAAGGCTGCTCCGCCCAAGATTCCATGATCAATGATCTTTCGGTATTTTACCAGGTGTATCTATGGTGGTCAAGATAAGCCCTGATGGTGCCTCACTTCTCAATCCTCCAAACTAAGCCCCTCGAAATTTCCCACTGCGAAGTCATTCGATAGAGCATGTAAACTCTCCCAGGCCTTGCCAGACCTGGTCTCTAGCGAGTACCGTTTAACCTCTCCTTGAATAAAACTATAATCGTTACATCATTACAGTCGTTATAGCCTACAACTAGTGTGAAAAGATACAATACAACTAAGTAAAACAGAGAAAGCTAAAGGGTGAGATCCCTCAGCCAGTTTCTTCGCTAAAAGATCTTCCTGAGTTGTCACGCTGAGTTGCCTCGCTTGAGTTGCCACGCTTGGACTGCTTTGCTGAGCTACTTCGCTTAAGTTTCCACGTTCCCCTTGAGTCTGTTTTCATTAGAGGAGTAGGGTTATCGCTAATCTCGAGATTATCTTCAAGCCCCCTACAGAGATTATAGAATAAACCATATTCGAAAAAGAAGAAAAGGGGAAGAGAAAAGATTCTTACAAGAATTTGAGGATTCAGCAAGAACTGAGGAACAAGGGAAACGATCGCACAGAGAGATTAAAGGGATAACAGCAAAAACTCAGAAGATTTTGAGGTAAGAGACAATCGTGGCTTTTTTTGCCTCTTATAGGTTGCCTCGAAACTGGTGAAGGTAATGATTAAAAGAAGCGTCGATTGAACTGTTGGCGACTAAAGCCATAAAAGACACATTTTCCCAAATATAATTCCTTAAAACTATGGATAATTACAAAAATGCCATACACATTATGGGAGGATAATCAAATCATTAAATTTACAAGTATGGGAAGTCGGTAGCCTACCAAGACTCGAAATTGTTACCCAAAAAATTTTAAGAGCTAAATGTTGCATACTCTTATAAAAACCTTAAGCATGAAACATTGGGGGAATCTATTGATACCAAAAATTATCCTATTACATATACTAATCAGAAATAGACATTTTTTATCCGTCATGGTATTAATCCTAGTCAGCAAGGCCTATTTATCAGAATGAATCCAAGAATGTCGATCAATAGTGTAGAATGCCGACCAACATACAAAAGAAGCTCGACCAACACCAGGAAGACCGACCATTAAGGGTTATAAAGCGCCACTAGTTGTATACATTATGAATGTTGTACAGATGTAAATGTCTATGTTAAAAAGGCATTCCATCCTTTAATATTCTGCTTCTTGTACACCCTCAGGGGCTATAAATACATTGTAATCCCCACAGCTAGGGGACACGAACCAAGAGATAACTGAACAAACACAAGGCAATATACACCAGTGGATGTAGGCTTTTCCCATTTAGCGAACCACTTTAAAAATCTTTTGTGTCTCTTATTTACTTATTTATATGTGATCAAATAATTAGAGATAGTATAGTTTTTACATCAACAACAATGTTATATTTGGGTCGTCGTGTTCATTTAAAAATCCTAAATAACCGTTAAACTATTATTTTATGACTTTTTTCTAAATAAAATTGTCCGAACTTGTTATAAAATTAGACAAGATTTATTCGAATCGTATATGAGTTGTATATACATACGAGTTAGTTATTTGAATATTCACGACAGTATAATTATGAAAAGTTACATCTAGAGTGAAACATTTATCTTTATATTATTCGTAGTAATGCTTGCATTAAAAATTATAGTTAAATATGACAAAGCACAACGAATCAGACAAGTTCGGTCTACTCAATACGCTAGTAGGTCTTCTACCTTTTCAATATTGAACTTTAACGTCTATTATTTGCTATTGATATCACTATGTGATATCCAATTAATTCCAAGTATCTGTAGAAATTACCATTAGGGGTGTGTGTGTTTTTTCGATCTTTCGATTTTTTATCCTATTTTTCCCGAATTTGTAATGAAATTTTAGTTTGCCGATTTTCGATTTTTTCGAAAAAATATCGAATCGAAATCAGTAATAATTCTGAATTTCCAATTTTTCGAATTTTTCGATCCGATTTTTTCGAAACTACGCTGATTCTGATTTTTTGAATTATTTTCGATTTTTTCAGAATTATTTTTCGATTCTGATTTTTCCAATTTTTTTAAAAGTTTCCCATATTCCACATCGGTTGGAAGAGGGAGATGGCTCCAAAATGTGCTCTATAAAAGGAGATTATCCTCCTAACTTCTACACAAATGAAAAAATGGGTCGAATCCTCATATATTTACATGTTGGGTTAAGCCCTTTTCTTTGTTTATTTAAAATGGGAATTTCGAATAATCGAAAATCCATAATTTATTTTATTGAAATTTTGGAATTTTTCTGGATTTTTCATATATTTTGTGATTTTTTTTTTTTTTTGGCGATTTTTCCGAATTTGGAATTTTTTTAATTTTTCAAAAAAATCGGATCGAAAATCGGAATAATTATTTTATTTTCAAAAAAATTAAAAAAAAATTCGAAGAGGCAATTTTCAATCCGATCCGATCCGGCCGAAACACAGTCCTAATTACCATACTTCAATAAATTCGAAGAGGCAATTACCATACTATATACACTTCAAACTCTCTTTATATTTATACTTGTTATGGAATTGGTAGAAGCTCTCAACAACTTTGCTGATTCATTTCCTTCTAGTTATTTTTCACATGTACCAATAGGCAATGACAAATACTCCAGGAATTATAGTGCATTAGTTGGAGATATGAAGAGAAATCAAAGAAGAATAAGCTTTTGAATTACAGTGTAAGACAATTTATCTTATATAATTTCTTAGTTAGCTTAGCATGCATGGCTCAATTATTATTTAGTATTATTTTAAGATAACATTCGCCCCCGAAAAATCGGGTGTGACAAGTTGGTATCAGAGCCAAGCTTAAGTTAGCCTATGCTGGACCTAAGTTAAGATTATGATTAGGAATGTTATTCAAGTTATAAGGATAGTGAGGATGCGATGCTTAGACATGCATCAGGAATATTGATCTTCAAGTTACACGACGAATATATGGGATAGTAGGATATTTACTTGGAAAATATTTTAAGGATAAAAGTAGAGTTGCAAGGTTGAGATAATTATATGATTATGAGAAATATTTTGTAACTATAAGTTTGAGAAATGTGATGAATTCAGATATTCGAATTTTATAAATGGATAGAATCATTAAGGATTTAGGATTTCGAGATATGATTAAGTATTTAGAGGCATTCTAAGAAAGTGATCCTAGAAAGGGATTGTATACAATATACTCCTTAAGTCGTTACGTAATGCACCATTCTTTATCTTCACTATTTAATTAAACTCCCCTTGAGAATGAAGTACTTAATTTGGAACTCCATTTTTCTCTTTGAAAGTTATCTCATATTTCTATTTGACTTTTTATTTTTTATTTTTTGCATTGTACTCTTATTATACTGTATACTATTCCCACTAGATTACGAGACTAGATTGTTTATGTTAGATGGTAACTGAATAAGATTAGATTGGGGAAATTATAAAATAATTCCTTGATGAGCATTAGGAATATTTTAAAGAAACGTGGAAGTATCAGAAATGTTAAGTTGAATCGTTATACTCTTTAGAACGTAACGGATTTACTTATTAAATCATATTCCACAAATGGAAATTTTCCCAAGTTTTACACAACCTTCACATTGAATTATTATTAATGAACCACTACCATGTACCTTGTAACCATTGTCAATAAATTTTCGAAGTCACAGTGACTTAGGATATCATTTAAAATTTAATATTCCTAGGAACATTACGAGTTCCGTAGTGAAACGTAATTCCTTATTCAAATAAACAACTAGAATAGTTGTGATCAGATGAAACTTTATCTAAAACCTTTATATGATTTGGACACCACGGGTGTATTGGTTTTATAAACCATTTTTCAAGGAAATTCTAATTTGGAACCTGAATAATTTTGTTAATGAGCAATATAAATTGCACTCATGGTAAGTGATTTTGACTCAGTATTATTTCATAAAATGCTCATATCATTAAATGATAACCCTCGATACGTGACACCCCGACTAATTAAATACCGGGTAACTACTCCTTTATTAAATTAATACAAAATGCCAAGTTTGTTCAGTTCATAGCATCACTGTCGAAAACATTTTTTTTATAATTACTAGCCACCTAATATGTAAAAAGTGAGTTGTCAATTTTAATTAAATCTGATTAACATGCAATAATTAAATTATGAAATGCTAACATAACCACCACAACATAATGAAAATGGAATAACCATAAAATAGTAATGAGTCTGGAGGGATACTCCTCACAACAATCCAAATACAGGAATAAACAAATACTAAGTCTGTATCACTAAATTAATTACAACCCAGAATTCTGAAATAAATGAATAAATAAAGTATCTCTAAAACAGATGAGGAAAGCTGATAATAAGGAGTCAAGATCGAAAGTGGAGGCGTCTACTGTCAAAGTCCTATAACTTTCACGGCAGCTACAGTCCATCACCTGAATGGAACTCCTATGCATGGTGTCCTTGTGGCTGGGAACCTAAAAGGTTTTTACAAAAATATATTTGAAAGCAAACGGGTCAGAGCCCGATTGTGTAAAATAGTTTAAAATATAGCAAGTGCTTTAATGACATTAAAACAATGAATGCAAAATACATATTAGGACGTGCTCTCACATGAAATACTCACCTCTCGACTATCTGTGCACTCCTAACATACCCGTACCCATTCTAGTTATTCCCATATCTAACTAGTCCAAAATAAAATCTAACATTACTATACGATTCACGATTTAATTCCGGCATCTTCATTTAAACAGAGAGCTTTTCATATATACGCGGTTTCCCGTGTTAGTAACACTACTTACTAGAAATCTTTCATCTCATCTTTACGTAACGTTGCAATTACTTATATTCACATATATACATGGCAGTTCATTTCAATTAACAGTATATTATTCTCATCATAAATATACAATACTAGCACCCCGAGACTAAGCTGCGGTGCACACATACTCTGCTATCCAATACCGGTACATCACGTACATAAGGACCACGTATTCCGAATCTCTCAGGAATCTTTTTCAATAAACAATAATCACAAACAATGGAGGCGAACATAGTTCACATCACATGGGTTACGCACATACCTACGCTCCCATAATCAGCAGACTTATTAACTTCTCAATAAGTCCTTCTCTGACCTATGTCCTCGAGGTACCAATCTAAATCCCCCCGTAGGCACACAAAGATTATATGGCCCTAATCAAACACAGACCTCCCATGATAGCAAGTATGGTATGTATGTTATACACATAAAACCACAAATACTAAGCATGCACACATCTTAGATATCTCGAATTATTAATATAGGTATGCTTCTCGTTCTTATACCGTTATTTAATGTTATACGTTTATAAGTCCCGATTTGTATATGAACGTTGTCAACCCTTCTCACGTCGTAATTAGGTATTCGTTTCCTATTCCACAATTGACATCTGATTTTATTATAAGGTTCTAAGTTTCACTCCTCAACGTACCCCAATTCTCACAATTATACCCACTAAACAATAAGGGAAGGTTAATACTCCAATTAAATAGGTTTACGGAACATTTGAAATAAAAACAGGCCAAAAAGGCCATTCTGTCAACTCGTTAGAAGTCTCGTTCGAACGAGGTCGTTTGAACGAGTTCGTTCGAACGAAAGGCTTCGAATGAACTACCAACTCGTTAGAAGGGATACTTCATCTCGTTAGAAGCTCGTTCGAACGAGGTCGTTCGAACGGCCTGGGCAGGTCTTCTAACGAGATGGCAGTTTCGGCCCAGAAATTCTCTACTTCGTTTTTCTCAATTTTTCTCTTCTCTAAACTCATCCTAAGATCATCCCAATAGTATTTTAACGTTATAAAACTACTCTAAGTCCTCCTAGGTCACTCTTTAACATATATGTGGGGTCAATGCCTCCTAAATTAACATATAATCATCAAAATTCCCAAACCTTGTCCCAAACCCTATAATCATGAACCCAGGATTTAATGACTACAATTTCTCCTTATCAATCCGTTTTCACATCATCAAAAGATATATTTTGTATATTACATTCATCCAATAACATTCTACATGCAATCCCTATATCATATTATGAATCCTACCTCCAATTTCATGGGTTTTCATTAAACTTCCAATATAAGACAATTATTCAATTCTAAGCATGGAAGAAACATTCGCTTGAAATTAATGTAATTAAACCACTTGCCTTAGATGTTCTGATTTGATGTTGAAGGATTGAAGGTTGATTCTCCTCCCTCACTCTACAAGTTTCTTCCAAAGATGGTGATGGTGGCTAGGGTTTCCTTTTTGGAATTTCTTCCAACTCCCCCTATAACTCCCGTAGCCCTCTAACTTCCCAAATGCTGATAATGGCTTAGTGGATTCTTTTCTAATATAAAAATAACCTCTAAAATTCGTGGCTTTTAATTCCCCTATTTTCAAAATTACCAAATTACCCTTTTGGGTTGTCGGTGTGGTCTAAAAATGTCCCGGGACCCAAACTAAACCCCCGACTAGTGTTTTCTGACTATTTCGACCCTTCCGGACATGTTGGCGCACTCAAAATGACCATTCGGTTGATAAAAATTAAATTCACTTTTTAATTCAAATACTTACGTTTTTTACATGACTGACACGCGCGCCCCAACTAAATTTCCAAATTGCCATATCTCGGTCTCGCGACAATTTTAATATTTCCAATACTCATGAAATTTTCAATTTTAACATCATAATCAAATACCAACTCACATCTCGCTAGTATTTATGTCCGAATTAATTCCCAATTAATTCTCATTTAATTCAATTAATCCTTTAAAATAAAATTCATAAAAATTACAGGGTATTACATACTTCCCCCCTAATAACAGAATTTCGTCCCGAAATTCGGAACTAAAAAGTACCTGGTAAAAACAACTCTGGATAACGTTCGCGCATCTCATCCTCCCGCTCCCATGTGGACTCCCCGGTATTATGATGTCGCCACTGAACACGTACTAATGGTACTATCTTTGACCTCAGTTTCCGCTCGCTTTGGTCCAAAATAGCAATCGGCCCCTCCTCGTAGGAACAATCTGGCTGAAGATCGATGTCCTCCAAAGCAATGTGGATATGGGCCAAATCATCCCTAAGGTATCTCCTTAGCGAGGAAATATGGAACACATCATGAATCCTATGCAAGTGCTCCGGTAACCCA
This sequence comes from Sambucus nigra, assembly GCA_949130495.1. Classification (NCBI taxonomy): domain Eukaryota; kingdom Viridiplantae; phylum Streptophyta; class Magnoliopsida; order Dipsacales; family Adoxaceae; genus Sambucus; species Sambucus nigra. The sequence continues at coordinate 228,943,981 of OX422222.1, read as the reverse complement.
AGTCTATACGCAACTAGCCCAATTCGCTCGATGATAGGAAATGGCCCCACATACCTTGGTGCCAGTTTCCCCTTCTTCCCAAAATGCATAATCCCCTTCATAGGAGATACTCTGAGTAACACCTGGTCCCCCACTTTAAATTCTCTGAATAACCTTTTCGCATTAGCATAGCTCTTTTGCCGATACTGAGCTACCCGAATGCGACTCCGTATCAACTCAATTCTTGCCGAAGTGTCCTGAATCACTTCTGGTCCAAGGAGTTTGTTATCCCCTACCTCTAACCAACATGAAAGGGAATGACAAGGTCTACCGTACAACGCCTCAAATGGAGCCATGCCAATGGTGAACTGGTAGGAGTTATTATAAGCAAACTTCACCAGTGGAAGGTACTGCTCCCATCCACCTCCAAAGTCTAGGATGCACATATGCAACATGTCTTCCAACATCTGATTTGTACGCTTGGTTTGCCCATCCGTCTGTGGGTGATAAGCCATACTCAGCCGCAACTCCGTACCCATGAATTCCTGGAAACTCTCCCAAAACCGTGAAACAAATATCTTATCTCGGTCAGACACGATATTTAGAGGCACACCATGAAGTCTCACTATTTTCGCAATGAAAATCTGGGCATACTGTCCCGTAGTGTAATCTGTCCTCCCGGGTAGAAAATGAGCAACTTTGGTCAACCTATCCACAATTACCCATATGGAGTCGTGACCCCTTTGTGACGTAGGTAATCCCGTGATAAAGTCCATGGATATACTCTCCCATATCCACGTCGGAACCTCTAATGGCTGTAGAAGTCCTGTCGATTTCTGATGATCCACATTTACTAGCTGACAAGTGGCGCATTTAGAAACGAACACGGCGATATCTCTCTTCATCCCACTCCACCAATACTGGCGTCTCATGTCTTAGTACGTTCGATCTGCCCATTCGTCTATGGGTGATAGGTCGTACTTAAGCGAACCTCGGTACCCATGCCCTCATGAAAACTCTCCCAAAATCTGGAGATAAAAATCTTGTCCCAATCGGACACAATGTTAAGTGGTACTTCCTGTAACCTCACTATTTCAACTATAAAGAGTTGTGCATACTACCCACTCGTAAAGTCAGTATGAACCAATAAGAAATGAGCTACCTTGTTCAAACGATCCACAATCACCCAGATAGAATTGTGACCCCTTTGAGTAGTAGGTAACCCTGTGATAAAATCCATGGAAATGCGCTCCTATTTCCACATTGGAATCTTTAGCGGTTGAAGCAACCCTGCTGGCTTCTGGTGATCCACCTTAACTAACTGACAGGTAGCACATTTAGAGATGAACTCGGCAATGTCTCTCTTCATCCCACTCCACCAATACTGTCACAGCATATCTTAGTACATCTTATCCCTACCGGGATATACCGCAAATCGAGATCCGTGCGACTCTGATATTACGACGTACCACAATTCATTCCCCTTCGAAATAATCAGTCTAGCATTAAAGCGTAAACCTCCCTCGGAACTCACTGAGTAAGACTTTACTCCTTTGGCCAAAAGTTATCGAATCTTTTCCTGACAGAATGAATTCGTAGCCTGAGCCTATACTACCCTCTTCATAATCTGAGGAGTAACAGTCATAACTGACATAAATGACCGAGCAATGGCATCCTAATGGTCTAGTTCCTTCTATTTAGCCTTCCATATCGCGGCTAGTTCACCCTCAGGCCTTTGACTCATCACGTCTGCTACCACGTTAGCCTTCCCTAGGAGATAATGTATCTCAAACTGATAGTCATTCACGAATTCAAGCCACCTGCGTTGTCGTATATTCAACTCTCTCTAAGTGAATAAATATTGTAATGACTTATGATCCGTGAATAATAAAAATTTCTCCCCCAATAAATAATGTCTCCACATTCATAGGGCAAATACGACTATCGCAAGTTCCAAGTCATGGGTAGGGTAGTTCCTCTCATGAGGTTTAAGCTTCCTCAAGGCATAAGCTATAGCTTTCTTTTCTTACTTTAATACCCCACCAAGTCCCTATAATGACGCGTCACTGTATACTAAGTACTCCATTCCTGGACTGGGTAATGCTAGTACGGGTGCTGAAGTTAACTTAACCTTCAATTCATTGAAGGACAACTGACATGCATCATCCCAAACAAATAGTACCCCTTTACGGGTGAAGTTGGTCATCGGACCCACAATCTTTGAAAAAACCCTAATGAACCGTCTGTAGTAACCAGCTAGTCCCAATAAACTGCGGGCTTCAGTCGGTGTTGTGGGTTGTCCCCACTCCCTCACCACTGAGACCTTGCTAGGATCCACAGCAACACCCCTTTCTGATACTATATAACCCAGAAACTACATCTCCCGGAGCCAATATCCACACTTCTCAAACTTAGCATATAACTGATGCTCCCTTAGTGTCTGCATAATCCTTTGCAAGTGCTTGGCATGCTCTTCCTTTGTACGAGAGTAAACCAGGATATCATCAACAAAAACAATAACGCACTGATCTAGGAACTCTTTGAATACTCTATTCATCAAGTCCATAAATACCGTAGGTGCATTAGTCAACCCAAAAGGCATAACCAAGAATTCATAAGATCCATATCGCGTTAGAAAAGAATTCTTCGATACATATTGTTCCCTGATCCGCAACTGGTGATAATCGGATCTTAAATCTATCTTTAAGAAGTATGCAACTCCCCTTAGCTGATCAAATAAGTCATCGGTGCGGGGTAATGGATACTTATTTTGAATTGTGACTTTATTAAGTTCCTGATAATCCACACACAAACGTAGGGATCCATCCTTCTTCTTCCCAAATAGGATTGGGGTACCCCAAGGTGAGGTACTCCGACGGATGAAACCTTATCCCAGCACTGCTCAATCAGATCTCTCAACTTCCTCATCTCTGCCGGAGCCATACGATAAGGAGCACGGGCTATTGGTCTAGTGCCTAGGGTCAATTCAATTACAAACTCAATCTCCCTAATCGGCGATAAACCTGGTATGTCTTGAAACACATTCGTGAACTCCCTAACGACAGGAATCAAATCAAGGGAAATTACAACTCCTGTAGAGGTCTCATCCTCTATGTAATACAAATATGTGGACGATCCTCCCTCGGGGAGAGGCATCATCACTACAAATATCTCCTCTCCTGGGATAGAAAATATAATGCTCTTACCAAAGCAGTCAATCATGGCTCTATAAGCAACAACCCAATCCATCCCAATGATAGCATCATAAGTGGACATCTCTAACACAAGCATATCAACTGGTAAGAACAGACTCTCAATTTCGATACTTACACCCTGTCATATAAAGAAAATAGGCGTACCACTACCCATTGGTGAGTCTACATAAGTAATCGTACTGTTGGTCATGTCTAACAATCCTGTGGCCCGTGCAAATCTAGTGGTTGTGAACGAATGTGAAGCCCCAGTATCAAACAAAATATGTCTCATAGCCCCAAAAATAGAGAACATACCCTTAATGGTAGGTGGTGGCTGCTGAACTGTTGTCTGTTGGATGTTGTACACACACCCATATTGTAACTACCCTTATTGTGGTGGGGCGACAGGAGAAGGTAAGGCTGGTACCTGTGCTGGTGCTGGAAGGGAAGCTGGAAACATAGGTATTTACGGCTCCTGATTCGCACCCTGCTGCTTAGGTGCCTTGCCCTTATCCGGACAATCCTGACTCCGGTGACCCATCTTGCTACAAGTGAAACATCTACCGATAAATCGTTCCCCGTTATAAACCTATTGACCCCGCCCTTACTGACTATTTCTGCCCTTACCTTGGCCCTGTTGGCCGTGGTGAAATTATTGCTGGCCCTGGTATCCCTGCTGCCCTTGATGGCCCTAGTGGCACTGCTGCCCTAGATGGACCTACTTATTACCACCCTATCCGAAACAAAAACCTCCCGATCTGATTCGTTTAGCATAATCCCCCTGCTATAAGTTATGATCAGTCTGTTTCTGTTGCCCTTGGGCTGAATATGATCCACTGCCATTGTTTCCACCAGTTCGACCTTGCTGACTGGACTCGAGCCCTCGCTTACTTCCCTTATGACGATGGTGGTCCTGACAATGAAGTAAAGTCGCACTCAACACATCAGTATACGTCTGTAGAGAAATATTTCCCAATAAATACTGACGAATCCTCCATGTAAGGTTGTCTCTGAACATTTGGATCTTTTTCTCTTCAGTAGGTCCCTCAGCTGAGTGAGATCCAACAGTTTCCTCGATCAAGACAGCAGAAGGAAAGTATTTGCAGTCAAGCCGCACCCAGAAACCCTAGATTGACATCATATCCCTCTCCTCAGCTGTAATAGTGAACTCCTACCACTGAAGAGCTGCTCCAACCATCTTAAATGTCGCTAAAAGTTGCTTCTGAACCTCCATGCATTCGAATATACACAAGTGCCACTGGATATCCTTCTTCCATTGGCTAGAAATCATAACATCGGAACCCCCTTTAAATTCTGTTGGATGAGCCTTTTGGAAGGCATTTTTGACACACTCCCATGCAGTGGGAAAAGATGGCGCGGGTACTGGTGGCACTACTTGTGCAGGTGGTGGTGCTTGCTGGACAACCGTTAAGGCAGCGTTAACGGCCTGAGCAACAATAGCATCAACTTCTGGTGCAATCGCGAAAGGATTCGCGTGGGCACTGGGAGAGGAGTGGTCGAATATCAGAAAAGCGTCAAGTCTCGAGAGAATCGATGTGACACCCCGCTTAATTAAATACCGAGTGATCAGTCCTTTATTAAATTAAATCAGAATATCCAGTTGGTTCATTCTTACCATCACTGTGGAAAAATAATTTATTTTATTAACTCACCTAGTAGTTAATTAAGATAAGTGTCAAAACCTTTCGTTTTTATTTACTTTATTATAACACAATACAAGAATCAAATACCACACCATCACTGAATTAAAATCACGAATATAAACTGGTTGGAATAAAATTTTCAGTTTAATAAAATATCACCACACCATCCAAAATAATACAAAGTGTATTAATATAAAACCAATACAATACTCAGAAGTGAAATAGGATAACAGATTCTTGGGCAACATGCCCTAAAAGAACCAAAAGAACTAAGAATATAAGAATCAATGGACTGAGCACGTCTAATCCAAAAATTGCATCTCCAGAACATGATAAATATCTATCCTCTAAGCCGGGCATCCCTGATGTTGGGCACCTGGTAATACAGATATAGTAGAGAAGGAAAAATTCAAGTAAACAGGTCAGAGCCCGAGTGTAAAATGTTTAAAAAATAGCAAGTGCTTAATATTTACAGACTAAGTCGGTATTATATTCCTTTTAGTTTTTCGGTTCTCACGTGACAATCTCACATGTCATCTGGTGTGAATGCCTAACGTACCTCATTAACTTCCTAATTAAGGTTCATGAATAATTACCCTATCTCTTCTCCTTTTCTCGTATTTCCCATGTTATATTTCACTTAAATAGATATATTCATTTCTCTCCATTAAGTATACGCTTACTTAATGTTATTTATATTTTTAATATTCCTTTTTATCTACTAATTCGCAAAGTAGATCACATCATAGTGTGTGTGTGTATATATATATATATATATATGTGTGTGTATATATCACACTCTTATATATACTAATACGGCACCTATCAGACACAGCTGGGGTGCATGCATACTCTGTTATCATGTCCTAATGCATAAGTTCCTATGCTCAGTGTGCGAATCTAAATCTCCCCAAAATGGGTCCAATCGAGATAAGATTGTGCACAACGCGAAACCCCCAACGTGATATCAAGTAGCGTAGGTATGTTATACACACAATCAAAATATAATACAGCCATTTATCCCACTATATGTATATCAATAGGGCATACGCCCAACCCATAATAATTCTTCCATGTAGTATATTTATACCTCAAATATCCTACGTATCTTTTAGATTATGACTTTACTTTTATTATGAGCCTTTTATCCACACTCAAAAGATATTAATTATTTCTCTTAATATTTCAGTAGGTACAAGTCTTAATCCTACTGGTCTACATCATCACAATCCACAAATTTATTTATTTCTATTTGGGTTTGTTCTTCGGTACTCACTAGTTCGATTTTAATCCATTATTCCCACTCATTTATTCCACAAACTAATATTTTTTCGGGTTCTTTCTATCACCTTACTGACCTCTCTTAAGTCCCAAAATATCCAATTAATCATCACAAAAGAATTATAAGATATAACATTTATTCAATCCTTACAATAAAGAAATTTCTCCAATTCTAGGAGGGGTCGATCGATTGAGGAAAGGGGTCGATCGATCAATATTCTACAGTAGATCGATCGATCTAGCAAGTATGGGTGATTTTGCAAAACTAGCCTGCGGGTTTAATCATTTTTTATCCTCAAATCATAAGTTTCAAAGTCCCAAACTTCTTATAAATCTTCCTACATGATATGGCAACATATATAAACGATTTCCATTAATAAAACAATCTTGAATCCTCAAGAAGATTGGATTTGAAATATCAATTCCTAACATTTCCAGAAAACTAACATGTTATCATATTCATCCCGAAACAAACTAATAAATCCAGATTCTCTTCATTACATGATTTCTATTTCGTAGGTTATTACTATATGATCATCCCGGATTAATTCCACATATTTCTTATTCAAAAGGATTGATTTTATATCACCATAATTCATCCTAAAATCATAAAAATGCAGGATTCTACAACTATCCTAATATAAACGTAATTATGCTATAATTGTAAAGATTAATCCACTTGCCTCTACTATGTAGGTCTAAACCTTTGATGACAATTGTTATTGGTGGTGCTCCTCTTTTCCAGCCAAATTTCGGCGGCCTTGGTGGTTGTGGATGGTCTTGTCCTTTGGTTTTCAAGAGATGACTCTTCTCTTTCCAGAGAAACTCTCACTCTCCTCAAGGTCTCTCACTCTATTGTTTTTGGTAGAATGCAGATGTATTCTAATGACTTTAGACTTATAAATAATTAGTATATTTTCGTGGATACTGTTCACCTTCCATATGAAATGACTAAAATACCCCCTCCGGGGTGTTTATTCGGTTCCAAAGTGTCCCGAAACCCAAAATAAACACCCAAGTAGACTTTTTCGACTATAAGAACCCTTCCGAAAACTTTGGTTTAGTCAAAACGACCATTTGGATGATATATATTTACTTTTAATCCCGACATGTCTCATGTGCGCGTCCCAAAATTGACGTATTTATCTCTTCTAACAATTTTATTAATTTATAATCGTAAGTAAAGTCACAATCATATATTACTTTTAATTCACTAAGTAATATCCACATTATTCACATAATAATTTATTCGTGAATAAAATTTACATCAGGATTAATTTAAATTAGTTAACAATGTTAATCCTAATTACGCTCAATTAAAATTATTTAAAATTACGGGGTATTACAATCGACTCATTGAGTAACACTAGTGATTGTTCCTTGTAAATCCACATTCATAGTGATTGTCTAGCATGGGCCGTTTGAGGTTTTCTCCCGTTGTTCTTTCCTCGTACATTCGGAATTATGAGCATTATTTTCCTTACTTTACTTGCTTTAATCACTAGATGCTTGTTTAAGATTAATCAAGCTAAAATTTAGTTAAGTTAAAATTGTTTCATAATTTGGTGCACATAAAATTTGAAAAGGATAAAGTGTTTCATCATCCTTAAAGCAATGTTGATTTGAAAATAAAGGGGGCTACAAAAAGATACTCATCCAAATAAGGAACAAAGATACTCCTAAAAAATCGCACAAATCACATCATCACAAGAAACTCATTCTTCAAAGAACATAACCTGGGATAAAATATAGATCAAGACTAGAAAATCCTAGGTATGATAAACACTAAATGTGAACATGTAACACCCCGTATTTTTTAGCATTTTAAATTAAATGAGTGCACATAATTTAATCAAATTGAGAAATAAAGTGATTTAAATAAATATTAACTAGTGAATTAAATTATAGATATTTACGATAAGTAAATGAAAAAATGTTAAATTATATTACGTCATAAGTGAGTGAAAATCGATGGGTTTAATAGTATCTCATTCTGGACGAGCGAATAGGGTCGTGTTGGGAATGAGATGGAAAATTAATGTTCGATAACTCGGATGGTGATTTCGAGTGTGACGATATTTTAGAATTGCTCAAGATAGTCAGAAATAGATACCCGGGGGTTGTATTTGGGTATCGGGAGCTTTTTAGGCTAAACATGAACTGTAAAAGGGTATTCGGGTGATTTTACACGGGGGGCGTAACCTAATTTCGGGATTAGTGGAGTTTAGGGTTATATTTGGGGAAGGTGGATGGAGTGGGAAGCCATTACACCATCCAATAAACTTAGTCTTTGAGAGAGGAGTGAAAAGAGAAGAAAAATAAAGAAAAAAATGAAGAGAGAAGATCCAGGAAAGGAAACGAATCATTCCGGGCATAAGATCATTACGTAAAGAGGAACTAAATGGGAAGAATTTAGTATATCTACGATTATAAGGCAAGTCTTTACCTTGCTCTAATATTTCAAGTAGTTTCAATCATTCATGTATAAATTTGTGTAGGAACACAAATTTTTAGGTGGGTTTAACATGTAAAACGGGAATTTTATGAATGAATTCATCAAGAAAGAAATTGAATGTAATTACATGTAAAATCTAATATGATTGAAGTTATAAATATACGATCTTGGATTATTAAATTGATAGTTGATGAAATCTTGAATTAGGGTTGAGATATTGTATAATTCTTGATGAGAAATTGTTAATCTTATTAATCTAAATGTTTTTGGGTTGATTTTGACATAGAAATATGAGTAATTTCATTTAGGATTGATAGGGAATTCATGTTAGGGGTTTGATTGATGTTGGAAACTCATATGGTTTTAGGTAAGGTGATGAATCCCGTCAAAACGAATTAGGCCCCTGCCCAAAATCGAATCGATTCGCTAGGGAGGGGCAAATCAATTCAACCTGACAAATCGGTTCAGTCAGTCCGACGAATCGATTCATCCTGGATGATTTTCCTCCTTTAGTTATTTGGGTTTTTCCGTGAACCGTTTTGAGTTTGGCATGGTTTACGGAATACGATAGGTGAAATTTAACCTTCTGGATATATATAGGAGGGGATGAGAAAGTACCTTGGGTTAAATGGGGATTAAATCTGGGTAAGAAATCACTAGTGTATTGGGGTAAATAGCACTCGAGTTATGATTATGAAATCGGGTTGAGATTTTGAGAAGAGTTAGGCTACGGGCTTGAGTAGAATAGAGTGGTGACTAGAAACATGAAATTAAAGGATTCATAATAAGTAAGTGAATACTTGATAACTCGGGAGTCGGGGTAGACTCGAGACTTATGGGCTAGTACTACGAGAGATATATACACGATTGGTCGGTTATATATATATATATATGTGTGTGTGTGTGTGTGTGTGTGTGTGTGTGTGTGTGTGTGTGTGTGTATGATTGATATATGTGGACATACCTACTTTAGGGATGCTATCGTTGGAGGTTGCGCGTAGTGGACAGTCCACCCTGGCGTGACCAACAGGTGTTGGGCCATTTCACCAGGTCATAAGACTATTGCATGATCATTTAATGTTAGTTTAGAGTCCAATGGGGTAATATGGTATGGTTATGACCCGCGTATGTATGTCTATGACCGCCTTTAGTTTTTGTGTTTACAATTTGGGATCGGTGGTGAGATTCTGACAAGGTGGCCCAGGAGCGGTACATGATGTACCTAGAACCTGATAGCATACTAGGGAATGCATTCGTTAGGATATCTCAGGGATGTTATGTATATAGATATAAAAGTGTGTTATATGTATATGTGTACTCAATTAATGTGTGAACGCTAAATTAGATGTATCCAGGAGGACAGCTCGAGAATGCTATGTATATACGTACAAATGTGTGTTATATGTATATGTGAACTTAATAAATGTGTAAACGTTAAATAATAACTAGTGTACAGTTATGTGGACTATATTTTAGTGTGAGTCAATTGAGTATTACTATGGCATAGCTCACGTGGTAGCTAAGTAACAAGAAAAGTAAAAGTGACATAGGTGTAGTGTAAATGGGGCTAGTAATCACGTATTGGACCATGTGATGAATAGTAGACTAGTTAGGCGGGGTGGCATAATTAGGAAGTTATAATATATGCATTAGGTGCATACTATAGATGAGGGCGAGGATAATCTCATGCGAGTACGGCACCAGATGAATATGAATAATTTTGCTGCATATTCATTATTGCATTTTAAACACTTGCAAATATTTTTAAAATGGTTTTGGGATATGACCCATATCAAAAATACTTTTTCAGAACCTTTTAGGTGCTCAGTCTTAGGGATGCCAGGCTTAACTATCCTTTCAATCATACGATGCTGTAACAGCTGTGGATGCCTGCAGGGTTCAACTAGACGCTTATATCCTTGCTATCTAGATAGGATGTTATTTCCGTTTCTTTTATTTTGGGCATGTCGCCAATTGTTAGTCAGCTTTTCTTTTAGACTTTGATACATTATTTCCTTATTAGGTGGATGATTGTATTTGGAGTTATCCATAATTATTCGGTTACTTATTTATTTTACGTCTTCTGTATTCATTTTATTCTTATGGTGAATGTTTATTTAAATGTTAGAATAGTTATTTAAATGGTTGAATGTTTTAATAAGGCAAGTTATTAAGTATTAAAATTTGACCCTGGGCTTCATAGGTTATTAGTAAATAAATTGGTTTTCGATAGTGATGCTAAGAATGAACCAGATTGATATTCCTATTTTATTATAGTAAATGATTGGAGACACGTTATTAGAATAGGCGGCATGTCACAGATGGTATCAGAGCATCAGGTTCTAGTGTCCTTAGGATCTGTGCGGACTTGTTATGCTCTCAGCGTTGCGTTTCTTTGATGTAGAGCCTTATGATTAGGACTGTTGATTCATATTATGCTTTTACGTTCTTCTTCTACTGTATATAGTTGAACTGAATCATATACGAATTCGGTTCGATTTCAGATAGGGGAGGAAATTTTAGAAAAGACGCGAAAAAATGATACGGAACGACATGAAATTGACACCATATGTCGTGTTCGTGTGGATTTATTACATGAAGTCATGTCGTGTCGTGTTCATGTTCGTGTCAAAATTATGAGTCATTTTATCGTGTCTTGTCATGTTAATTGTATTTTTATTCAGGTTATCGTGTTTATTTACATTTAATTTAATGTAAAATTTAAGAAATCATGGTATGTTGTGTTGTTTCATTTTTATTTGGGTCGTATTCGTGTCAACTAAAAAATATGAATTTGTGTCATGTCGTGTCGTGTTTGTGTCTAAAAAACTCTTGTCATGTCGGGTCACGTCATCCCGAAACACGACCCCAAAACACGAATTTCCATTTCTAGTTTCAGATGCCAAATAACAGGAGTGAGCTCGAACCGCAAAGAGGGCCACATGAGGAGAGGCTCAGCTAGAGACGTAGATTGTACAAGGAATGGTAACAGCTACAGAGGTTGTCACCGTTGTTGCGCAGACAGTTAATGTCACGATGACTACCATGGCGCAGCAGTTTCCTCAGGCACAACCACAACATCAAGTGGCACCAGCCGTCCAGGCCCACCCAATGCCATCAGTGTGGGAGAGAGTTAAAGAGGCCTTCCAGAAGGGACATCCATTGGAGTTTCAGGAAAATGTGGACGTTATAGCAGCTAGCCAATAGAAGAAGTACATTGAGAGGAAATTTGTATAGTTGAGTTCAGCGATAATCAAAAGCATGTACTAGCTACGTTCAAGTTAGTGGAGGCATATCTGCAGTGGTGATAGTAGAAGAGAGGAATTCGATGAGTATTTAGGAGTTTGGGTGCGGTTCAACTGCAAGTTCTTTTTGTCTGTAGTTCAGATGGGCATGAGGAGTAGGTTCCAATATGTTTCACAAGAGGGTCGGACTGTAGCCGAATATAAAGAAGAGTTCACGCGCCTGGCGAACTTTATTCTTAATGAGGTGAACATTGAGGAGAAGAGGGTCCTTAAGTTTATTGGTGGACTCACTTGGAGGATTCGCCAGTATTTATTGGGAACCCCAATATTAAAGACTTCTATTGAAGTCGTCAATGCCACTCTTTTTCACTGTCAGGATCACCATTTCCATATTAAGGGAGCCAAAAGTGTTGGGGAGTTTAGCCATCATGGCAAGACTGTAGGTAATAGTGATCGTAGGGCATCACAACATCAGCAGGGCAAACACCATAAGTGGGATACTCAGTAGGGGGATCCAATTAAAAGAATCAGACCAGGGAGATTCTGACCAGGAGATCGTGGATTCAAATAGGGCCAGCGGCGTGTTCCTCGGGGCTAGTAAGGCCAGGGGAACAATGGGGGAGGCCCCCAGGGTCAGAGACCAGGACAACCCCGACATGGCTAGCAGGGCCATAGACAGGATGATTTCATGGCCAGGTGTTTTATATATGGATAGTAGGGCCATATGCATCGAGCTTTTCCACAACGAGCCAAAGGACAGGAGCAGGGTGCCCAACAGGGGCAGCAATTGTAGCAGTTTTTGGGGTCGTTTGGGCATGAGTATTATGTTCGTGAAACAATTGAACAGCTAGTGCCATTGGCAATTGAGGGTATGTTTTATATCCATGGGCAAATGGGGCGAGTTTTGTGTGACACGGGTGCGTCACAGTATTTTGTTAGCACTAAATTTACGCGTGAGATAGGGTTCGTGGATATAACATTAGTATTATTATTATTATGTGTATATAGTTACCGTTGGGTAATAGGGATCTCTTTCGTTCCATCTACAGATGAGCGGGTATGGACACAAGGAGGATATGTTTTAGTGGATCTACTCATTTTTAGAGAAGTACAATGTTTTAGTACGATGTTATCCTGGATATGGACTAGTTAGTAACGGTTAAAGCGATGGTAGACTATTAAAGTAAGGCTATTGTGTTGTCCATTCTAGGGCAGGATGTGTTGATTTTGTGATATCTCATCCTGAGTGAGGGTCAAACCTGTATTTATATTATATTGGCGAGGAGACTTTGGAGGGTATAGTTGTCTCTTATATTCCATCCCCATGCATAGGGACTTTACTGAGGTGATTCAGGGGATACTAGGGTTACCACCGAGACGAGAGATTGAGTTCATTATTGATTTAGCATTGAGGACTTAGTGATAATGCGAGCGTCGTGTAGTATGATTCCTTTAACGATATGCAAGTTGGGAATCTTATGTTGTACTTTCGGGAAAAGGATTTTTTAGTGTCCCGATAATGTGCTTTAGGCCTGCAGATCTCGATAACCGACAAGGCTAAGTAGTAGTGTATCAGGGGAGTTCTTTATTTGGATTTATCTTGTGAGACGTCCCACGCATGAACCTTAGTAAGCGTCGGGAGTTGGGAGACATTTTGGGCTCTAGGGAATTAGTTTAGTACGTTAGTCATTACATGTATGTAAATAACACTTTGTGCAGAGAGATACTATATGATTTAAGGCCAGTGGAGCCAGTTAGTGTCATGTAGAAAGAACTGGGGAATGTTTACGCCTACTTGATAAGTGGGGCAGTTTCGGAAGAATTGAGTCATTATTAGTAGGTTAATCGAGTCTACCCTTATTGTATATTCAGGCATAGAATGTAGGATCAATTTTGATGAATGTACTTTTACAAATGTGCACGGGGTATAGGGTGTATGGACGCCCTAGTTAGTTCGATATTCAATATCGTCTGAGATTAGTTAACATGGAGGTAAATGAGTTTAACCGTATGCCTATATTCCATTTAGCAACAAATGTGGAATGGTGAGGTGGACTGAACTTCGTTAGGGGAAGAAAAATAGTCCGAGCAATTATAGTAGGGAGAACAATCACCCTCGAGATGGGTAAGGAACTATGGAGACAAGGAAAGGTATCCTTTTTTCCAAGGGAGGTTCCACAGCTTTGGAACCTAGAGAGAAGTTATACTCAATCAGTTCTGAGGGTGGCTTGGGCATCAATAGGAAGTTGATTGTAACAAACGAGGTTGACTTACGAAGTGCACGATTTTAGAGTAGACGTATGGGTCATAATTTTTGGTGTACCCAAGAAAGGGGATAAAGATGTACCCCATAATGTTAGATATAGTACATGTGCGTCGGTGTAGAGCGAGACATGGCGAAGTTTGTCTCCGGGTGCACCACTCGTTAGATAGAGAAGGTTGATCCTAGGTTATCAACCAAAGTTTTGAAACGATTGGAGATTCCGATAAGGGGATATGAGTGAATACCGACAGATTCTATCTTGGGTTACCAACGTCATGGAGAGGTAAAGATCCCCTTTAGGTTATTGAGATCGGTTGATCAAGGTGGAGCATTTCTTACTAATTCAGGTGAATTACACGATTGGGTAGTTTCCCCAACATTTCATTGTAAAAAGAGAATAAGCCCGTACTAGGTGCCTCCCAACATTATTTTGGATCAAGATAAGATCTTCTATGGAGAGAGTTATGCAGCTTGGGAAGAAGGGAAAGTTGGCACCAAGATATGTGGGGTCTTTCCCTATTATCAAGAGGGTAGGGCCAGTGTTGTATAGGCTCGACTTACTAGAACATTTACAGCTGTTCACGATGTGTTTCATGTGTCATCATCAAGGAGGTATCACAGGGATGATGTGGTATATTGGCATATAACTTAAGAGGAGATTTTCTTACAACGGGATGCTTTTACGAGAACAGCTTATCGCTATTTTGGATCATAGTGAGTAAGCTTCTGTCGAAGGTGGTACCATTAGTGTGTGCATAGTGGGGACACCACAATGTTATCATGAGTTAATTAACGAGCGTGAGTATGACATGCGGGAAGAGTATCCGGAGCTTTTAGTTTCAGGTATATCCGAGTTTCGTAGATGAAATTCCGTTGCTAGGAGGAGTATGTAACACCTCGTATTTTTGAGGATTTTAAATTATATGTGTGCACGTAATTTAATTAAATTGAGAAATAAAGTGATTTAAATAAATATTAATTAAAGAATAATAGGATTGATATTTATGTGTAATTATATTTACTTGTGTGATAAGTATATGAATATGTGTTAAATTGTATTATATCGTAAGTGAGTAAAAATCGACGGGTTTAACAGTATCTTATTCGGGATGCATGGATAGGGTCATGTTTAGAATGAGATGGAAAATTAATGTTCGATAACTCGGATGGTGATTTCGAGTGTGACGATGTTTTGTAATGGGTCAAGATAGTCAGAAATAGATACTCGAGGGTTGTATTTGGGTATCGGGGGCTTTTTAGGCTAAACAGGAACCGTAAAAGGGTATTCGGGTCATTTTACATGTGGGGCCTAACCTAATTTCGGGATTAGTGGAGTTTAGGGTTATATTTAGGGAAGGTGGATGGATTGGGAATCCATTACACCATTCAAGAAACTCAGTCTTTGAGAGAGGAGTGAAAAGAGAAGAAACAATAAAGAAAAAATGAAGAAAGAGGATCCGGGAAAGGAAACGAATTATTCCGGGCATAAGATCATTATGTAAAGAGGAACTAAACATGAAGAATTTAGAATATATACGATTATAAGGCAAGTCTTTACCTTGCTCTAATTGTTTAAGTAGTTTCAATGTAGGAACACAAATTTTTGGGTGGGATTAACATGTAAAATGGGAATTTTGTGAATGAATTCATCGAGAAAGAAATTGAATGTAATTACATGTCAAATTTTATATGATTGGAGTTATAAAGATAAGATCTTGGTTGATTAAATTAATAGTTGATGAAATCTTGAATTAGGGTTGAGTTGTTTTATAATTCTTGATGAGAAATTGATAATCCCATTAATCTAAATGTTTTCGAGTTGATTTATGTGTAGAGATACGAGTAGTTTCGTTTGGGATTAATGGGGAATTCATGTTAGGGGTTTTGTTGATGTTGGGAACTCGTATAGATTTAGGGAAGGTGATGAATCATGTCAAAACAAATTAGTCCACTGCCTAAAATCGAATCGATTCGGCCTGACGAATCGATTTGGTCAGTCAGACGAATCGATTCAACCTGGTTGATTTTCCTCCTTTGGTTGTTTGGGTTTCTTCGTGGACCATTTGGTGTTCGGCATGATTTACGGAGTACGATAGGTAAAATTTAACTTCTTGGAATATATAGGAGGGAATTAGAAAGTACCTTGGGTTAAATGGGGATTAAATTCGGGTAAGAAATTGTGACACCCTCCCTAATTTAACATTAGTTGATCAGGCCTTTATTAAATTAAAATAGGTTTCTTATTTGGTTCATTCTTAGTATCATTGTCGAAACTTTTTAATTACTAACCACCTAAGTGAAATTAGACCGGTGCAAAATTTTATGTTTCCTTAATAACAGATAAAAGAACCATACTGAACCTAAATTAACCATCCACAATATAATAAAATCCAACCATCACAATATATAAAAGCAAAGAGGTTTCCCGAATAAACCATCGAACAAAATCCAAAACCAAATACTCCATAATAATATAAGAAACTAATGACTGAAAACTCACTACGGACAACATGTCCATATATGGAATGTAAAATGAGATTCTACACTAGATCTGAATGGAGGAATCGTCTAATCAAATCAATCTTGTCATCATCCACAGTGCTACAGCTTCGAGTCCCTGGAATGAAGTCACGCCCAGCGTCCCTATGGATGGACACCTAAAAGGTTTTAAAAATATTTTATAGCAAGTGTTAGAACACAAAACGTTTTGAAAATATTTAGCAAGCATTTATCACAATATAAAATCAGTTACTGATTACACATGTTAGGTTCAACAACACTCTCTTGAGTTTCCTCACCTTTCGTCTATAGTGCACGCCTAACGTTCTATACTTAGCCCACCTAGCTATACTACCCAAGCTAACTAGACTAAAGTATCCACCTGAACTTATCTGCACGTCTAAGTTTTCGTACCACCCATATGATACATTTATTTTATTAACATCTCTCATATATTAATTATCAACATAAGTAACATTCCTCACATGTTATCTTTTAAATCACTACATTAAGTTTATCCACTCAATTTATTCTTTTAGACATGCGCTATCTAACTGTCTATTGTCTCACATTCGTAGGTAATATGCACGATATATATTTCCCACATAATATATACAAATAAATAATATCACTATAATATCCTCGTATCACACACTAAAGATTCATTGGTTAGGATATTCCTTCGACCCAACTTATCATGTCATTCACATTGGTCCGCATAGCCCTCGATCCCAATGTAAATGCTATAAATATGTATATTGGTCCGGATGTTCCATCGACCCCAATATTATCATTATTCGATATTAGTCCGGATAGCCCTCGACCCCAAATCAAACTTTCATGTATTCGTCTGGATATTCCCTCGATCCCAATATCTCTAATATACTTTAGGTAATCACATTGCCAAAGTATTCATATGATAGGTATTCACACAACCTAGATTTTCACATATGTACGCAGTATATCTCCCTCGTATACTCACCGTACTAAATTTCTTTACGAATTTTTTCACTTACCGTATTCATGAGTATTCACACGACACTAAGCGTCCTAGTTACCCCTTTATTAATTTCATTAGTTAAATAAATATTTACCCTACTGGCCTACTAATTATTCCATTCAAAATTTCCTGTAATGCATTATCTTTCTCTTCGATAAATTATGACATAATTCATTTCAAATTATTCTCGTCTTAATCGTCGCAATAAGACTAAACCACAAACCTGTAACAACCCTTTTTTTTTTAAATGGGAATTTTTACATTAATTTTGGAAATCGAAGAAAAATGAAATTTTGGATTTTATAATTTAAAATGATGATTTTTAATATTTAAAAAATAAATTTTCAAATGGAATTGGAATCAAAATTAAAATGGAGTTTTAATTGAATTTTTATTATATAGAAGAGTCCTCAAAACATAAAACTCTCTAAGAGTCCTCAAAACATAAAACTCTCTAGTATAATATTTTAAGAAATAAGACCGTCCGATCAAGCTGAATTTTTCACAGCAATCCTGTCTCACCGTTCGCTACAACACATTAAAATTTTAAGCCATTTTGACGATCCGATCATCCGTAATGATTTTCGAGTGTTTGTATGTGAGTAGAACTCTTTTCTTAATCAAACTCTTAACCCTTTATATATAACAGCTATTTCGTGGATGGACTTTTAAAATCACTTTCTCTCAAACTTTTCAACGAGAAGACCTCTCCAAAATTACTCCCTTTCATCTACGTACCATAGCCCTAAACTTATTCAATATTTCAACCTTATATTAGAAGGCTTATTTGGTGTTTTCTCGAGTTTGGACTAGAACGAGATTTGATTATTTTCGCGAGAGGAACGTGATGGTGCAATCATATTTTGAGGCTGAAATTATATGATGATTCATCTGATGATTTTGAGGTATGGGGTTTTACACAATATGCTCCTTAATCTCGCAAGTGTTATTCCCTTTGTTTTCTTGTGATTATTGAACTCATATTTGAATTGCTAAATTCATTGGAATCTAAAAATTATTGTTGGAATATGATTTTGATTCATGTGGTATTATTGTGTTGGGCATGTTGTCATGAGATTTCAATATAGCACTCAGGTTGGGCACCCGCCAATATTCCTATTCCGGCTACTTGATAAATCATGGGCGTGGTAAGGTGAGGCCTGGTGACTCGGATTAATGTGTTATTGAGAAATTATATTGATAAAAATGCTATTGAGACTCGCATTTGATTTGAATATTCGTACTCGTATTGTTACGTTTTATTCATCGCTAATATTTGTTGAGCGTCATTCATGTCGTATTGTGTACTTCCCCATATTTTCTTTTAGTTGGCAGGTTAGCGTGGATTCGGGAGCTACGGATTATTTGGAGGATTTTAGCGAAGATTATTTTGGGAAGAATATTCGAGAGTATTCATGAGAAGATTTGTATTTATTTTTTATGTATAGAGCATTGGAGATTTATTTTTATTTCGAGATAGATAGTTGTTTTATTTTCGAGAGAATTTTGGTTGTATTTAATTTGAAGAATTGAGATTAGTGGATTCTCTTTGTATATTGTGGGTTTTGTTTAGATGCTCTATGCCTGGTAATTTGTGGATTTAGTTAGTTTTATCGCAGTAGCACTCCGCTCGCTCTCTCTGGGCGCGCGGGGTGTTACAGAATGCTATCAAAGCTTAGGTATACTACAACCCTCGGGTCTTAGGTTTAGGTTAGACAGTTTTTTTTTTAGATAGAAATTTTCTGTGATAAGTCGTATTAGGCATCGAGGTTAGATGTGAGGTATTTAAAGTTGATTTTTGGAGACGATCTTTATTTTTTGAAGATTGTTGGTGTGGCCTGATTTTTGAGTGTTAGGCTTCGTTGAATTTCGAGGGCGAATTTCCTTGTTAGTGGGGAAGTATGTAACAACCCATTTGATTTAAATGGGAATTTTTACATTAATTTTGGAAATCGGAGAAAAATGAAATTTTGGATTTTATAATTTAAAATGATAATTTTTTATATTTGAAAAATAAATTTTCAAACAGAATTGGAATCGGAATTAAAATGGAGTTTTAATTGAATTTTTATTATATAGAAGAGTCCTCAAAACATAAAACTCTCTAGTATAATATTTTAAGAAATAAGACCGTCCAATCAAGCTGAATTTTTCACAGCAATCCTGTCTCACCGTTCGCTACAATATACTAAAATTTCAAGCTATTCTGACGGTCCGATCATCCGTAATGATTTTTCGAGTGTTTGCATGTGAGTAGAACTCTTTTCTTAATCAAACTCTTAACCCTTTATATATAACAACTATTTTGTGGATGGACTTTTAAAATCACTTTCTCTCAAACTTTTCAACCAGAAGACCTCTCCAAAATTACTCCCTTTCATCTACAAACCATAGTCCCAAACTTATTCAAGATTTCAACCTTAGATTAAAAGGCTTATTTGGTGTTTTCTCGAGTTTGGGATAGAATGAGATTTGATTATTTTCGCGAGAGGAACGTGATGGTGCGATCAGATTTTGAGGCTGAAATTATATGATGATTCATGTGATGATTTTGAGGTATGGGGTTTTACACAATCTGCTCCTTAATCTCGCGAGTGTTATTCCCTTTGTTTTCTTGAGATTATTGAACTCATATTTGAATTGCTAAATTTATTGGGATCTAAAAATTATTATTGGAATATGATTTTGATTCATGTGGTATTATTGTGTTGGTCATGTTGTCATGAGATTTTAATATGGCACTGAGGTTGGGCACCCGCCAATATTCCTGTTCTGACTACTTGATAAAGTATGGGCACGGTATGGTGAGGCTTGGTGACTCGGATTAATGTGTTGTTGAGAAATTATATTGATAAAAATTCTATTGAGACTCGCATTTTATTTGAATATTCGTACTCGTATTGTTACGTTTTATTCACCGCTAATATTTGTTGAGCATCTTTCCTGTCGTATTGTGTACTTCCCCATATTTTCTTTTAGTTGGCGGGTTAGTGTGGATTCGGGCGCTACGGATTATTTGGAGGATTTTAGCGAAGATTATTTTGGGAAGAATATCCGATAGTATTCATGAGAAGATTTGTATTTATTTTTTATGTATAGAGCATTGGCAATTTATTTTTATTTCGAGATAGATAGTTGTTTTATTTTCGAGAGAATTTTGGTCATATTTAATTTGAAGAATTGAGATTAGTGGATTCTCTTTGTATATTGTGGGTTTTGTTTAGATGCTCTATACCTGGTTATTTGTGGATTTAGTTAGTTTTATCGCAGTAGCACTCCGTTCGCTCTCCCCGGGCGCGCAGGTTGTTACAAAACCCCACATAGGCTTACTGTAATATAATACATCTCATTATATATCCCAACAAGGTTGTAAATGTTTCTCATGAGAACTATTTAGAAAGTCTAGACCAATAAGTAAAATTTTCATTTTTCTCCACGACTGAAATGAACTGCTATAGTCATGACCGAACCGATCCGCTATTCTGCCAACACCGAACCGATATGACCTAGACCACACCGATCCGATTGTCTGCAACTCGTCTTCTTCGTCCAGTTTATGCGTTTTCCCCCATTTTCAAATACCAAACTTACATAACACTATACCAAAATTACAACTAATCATTCCTAACCATTTCTACATGCATTAGGATGGTTTATAACGTTATAAACATATCAAATCATTATAGAATTCAACCAAGAATGAATCAAAACCTAAAAATCCTCAAAGTTTTGTGTTCTTCCCACGTATTCAATCAAAAACCCGGATTTATTTCGTATTAATGATAAAGCCTCCTCTGATTATTAATCCTCTACATATGTTAAATCGTTCTACATGCAGATCATATTCTAGCATTGATAAAAATCACTCTTTTTCTCCCAAGAATATTGATTTAACAAAAACTATCCTAAAAACCCTACACATGGGTATTACAACTTCAAAAATATTGAAATTAATAACTTGCCTAAAGTGGATGATCTGATTTCATGATGAAAATGTTGATTTGATGTGCTTCTCTTCAAATCCCCACTTCTTACATGCTTAGGATACAAGAACACCTATCAATTCTCCAAGAATCCTCCTTAAGCTTTTGGAAATGGTCTCTCTCTTCTCTCTAATGGCCTCTCTAAGCTCTTAAGGTTTCTAACCTAGCCTCACTTTTTAATTATCTGATATAACGCTCCAAAATTCGTAGGTATCTAAACCTCATTTTTCCAAATGACCAAAAATGCCCTCAATATGTGCCGGTTTGGTCTAAAATTGACCCGGGACCCAAACTATACCCCCGGGAATACTATTCCGACTATTTAGACCCTTTCGGAATCATTCCTGGCCTCTAAATTATCATTCGAGTCACTAAAAATATATTTCACATTTCTCACCTCAAAATAGTCTACACGCGGCTCTTGGTGAGATAACATAAAATACGTACATATCACTCGCTATGCCGTATAACACAAATCATCAATTATTTACTATTCACACTTAGTAAAGATTATATCACAATATTAATAAGTATCTATCTCTGTATTAGTATATGATAATCACATTTATTATTTAATCACCTTAAATTACTTCACTCGCGTAATTTAAATAAAGCGTATTTTCTTAATTAATTCTGGAATTAAATAAATTAGAAATCGCAGAAATACGGGGTATTACAGAAATCACGTATGTATTAAGGTGAATACCACTCGGGTTATGATTATGAAATTGGGTTGGGACTTCGGGAAGAGTTAGGTTATGGGCTGGTGTAGAATAGCATGGTGTCCAGAACACATGAAATTAAAATATTCATAATAAGTAAGTGAATACTTGATAAATCGGGAGTCGGGGTAGACTCGAGACTTGTGGGTTAGTGTTGCATGAGATATATGCATGATTAAACGGTTATATATATATATATATATATATATATATATATATATATATATATATATATATATATATATATATATATATATATATATATGGTGGTGATAAAAATCTCAACACAAAATAATTTATGAAAAGAAAACAATCACCAGAATAAAAGAATTTGCAGCAATCACACGACACAAGAATATACGTGGTTCGACAAATTACCTACATCCACGGAGAGGTCTACTGTTTTTATTTAGTATATCTCAAACTGGTTTTTTCACATGCCCCGGGCCAGGAGTACAATATATATGCAGTTAAAAGAATGTGTTGGTTACTAACACGTTGGCCTCATATCCCTTGGATATCTTTCCGAGATTTTGGGGATAGATTCGATCATATATTTCATTCTAACTGTTATTCAAGACTCATAATTTGGATCGGGTGCCTCACTTACTGGTCGAATTTAACCGTTTACTCTTATGGGCTTGGTCGACAGTAGGTACCCACAATTGCCCCTAAAAATTTTGGGGCCAAGATTTAGGTTCACAAATTTTAAATAGCGTCTTCTGGTCCCAAACTAATGGCACCGTTGTAGTTTATAAAAATGATAGGGGCGTGAATCGTCGTTTGGGCGGCAAATCTTCTTCAATCAGAGTGCATTATCATTGAGGAGTTTAAACCAGGGTGTTGGACGACGTCACTTCAACTTCTTACTTCTCTCACTTTCAAGCCATCTCTTGTTCTCTAAGCTTTCTCTTGCTCTCAAGCTTATTCTTCATTGTTTCCAAGATATTTTTCGCTTCAATCATCTTCATTTACTCGTGGTTTTCCATCGTTTCATTCTTCATTCTTTTCCTTGTAAGTTCTCAGTCTCTCCTCTTTGTGTATTTCCTTTCGTCATTTTTCATTCTACTATAGCTAGGGTTTTTCTTATGGTAAGGATAGACAATAAATCCCTGATAGAGTTTAGGAAATGTTATAATATCCCTGATTGGTGGATATTAAGTGTGCCCCTGTTCCTTGTAATATCCATGATATCGAGGATGGTCATTGGATTCATGTCATTTTTTCTCCCAAATCGCCTATTTTTACATTTTTTTTCAATACTTCGACATAGTCCCAGCTCAGTGTTCTCCAAATGTTTGGAAGATAATGAACAGTGTTCATAGGATAAACTAACTTTATGGCAATAACTTAGGCTTAGTTGAGATATGTTTTTGTTATACCTTTTCTCGTACCAGTTCTGGTCTTCTTTACTTGAAAGCGAGGAGTCCGGATAGGGTGTTGGTAGTGAATCTACCTGATTCCCATAAGGACTATTGGTCTGAAGGATTCATAGCTAGGAATTGGTAGTTCCTTCCTCAGGTAGGGGGTACGAGGTACAGGGGACCTCGAATTCCTACTTATGGGGAGGAATACATGGGTGGTTGTCCAATCTCTTTATCCTTTAATTGTTGCTATAATGTGTTCTTCCTCTGATGTTTTCTTTTTTCCTTTTCAGCAAAGTCTAAGAACCAGGAGCCTACTCTCCACGAGAGCCATTCTGCTGAGTTGCTCAAGGCCTGGAATGTAAGAGAATTTATTATAGAGGGTGAACATCCCAGGTAAGCTATTTTTTATTGGAATATAAGAATACCACATCTAGCTTCATCGCTCGTCCAGTTGACTATATTCCTTATCTTGATATTCCAGAGGAGGAAGAGGGGGAAGGAGGTGCTCTAGAACCTATAGAACTAGATAAGGAGCAGGAGAGCAGCTCAGAGTTTGGTGCTGCTAGAGGTGAGATAGGATCTAGTGAGGAAGAATCTAGTGAAGAGGAGTCTGGTGAAGAGAGGTCCAGTGAAAAAGGTTCTAGTTCAGGTAGTTCAGGTCAGAAAGTTTCAGCAAGGAAGATATGGATCCTCTTAGAAAGAAGAACTTGATTCCTGATGATGATGATGATAACGCCTTGCTATCTAATAGGCTGAAGATCCAGAAGACCAGGCATGGGGAGACTGCTAGTGGTTCACAGACAGTAGCTCACGAGAAGGAGATGGAGAGGAAAAGAAGAGAAGAAGAGAAGAGGGAGAGGGAGAGAAAGAAAGACTAAGCGAGAAAAAGATAAGGGGAGGAGAAGAAGAAGAAGAAGAAGAAGAAGAAGAAGAAGAAGAAGGAAGAGGAGAGAATGAGGGTAGAGGAAAGAACAAAAAAGACACAGGCTTCCCTGGTTCCTGTTGTTGCTCCAACCGAGGGGGTCTCTGTGGCCTTGGCCCCTCAACTTACCCTCATACTGCTCGAGAGAGCAGTATTAACAATGGACCGCGAGCGGTCCTCAAAGATTGGTGCAGACCAGTCAGCCCAGAAGGCAGATCAGGGGCATACTTTGGTAAGGTTATCTCTTTTTTTTCCTTTATTATTTACTTTAGCTCTCCTCGTCGTTTGCCTTATGCATGTTTCTTTTTACAGTTTTTATCTGACTATACTGTCCTCCGTCGAAGTCAGGATGGGTTGGCAAGGAGGAATGATGAACTCGAGGATATCTTGAAGACTGCCCAAGAGTCCCAGAAGTCTTTTAAGAAATCTCTTACAACATCTGAGGCCTCATTTTCCAAGGAGAGGGACAGGGTGACTAAGGAGTTGAAGGAGCTCTGTGAGGCTTATGAAATGGTAGTGGCTAGCAACTCACCATCACCAATGAGAACACAAAGCATGCTGAGAAGGTGACGAGCCTGGAGGTATAGGCGGCCACGATTAGGGAGAACAGCTACAACGATGGCTAGAAAGCAGCCTATGAATATGTCAAAAAGCAAATTGAATACATCTGTCGGATGAACTTTAAAAAGGTTGGGATCGAGCTTTGGTTGTTGTTGGAGTTTCTACCGACTCTCCCCTGTTTGGCGAGCACAACCCTGTCCCCAACCCCATTATTAATAAAGAAACCCCGGCTGTTGTAATACCCCGCATTTTTATCGATATTTATTTATGGGATTAATTAAATTAAATGTGAATTAATTGAGAATTAACCCGGATAAAATACTAACGAGATGTGAGTTGGTATTTTATTATAATGTGTATATATGACAATATATGAATATTGAAAATATTGAAATTGTCGCGAGGCTGAAATACGGCAATTTGGAAAATTTAATTGGAACGCGCGTGTCAGTCGCGTCGAGAATGAATTTATGAGATTTAAAAATAAATTATTTTTCTTTTGACCAAATAGTCATTTTGAGTGCGCCAACGTGTCCAGAAGGGTCGAGATATTCAGAAAACACTAGTCGGGGGTTAAGTTTGAGTCTCGGGGCATTATTGGGCCATACCGGTAACTCAAAAGGGTAGTTTGGTAATTTCGGAATTTTGGGAATTAAAACCCACGAAAATTAGAAGTAAAATCTGACTTATTATTTATCCACTAAACCCACTAACAACACTAAACTAAGTAGTGGGCTACGGGAGAAGTTTAGAATAGAAGTTAAGGGTCCAAAAATAAACCCCCACCTCCATTGTCATCATCTTTAGAGAAGAACTTGTAGAGAGAGAGAGAGAGAAAGGAGAATTCTGCAGAGAGAGAGAGAGAGAGAACAATTCAACCTTCAAGATTTAACATCAAATTCAGAGAAAGATTAGAGGCAAGTGATTTAATTACAATTGATTCAATGATATGCTTTTCCATGTTTAGGGAAATTATCGAATTTATCTTGGAAGATTGATATAGACCCATGAATTTGAAGATTAAAACTATGAACTGTGTTAGGTATTGCATGTAGAAACATTCTGGACGAATTATGAATTCAAAATATAACCCTTGATGATCTAAAAATGGATTTAAGAAGAGGTTTATTAATGTTCTTGAAAGAAATAGAAAACTAGAGTTCTTGATGAAATTTTGATCCAAATAAAGCCCTTGGTTAATGAATTATTGGTTTTAGAACGTTAACAATGTTGTAGGATGGTTGTGTGATGATATTATAACGTTAGATTAGAGTTTCATGCATTATAATGGTGTTTTGGGACAAGTTGAGGACTGCAAAACGAAGCAGTCCGTAGCCTACCTGGTGTGATCGATCGATCGACATTCATCAGTCGATCGATCGACCACCATCGATCGATCGAGGTTCAAGGTCGATCGATCGACCTTCCCAGAATGAGTAAAATCTCCCCTAGTTAAATTTGTATGATGTTAACCCTTAGAAAATATTATTGGAGACTTTATGAATATCCTTAGACTTAAGGAAGACCAGTAGGTATGGTTATAAAATTTGAACCTTAATTAGAATTCAATTTGAGGAATTATTCTAAGAGCTAATGAAACTCGATGAGTGAGATAATATTAGGGTTAAAAGAGTAAATTTGAATAAATTGATGAGATGAGGATTGGGGCAGAAGTAAGGACCTTAAGAATAATGATGTTATATGTGGGAATAATAGGAAACTTAATAATCCCTTTGAGATAGGTTTTAAGTACAAGAATCTATGACGTGAGATGTGTCGACAGTCTACATTATATATTATCGGAAGACTTAAAATGTATAAAATTGGAATAATGGTATAAGGATGTAGAAAATACCTTTATTAATATTGAGATATCTAAGATGTGTGCATGCTTAGTATATGTATATGATTTTTATGTGTACGACATACCTACCATACTTGCTATCACGGGAGATTTACGTTCGCTTAGGGCCATCTAATCCTTGTGTTCCCGGATTTAGAGTGGTACCTAGAGGACATAGTTCAAGGGAATGACTTAATTGTGAGTTATTAAGCCAGCTAACTATGGAGCATAGGTATGTACGTGACCATGGATATGTTGAATTATGTTCGCCTCCATTTTTGTGTGTGGTGTTTATTCTAACAATTGCTGAGAGATTCGGAATTTGTAATCCTTATGTACGTGATGTACCGGGATGGATAGCAGAGTATGGGTGCACTACAGCTTAGCCTCGGGGTGCTTATATTGTATACTTATGATGTGAATAATATACGGTTAAATGAAAAGGAATTGTTATGTTTAATTATGATAATAATTTATAGTAACTCCTTGAGAAGATAAATAAGGGGATAACCTCCAGTAAACGGTAATGCTAATAATTGAGAATCCGAGTTCAAGTAAAGCTATCTAATTAAGTGATAACATCGGGAATTCATATTGTGAATCGAGTAGTTGGGTTAGAACTTATGACGGTCTAGTTAGAGATAACTAACACATGAATGGGTACAGGAACGTTAGGAGTGCACAGTTAGACGAGAGGTGAGTATTTCATGTGAGAGTACGTCCTAACATGTATTTTGCATTCATTGTTTTAAATGTTATTAAAGCACTTGTTGTTTTTAAAATACTCTCCACTTTCGGGCTTTGACCCGTTTGCTTTCAAATCTACTTTTTGTAAAAACTTTTTTAGGTGCCCAGCTACAAGGACACCATGCATAGTATTTCCAGTTAGGTGACGAGCTGTAGCTGTTGTGGAAGTTACAGGGCCTTGCTAGTAGACGCTTCATTTGCCTTGACTCTATATTCAGATTTCATCAGTTGTAGGGCATGTCGCCCATTTCTTTTAGAGACATTTCATTTCTTTCAGTTATTCAGACTTTTGGTTTGTAATTAATTCAGGATGCAGACTTGTTTTATTTCTTTTCATATTGGGATTGTTGTGAGTAGTATTTCCTCTAGACTCATTTTTATTTGTTGATTCACTATAGTTGGACTTTATTGTGAATGGTTATGTTATTCTTTCATAATTCATTTATTGCATGTTAATCAGATTTAATTTAAAATTTGACATCTTACTTTTTAAATACTAGGTGGTTAGTAATCATTAAAATGTTTTCGACAGTGATACTATTAACTGAACCAACTTGGGATTTTGTATTAATTTAATAAAGGAGTAGCTACCCGGTATTTAATTAGTCGGGGTGTCACAGGTGGTATCAGAGCATCAGGTTCTAGTGTCCTTTAGGATCTGTACGGCTTATTATGTTTCCGCTGAGCTTTCTTTGATATAGAGCCCTCATACTAGGAATGTTGTGTTCATCTCTATACATTGGGAATTCGTACTTCCGCGATTTGTTTATTTGAATGATGAACTCATCCAAATTTACTGAAATTTTCAGATGGACCGTCAAGAAGAACTAGCTAAAACGGTTAAGGGAGTCAACGGGAAAGATCGACTCACACCTCAGGTATCCCCAGAGAGAATATCAACCGCCGAGTTAGCAGGTATCGTGGCACAAGCAGTTACCACTGCAGTTTTATAATACCAAGAGCGCAACATACAACTTAAAAGAGGCAAAAGACCTAGAGAGGTTAGCCAAATGCATGTGAATAAAGCTGAAAAATGTGCGAAGACCCCGAAATTGCGACAACAAACTACCCAAGACCGAGCCAGTTCTAGTCAACAACGTGGTAAAATGAAGCAGTTTAGAAAGGGGAATAAGGTCCCAAGTCAGCAAGGCCGACACCGTCAGCAGCAGGGTCAAAGGGGGAGTAACTTCAGAGGCCGATGTTTCATGTGTGGCACGCGTGGCCATAAACGCCAGGATTGTCCTGATAGGGGCAGGGCCCCGCAGCAGCAGCAACAGGGTGCCCGACAGGAGCCGCAGAGGCCTATGTTTCCCGCCGCCCTCCCAGCACCAGCTCAAGTACTAGCCCTACCAACTTTTCCTGTAGCTCCAGTGCAGCAGGGGCAGTTACAGTACAG
Organism: Sambucus nigra; assembly: GCA_949130495.1. Classification (NCBI taxonomy): domain Eukaryota; kingdom Viridiplantae; phylum Streptophyta; class Magnoliopsida; order Dipsacales; family Adoxaceae; genus Sambucus; species Sambucus nigra. The sequence continues at coordinate 228,914,860 of OX422222.1, read as the reverse complement.
ACATATCTATAATATCAACCAGGCAGCCGCCCCACAGGCACCACCCGCGATTTGGGGTATGTTTTCTATCCATGAGACTTTTGGGTCGAATTTTGTTTGTTACTAGGACAACGCAATTGTTTTATAGCTACTTATTATGCGACGACCTTAGGGTTATTAACCGCAGCATTGAGCACTGTAACGTAGGTAGACTCACCACTGGGGAATGGTTCTTTTTTCTTTATATGCCGGGGATTGGGGGTAGAGATTGGTAGTTTGGTATTACCCGCGGACATGTTAGTGTTAGAGATGACCGAGTGTGACGCCATTATTGGTATGGATTGGCTAGTAGCGTACCGAGCCATGATTGACTGTTTTAGTAGGAGTATTATCTTTGCCATTCCCGGGCAGGAGATGTTTTTAGTGGCGATGCCTCGTCCTGAGGGAGGGTCGTCCACTCATTTGTACTACATAGAGGAGGAGACCTCTAAGGAAGTGGTGATACCACTTGATTCGATACCCGTTGTTAGTGAATTCGCCGATGTATTTCAGGATATACCTGGATTACCTCCGAGTAGAGAGATAGATTTTGTGATTGATTTGACGTCGGGCACTCGGCCTATTGCCCGCGCACCTTACCGTATGGCTTCAGCTGAGATGAGAGAGTTACGGGATCAGATTGAACAGTTGTTGGGTCAGGGGTTTATACGGAGGAGTACTTCGCCGTGGGGTGCCCCTATGTTATTCGTAAAGAAGAGGGATGGATCGTTGAGGTTATGTGTGGATTACCGGGAGTTGAATAAGGTCACGATACGGAATAAGTATCCGTTGCCCCGAATCGATGACTTATTCGACCAGTTGAGAGGAGCTTCTTTCTTCTCAAAGATTGATTTGCGATCGGGATACCATCAGTTGCGTATCAGGGAGGAGGACGTCTCGAAGACTGATTTCTTATTGAGATATGGTTCCTACGAGTTTCAGGTTATGCCTTTTGGTTTAAATTGCTCCAGCCGTGTTTATGGACTTGATGAATAGGGTGTTCAGAGAGTTCCTGGACCAGTTCGTCATTGTTTTCATCGATGACATTCTGGTTTACTCCCAGACAGAGGAGGAGCACGCCGAGCATTTGAGGCAGGTTTGCAGACGCTACGTCAGAACGAGTTGTATGAAAAGTATGAGAAGTGTGGGTTTTGGCTGAAGGAGATTCAGTTTTTGGGGCATATTATTTCCGACCGGGGGATATTTGTTGATCCGGGAAAGGTATCTGCGGTGAGGGAGTGGGGACAGCCCACGACACCGACTGAGATCCGTAGTTTCTTGGGATTAGCAGGATACTACAGGAGGTTTATTCGGGGTTTCTCTAAGATAGCGGGTCCCATGACACATCTGACTCGTAAAGGTGTGCCGTTCATTTGGAGTGATGCCTGTCAGTTGGCATTCGATGAGTTGAAGGACAAGTTAACCTCAGCACCTGTGTCAGCATTGCCGAGACCGGGAGTTGAGTATCTTGTTTACACCGATGCGTCCTTACAAGGACTTGGAGGTGTACTGCAGCAAGAGAGTCAGGCCATAGCTTATGCTTCCCGTAAGCTTAAGCCTCACGAGAAGAATTACCCTACCCATGACTTGGAGTTAGCGGCCGTGGTATTTGCCCTTCGGATTTGGAGACATTATCTTTTGGGGGAGAAGTTTCGATTGTTCACGGACCACAAGTCCCTACAGTACCTGTTCACGCAGAAGGAGCTGAATATGCGGCAACGGAGGTGGCTTGAGTTTGTGAAGGACTATCAATTTGATATCCAATATCACCCGGGGAAGGCTAACGTGGTAGCAGACGCGTTGAGCCGTAGGCCAATAGATGAGGTGGCAGGGGTGTGGAAGGCAAAGTGGAAGGAGTTGGGACACCAGGATGCAGTGGCCCGATCATTCATGTCGGTGATGACTATTACACCGCAGATTGTCACGAGAGTGGTGAAAGCACAGGCAAATGACTCGTTCTGTCAGGAGCAGATAGTTCGATTACTAGCAGAGGGAGCCGAGTCCTATACCGTTAGCTCAGACGGGGGATTACGCTTCAATGGCAGACTGGTACTTCCAGAAGGGGAGGAACTGCGACACGAGGTGATGGCAGAGTCGCACGGCTCACGGTTTGCGGTACATCCCGGTGGGGATAAAATGTACCAAGATATGAGACGTGAGTATTGGTGGAGCGGGATGAAGAGAGATATTGTCGTATTTGTTTCTAAATGCGCTACTTGTCAGCTAGTAAAAGTGGATCATCAGAGACCGGCAGGACTTCTACAGCCATTAGAGGTCCCGATGTGGATGTGGGAGAGCATCTCCATGGACTTTATCACAGGGTTTCCTACGTCACAGAGAGGTCACGACTCCATTTGGGTAATGGTGGACAGGTTGACCAAAGTCGCTCATTTTCTACCCTTAAGTACAGACTACACTACGGGACAGTATGCCCAGCTTTTATTGCAGAAATAGTGAGACTTCACGGTGTGCCCCTAAATATCATGTCCGAAAGAGATAAGATATTTGTTTCACGGTTTTGGGTGAGTTTTTAGGAGGCCATGGACACGGAATTGCGGTTGAGTACGGCTTATCATCCGCAGACCGATGGGCAAATCGAGCGTACAAATCAGATGTTGGAGGACATGTTGTGGATGTGCATCATTGACTTAGGGGGTGAATGAGAGCAGTATCTTCCACTGGTGGAGTTTGCTTACAACAACTCCTACCAATTCACCATTGGTATGGCTCCATTTGAGGCGTTGTACGGTAAACCTTGTCGTTCCCCAGCATGTTGGTTGGAGGTGTGGGACAATAAACTACTTGGGCCGAAAGTAATTCAAGATACTTTGGCGAGGATAGAATTGATACGGAGTCGCATTCGGGTAGCTCAAGATCGGCAAAAGAGCTACGCTGATGCGAAGAGGTTCTTCAGGGAGTTCCAAGTGGGGACCAGGTTTTACTCTGAGTATCTCCTATGAAGTAGATTATGCGATTTGGGAAGAAGGGGAAGCTGGCACCGAGATACGTGGGACCATTTCTATCATCGAGCGGATTGGGTCTGTTGCGTATAGACTTGGATTACCGGAGCATCTACACAGGATTCATGATGTGTTTCATATTTCCTCGCTAAGGAAATATCTTAGAGATGATTTGGCTCATTCTCACATTGCTTTGGAGGACATTGATCTCCAGCCCGATAGCTCCTACGAGGAGGGGCTGATTGCTATTTTGGACCGGAATGAGCGGAAACTGCGGTCAAAGATAGTTTCGTTAGTACGTGTTCAGTGGCGGCATCATAATGTCGAGGATTCCACATGGGAGCGCGAGGATGAGATGCGCGAACGTTACCCAGAGTTATTTTTACCAGGTACTTTCTAGTTCCGAATTTCGGGATGAAAATCTGTTATTAGGGGGGAAGTATGTAATACCCCGCATTTTTATCGATATTTATTTATGGGATTAATTAAATTAAATGTGAATTAATTGAGAATTAATCCGGATAAAATACTAACGAGATGTGAGTTGGTATTTGATTATAATGTGTATATATGACAATATATGAATATTGAAAATATTGAAATTGTCGCGAGGCTGAAATATGACAATTTGGAAAATTTAATTGGAACGCGCGTGTCAGTCGCGTCGAGAATGAATTTATGAGATTTAAAAATAAATTTTTTTTGACCAAATAGTCATTTTGAGTGCGCCAACGTGTCCGGAAGGGTCGAGATAGTCAGAAAACAATAGCCGGGGGTTAAGTTTGAGTCCCGGGGCATTATTGGGCCATACCGGTAACTCAAAAGGGTAGTTTGGTAATTAAAACCCACGAAAATTAGAAGTAAAATCTGACTTATTCTTTATCCACTAAACCCACTAACAACACTAAACTAAGTAGTGGGCTACGGGAGAAGTTTAGAATAGAAGTTAAGGGTCCAAAAATAAACCCCCACCTCCATTGTCATCATCTTTAGAGAAGAACTTGTAGAGAGAGAGAGAGAGAAAGGAGAATTCTGCAGAGAGAGAGAGAGAGAGAACAATTCAACCTTCAAGATTCAACATCAAATTCAGAGAAAGATTAGAGGCAAGTGATTTAATTACAATTGATTCAATGATATGCTTTTCCATGTTTAGGGAAATTATCGAATTTATCTTGGAAGATTGATATAGACCCATGAATTTGAAGATTAAAACTATGAACTATGTTAGGTATTGCATGTAGAAACATTCTGGACGAATTATGAATTCAAAATATAACCCTTGATGATCTAAAAACGGATTTAAGAAGAGGTTTATTAATGTTCTTGAAAGAAATAGAAAACTAGAGTTCTTGATGAAGTTTTGATCCAAATAAAGCCCTTGGTTAATGAATTATTGGTTTTAGAACGTTAACAATGTTGTAGGATGGTTGTGTGATGATATTATAACGTTAGATTAGATTTTCATGCATTATAATGGTGTTTTGGGACAAGTTGAGGACTGCAAAACGAAGCAGTCCGTAGCCTACCTGGTGTGATCGATTGATCGACATTCATCAGTCGATCGATCGACCACCATCGATCGATCGAGGTTCAAGGTCGATCGATCGACCTTCCCAGAATGAGTAAAATTTCCCCTAGTTAAATTTGTATGATGTTAACCCTTAGAAAATATTATTGGAGACTTTATGAATATCCTTAGACTTAAGGAAAACCAGTAGGTATGGTTATAAAATTTGAACCTTAATTAGAATTAAATTTGAGGAATTATTCTAAAAGCTAATGAAACTCGATGAGTGAGATAATATTAGGGTTAAAAGAGTAAATTTGAATAAATTGATGAAATGAGGATTGGGGCAGAAGTAAGGACCTTAAGAATAATGATGTTATATGTGGGAATAATAGGAAACTTAATAATCCCTTTGAGATAGGTTTTAAGTACAAGAATCTATGACGTGAGATGTGTCGACAGTCTACATTATATATTATCGGAAGACTTAAAATGTATAAAATTGGAATAATGGTATAAGGATGTAGAAAATACCTTTATTAATATTGAGATATCTAAGATGTGTGCATGCTTAGTATATGTATATGATTTTTATGTGTACGACATACCTACCATACTTGCTATCACGGGAGGTTTACGTTCGCTTAGGGCCATCTAATCCTTGTGTTCCCGGATTTAGAGTGGTACCTAGAGGACATAGTTCAAGGGAATGACTTAATTGTGAGTTATTAAGCCAGCTGACTATGGAGCATAGGTATGTACGTGACCATGGATATGTTGAATTATGTTCGCCTCCATTTTTGTGTGTGGTGTTTATTCTAACAATTGCTGAGAGATTCGGAATTTGTAATCCTTATGTACGTGATGTACCGGGATGGATAGCAGAGTATGGGTGCACCACAGCTTAGCCTCGGGGTGCTTATATTGTATACTTATGATGTGAATAATATACGGTTAAATGAAAAGGAATTGTTATGTTTAATTATGATAATAATTTATAGTAACTCCTTGAGAAGATAAATAAGGGGATAACCTCCAGTAAACGGTAATGCTAATAATTGAGAATCCGAGTTCAAGTAAAGCTATCTAATTAAGTGATAACATCGGGAATTCATATTGTGAATCGAGTAGTTGGGTTAGAACTTATGACGGTCTAGTTAGAGATAACTAACACATGAATGGGTACAGGAACGTTAGGAGTGCACAGTTAGACGAGAGGTGAGTATTTCATGTGAGAGTACGTCCTAACATGTATTTTGCATTCATTGTTTTAAATGTTATTAAAGCACTTGTTGTTTTTAAAATACTCTCCACTTTCGGGCTTTGACCCGTTTGCTTTCAAATCTACTTTTTGTAAAAACCTTTTTAGGTGCCCAGCTACAAGGACACCATGCATAGTATTTCCAGTTAGGTGACGAGCTGTAGCTGTTGTGGAAGTTACAGGGCCTTGCTAGTAGACGCTTCATTTGCCTTGACTCTATATTCAGATTTCATCAGTTGTAGGGCATGTCGCCCATTTCTTTTAGAGACATTTCATTTCTTTCAGTTATTCAGACTTTGGGTTTGTAATTAATTTAGGATGCAGACTTGTTTTATTTCTTTTCATATTGGGATTGTTGTGAGGAGTATTTCCTCTAGACTCATTTTGATTTGTTGATTCACTATAGTTGGACTTTATTGTGAATGGTTATGTTATTCTTTCATAATTCATTTATTGCATGTTAATCAGATTTAATTTAAAATTTGACATCTTACTTTTTAAATACTAGGTGGTTAGTAATCATTAAAATGTTTTCGACAGTGATGCTATTAACTGAACCAACTTGGCATTTTGTATTAATTTAATAAAGGAGTAGCTACCCGATATTTAATTAGTCGGGGTGTCACAGCTGTCAGTCAGCCTGTTGCTCCTACTTCTGATGTTCCTGTCACTCCTGCAACCGATGCCCCAACACTTGGGGCAAAGTCGAGTGAGGTCGTTCCTAGCAAAGGAAAAGAGTCAGCTCCCACAGGGTAGGTCGAGGTCGACCAATAAATTCCTAGGATTGTCTGCTTTATTTATATTTTTCTCTTTTTTTGTTACCCTTTCTTGCCACTTCATGTATTTGTACCTGCCTGGTGCCATTTTTAATGAAGGGGTTTGGTTTTTGCTTTTACTGATATATTTTTGTCATTTTCGTTCCATGTCTTATAGTTTGTTGATCTCGATGATTATATTCCTGCCTCTTCTTGTCTAGGCCAAATCCTTGGTTCTAATATAAGCGACCAAGTTCATCGAGTATCTGTCAAGATCTGTAAATCCCTTAGGACGAGGAACTAAGACTATAAGGGTCAATTCGAGGTAGTAACCAGGTTGAAGGATATACTTGCAGAGATGGAAGAGGTCGACGCCTCTATTCAAAAGGAGATGGATGCTCTAAAGTCTAAGCTTTTGGATGCCTCCGAGATCAATCAAGTTGGAGACATTTTGCAATAAGAGAATGATGCCTTAAGGAGGGAAGTCGCGCGCCTCAAAGAGTATGCACCAAGAATTTCCCCTCTAGTTCTACAGGGTTCCTCCTCATCAACTAGGTAGCGAGCTAGGCCTGATGATAGTGGTTCAACTAGGGAGATTTCTGAACTGCTGGGAGATATTCGTAGGGCGTACGTGATAGCTGTTAGGCTTCAGAGGGACATTAATCGGCTGAGGCATTTGTTCAAAAAAGCTCCTTGACAAGTGTGGGTAGATGGGTATAACCAGGTTTGGACAGATGCTCCCACAAGGTTAAAGGAGGCCGGGGAGCTATCTTTTATGAGAGGGTGGCTGAGTGCCCTTGGGGAGTTAAAAGTGCCTAAGGACTCTGTCCTTTGGTATAGACATGAGATCACTCCTTCCTCTCTGGAGCGAAATCTATTCATAAGGGATGATCGCTGGATCCTAATAGATGCAATCCCAACGTAGCTGTTAGAGTCAAGCCCGGAGGAGGTCGGGGAGGACTTTGCCCCTTATCCAAACGATGGTCGAAGGGCGCGAGTGGCCAATTACCTCGCTCAGTGACCTAGTCCATCTTAGGATCTAATTTATTCCTTCTTATTTTTCTATTTTATCACTGTTGTATGTGTAACCGTGTAACCTTTAGCAATAAATTTTTATATTTTGGGCTATTGCCAACTAAACATGTTTTTGATTGATAATCTCTAGTGATTTTGGGCTTCTCAGCTGACTAAACATAAGCTTATTTTTAAATGAGTATTCTCTCAGTCCAATATGTCATAGACATACCATTCCGCCTTGTTTTACCTTTTAGGTCGTGTCATCACACTTTCTTAGGCCTAAGTAATGTGTAGTGAGGTTACACCTGATTAGTGGGCAATCCGCCCGAGTAGGATTTTAAAACCAAACTATATTGGCGATCAAGCCATATTGCCTAAGGATCCCCTGTAGGTCTATACTTGTTGACGGAGCAACCTACGAGGCCAGTTGTGTCACGAACGAAGGCCTGAGGAGGGTTATTATATATTAACCCTGCTAGCTTTGCTCTGGAGAAGTTGAGCTGGTATAAACCCAGTTATTGTAGTGTAATCACAAGAGGCTATCTATGCTAGAATAGTGAAGCATGTAACTTGGAAAGGGTGTAGATAATAACATGCATTTGAGACAACCAACATACATAGAATGTTAAGGCCAGTAGAGTTTTATTGATAACAGTCAGAAACGGATAGCAACATTAATTTGTAAATGAAAATTTACCTAAACTAATGGTGCATGAAGAAATCTAGAAGTAGAATTTCTTTAGGTTGGATGCATTCTAGGCTCTCGGTATCTCCATGCCCCTAGTGTTTCCAAGTGGTAGGCTCCTTATAGGTCGTCCCTTATGACCTTAAATGGTCCCTCCCAGTTAGGTCCAAGCTTGTCATCTGATGGTTTCACCGCGCTGCCAAGAACTTTCCTTAGGATAGTCTCCGACCTCAAATTTCCTTGGGTAAACTTTCTGATTGTATTGTCTGGCTAGCTATTGCTCGTAATATGCCAGCTTAACTAGAGCCAACTCTTGTTGTTCATCTATTAAGTCAAGCTCAGTGAGTAATGCTTCATCATTATGGCATTGGTCAACCAACGTAGACTTTATGGTAGGAAGACCAGCTTTTAAGGGGATGATTGCTTCCATTCCATATGTGAGTGCAAAAGGTGTCTCCCCAGTTGCTCGCCTTGGGGTGGTGCGATCAGCCCAAAGGATATGGGGCAGTTCATTCACCCATGCTCCTTTGGCTAGTTCAAGGTTCTTTCTCAGTTCATCGATCACGGTCTTGTTGAAGGCCTTGGCTTGGCCATTGCTATGAGGGTACGCCACAGAGCTGAAGTAGTGCCTGATTCCATGATTATTGAAAAAGCTTTGGAAGGGGGCACTCTCGAACTGGGTCCCGTTATTGATAATAATTATCCTGGGTATGTCGAAGTGCATGACAATATTTCTCTATGTAAATCTTATCATATTAGTGTCCCTGATGTTTGCTAGTGGCTCTGCCTCTATCCACTTTGTGAAGTAGTCCGTGGCCACCAATAGATACTTCTAATTTCTTCCTACAGTAGGCAGAGTACCCACGATGTCTAGGCCCCACTGGACGAAGGGCCAGGGACTAGTCAAGGACTTTAGGTCGCCAGTGGGTTGGTGGACTAAGGGCAAGTGCTTTTGGCATTTCTCACATTTTGGACATAGACTTCAGCATCCTTCTGCATGTATGGCCACCAGTATCCTTCCTTCATTGCTAAAAATGCTATCGATCTTCCTACTGTATGACTTCCATAAATCCCCTCATGGAGCTCGTGCAGGACTTGCACGACGTCTTGTGGATCAACACACTGGAGGTAGGGGCCATTAAAAGATCTCTTATAGAGTTTGCCCTCAGGAGATAAGTGAAAGCGAGTGGCCTTGACTCTTATCTGATGGGTTGTCTTCCTATCACTGGGTAACTTATCATTTTATAAGTAATCTTTAATGGGATTTATCTAGCTCAGAGCCTTTTTAATATAGAGGATCTGCTCGGGGTTCTGCAACTCAGCATCCTTACGAATACTAGGTTATGCGAGGAAATCAATTTGGATTGTTCTTCTCATATGGGAGTCTATTGTTGAGCTTGGAGCTGTTAGGGCATCTGCATAGCTATTTTGTCGCCGCTTATCTGGTTGGAAACTAGTTGTGAATCGTCGAAGACTTGAAGATGACTTGCCCCTAGCAACTGCGCCTTGCGTAGTCCAGCGATCAGTTCCGCATATTCCACCTCGTTGTTGGAGGCTTCAAATTCAAGACTAATTCCCTACTCGAGCACTGTGTTCTCAGGAGTTACTAGCACAATACCTACTCCTACCCCCTCAAGTTGGAGGCTCCATCAATGTATAATGTCTAAACACCTAAACCTTATTTTGGATGACTGGTTTCGGGGTTATCACAAGGTTTCTCCACTATGAACTCGGTAATGAAACTCGCCAGTACTTTCCCCTTTATGGTTGTTCTTGGTTAAAAGTGTACATCAAACCTTCTGAGCTCGACCGACCACTTGGATAGTCGGCCGGAGAGATTCGCTTTCCTTAGAATGATCTTAAGGGGGTGTGAAGAAACTATAACAATGAAGTGAGCTTCAAAATAATGCTCAATTTCCTTGAGGCTATCACAAGCGCGTATGCTAGATTTTCCAATGGCAGGTTTCGATGTTCGTCTTCTAAAAGAGTTTTGCTCGCGTAGTAAACTGCATGCTGGCTTCTTTCCCTTTCGCATACTAAGGCAGAGCTTACATCATGGTCTGACACTGCTAGGTACAGGTACAACGGATCATCCTGCCTAGGAATTACAAGCAAAGGGGGCCTACTAAGATAAACTTTGAGCTCCTCTAGGGCTCTCGAGCAACCTTCGTCCCGTGTTACTCCTTTGTTCCTTTTAACAATTAGAAAAATGGTTGACATCCTTCTGAAGACTTAGAAATGAACCGATTGAGTGCGGTGAGCATTCATGTTAGCTTATGTACATCTCTTACTATTTAGGGTGGCTGAACCTTGTTGATGGCGTCGATTTGGTAGGGGTTTACTTCTATTCCTCTCTTACTGACTAAGTATCATCTTCGTGACCAATCGCTGATAAGTTCCTCCCGCGTTTTTAAGGCCGAAAGGCATAACTTTATAATAATATAAACCAATAGTGGTTATGAAGGAGGTTTTATCTTAATCTGGCACGTAAAGGGGGATTTGATGGTATCCTGAATATGCATCTAAGAAGCTCATCCTCTCGTGTGCAGCCGTGGCATCAACTAGTTGATCTATCTTCGGAAGGGGAAAACTATCTTTGGGACAAGCGCTATTGAGGTCAGTGAAGTTGATACAAACCATCCACTTTCCATTGCTCTTAGGAACCACTATCGGGTTGGATAACCATTTAGGGAACTGAAGTTCCTATATAAACCTTGCGTCCAGTAGTTTCTCGACCACTTTTTCTACTGCTCTAGACTTCTTCGGGGTTATTCGGTAAGCCTTTTGTGTAATTGGCCTAAAATGTGGGTCCACATGTAGTTGATGACAAGAAATGTTGGGATTAATCCCAGGCATCTCGTAGGGCTCCCATGAGAAAACATCCAAGTTGCTTCGGAGTAAGGTAACTAGTTTTTTCTTCTCGACATCAGTCAAGGAAGTGCCAATTCGAAACTTCTTTTCGGTCGAGCTACTCTGAGTCGCAATCTCTTCCATGTCTTCAATGACCCTTTTAGAGGGGAGGATCCTGGTTTCCTCTACTCCTGGTCAACTATAACTTAGTTGTTATTTGAAGGACATTAACCCTTCCTGACCTTCTTCCGTGCCTTTTGTTTTTTCTACTTTTCTCTCCTGTTTGAGGCGTATGGCCATGATGAAACAGTTCCTCACCCTAGCCTGGTCCCCGTGGATCTCAACTACTCCCCTATTAGTTACACACTCCAATTTCTGGCGATAGGTCGATGGAACGACCTTCAGTGCATGGAGCCATCCCCGTCTGAGGATGGCTTGGTATGGTGATTCGATATCAACAACAAGAAACTCAATTAATTTGGAGATATTTCCTACCCTGACTAGCGGGACAACCTTTCCCAGAGGCATTATGACCTTCCCAGTGAAGCCGACCAATAGGACTATAGCTTCCTTTAAATCTGTTATGCTTAGTTTCATCTTCCTAAATAGGTCGAGGTACATTACTTCGAATGAGCTACCTTGGTCGATGAGTAACCTATCGACGTCCCAATTGGTTATCCTGAGTGTAATGACTAGTGCGTCATAATGAGGGGTTTTCACTCCCAACAAATCTTCGTTTGTAAAAATAATATGCTTGTTATAATCAAATTCCTTTGGCCATCTCCTCTTCCTTGCCTGAGACTTGGCTGGATCAATTTGGAAGGCCTGCATAACTGCAGTAAACTTCTTAACTTCCATTCGAGTCGTGTTCTCGTAAATTTGTTTGAGGTTTGATGCCCTATGTATTACTACAAATTCATGGCCAACATCCTCGTCGAGGACATTATCCGACCTCTACTCGTCGTTCGCTACTGCTCTATCCGTCTTCTTTTCTATGAACTCATTGAGGTGTCCGGCCTGGGCCAACTCCTCGAGGTGAGACTTAAAATCCTTATAATGTTCAGTTTTATGCCCGCCTTCCTTATAGAACGCGCATCTCAGCGCATTATTTGGCTTAAAAGGATCTCCCCCCATCTTCCTCGGCCATTTGATGAGCGACTCGTCCTTGATCTTTGTTAGGATCTTATAAATCGACTCTTTGAAGACCGTATTTATAGCTTGAAATGCCTTTAAGGCATCGTTCTTGTTTCCATTCTTGGGGCCACTCTTGCCCCCGTTCTTGTTTTCTTTCTATATAGTTCAACCTTTTCAACCCCTTTGCCTGCCTTCGCGCGACCATTTTCCCCTCCATTAAGATGGGTCACATCCTCGACTTTAGCGTATTTCTGAATATGGGCTATTAAGTTATCGATGGTTATGGCCTCCTTCTTAGTTAGGGATTGGTGCAAGAGGCAAGAGCTAGGTAATCCTATTTTGAAGGATGTTACGGTGACCTTCTCCAAGCAGTCCTCGACTTCGTTAAATATCTCCCAGTACCTATTTGCGTACTCTCTGAGGTTCTCCTATGGCTTTTTCTTTATAGTAAGCAAAGCATCCATCCTCTTAGGATAGGAGCTGCTTGTAATAAAGCGAGCTGTAAACAGCTCGGCCAGAGATTTAAAACTCTTGATGGATCGGTGAGGTAACTTCTCGAACCACTTTTGGGCCACGTTGTGCAAACTCGAGGGGAAGATTCGGCACATGATTGCATCATTATGATTCCATAAAGTCATTGATTACCTGTATTGCCTAACATGGTCGATGGGATCAATTTTTTCATCATAAATATTGAACCTGGGAATCGCGAACTTCTTTGGGGCTTCCTCGTCTTCTATTGCCCTGGAAAAAGGGGACTTTATCTAAGTTTTGAGAGCTCCTCTTTCTCGCTCCCTTGTTGATCTGGCACCACAGTGAGCTGGGTGCTGGTCCATCTCTCTCCGGACCAGACTTCGTATGTCATCATTTTGTCGATCAGGACTCCTGTACTGGCGAGCTGGTCGCGATTACTCAGAGTTGTAATTGCTTGACCTAGGTCTTTCCATTCTTTTGAACCTCATCTTGGGCTTCTTCCTCGGCTGTGATATTTGCTCGCCTGAGGGCTAGGAGTCCTACTGTGGCGTCATCGTGTATTCCGACAGAGCTCTCTCTCCAGTCTTTCTAGTCGCCTCTTGAGGTGGACATTCTCATTTTCTCGTTGGTGAGTGGCCTCCTCCTGTTCCTGGAGTCTCGCCTCATAGGCATCGATTAACCTAGAGATTTGCGTGGACCTGGGTGGCCTTGATTTCCTTCAGAGACCTGCCTCTCCTGGCAAAGTCTCGGGTTTGAATGGCGTATTTTAGACCTTACCCTTGGGGGGTTTAGCTATTATTGAATATCTCCTACTTGAGGAATGTTATTGATGTGATGTGACATTGCTGGTGAGGGTTTTCGCAGGAGAAAGCAATCGTTTCCCACAAACGGCACCAATTGTGGTGACAAAATCTCAACACAAAACAATTTATGAAAAGAAAATAATCACCAGAATAAAAGAATTAGCAGCAATCACACAACACAAGAATATATGTGGTTCGGCAAATAGCCTACGTCTACGGAGAGGTCTACTGTTTTTATTTAGTCTCTCGAACTAGTTTTTTCACATGCCCCATGCCCCGGGCCAGGAGTACAATACATATGTAGTTAAAATAATGTGTTAGTTACTTACACATTGGCCTCATATCCCTTGAATATCTCTTCGAGATTTTGGGTATAAATTCGGTCATATCTTTCATTCTAATTGTTATTCAAGACTCATAATATGGGTCGGGCGCCTTACTTACTGGTTGGGCTTAACCGGTTACTCTTATGGGCTTGGTGTATATATATATATACATGTGTGTGTGTGTGTGTGTGTGTGTGTGTGTGTGTGTGTGTGTGTGTGTGTGTGTGAGAGAGAGAGAGAGAGAGAGAGATTGATCTATGTGAACATACATATTCTAAGGATGCAATCGTTGGAGGTTTTGCGTAGTGGGAGGTCCATCCTAGCATGACCAACATGTGTTTCGTCGTTTCTCTAGGTCATAGGACTGTTGCAGGACCACTATATGTGAGTTTAAAGCCCAGTGGGGCAATGTATTATTATTATTATGACTCGTTGATGTATGTCTATGACCGCCTCTAGTTTATCTATTTACGATTTGGGATCGATGGCGAGATTCTGACACGGTGGCCCAGGAGTGGTACATGAAGTACCTGGAGTCTGATAGCATACTAGGGAATGCATCCGGGAGGACATATCGGGGATGTTATGTATATACGTATGAAATAGTGTTATATGTATATGTGTACTCAATGAATGTGTTAACGTTAAATTAGATGCATCCGGGAGGACAGCTCGGGGTTGCTATGTATATACATATAAATCAGTGGTATATGTATACGGGAACTTAATGAATGCATGAACGTTAAATAATAACTATTGTACAATTATGTGGACTATATAACGGTGCGAGTCAATTGAGGATTACAATGACATAGCTCGCTTGGTAGCTAAGTAACAAGCAAAGTAAAAGTGAAATACATGTAGTGCAAATGGGACTAGTGACCGCGTATTGGACCATGTGATGAATTATTAGATTAGTTAGGTGGGGTATCATAACTAGTAAGTTAAAATATATGCGTTAGGTGCACACTATAGATGAGGGGCGATGATAATCTCATGCGAGTGCGACACCAGATAAACATGAATAATTTTGTTGCATATTCATTATTGCATTTTAAACACTTGCAAATATTTTTTAAATGGTTTTGGGCTCTGACCCGTATCAAAAATCATTTTTTAAAACTATTTAGGTGCTCAGCCATAGGGACACCACGCTTAGCTATCCTTTTAGTCATGCGATGTTGCAACAGATGTGCATGCCTGGAGGGTTCGACTAGATGCTTTTATCCTTGCTATCCAGATAAGATGTTATTTCAGTTTCTTTTATTTCGAGCATGTCGCCTGTTATTGGTCAACTTTTCATTTAGACTTTGATACATTATTTCGTTATCAGGTGGATTATTGTATTTTGAGTTATCGAGAGTTATTCATTAACTTATTTAATTTACGTCTTCAGTATTCATTTTATTCTTGTGGTGAATGTTTATTTAAATGTTGGAATGGCTATTTAATTGGTTGAATGTTTTAATCAGGCAAGTTATTAAGTTTTAAAATTTGACACCGGTCTTAATAGGTTATTAGTAAATAAGTTGGTTTTCGACAGTAATGCTAAGAATGAACCAGACTGAGATTCTTATTTTATTTTAGTAGAGGATTTGCCACCCGATATTAGAATAGGTGGGGTGTCACATAAGAGGAACTTCTACGATATTAATTAGAGGTGGGGGAACACTTGAAGACGACTCACCTTTTGAGGTGGAAACACATATACTAACATCCAAAACACCTTTCTCCTTCTAAACATCATTTTAAATGGGATTCTTGGGTTTAATGAGAACACTTGTCACATCATGAGGATTAAAAATCACATTGCCTCCCTTTTGAAGACTTTCCTTTTTAACAAAATCCACTCTCCTCACAAAATTTTCATTACCACGCTTGTGAAGAAGAACACAAGACAAGTTTTTCCGAATACAATCTCTATGTGGCCTAAAAACAATATTTCTCTCAAAAGTGTGTTTCGTTTCAAAATATCCACCACACTCCACAGTCAAGTCCTTGACTTTTTTTCACTAGCACATTCAAATCATTTTTCAGGCATCAAGAAAATTATGGTCAAGTGAAAGTGAACCAACATGAGAACTCCTAAGTATAAAGCAAAAATCTCTAAGGTGCCCGGTTTTATTACAATGAGTGCACACATGAGGTTCATGGCGAGCCACCTTACGATGAAATTTAGGAACAATTTTTTACATTTGTTGATTTTTAAACAACTTATAGCAAAACTTTCTCAAATGACCCATTTATGTGACAAAATGTGCGAGTGTAATATTGAGAAGATATTTTCAAACTTTCTTGACCTTTTTCCAAAATACTTGGAGCAACAAACACATGTTCCCTCAAATCTTTAGTTTTCTCATTCACATTTAAACAGGATTGAACCATTCTTATTGGCTCATGTGCTGAAACACTTTTCACACAAGTTGTGTTAGATTAAGAGGAATCAGACTCCAATTTATCACTCTCTAAATCGCACTTGTTATTTTGAATTTGATTCATTTCCAAATGAATTTTGTCAAGTTTCTTTGAACAATTTTCAATAACAAGTTCAACCTTACTTGACAATCTTTCCAAATCATTCAAGTGTTCTAACTTTTAATGCCTTATATCAATAGTTTCTATTTTTTAACTTTAACACACATTCTTTGGTTCATTTATGAGAACATAACAATTCTAAATAGTCTTAACACATGTCAAAAATTCTCCATTTCCTTATTTTTTTCACCAAACATTCACCTTTGGAGAAACTCACAATGTGATCACCATTACAAAGGTGACTTATGCTAATAAGATTAGCCTTAAGTCCTTCAACATAAATTGCATTGTGAAGCGTGATGTTTTTTTAAATTCTCAACATGCCTATATCACTCACTTTAGATTTCTTTATATTTCCAAAAGTAACCAAACCTCCTTTATAGTCCTCTAGAGAATAAAAAGACTTTTCTCCCATCATGTGATGTGAGCAACTACTATCAAGGTAGCAATTTGTTGAGTTTGAATCTTTAAAATTCATAATAACCATACAACACATATGAATCTCTTTCCTAACCCACTTCAACTTCACTTGATTGCCCTTTCCCAACTCACTAACCTATTTCTTAAGTTTTTTCAATTCATTCTCAAGTCTCATGTTCACTCTTTGAAAATCGTTTCTCCTTGAGAACTTGAAGTATGAAAATTTCTCATCTCTTTGAAGTTTAAAATAAAAATGTCTCAGGTGTCCTCTTATGAAACAATAGGTGCACTTATAGCTTTGAAATGGTTTTGGATCAACATTCAAGTTCTTTTTGGTAAAACATTGATCTCTTTGATTTTGAAAAACTCTTTCTCTTTTCAAATGATTTGTGTGGTGCCTAAAATGAAGATTTTGCTCTTTGAAAACTTTTCTTTAATTCTCTCGATTTTTAGGTCTTTTAACAAATTTGAATTTGTTTATTTGAGAATCTTTTTTCATTTTCACAGTTACTTTTCCGCTTTTGTTAGGTAAAACATTATTCTAAAGTTCTTTTCCTTTTTATACCACTTTTTCATCTTTGACTTGAGTAGAATCCTTTTGTTTAACATCATCTTTCGTCTCATGCAAAAAAGTATTTTAGGTATTAGGAGAATCATTGAAATAATCAAAACCAATACATTTCTTACCATTTTGGATCATAGAATTTTCAAAAAGCATTTTGTTCATTTTTTTTATCTCTCCTCAATAACAAGCTTCACTTTTAAAAGCATTTAACAAATCACTTTTATGAGAAATAACTTTGTTTGATACTTTTTTTTTAACATTTTGAGCTATTTCTCAAGTTTGAACTTAATTTCAATAACATCACATTTTTCACTTTGTAAGGAAGAATTTTGATCACTCATTTTAACTCACGTTTTAATGAAAATTCATTTCATCATTTTCCTTCACCAAACCACTTTCCTCTTCAAACACACTAATTTTGATTCGCAATTTAATGTTTGATTTCTCAACTTGAATGACTCATGAAATAATTTGTTCTAAGCATATTTAATCTCACTCATTTCCTCATCATCACTCATCTCGTTTTCGGTGTGTGCAATTTCATAGCTAGGCTCACTCGAAGCATGTGAAGTGTTCTTAGCTAGAGATAAGTAAACCTTAGCATATTTTGGTTCTGTAAGCTCTCGCGGATTTTTGAAACCCTAGTTTGAATTGAACACACACGCACTGAGAGAGAGAGAGAGAGAGAGAGAGAGAGAGAGAGTTGGTTCTTCTATGATTATAATTTATTAGTTGGTTACATACAAAGGGGAGAATCTGATTGTGGGTTTGTTAATATGTATTCATGTACGCTCACCCATTAAATGCATGATAATGACTTCATATGGCCCTGTAAATGTTCCCAATGGTGGTGTAACGACAAGTATGATTGTTCCAAATTTCTTTTTTTATTGCAACATTTGTAATGTGGAGTCCAAAATTAAAACTAACCCCAAACTTCATGATTAAATTTCATTTTTAAAATATTTTTTATGATGTCTAGTGCACACTAAAAAAACACACAACTTTATTTTATAACATAGATATAATACCAACTCACGACAACTATGCTTAATCGAACCAACTCATATACGACGCCTAATAATGATATTACTTTAAACTTGCATATTATGGAATACTAAAATGTAACATTATCTATAATATATTTTAATGGAGAGAAAATAATACATAGTTAATTTTTATTAGCATATAAAATTACTAACAAAGTGCACAATTTTTTTATACAAGCCAATGTGACACCAATCAATGAGCATTTGGGTCCACACTCTCATGCTGTTACTTTTCTTGTTCATCATCATTAATTGATGTCACGTCAATTTGTACAAAAATTCATGTAGTTTGTTTGTAAGCTTTACATTTTCCTAAGAACTCTATAATTACCCTTAAATAAGTAAAGTATTCCTTATTTATAGAAAATTTAAATGAATCAATAATAATACCAAAAAATTATATTTGAACATGAACATAAACTCCAAATAAGTTACATAACACCACATAAAATTTATTAATTATGCTTGTAACAGAAGATTTATAATTTATCAATCGGTCCCGTTTACTAAGGGCTTGTTTGGTTATATAAATTGTTTAATTATATAAATTAGTCGATTTGGAATTAATAAATTGTGGATGTATTCATTCAAAATGGTTTTATATCGAATTAATGTAATAGTGTTTTGAAAAAGTATAATAGAGTCATTCACCATCGATATATATATATATATAACATATCGCCTGTAAATATACCTATTTTAAAAAATTGTAAAAAAATATATATTTTTCAACCAAATTTAATATACACGATCTTCATAATGAGGAGATCATCTACAAAATATTACACCCAAAAATTAAACTTGGAAGATGGTGAGATGATGATCACTACTTTCAACGGTTAAAAATGCATGTATTCTTCCAATTTTTAAATCACTCATTTTCAAGTTGTATTTATGGATGATTTTTTTGTAATGATTTCCTCATTATGGAGATCATTTATATCATATTTGATTGAAATATATTTTCTACTATTTTTTTAAAAATGGGTATGTTCATAGGTATGTTATGAGAAATTATATTGGAGAGCATTATCCTATACATATATATATATATATATATATATATATATATATATATATATATATATATATATATATAGAGAGAGAGAGAGAGAGAGAGAGGCTCTCCAACATACCTCGTAGCAACACCTAGAAAAATACCATTTTTTTAAAACAGTAAAAAAAATAATTTTGAGGTGATATTTTTTATATGGATTCATGATAATTCAGTGTGCCCCTATAAAAAATCAATTGAAAATAATGGCTTGTTATTTTTAAAAAATAGGTCAAAAAACTATCAGTTTTTACCCTTTGAAACTGCCAGTTTTTTTACCTATTTTTTAAAAATATAAAAACACATTATTTTGATCTGAATATTTTTACAGGGGCACACTGAAATATCATGAACCCGTATAAAAAATATTTTAACTCAAAATTATTTTCTTACTATTTTAAAAAAATAGGTATGTTCATAAGTATGTTTAATGAGGTATGTTGGAGAGTCTAACTCTCTCTCTCTCTCTCCCCCCCCCCCCCCTATATATGCGAATGCTCATGCCTAAAGGCACAATTACAATTTTTTAAAATAAAGTACATGCTTGCTATATTTACAATGAAGCTCAGTCGCTAGTAAAATTTAATGTCAAAACATGACGAGAGAAAAAGGTTATTGGTTTTAGAATTAAATTTTTAACTTATCAAATTTAGAGTTAATAAGTATGTCTCACTTTTTATAACAAAAACAAAGTAAAGTATGAAGGTAATCGTCCATACAGTATGACAACAGTCCTTTCAACTAAACTCTTGTAATAATTGCACTTCATTATACCTAAGAAAAATCAATTACAAAGTTAAGCCATAAAGTACAAAAACTATTTCAGTTTGATAATGATGGTAACCAATAATGAAACTTGTTAAATTATATGACATAATGCATATTTGGTTAGACCACAGTTTATAATAGAATATTTGGCAACTCGCAACAAAAACTCAAAAAACAACAAAAGCTTTGCATATTATACTATCCAAATGCCTTGTATTTGTATATAGGATGTATCGGGAAATAAGTAGCATTTCTAAGTATCTCATCTAAATATCATAAAAAAGGCATGCCATAAACCAAATACTAATAATCACCGCATTATTAGGTACAATTAATATTGTCTCCTTTTATCTCCAATAAAAGAAGTGTTAAGAGTGCGGCTTCATAAAGTTATCTTAGATAATTATTATTTAGGATCCATGGTTGCTAAGAATGGTTTTCAGTAGGATCCCTAAACATGTAATCCATCAAGAATCATTTATGATTGATATGAATAACTTTACACGCCATACATAAAGATACAAAAAGTAAAATTACATGAAGATACAGAAGGCATGCTATATTTAAGTCTCCTGTCATGCAATACATAGTTGATTTATTCTCCTCAAATTGAAGTTTAACCAATATTCTAAAGGAAGCACATGAACATTTATGTACCTTCAATACAACTAAGAAACTACAGTGTGGTGTTATAAAACATTAATTACGTAATATGAAGAAGTTATTTCTATGTGAATTTTAGGCACCACAATTTTGAACAATACCCGATGCGAGTTGAAATTTAAATAACATCAAGTATAATGTCAATTCAGTCTCAACCATTTTGAATATAGCAAAATTTCAAAATGAGGTAATATGTGTCTTGAAATATTAGTAGATAAAATATACACGTTTACACCCCAATTTGAGGCTTATTTGTATTACACTATTAGGTTACAAACATTACTTCCATATACCAAAATTCTAGTGTCCTGATAAAAAATGAGACAAACTTACAGTTATATTAATCAAATATTCACTACTAACAGATGATCCACAATCTTTACCACCTCTCAGGACTTATATAAAAGAAGAATAAGTTGTTAACTTCAATATACAAATATTACACTATTCATGAGAAAATATAACTCATCCACATTGACATGGATTATAAGATTTAAACGCTCACTTGCATGTTGTGTAGGGAGAAAATATTTTAGTTAGTATTTTGGTTACTTGCCTTTTTACACATACTTACTCGCAACCACCTCGATACATAGATAAAGTAACAACTTCCTTACAATCTCGCTACATAACCTCATTCACGCACTCTTAACCACCATACACTCATAATCTCTATATACATAATAATACAAATTCGATAATAGTGATGCATTCTCAAAGCACTCTGAGTGTGGGATAATACATAAGAGATATACAATCTCTATTTACTCATTATTGACATAAAAAAATATAAATCAACCTACCACTATCAACACAATCTCAATTTACTCATTAAAGACACTAAAAATATAAATGAACCATTACAATAATAAAACAAAATCCATCTGAGATGAAAAATACAATAAGAACAAATTAGACAATGCATCACAATACAATAACAACACTAACCATATATAAACGTTAAATTCCCAACAACACTTAAGTTCAAAGTTGTAACAATGAAAAAGATTTATTGTGCTAAAATATAAATATAGGAAGCAAGTACGAAATATGTATTTTATAGATTCTACCCATTTATTCACGTTTAATTCATTCACATTCACAATGTTGACATTGCGTAATGCTACCATCCGGATGCCGCTATCATTTGGTCTCAATTGTCTATTTGACTCAACTCATGACTTTCATACCATAAAGAAATGTTGGATATGATTAGTCTTGGATTACCACCTTTGATGAACAAAAATATATCAATCATTTCTTACAAAATTGTACCTAAGCTTTCACATTATCTAACAACCCCAAAATCCAACAAAAAAACATAACCATAACTATGAAAAACATTTAAAAGGTATTGGATGGATAAATACTGAAATTATTTTACAACCCAAATGCACAATCTGCAAAACAAAATCTATACTGAAACTATTTTTCCATAAACAAAGCATAGTTACACAATTACTAATGCATACCTCCACACAAATTGACAGTCATTACAGTATATAGCTTGCACCTCAACTATACATCTAAAACATAAGAAGAATCAATATTATCAAGAAAATTTAAAGATGCTAATGATCTAGTTAAAAAATGGCAGGAAAACTACTCATGAAGTATTATAAAACATCATTGAACGATATCAAATTGAAGTATATAATTTGAATACAAAAACATATTTTACCATAAATATATGAGTCAAATATGAATACATCTTTGATCAGTGAGTAAGGTGAGTATATGCGTAATTATAAAAATGAAATAAAATAATATAATCCACACATGAAAACCCCACCAAAATTTACATTTGTTAATCCAAACCCCATATCTTTGTATTATATTACTTTAGTAGTGACCAATTTATCACCCCTTATATGATATTGAATTAGTTTATGTAGAAGCTTTACTATAAAACCCACATCAATTGAAGTCTTAGTGGTTAAAGCATATTTACATTGATATACATTGGATAAGTATGGTTTAGTCACCGAGTGCTTTGTTAAAAACTCAATAACAGCAAAAAGAAGAATATTTCCCCTTAATAGTGTCATTAAACAAAGTTTAAATAATTGCCCAAATTCAATCTACCAATAGAATGATAATAAATATACCAAAAAAATAAGGAATCTTTAAACAAACAATATGAATCAAACACACATAATCAGGAACATCTTTCCCCCCAAAAAACCCAAAAACACAGACTATTTTCCTATAAAACCACACACAAACCAAAAAATGGAAAACAAAATGCCAAATGCACATCCAAAACAACCAATTGACACACCTTAGCTCTTGGTATCTTAGTTTTACACTAAACTTTACACACATAAAATATCTATTACACATACTCGTATCTTTGAACAACCAACCATTATACCAATAGGGAAGAACATATTCATCTACTGGTCCAACAATTAATGAAGAAGAGAAGTCAATGATTCAAGAAGTAAATGTCTTATATGAATCAATCAAAGTACTTGAAAAAAATAAAATCAAACCATGTTAGAGCTAATACTAAATCGAATTAAAAATAGGCTTAAAAATTATATTCCCAAACTAAAAAGTACGATTACAAAATAAAAAAAACTCCCTTAGCAAACACCAAATAGTCAGAGCAGGAACTGATGATAACGGGGAAAGAATGTTCATTGTGTGAACCCAGCAAAAAAAATTAACGCACCAAAAAATAAAAGCAAATAAAACGTCTTATTCAATCACTAAAACCAACCTCTTCACCCAAATATTTGATATGCCATTAAAAAATAAACCATACTTTGACCTTGGGATCTATTCTCCCTTTTCTAATTATTGGAGGCTTGCATTTTTGAAGTAAAAATGCTAATGTCCACATTATCACAATTTTGACATGTAATTACCAAAAGTTATTATCAACTGAGTAAGAAAAGAATCATAATAAAAAAGAATACATATATTTAGTAGATAACCGAATGAACAAAATTTGAGATTTCATCCCAAAGTTGTGGTGTTGAGTATCAAATCTTAACTTGAAGTCTAAAAATGGAGCATATATGTATTAGATATAGATAAACAATGAACAACAAAAATTGTTGGTTATGTGTCTAAAGTATAATGAAAGACAACCTGAACTTTATTATAGTGATGTTTTTAAAAGTTAAAATACTCTCAATGGAAAGCCTAATTTCAAAGAAAAAGGCCCTAAATTTGAATATATATATATATATACATATATATATATATATATATATATATATATATATATATATATATATATATATATAGAGAGAGAGAGAGAGAGAGAGAGAGATTACTTTGTGCGGTGACGATGGATGGTGGAGTTTTTATGGTGGTGGCGGTGGTGGTGGTGGTGATGCAATACCGTTTGAATCCACAATTGTAAGCCTAAATCTTTTCTTTTATTAAACATTTTGATCCTAGATCTTTACTGGAAAAACAAATTAACAAATAATCATCAGTTACATACCATTGTAAGAGACATAGTATATAATTAAATAAATAAGGGACAATTTATATAATCAACAAAAGTTCAGATTTAAAGAAAAGATTATCCATTGGTCTGTAAAACCCTAAAATATGATTAAACAAAATACCTAAAATCCATTTCAAAAACCCTAGGATCTTTAAAATTCGTACAAAACAACCTAAAATCCATATACTCAAAACCATGACCTCTAAAAAACATAAACCATAAACCCTTAAATCCGTGTGTGTGTGTGTGTGTGTGTGTGTGTGTGAGAGAGAGAGAGAGAGAGATATATGAGAGCAAGACAAAAAGCGAGAGAATTTGAGAAGGTGGGAGAAATTAAAGAGAAAAATAAAAAATTTGAGGGAATGAATTTGGATTGTAGTGGGAGGAATGCATATGCGCAACTAGTGGTGGCAAAATGAGTCCCAAATAATAATACAACCCATATTAGCCCACTAATTTATATATGGGGCCCATATTTAAAAGATATGCGTCAAATATAGGGACCATATTTAAAAGTTACGAGTCAGATATGAAGCCCATATTTGAAAGTTATGAATCAAATATGAAACCAATTTTCAAAAGCTGCGAGTCAAATATAAAACCCATTTTTAAAAGTTAGGAGTAAAATATATATTTTTTACATATACTTGGAATTGTAATACTTACTTGGGTAGGAAAAAAAATGGTTTGGCCCAACCCATATTTTACCTAACCCACATTTAGTCCAACCCATATTTGACCCCACTCACATTTATCCCAACCCATATTTGGCCGCCAAAATTAGGCTCAACCCATAGTTTTGCCATTACTACGGTCAGTAAATCAGACGGGGCAATGAAATATGGGAGAATTTTTAAATTTCAAAATTCGAATGAAAATAAAGGAGTTAATCTCATCCCTTCATTTTTAGTGGGTGATGTAGCGAGCTGAGTTGTTATCGTGCTCACGCATTTTAAATACTTCCCTACTCTCTCTCTCTCTCTCTATATATATATATATATATATATATATATATATATATATATTTATTTATATATATATATTTATTTATTTATATATATACATATTTATTTATATTGTTGTAAAATAAAGGGGACACGGAGATAATTTAGAGGGAGTGCGTCTTTTATTTCACTGATATGTCAATTGGAAAAGGGGTATGACCCATATTTATAGTATAAAATAAGGTAATCAAATAGACCCCTTAATAATTGTGGAATACCAGGAATATATATGGACATCCACTTAATACACATTTTATAACACTCCCCCTTGGATGTGCATTATATCCACCATTCAATGACTATTGCCTCATTAAAACTTTACTAAGAAAAACCCAGTGGAAAAAAATTAACGTGTATGGAAAAAAGTATAACTTTTGCAATCATTGAATCAGTATTTGATGCACTTAGGGTTGCCTTGTTAAAACCTTTAACTGAAAAACTGAATGGAAAAAAACTTAGTTAAGGGAAAAAGAGTACAATGCGCATATGTCCAAAATATCATGTTCTCAGATTCTCCTCCTGATCAAATGCTCAACCTGATTGGATGCTCTCCATGATTATAGTATTTCTTTTATGCTTAAGTCAATGTATATCAATCTCACATACAAACTTCTGAAATATTACTTTGACATAGTGAATAGATTTGATCGATTATTACTTCAATTTCATCTTTCTTTATAAGCTCGACTTTTTCACTTTATCAGATCTGTTTAACTTCAATATCATAACTTTTTAATAGTTTATGTGTTGCAAAACTCTTCTTGAGTTCATGTATGTAGAAGAACTGAAATGTGTTAGTCATATCCCCCTCGATATAGCCTCTTTGAGTTTGAGCAATATAAGTATCATTGCCTTCATAAGTAATAGTAGGACCATATCGTTTGAGGGAAGTCATAAGTGATTTGATTGTTCCTTGTGAGGATCGTGAAGATAATACGCATGTACATTACTAACCTATAATTGATCATTAGATTTAAAAAGTATTACATCAATAATTCCACGAGCGAATCACATAATGTTAATATTATTCCCATGCTTCGCAAGTTAATGATAATCATTTATTGCCAACATATTGACTGCAACTATAATATCCAGTATCATGCATTGTGTCGTGTATAACAAAATACTAATAACGAAAAAGTATGGTACTTTTGGACCAAATATTATAATAACATGCACATAGGGTACTTCGGGACCAAATTTGTATTTGTCATCCTCTTTAAGATGATATGGATAATTTAATATCCAAATACAGGAGACCATGGGTATACTAAAATTGTATGCTTAATATATGTTAAAGCATTGCATGACTTTTCAATCCATTTGACTAATGGATCTAAGTTTAACATAAACTATGCTCGATCTGTAGGCCGAGACAATAACTAGTTGCCCCATGGTCATTCATTTTTTGAATTCCTTATTTGGATATATTGTATTTTAATTGATCTCTTTAAAAGCACATACATTTTAGGACATTTTGCATTTCAATTGAGCTCTTCAGAAGCATATCCACTTAAGGATATTTTATAATAACACATTTTCATATATGATTATTTTCATACCCTTTCTTAGACAAATATTTACTAATACGGTTGTACTTATATCCATTTGGATTACTTGTTGTACAATGAACGTCTTAGTGCATTTGAGTACGTACTCCTTATCTTTGCTTCTAACAAAGAAAATTTGTGTTGGATTTTTATATATATTCTTTATCTAAGTCCTATATATATAAGGATTTATAATATTCACGAGTCTCGTATAATATATTTCAAAAAAATTCTAAGCTAGTCAGATATCTAAAAATTATTTACGGCCGCAATGAGATGGTATGTTCATAAATAATCAATTTTGGTTTCTTCAGAAAACATTGTGATATAAATAATGTTTTTTTAGTGAGTTTTAACACTTCACATTCTTATAAACACCCATTTGTAATCTTTAGAGTTAACATCTTTTGGGATTTCTATTATAGGTTCAAATACACTACGCATATTAAGAGACTCGGATTATGCCATTATGATATTTTTTATTTTGGCCAATGTATTCTTTGTTGACATTCATTTATAATATATGGATTTATATCATCATTGCCCTTTTATTTGTATAGCTACAACAATATAATTATATCATCATCTTTGGCGATCCCATTTTTCTCTTTTATATGTATAAAACATAGAGATCTCCTTTAATATTAGGTACCTTTGACTACTTTAGGGGCTTTATAGTCACTTCAGGGACTTGTGTCTTTTTATAGACAATAACCTCTTTTGTGGTTTTAGAGAAAGTGGATTGTTCATAACCTCTTCTGGAGCATTATTTGGACATGATTTTATTTGACCTCTACTTCTGGGGAGTTGAGCAGTTGGGATATATAGGTTTTCCATGTTTCTAGTGTGCAATAAATTTATTTGCTGCCAAATTTATTTTGTCCTTTGGGGACAATGATTTTAGTAAGCCCATTTGTAACCAATCCATGTGACATTTGATATTGCAATATAATTTTCACTTCATTTTTGCATTAAGCGATATGGGGGATTAGATTAGACAAAGCGAAAGTATTCCACGATAATTCTCGTCGTTCTTCAAGAATAATTTGTACTTCATATATATTTTATCATCCCCCTAATGGCGGAAAGATTGTCTCATCAATAATAAAATTTTATTATAAAATAATAAAATTTTATAACTATGGATCTTTAATCTCATGACAAAGTGCATTTCTTACAACAATAAATGTTGTATAGTACAACCCCATGAATAATGAAGTGATTGTTTTCTAGTCTGAGCTTCTGACACTAGAAGTAATGCAAAATTACTTTTCATTATTTATTTAAATATGGCAACTGTTGATGCAAAAAAATAGACTATCTCTAATTATTTTATCACAAATAAATAAGTAAATAAGAGACACAAAAGATTTTTAAAGTGGTTCGGCTAAATGGAAAAATCCTACATCCACTGGTGTATATTGGCTTGTGTTTGTTCAGTTATCTCTTGATTCGTGTCCCCTAGCTGTGGGATTACAATGTGTTTATAGCCCTTAAGGGTGTACGATAAGAAGAATATTGAAGGATGGAATGCCTTTATAACATTGACATTTACATATATACAACATTCACAATGTATACAACTAGTGGAGTTTTATAACGCCTATTGGTCGGTCTTCCTCGTGTTGGTCGGGATTCTTTTATATGTTGGTCGGCATTCTACACTGTTGATCGTCATTCTTGAATTCATTCTGATAAATAGGCCATACTGACTAGGACTAATGCCATGACGGATAACACACGTCTATTTATGATTGGTCCACGTAATAGGATAACTTTTGGTATCAACAGAAGCCCCCAATATTTCATGCTTGAGGTTTTTATAAGAGTATGGAACATTTAGCTCTTAAAGTTGCTAGGGAAACAATTTCGAGTCTTAACCGGCTACCAACTTCCCATACTTGTAAAGTTCATGATTTGATTCTTGGCCCATAATATATATGGCATTTTTTGTAATTATTCATAGTTTAATGAATCATTTTTGGCCAAATGTGTCTTTTCTGACTTTAGCCTCTAATAGATCAATCGACGCTTCTTTTAATCATTACCTTCACCAGTTTCGAGGCAACTTATACGAGGCGGAAAAAGTCACGATTGTCTCTTACCTCAAAATCTTTTGAGTTTTTTGCTGTCATCTATTTGAGCTTTATGTGCGATCGTTTCCCTTGTTCCTCAGTTCTTGCTGAATCCTTAAATTCTTGTAAGAATCTTTTCTCTTCCATTTTTCTTCTTCTTCAAATATGGTTTATTCTGCAACCTCTTTAAAAGAATTCATAAATGAATGGAATATCCCTTCGTGGGTAGAGTTGGAACTTCCTAGTCTTCCCACTGATCTTTTTTCTTTGCCTGAGGGACATTGGTTACCTTCTATTTTCATTATTGAGTGTGGGTTTACTTTTCCCCTAAACTCATTTTGTCTTGAATTTTGTCAGCACTTTGACGTAGTTCCTGTTAGAATAGCCCCCAATACTTGTAGAGTGGTTAATGGGGTTTATAGGTTAAACCAGCTCCATGGCACCCATATAGGGATCCCATAAATTATGTTTTCTTACAAATGGGTGTCAAGTGACACCACATACTATTGAAAAACTAGGGCTGTAAACAAAGCTTTAGTTGTTAATCTTCCTGACTCCAATAGAGATTACTTTGATAATGGAGTAATTGTAAAAAATTGGTAATATGCTCTCATGACTGGAAATGCTGAGTATCAGGGGCCTAGGTTCCCATCAAATGGCAATGGGATAAGTTGCATTTGCTTATCTATTTTTCTTTGCATATTCTATTAAATGCTAATAATGATGTTTATCTGGTTAATTTTAAGTGTAGATGATCGAAAAAGAAAGTGTCCTAAAGAGAGTGACATCAACCTTAGAGAGTTGAAGTTCATCTGGGGCATTCACCAGAAAATGGGGAGGAGCATACCAGATCAGCTTTATATCTGTTACAGTACCAAAATACTATCATGTTTTTCGTTATTCACCCTACTATTGATGTGCCTTCACCCCTAATTGATTTTGACCAATATCCCATCTTCATATCCTCAGCCACTGCGTATGGCGGTGGTGAACTTGCTGTTGCTTCCCATCGTCTCTAAACTCATATGTACCTCTTATTGCTGCCATGGGGAAGAAGAAGTTTCCCAACATTTTGGGCGATATTGCTGCTACTGGTTCCTCCAAGCAGGCTGTTGATGGGGCCAAGAACAAAGAGGAGGTTGGGAAGAAGCCCCCATCTAATAAGGAGGATGATGGGAAGAAGTTCCCAGCTAAGAAGCTGATGAAGGCCATCTCAAGTGGCTGAAAGAGGGCTCCCTTCTAGGATGGATGAAGGGTCTTCAGTCAATACCGATCAACAAGAGTTGGTTGATTATATTGCTTTTGGATCACTAGTAGCCCTTGGCCCTGGCTTAGCCAAATAACTAATAAAGCCTGGTATATTGCCAGACCACAGGGGTGTTGCTTCTGCAATGCCTTGATCGAAATTTTTTGAAAGGGCTGCTCAAATCCTGACTATGGTAATATTATCATATCTTCTTATTTTTACTCATTTCTTTGCTACTATTTACACTAACTGGCTTTATTTTCTTGCTGCATTTCTTAATCGACTTTAACAACATGTTGGAGAAATACGATGCTCTGCGTTCTTTTTTAACTGAGGTTGAGGCTTTTGACAAATTGAAGAAGCCATTTATTGACTCTTAACAAGTATTGGCTACTGAGCAGAAGAAGTGGGAGTCCAAAATAAAGATTGTTGAAGAGGATGTTGCTGTTGCTCGGGGGCAGGTTACTGAACTGTAGAAAAATGGATATTGAAAAAGCCAAGGTTGTTACAGAGAAGGCTAAAAGAGGCAAGGATAAGAAATATGCCTTCAATAAAGGTTGGGATAAGGACATTGGAACTGTTTCTACGTAAATTAAATTTACAAAGAAAAAATGCTTCAAGGATGGTTGGTCGATAGCCTTAGTGGAGGTCATCACTCCCCAACCATTTGAACAACTCCTCAGATATAACCCAAGATCTCCTCCTAATATGGATGAGGATATTGAAGATGATGAGGGATCAGATGAATCCGATTTGGTGCTGGAATATGCTGACCAACACCAAACTCCTACAGTTGACTCCTCTGTTCCTCCAGTTGGTGGTCATCCTACCTTGCATGTTCCTACTTCCAATCATGTGTCTACCTCAAATATGAATAAGGTGTAGACCAATTGATCAATTTTTTATTTTATTTTCTTTTGTAGTTGTAATTTTTCTTTTCTTTTATGCTGATATACTTGTACTCAATAGTTTATCAATAAAAAGAACTTTTACTTCTAATTTTCCCGTCTTTTATCCTTAATTCACATATTGTTGTTGATTGGAAACTTTTCTTGCTCTTAATAGTTCATGGATAAACTGGACCAATTCTCCACAACTGACACCGAGCTACTTCAGAGATGCAATGAACTCTTCAAAGCTGGTCACCTGTCTTTGACCGAGGAAGAGCTATCAAAGTTGCTCGGGGAAGATATTTCAAATCAAGCTAAGGAAGCCTACCTTTATCTAAAATGCCTCTTTGATCGGGAAGTGGCTAATAACGTGGCTTACTATGAAATGATTGAGGAGCTGCAAGAGAATCATAAGGAAGCCAAGGCCCTTTTGCATGCCGACTGCGAATAAAAATATCAGGCATTAAGCGAAGGTCGGGTTTTTAAGCATAAACTGGAGAAATATGCTTCTCTTTTCAGAAGGTAAGAGTTTTTGCTCAATCATGAAGTGGAAGAAGCTAGGGCTATTGCCTAGTTGCTGGAGGAGGAGAACAATAATTTGAGGGATGAGTTGAATGCCTTGAAGACTTTCGCTTCTACTACTGTTACTACTGATGAAGGGTTTTTGTTCTTGGAGGCTGAAAATGTTAAGTTAAGGGAAGGAGTGGAGTCACTGAAAGAGATAAAATTTGTTTTCTCTTCCCGAGTAAGAACTAAATCCAACCGAGCTACTACAAATGAGGCAAGGACACAACAGACTCTTGCAAATCAAGCTAGTCAATTGAAAGCGAACAATGAAGCCCATACTGAAATGTCCCGGAAGTTTAAAACACAATCCGAGCATCTTATTACTCAGTCTTTTTAGTTACAAGCCAAAGATGGGGTGCTAAAGAAGTTGCAACACCAGGTCAATAGGTTAACCTTCCAATTCCACAAGCAGCCTAGGGAAATCTGGATGAAAGGGTACAATAAAGTTTTAGGGTATTTTAATGAGCGGTTTAAATAAGCCCAGAATGAAGGTTATAAATGGGGCTAGATCGATTGCCTGACAGTACTAAAGGTGGAGCAAAATAACCCTTTTTGGAAATGGTATGATCCTGGGTTATTGGACCTTGAAGACCCTCCCTTTAGGTTAGATGTTGATTGGATTCCTATCAATACCATTCAACAGTGCCTGATTTCCAAGTATTTAGGGGACTATGGCCTTCACGACGAGCTGAAAATTGTTCGCCCTCCTCATCGGTTAGATCGTCCAAGAAGCAGCAATAGAAGGTTGCTCCAAGACTTTAACTTTATTATTTCTCCTTACACCCTAGAGGATCCTCCAGCTGGTATGGAGCCAATATCTAAGGCTGAGGGAAAACGTCCCTTAGAGTAATTTTCTATAATTATGTTATTAATAAAAGCATGTAATGATCATTAAATAAATGAAATATATTTGATCAACTTATCTCGTTAATCTTTAGATGTGATTGTCTTCTTTGTTCTTTAGTTCTGTTGACACCCTTAAGCATCAATTACTAATGAATACATAGGTTCTACTAGTATACTTAGATTAAACTATAAATTCAGCACTAGTTACCCATGTATCTCCATAAAATCTACTACTGCACCTAAATTTTTAGGTTTTCTGCATTAGTTACCAGTGGTGTGACCAGTTGTATATAGAATATGTGTCTACATTCCTCTTGAGGAATCTTTACAACGTTATTCCTTCACTTTGCCTAGTAGGATAAAGATAATTTTTATCCTTATCTTTGTTAACCAAGTTTCTTGAGGACTTAGTACCCTACTGTACTTGGGTTTTTATTTGCTGCCGATCAAGTTATGTTTATGTCGATCAACTTCTTTCCTGATCTGACTAACATTTGATATCAACTATATGGTTTGAAAAAGTAAGAATTTCCTTTTTGTGTAAACTTAAACACGAAGATGATGCGGAAGCGTAAGGATGATGGTTCAATAAAATTAATCAAGAAATGTATTCACTTAAACCGATTCATTAATCAATGCAAGCCCTAGAATTTGTCTAAGTCATATTTTTCAATAAAAAAAAGTTAGGCGAAACCAAATTTTAGCAAATGACTTGAATTAAACAAACTTTACCCAATATTTAATTTATTCCCAAATTAAATGAGTGTGATAAATTAAACCGAATTTTATCTTGAATTATGATACGCATGCGTTCTAAATAAATTAGACAAGATAAAATAAACCAATCACACTACGCCGCGATGTACGAGGAAAAACCCAAGAAGGGAAAAAAACCTCGGACGACCCTAGCCACAAATCCACTAGATACGGAATTACAATTACAAGACAGATAGACTTACAACGACTGACTCGATCCCTCTCAAGCCTCAACGCTTCTTCTTGTAGACACCTCTTCCTAGCGGATAACCTCGGAACACCACCGCGGTCTCAGAATCCACCAATGGGGCTTTCTATGGTCACCGTCACCCGTACATGGAGCCTTTCTCCAAGTGGGTAGAATCGCAACAAAAAGTCTTCTTCTTTGATGGATGTAGAAGCAAACCAAAACTTCTCTTCTTGAATTCGGTAGAGATAAACCGGTGCCAAAACTCCAAGCAATTTAATATGTAAATAAGAACTTGGACTAAACACAATTAGGTGTAAACTAGAGTGTGAAGGATTTTCTCTTTGAAAAAAAAATAACACTCAAAACATGAACATTTTCCTAAACCATTTTTGCTCTCAAACACTCTCTAAGAGATGGAAATATTTTGGAAATGTTAAATTGGAAAATGTCATTCCCGCACATATTAAAGTCAGTAAAAGTTGGTTAAAAACCAAGTGGGGAAGTGGGTGAAAAACTGCCAAAAAACTGTTCCCGCCTGACAGCTCGTTCGAACGACATTTCGTTCGAACGAAGTCTCGTTCGAATGAGTCTTCTAACGACGCTCCAGTATGGACTCGTTAGAAGCTCGTTGGAAATCTCGTTAGAACGACAATCTCGTTCGAACGACATTTCTAACGACAGACCAGTATGCCTTAGTGGGAACTCGCTGGCAGGTTCGTTCGAACGACATCTGGTTCGAACGAAAATACTCGTTCGAACGACATATCTAACGAACGACCAGAAAGATTGAAAAATTCAATTTTGGCCCAGAAAACTTTATGAACTTATTTTAAAGTTTTATATAATTTCTTTCTTAAAACAAAACGCAGTTTTTATAAAACCTAACACCCAATAAACTTTGTTCCAAGCTCATAGGCTTGAGAATATTACAATTAAATACTATCCTATGAATAAATGTTTTTGTCCGGAATTGAGCCAAAACTACATATGGACTCAATTGGAAATTTGTGTCCTTACATGGTTGTTGCGATAGAAGTTTTTTTGGCAACTTGATATTATAATGCATCCCAAAAAAAATAAAAAATAAAAATGGAAGGAATCATCATTTTATTGATACTGAAAATTAATATTGAACTGAGTACAATTGATTACATCATTGGTAGTACTTCCTAAGGTGCTCAGCATGCTATGGATTCTTGAATTCTTCTCCCTCCAAAATCTCAATTCTGTAGGTTCCAGGTTGGACAACTGCTGAAATACGACATGGCCCGTGCCAATTGGCCTCAAGTTTATTATTATTTTGGATAACCTTTTATAGGATAAAATCTCCTTCTTTTAGGTTGATCGGCTTCATTCGCTTGTTGTAGAAATGTGTTATTCGTTGTTGGCAAGTAGCGTTTCTCGAAGCTGCATCTTCACGTACTTCAGCCAATATATCCAAATCCAATCTTCGTATTAGATCACTTACATGAGAGTTAAATTCAAAACTCTATAGGATGGAAGGCCCAATTTAGCAGGTATTACGGCTTCAGTCCCAAATGCCAGCATGTATGGGGATTCTCCGATTGCAGTCCTCGAGGTTATTCGGTATGCCCACAGAACGGTATGTAACTCATTGATCCAATTTCCCTTGGCATCATCAAGTATTTTTTTCAACCTACTGAGCAGATTTCTATTGGTAACTTTAGTTTGCCTATAACTCTGAGGATGACCTAGAGCAGAATCTAGCTTTTGGATATTGGACTAAGCACAATAGGCAGTAAATTCATCATTGTCAAATTATGTTTTATGGTCGATGATTAAGGCATAAGGCAACCCATATCTATAAATGATATTCTTCCAAATAAATTGGTAGACCTTCTCATAAGGCATGACTATCAATGGTTTTGCCTCAACTCACTTCGTAAAGTAGTCCACAATAACAACTAAGTACTTGAAATTTCCTCGGGTGGTCGGCAATGGGCCGACCAAGTCTATACCCCATATGATAAATGGCCAAGGTTAAGTGATTGGGGTTAGAGAAGCCTGTGGAGTTTTGCAAATGCTAGAATACCTTTGACACTTGTCATATTTTCTGGCAAAGGCTGCACAATCTGCTCTCATTATAAGCCAATAGTGCAACAGTGTTCTTCATGATATATGGGCTCCATAAGATCCTTCATGCACCTCATAAAATTATGGAACCTCTAATGGGTGAACGCAACGTTGCAGGTTAACTGTTAACCTCTCCTGTAAAAGAATCATATATCTAGCACATATCTGGCGGCTTTATACTTTAATTTTTGTCTTCAATCATATCTGCTGGCAAAGTTCCTTCTTCCATATATGATTTGATGGGATCCATCCAAGACGGCTCCATGTCTACTGCAATGAAATTGATCATCAAATCTTCATCTATACTCCTATTGGCTAAAATCTCAATAGGAATAGTTCGTTGGAGTTCGACTCTTGTTGCTGAAGCTAGCTGAGCAAGTGCATTTGCTCATGCGTTTTCCACCCTTGGAGTTCTTCTCATCTTAAAAGTTGGCAATTTCGTTATTACCTCCAACGCTTTGAACAGGTATCTGGTTGTCAATTCTCCTTTAGCACCATACAAGTTTAATATTTGATTTACCACCAACTGAGAGTCACTATGTGCCACAACTTGCTCGGCATTCAGTGATTGGGCTAAACTTAAACCTCCAATGAGAGCTTCGTACTCTACTTCGTTGTTTGAGGCCTGGAACTGGAATCGCAAAGCATATTCAATATCTATCCCATCAGGAGTGTAAAGTATTATACATGCTCCACTGTCGGTTACGCAAGATGACCCATCGACATATATGTTCCATATTGGGAGATTATTGCCAAATGCTTGGTCTATTAAATTCCCATGATGGAACGTTTTTCTCCTCGCTTCCTCGTACTTTTTGGACATCTCCTATGTTCGAAAAAAAGAATCTGATAAGTCGGTAGCGACTTCTTCTAATTTTTCCTCAGCTGAAAGTTCCTCGAAAGTTTGATCGTCATCAGCTCCTTTCGAACTATTTCCTCCTAATTTTTGTTCGGCCTGCTTATTCTGTTGCTGGAGAACCTCGGGTTAAGTGAATTTAGCTATGAAAGTCACTACTGCTTTGCCTTTTAGAGAAGACCTTGGTTTATAAATGATATCATATTCCCCCAGTTCTACTGCCCAATACATTAATCTGTCAAACTTCTCTGGTTTGTGTAAAGCCTGCCTTAGAGGCATATTGGTGTATACTACTATCGTATGGGCTTGAAAATAAGGCTTCATCCGTCTGGACGCCTCAATCAATGCCAGTGCCAACTTCTCCAGGTGAGGGTACCAAATTTCTGCTCCTCGGAAAGCTTTACTGGTGTAGTAGGCAGATTTTTTAACTCCATTATCTTCTCTAATCAAGGCAGAACTTACGGCTGATTCAGAAACAGCTAAATGCAAGTACAATCTCTCCCCCATAATTGGTCGGGAGAGTAGTGGAGGTGACCCCAAGTACTTTTTCAATTCCAGAAAATCTTGTTAACACTCATCGTTCGATTCGAAACTCTTTCACAATACTTTAAAGAATAGTAGGCACCTGTCAGTAGCTCGGGATACAAATCTGTTCGGCGCTGCTACACGCCAAGTTAGCCTTTATACTAGGGGTGTTCGCGGTCCGGCCCGGTTCAGTTTTAAAGTTTTTTTTTACTGGACCAACTATGTCGGTCCTCTAAAAAAATGGATGGAGATCGGACCGATAATGTCGGTTAACCGACCCTATTCGGTTCGGTTTGTTACAGGGTTGGTTCGGTTTAGTTTGTCGGTTTTAAGATTAATTAATTATATTATTTTTAAAAAATCTTAAACTTTTTTTTCAATTATGTCCAATTAAAACTGTCCAAAATGACTTTAATTTACTATTTACAAATTGTTCAAAATGAAATAAGTCCAAATAAGCTTGCGAAAAAATAACACATAAATCTGTCCAAAATTAGTACATAAACAACACGTAAATCTGTCCAATATTAATACATAAATAACACAAAAAAACACATAAATATGTCATAATTTAGTACAAAAACAACACATAAATCTGTCATAATTTAGTACAAAAATAGCACATAAATCTGTCATAATTTAGTACAAAACAACATTTAAATCTATCCCAAACAACACATGAATCTGTCCAAAACAGCACATAAATAACATATGAAACAGTCCCAAAAGAGGCTTAAAACGGGCTTAAAAATATCTCTCATAACAGCCTTCAAAATAGCATAAAAAAAATGGTAAAAACGGCTTCAAAAACGCTTCAAAACAGCCCCCAAAGCACATCCAAACAACTCCAAACAGACAACCTTAAATTCCTACAAATAATCAACATGTTAAATGTCAATCCACATGCTAAATAGCAAAAGCAACCTTAAAAATGGTCAATGCGTTCCTAAAAAAATTCATACCTATATGATTGATTTCAATCCACAATTGTTGATGAAGCTCCCAACAATTCTGAAAATAAAGAGTAATAAAATTAGTTACAATAAAATTCGATTAAATAATAAATTGATAATCAATTATTAAAAAGACAAATACCATCATCTAATTGTCCAAGTTGTTCCACCTCATCCATGGCATCTCGAAGGCTAATCGGAGTTGATGAATATTTAAGCCAATTTTGAGTGCAAATAAGAGCTTCCACCGTGTTCGGAGAGAGAGAGCTACGAAACGGGTCAAGTATACCCCCCTGCTAAATGCGGACTTCGAAGCCACGGTAGACACGGAAATTGCCAATACATCCCGTGCTACATGAGACAATAATCGATATCTAAACGAATTATTTTTCCACCACCCTAGGACATTAAAATTAGTATTAGTGGTATCTTCATTATCCTCCACCACCCTAGGACATTAAAGCAGTATAAAAGATATTGCAAATGATCAGGTATAAAAAACGAATAACAAAAACAGTTATAAAAAACGAATAAAAAACAGTACAAAAAAATGTTGTAGATCAGGTATAAAAAATAGTATAAAAAATGCATTTAGTTCATTCAGATCGGGTATAAAAACGCATAAGATTGATGATAAAAAAACAAATGTTCGTTGGTTCAGATCTGTCCGTTCAGATGGCTCAAAAATGTTATAAAACAATAAAATAAAAATGTTCAGATCGCTCAGATCGTTCAGATAATAATAAAAAAAATAAAAAAAATACCAGATTGGCAGCATCGACAACAAAGGAGAGCGTCGGCGGCAACAAGGGAGAGCATCGACCGCGTCGGGAGTCTGCTCGGTTAGGAGAAAGAAGGTTGGGGGAGACTGATCTTGGTTGGATGGTTTGGGTGAGATGCGAGAGAGTTTTTTTTTTTTTTGGGGTGAAATGTGAACGGTTGATCATCTTGGTATAGTAGGGTTTTGTTTAGTTAGATATTTTACCATTTTGACTATTTTAACCTCCATCTTTTATTTATTTTACACCACACTACTAGCAGCATAAGTGACACATATAAAATATTAAAATATATATATTTATTTATTTAATTCCTGTCGGTCCGGGTCGGTCCAGATCGACCCTGTCAAGCCCAAATCCGAGGACCGAACCGACTCAGTCGGTTTTTAAAAAAATGGGAACAAACCGACTACAAAAAAATCGATAAAAATAAGGTGGTTCGGCTCGGCTAGGCTTGGTTCGGTCCATCGGTTCGATCGATTTTCTGAACACCCCTACTTTGTACATCCTTTTTGCAAGTAGGGGACTGCATCTCAATCAATGCCTTGATCTTATCTAGGTTTGCTTCTATTCCCCTTTGATTTACTATATACCCGAGGAATATTTCCTCCTGCACTCCAAACACACATTTGGTCGGGTTCAGTCTCATATGGTGTTTCTCAGTTGGTCGAAAGTCCGATTGAGGTCAGAAATATGATCATATGCTTTCTTTCTCTCTGTTAACATATCGTCTACGTACACTTCCATATTTTTGCTTATTTGCTCCTCAAAGACTTTGTTCACCAACCTTTGGTAAGTAGCACCTGCATTTTTTATGCCAAATGACATCACATTATAACAGTAAGTTCCTCAAGGAGTAATGAAAGAAGTTCTCTCTCTATCTTTAGGCTTCATTTTGATCTGATTATAACCAGAGTAAACATCCATGAAGCTTAGCAATTCATGTCCAGAAGTGGCATCAACAAGCTGATCAATTTGGGGCAAAGGAAAATGATCCTTTGGGTATGCTTTGTTCAATCCGTGAAGTCTACACACATTCTCCACTTATTCTTCTTCTTATTAACCATAACTACATTGACTAACTAATCTGAGTACTTTACTTCATCAATGAAAGCGCCTTTTTGAAGCTTTTTAACTTCTTCTTGTATAACTTGGTTCTTCTTAGGGTTGGACTAGGGCTGTGTTTTTTTCCGAACTTTCCGATTTTTCCGATTTCCGATCCGATTTTTTCCGAATTTGGAATGAAATTTTAGTTTGCCGATTTCCGATTTTCCAATTTCCGATTTTTCAGAAAAAATCGGATCGGAAATCGAAAATAATTCTGAATTTCCGATTTTTCGATTTTTCCGATCTGATTTTTCCGAAACTATGCCGATCCGATTTTTCCGATTTTTTTCCGAATTATTTCCGATTTTTTCGGAATTATTTTCCGATTTCCGATTTTTCCGATTTCTTTTCCGATTTTTTGAAAGTTTCCCATATCCCACATCGGTTGGGAGAGGGAGAGGGCTCCAAAATATGCTCTATAAAAGGAGAGTATCCTCCTAACTTCTACACAAATGAAAAATGAGCCAAATCCTCATGTGTTTACATGTTGGGTTAAGCTATTTTCATTGTTTCTTTAAAATGAGAATTTCGAGTAATCGAAAATCCATAATTTATTTTTTTGAAATTTTGGAATTTCCGAAATTTCTGGATTTTTAATATATTTTATGAATTTCCGATTTTTTCCGATTTTTGCCGATTTTCCGATTTTTCCGAATTCGGAAATTTTTTTAATTTTTCGAAAAAATCGGATCGGAAATCGGAATAGTTATTTTATTTCCGAAAAAATCGGATTTTTTTCCGAATAGGCATTTTTCGATCCGATCCGGCCGAAACACAGCCCTAGGTTGGACACTCTTCGCCTCTGCTTTACAGGCTCAACTTCTTTATTGACATTGAGCTCATGGCAACGAAAGTTGGGTTCAATCCCTGGCATATCTTTGTGACTCCATGTGAACATATGCTTTCTCTGTC
Organism: Sambucus nigra; assembly: GCA_949130495.1. Taxonomy (NCBI): domain Eukaryota; kingdom Viridiplantae; phylum Streptophyta; class Magnoliopsida; order Dipsacales; family Adoxaceae; genus Sambucus; species Sambucus nigra. The sequence goes on along the minus strand of OX422222.1, from coordinate 228,874,200 downwards.
TAAGGAAATTTACTAGTTCCTGTTTAAGAACAGGATCCAGTGTTATTCCTATTTGAGTGGTGCGTTCTGGCTTGTCATCGTCCAACACAATGCTTTATGTTGCCTCTACTATATGTCCCTTCACCAATTTTATTTCCTCCTTTGGATATAAGGTTTTAACCTCAGATTCTTCATCAGGTTCAGAGGTGTCCACTTGGTAAGTGGTGTTTTTTTCCTTTATTTCTTTTTAATCTTCCTGCTCGACAGACGAGTAGTAGCATTCCTGAGTTACTTTTTGGTCACCCTTTACAATGCCTACTCCAAAGTTGGCGGGGAACTTCAAACATTGATGGACTATAGATGGTACGGATTCGAACTTCTTCAACCTTACTCTTCCAATAATCATGTTACAGGCCAAATGAACATTTTTGTCCATTACAAAGAAATATATCTTCTCTATCTAGCTGGCCAGGTGCCGATCAACACCTCTACCTTAATTGTTCCAAAAGGGAATACTTTCTCACCAGAAAAATCTATTAAAGGTCTGCGGTAGGGATCTAATTGGCTGATCTTAAAATCCATACTTTCAAAGCAAGGATATAACATAATATTTGTCGAGCTACTGTTATCAATTAGTACTCTGGAAATAATGATATCCTGATTTATGACTTTGATTACTAGAGGATCATCATGGGGGTACAATACTCCTGAGAGGTATTTTTTTGAGAAATTGGTCATCATCTTATCTTTATTGTACTTCCCTGGTCGATCTTCTTCGGCTAGATTGATTCTCTGTATATAAAAATAAACTTGTGCCTCGTTGAGTTAAGCCTTCCTCTCTGTTGTATGATCTCCTCCTCCTGCATCTCCACTTATAATCATTTGACAATCAAAAGAACCAATGCTGAGCATAAATACCTCACATTCTGATTGCCTAGGCTTCTTGGGTAGGTCAGTATCATCTTCCTGATTATTTTCATGGGTCCTTTTTTTCTCGTCTCTGGGCTTGCAAGGCGATTTTGACCTTTGTCAAACTCTTTCTTTATTCTAACGATCAACAAACTGGTTCAATTTGCCTCTTTGGCCTCTTTGGATGAGAGTTTCAATTTCATTCTGCAGAGTAATACAACGATCTGTCAAGTGACCGTGGTCTTAATGAAATTCACAGTATTTAGATTTATCCCTCTTGATAGGGGAGCTCCTCAACTTCTTAGGCCAACGTACATCTTTGTTATGTTTAATTTCCTCCAAAACAAGGTGAATACCCATTTTTAATGGAATGTAATTATTGTACTTCTTGAGCCGGTCTATAATCCCCTTTTACTTCGATTCCCTATGTTCCTTGGAATCTTTGTGTTCCTTTTTATCAGTTTTGCTTTCACCTTTTATCCCCACGCTCCGCTTAGCTGCCATTGCCTCCTCTATATTCACAATCTTGGTTGCCTTTGCCATTAGCTCTGTCATTATCTTTGGGGGATCTTTAGCAAGCGTGTAGTAGAGTTTCTCAGGGAGCAATCCACTCATAAGAGTTGTTATAGCAGTCTTTTCCTCATAATCCACAACCTCCAATTTCTCATTGTTGAAACGAGTGATGTAGCCTCTAGTACTTTTTATTTCCTTTTATCTCACACTGAGCAAATGAGCTACCCTTTTTACTGGTTTGACCCCAAAGCAAAAGTTGCTAATGAATAGCTCGGCCAACTAATTGAAGCTGGAAATTTACCCCAAGGAAGGCTGTTGTACCAGATTTGAGCAGGACCAATAATTATTCTGGAGAATACTCTGTACCTCATCTCATCGAGGACGGAATATATGTCAGCTACTGCCTGATATTGCTTGATATAAAGGACACGATCAATCTTTCTATCATATTTGGGTGTTACCACAGGAGCTTTAAATTTTTAAGGTGTGGGAAAACCCACTATAGCTTGTATGAAAGGAGATCCTTTCACAGAGCTTCTTTGCAAAGGGTTCCTGGTTTTAGTCATTTCTCCCAATCTATCCTCCAAGCGCTAGATGGAACCCTTCCATGCATTGTTACCAATATCAGATCTGTGTATTACAGCTTTTTCATTCCTACCAATTATTTGTGTTGAACTTTCTTCCTGCGATCGTTGCTCGGTGCAGGCGGTTCGTCGGGCATCTGATCTAGATTGGGATGAGCCTTCCCTTTGATTAATTGGTCGTCAAGTAGTCATCGATAATGCCCTGGGAACATTTTTGTTCCCCTTGAGTCCAAAACGGTCAAAAGGAGATGCCCGACTAAGCATTTCTAAGGCACTTAATTTATTTAGGAGTAAAAGACCGATCATCATAGGGCTCCAATGTTCTGAGAGAAAAACCTGCTCCTGGGAGATAAGAGGTATCTCTAGTAGTCCTAGATTGGCTATATCTACTATTTTTTAGAGGAGGAGGTGGAATATTTCCACGAGCAGGTAAGGAAGGTGACCTGGCTTGTAAGGTCTGCACTAATTGCCTCATGGTATCTTGCATAGCCTCTTGTCCTCTGGTGAGACTGGCCAGAATTCCAGTCAAATTATTAGGAATCGATAGAGCAGAAGGAATAGGCGGGATGCCATATTTTCTGAGGCTTGATTCGGGAATATCAGCCATTTGAATAAATGAATGGATGAAAACGGTTGGAAACACGTTCTCATAGACGACGCCAATCTATTGATGTAAAAAACTAGGCTATCTCTAATTATTTGATCACAGATAAATAAGTAAATAAGAGACACAAAAGATTTTTAAAGTGGTCTAGTGGGACACTTCTTAACTTTGTGATCATACCCCTCACACCCAAAACACTTATCCAACTCATCTCTCTTAGGCTTCTCAAACTTATCCTTAGCGGTGGGATCAACTTTGTTGTTCTTGAATTTTTCAAATTTCTTGGCATTTTTCGATTGCTTTTGAAACTTAACAAATTTTTTAAATTTCTTTGCCAACAAAGCAACATCCTCAAAATCGAAATCGAAATCGGAATCCGAATCCGAAACTTTAATTTCCTCCTTTCGGGTTTTCAAAGCAATACCCTTTTCTTTCTTAGCCACTTGCTTGGAGGTAAACATGTCGATTTCATAGGTTTGTAAGTTACCTACAATCTCTTCTAGTTTTGTCGACTCTAACTTACCCAAGGAGTTTAAAATAGTCACTTTCGCATCAAACCTGCTAGGCAACGACCTACGGATTTTCTTAATGACACGGTTGTCAGGAATTTTCTCACCTAAGTTAAACGACGAGTTGACAATATTGGACAACCTAGCATAAAACTCATCAAAAGTCTCACTCTCTAACATCCTAATGGTCTCAAACTGTGTAGTAAGATTTTAAAGTTTCGACGCCCTAACCGTGCTAGTGCCCTCGTGAGTGAGTGCCAAAATATCTTAAGCCTATTTTGATGTTTCACAAGTTATAATTATATTATATTCTTCCGGTGTGACATGTGAAGAAATAACGTGCAAACCCTTAGAATTATATTGTGAAAGTCTATGTTCAGTTTTGGTCCATGACTCGACAGGCTTTAAATTAGTGACCTCACCTAAAATAGTGACAACGGGTGTCCAACCTTTATCAACTGCTAGCCACACATGCTCATCAATTGATTTTAATGCACTTTTCATTCTTATCTTCCAATAGGTGTAATTAGTGCCATAAAAAATAGGAGTCCAAAAAGTTCGTTATTTCCAAAATTCATCTTTGAAAACACACGGGATCACAAAATAAATAAATTATGTTTTCTAGCTTTGATACCAATTTCAAATAGTGGTCCTTATGCGTGTTTTCAAATCAAACCAATTTTCACCAAAAATTATCCGACTTTCAATTAGCACCAAACCAAGTTGTGAAAAACCAATTCTTACTTTAAATCAATTTTATCTTGATTAATCCTAAACATGCATCTAGTGATAAAAGAAAGTAAAGTAAAGAATACTCACAACGCCGAATGTACGAGGAAAAAACCCAAGACGGGAAAACAACCTCGGACGGCTCAAGCCAGACAATCACTATGAATGTGGAATTCCAACAAACAGACAAAAGAGTCACTCAACGACTCGATCCTCACGGGTCTTGACGCTCTTCTGATTTTCAACCACTCCTCTCACAGTGCCCACGCAGAAAGTCCTTATTTCACGATACCTGTCCATAACACACACGTCCACGTATGTCTCGGTGCCCACTGAATGGCTGTGATACGTCTACGATGTCGAACAAGAAGTCCTTTTCTTTTCTTCACCGCAAAACCCAAATGTTCAAGTATAGAACAAACCTTCTTGGTGCAGCAAGATCACATAAACATATAGTAATGATAACTCAGATCTTTGCAAACTCTAATGATGTGTTTAAGCTTTGAAACCTTAGAAAAACATGTGCAAAACTCGTACTGGAATGAAAACTGTTTTCCAGATTGCACCTTATGTAAAATATGACGAAACCACGCTTTAAATAGGAAAAATTCACCGCTTCGAAAAATGTGTCGCTAGAACGAGATTGGCCAGTCGTTCGCGCGACATAACCATCTCGCTCGAACGAGCCAGCTTGTCGTTTGAATGACGCGCGTGTCAGTTTGACTTTTTCTTTAAAACGTTTCTTCAAAAGAGATCCAATTAAGTTAAACTATATTTCCAGCTTATCAGAATAAAACGTAGTGTAAAACACTTTTAAAACATTTTTCCTTATAAAATTACATCCTTATCTTTTATAAAAATAATTCTGAGCACCATTAATTATACGCATTCATACCCGTGTGATCTCGGAATGCAATTAACTTGAAGACGAATAAACTTGCACCAATAAAACTTCGGCTTGATTAATTCTTTAAAGCTTTGCCGCAACGTCTTCAATTTCTTCAATATGTCATAGACCAAGTGAGATCGTGACAAAATAAAATCCCCCTATGACATATTACAAATACAGTTTTGTTCACGAAATTAAGTCAAAATAATGCAGGGACTCAATTGGAAATTTATGTCCTTACATGGTTCGGCTAAATGGGAAAAGCCTACATCCACTGATGTATATTGCCTTATGTTTGTTCAGTTATCTCTTGTTTTGTTCCCCCTGGCTGTGGGGATTATAATGTACTTATAGTCTCTGAGGGTGTACAAGAAGCGGAATATTAAAGGATGGAATGCCTTTATAACATAGACATTTACATTTGTACAACGTTCAAAATGTATACAACTAGTGGCGCTTTATAACCCATGTTGGTCGGTCTTCCTAGTGTTAGTCGGGCTTCCTTTATATACTGGCCGCTATTCTACACTGTTGATCGGCATTCTTGGATTCATTATGATAAATAGGCCTTGGTGACTAGGACTAATGCCACGACAGATAACCCATGTCTATTTCTGATTGATCCACGTAATAGAATAATTTTTGGTATTAGTAGTACCCATATATTCTAATGCCTATAAAACGAAGCAAAGTTCTTTATGATTTACTTTCATATAACTCATTGCATATGAATGGGCGGGTACCACATAAAACATCACATAGACTTTTCTGGAGCCTTAGGTTTAGCAATGGTTGAATTTTTTACTATATTACATACCAAGTCTGAAAAAGCTTATGGGTTTTCAGAATAATGTGAGTTATTCATTATTTCCCAAACAAATGTCATTATATACTGACAGTTCATAATTGTCAATTACAACATTCAATATAGGTTGTGAAGTGAGCGTGAGTCCAAATATGAAAAAAAATAATCTATGTTACGGTCTTTAGTGAACAAACTTAAACAATGGGAAGCATTTAAAAAATCTCGTATAAAATAATTATTAGATATTCACAGAATGGGATAGATAATAAAAATCTTAAGCTTGGTAACAATAAATCTTTGAATGCTTAATGATCTAAAAAGAATTTCATATTTGAGGATACAAGTCATTTATGAAAAATAATCCAAAGATATATATGTCTTAAAATCATGCATTTTGATGACTTTGTATCATCACAAATCATAATTTAATCATAATGCTTTAAGCTGAAAAAACCTTAATTATGCGAATATCAAATGAGGATGCATATTTAAAGGAGGAAAATTTGAACAATTAAAGTAAAGAACTTTTGATGTATCAAAATTTCATATTTTTTTATCATATGTTACAGACTTCAGGCTCAGAAATAAGAAACTTTAGGTTTCAAATATATAACAAGGCAATAAACCTTTAGCTTCCACAAAAAATTAGGGCTTGGACTAATATTGATATTTTTTTTAAAGTATGTGATGAATAAAAGAAATAGTTGACGATATGTTATGGATCACAAAAGTATTGGTGATTAATATTCTTTATGAAAAGTAATGAGAACATCAGGTTCTCAATTTAATGTCACATGTATATGAATCTTCGGGTTCATATCAATTATAAAATTAAAACCTAGGACTTCAGGTCCTACATTAAAATAACTCACAAATTGCCTGATGCGAATTATGTATAAAACCTTAAGTTTTTATCATTGTATGTGAGCACTTCTGGTTTTACATAAATAGTTGAACTTCAAGTTCAATATTACTAATGTATAAGGGACGTTAAAAAATGTCTGGTTTGATTAGGCGATAAAAATATTAGAGAATCTTCCAAACAAGTGCCAAATATGTTTATTAACTTCGACCAATAATAATCCAACCTCTTTATTAAAAAGTAAGGGGCTTAATTTTTCACATTCTCTACATATTCCTAAGGCTCTAATATATATTAAATAATTGGAATGTGAAGAGGAGTTAAAATTAAATACCATTAAAAGTAATTTAATATTCAAATGAAGCGAAACACCAAAAGACAAAGGTTTAATGGTAAAACCATTAATATGATGGTTAAAGGAACACTTAACGATTAATAGATTATTTAAAAAGATATTTCATTTAATAAAAAAATGAAAAGCCAATAAGTTGAAAAGATATGTTTAAATACTCAATTTATTTTGAAACTAATCCCCAAAAAAATATTTTCCGAAGCTTCAGGTCCAACTTATAGATAATTATTTTGAGAACTTTCAAAATTCATATCCCGTGACTAATTCAAGTTTTGATTTATGGTATATTTTTTTGAAGCTTAAGGTGTACATATTTTATATTCCCGTGACAAATAATATTTTGTGAACTTTTGGTCATAATAATGAATATGGATCTTCATATAAAAAATAAATGATAATTGGAGGACTTTTGGTTTATACCCTTTTAATTTTACAATCAAAACTTGAGGTTTGAGTGTGATATATTTTCTTTTGACACTTTAGGTCCAAATAATTTACGTACTCCACGTCCCAAAATTTGAATGGAGAAAATTCAATTTTCATATTTAAATAATTATTGGGGAACTTCAGGTCCCAAATGTAAATATTAAGGACAACTTTATATCACAACATTAAATATTTAAGGACTTTAAATGTCCCGCCCAATTATACCAAACTTCAAGTTTGATAAGGGATAAAATTGTTTGAAACTTTAGGTCCAAGCTATAAATAATCATTATGAAACATTTAATATCCCTACCATTTTTATATAAATAGTCAAAACTTCATGGTTGATTACAAAGTTATTGGAGTTTTGGGACTAAATTATAAATTATTGTTATGGGACTTTTAGTCTCTCTTGCCTTATTGTAGAAATAATCAAAACTTCAGGTTTGATTTTAGGGTATATTTCTTTATCATGTCAATAAATTTGAATAATAATTTAGAATTTCAGGTCCCACTTTTAAATGATTTGGAAACTTCTCATCCCAAATTAAATTTACTATATGAAAGCTTCAGGTGTCAAATTTAAAGTGACTATTTGTGAACTTCTGGCCCCAAAATATGAATAGCCATCGAAAACTTCAAGTCCTAAAAAATAATAATTGAGTGGTAGAATATATCATTCGATAGTTAAAGAATATATATATTGGATAAGGATGAGACATACATTAGATATCCAAAAAGAGATGAAGACTTACCGACCAAAGAAGAATCATGTATATATATTAGCAATTGGCACGGGTGATGTCACTTTATGGGAAGTGACTTTCGTGCTTAAAAGATTTGAAGCAAGGTACTTGTGCACGATTCATGAATATAATGAATTGTGTAAAACATATTAGAACAGTCATGCTGATAGCGTGTTGTAAAATAAAGGGGACACAGACAAAATGTAGAGAGAGCGAGTCTTTCATTTCATTGATATGTCAATACTAAAACGGTATGACCCATATTTATAGTATACAATAAGGTAATCAAATAGACCCCTTAATAATTATGGAATACCAGTGGACCGGAATTCAAATGAATATTCACTCAAGTGACCTCTGTATATATAATTATGAAATATAAGTGACCTCTACACACACACACACACACACACACACACACATAGGGGGGGGGGGGGGGAGAGAGTCAATAATGTAAGAAAATTTTATGGAAATAGTCTATTTAAGACTCATGTCATTGTATTTAAAATGTGCAATTTCAAGTTTTTGGTGAAATTGTCTAATTTAAGTTTTTATAAATTAACTTGAATTGATTGATTTTTGAATATGTTCATTCTTACAACCAAACAATAATAATAAAGACAATTCGCCTCGTTTGGTTGTCCCAAAATTATAACCCGGCTTATTAATAAATTGGTTTATTAAAAAACCCGCCTAGGCCCGCCTAGACTTGAGGCTTGGGAGAAACGCCCCGCCTTAAGATTTTGACGCCTTATGGTTGGTAAAACCCTTAAGGCGTACTTTTTCTCTAAAAACAACAATGCTTTAGTAAAACGATATCGCCTTTTAAAGATTTTTTTACAAACCGGACCATTATCTCATCCAAAATAATCAAATAGTATTTTTATTTGCAAATATTCAGACATATTTTTATGATATGTACAATTTTAGTATTTTAATAACCTTGTTATGGTTAAAAAATATTAAAATATATTAAAAAGACCTAAACGCCTTTTCACGCCAAGGCCCGCCTAGGCTTCTAAGGCTTAAGGCTTGGCCTGCACGCCTCGATCACACCCCGCGTTTTTTAGAACCTTGGTTTATTTACAAACTAACCAATTAATTGTGCTTGATTTCATCAATGAAATGATTCTTTAATTCCCAATTTTAGCTTATGTATAAAATCTGAAATTGGATCATTTTACAAAAAATATGAAATGCATCCATTTAAAATAGGAGTCATACTAAGTGCATGCTCCATTCTCTCTTTCCCTCCTTTCCTCCCTCACATCTCTTAGTTTGTTTTTATCTTTTTTTTCCTCATTGAACCTTAAAATCAATTTCAAATTACCAAACATTGCGTAAAATAAGATTTAACTCATTTGAAATCCACTCATTTACAATTTACTAATTCACAATGAAACAATTTACATAATCAACACAATTTGCGCAACCAAACAGGCCCTTCGTGAATGAAACCATTTCAAATGGATTAATTTACAATTTTGGGAACAACTAAGGCCTCATTTGGTTGCACAAGTTGTTTGATTATGTAAATTGGTTCATTGTGAATGAGTGAATTGTAAATTGGTGAATTTGAAATGAGTTTAAATCCAATTTGACGCAATGTTTGGTAATGTGAAATTGATGTTAAGGTTCGATGAAAAAAAAAAGATATAAACAAATTACGAGGGAGGGGGAGGGGGAGGGGGAGGGAATGGATGGAAAGAGAGATAGAAGCATGCACTTTATGTGATTCCTATTTTAAATGGATGCGTTTCACGTTTTTTGTGAAATGATCAAATTTCAGATTTTACACACGAGTTAAAATGGGACAATTAATAAATCATTTCATTAATGAAACCAAACACAATTAATGAATCAATTTATAAATGAGACAATTTATAAATCGACCAATTTACAATTTTGGGACAACCAAACGGAGCCTAAATGAACCCTATGTCTCGTTTGATGCGCGAGATAAGTATGTGGAATATGATAAGTGTTATCCCATCATGACGGGGTATAATAATCCCACCTCCTAGGCGAAATGGTTTTATCCTATGACTAATGCGATACGTTTCACTTGAAATCCGCTCTCATTCAGCACAAAATATGAGAAGAGATATGATAACTTATTCCATTCCACAACAAACATGAGATGATATAATATTATCCTATTACACTCTTGCGCATCAAACGAGTATGTACTTAAATAGATCCCGTATTATTTTATTTTTCAACAAATATGTTTCGAAAACTTTTTTGGTCCATAAAATCTATCGAGAAAAAAATATGGTATTTGTGAAGCTTCCAAAAATTATTTTTATTAAAAAACACAATGGTAAAAAGAAAGACAAAAAAGAAAACCGTAATTATAGTTTTTGCAGATTTATGTCAAAACTATTTTTAGGGTTATCTACTAGTATATTTTTCCAATGTAAACAGCTAAAATTAGCAGTTGGAGAAGGGCAAAATGGCGGATGACTTGGAGTTAGATTTAGAGGAACTTCGACATGTCCAAAGCATAGTCAAAAGACCCAGAATTGTTTCTCTCATTTCCGCTCAGATTTCCAACTTGGAGAAGGTCAAGCTTTATCATTTATTCTTATAACTATAATACATTAGTGTCATGTCATGAAAATAATGTGGCAAGAAATTTCATTAAGTTTGCATCTTAAAGATGCAGACTTTTAATTCCAGTAGAAAAAAAGATGATATTTTTGTTTGTTGCCTCTGTTCATTTATTTTTTAATGGATGTATACTGGTAGTAATTGTTTGAGGATAGTATTGAGTTCTTTAGTAGAGTTCATTCGAGTGATATAATTAACTGCTTTTAGGAAAAATGACATTTTGTTGATAGTAATAAGCAGTGTTTTTTAATTCTTTCATGGGTAATTTGAACACATATATATATATATATATATATATATATATATATAATCTTGTTTAGTTTTCTTCTGGATGTTACAATGGGCATTTCTGGATGCACCCACTGAATCTTGTGTTGCATATCTCCCAGGGACGGAGACTGAACATTGTGTTAAGGTGGGGAAACTATAATGCTATCGCTTTTATTTAAAATTTAAGGTGGGTAGAATGTTAATTTAGCCTGTTTTTCTTCTAAATTTTTCCATTTCGCATTACAAAAGTGGCTCTTCTACATGCATCCGCACGTGATCTCATCCCACTTTTTCGTTCAAATACTAATTTTAGAATGAGAGTGAATGGGGTGAGGTGAAAGATTTGGTGTTTGCATCTAAAAATTCTCAAAATTATTTACTCAACATGTTTTTGTATTGGGGAAATTTAATTTAAGAAGATGGAATAAGGTAATGTTGGGTGTAGTCAAAGTGGGATTAATTACATTTACACTGATAAAGGGATAAAATACTTGGATGGGAAGAAGGGGGGAGAGGGGTGGGGTTATCAAGGGAGGCGAAATTGAAGAGGCAAGAGTTGAAGGATGAGATAGGTTAATTGGAGGAAAACAGTAGAGTCGAATGATTGAAAGAACTGGATGGGACACATTTTTTTTAGATTTCTAATGCGCAAAAAACGCCAATGAGATTAGATGTTCAAATGTTGCTTCTCTTAAGAGGAGGACAAAGAGTTGGTAGAAAGATCATTTGATGAATAGGAGGTGGTGGAAGCCTCAAATCGATGAACGAGATATGGTGCAGGGTCAGATGTTTTTTCAGTTGCTTTTCTTCAAAGGATATCTGGCTGTTGTACTTTTTTTGCCTTGATTAGCGTACTTTTGAAAGAAACACCAATGCTTCTTTACAAGTTTGGCGTGGTGGTGCTGCAGTTGACTTAAGAAACTTTAAGACCGACTAGTTTGGTTGGATAGTCTTGTAAATGAGTGGCTGAAGTCTTATTATGGAGGAGGATTGATTAATAAGCACATATTCGTCATCACAAAGCATCTTTATTGTATAGACAAATGTTACATGTTCAGAATGAATGTGTTGGGGTCAAGAGTGAGAAGTGGAGTTTAGTGACCACTTCGAAAGCTTGTTATTGACAAAGCTTATGATTAAGCGAATTAAAATGTACTTTTATTCTTATTAGAGACGTTTGGTTTCGGTGGGAGATGAATGAATTATATAGAAAGGCTTATACACACTTGCAGTAAAGTTGTTATAAAGTTGTTTTAGTTATATTGGAGATGATTGGTTGTAGTGAGAGAATGGATAAGGCTTTTAGTGGTAATATCACACTTACTTTTTGCCATGATATTATGATCTTATCATGTATTTTGGGGCTAAGGAGACTCCTAATCATCTTAGGTGCCGTTTATTTTTTCATATGAATTTGAAGTCTGAAATTTGATTATGGAAAATATGTTTGTTTCTATGTCTGATTGGACCTCTGAATGGATGTATATAGACATATTCTGATTCAGAGGTAATTTTACCTCTTAACCATTCATAGGCAAATATAGCCGTTAGCCTCTTAATCATTAAAAAAAAATAGACGCTATTTGGTACCTCTTAAGTCTGAATAGTTCGGATTTAGACTTAAAAGGCAAAAACAAACAATCTCTTTGATTGGTTTTGTTTTTTCTTTCTTGTCACAGTGTGAACACTTATAGAAGAGGCTGGTGAATAGTTTCCTCTCTTGGTTGGAAGTTTGACATTATCCTTACTAATCAGATTGGGTCTTCCTTTGGAATCTTTATTGGGCATATTGGCGGCTATTGACCTAGTCACGCCCAGTATAATTTGTGATATTTTGTTGATCTGGAGTCTGTTTATAAGAAAGAGAAGAAGACATTTGTTTTTGATAATTGTGTCTTATCAGGTATTTTTAGACACTTTTTGTTAGTTTTCGATGTCATGAGTAGAGAGCCTGAAATACATCTATTGTACGCGGGCATACTATGGTGGACGGGGGTCGCATGATGGCTTTTGTATTCCTTGTTTCCTTTTCTCCCCTTCTTATTCCTCCCAAGTTATTTTCCATATAATATCAGGCGTAGGAAACAAACAAGTTTGTCAAAGGAAGAAAGATTGAGTACTAATGATTTATTGTAGACCCTTTAGTTCGGTAGAATATGACATAGGCGAGGATATACTAACTATTTATACCTTGCCGATTTTTAGGGATATTATTACATGATTAGGAGCTATTCACCATGTTTATCTTTCTTTCCTTTGTTAGTAAATTACCTTAGGCAAGAGTATAGGAGAGTAAGACTTGTAGTCCCATCTATAAAGGCCCATCCCTTCCTTTGCTTTCACTTTTAATTATTGATTTTACAAATAGGACGAGAATAGATTGATGAAGAAGCCCTAATTTCTTTTTGTGTGCAAGTGTATTATATCTTTCGTTGTGTTTACATCAACTATGATATAGGAAGAAGTTATAGATTAAAAAAAGAGGTTAGAATTGTATGGAAGCCAAAACAAGATGAAGTATGAAGAGGAGTTGTTCTAACACAATCCTCGTCAGTGGTGGTGCTCTTTCAGCCCAAAGAATTATTTTTCTCATTGGCCAACTAAGTCCTGCCCACCAACCACCTCTTAGGAAATAAATAAAATTCCCATATAGCCATCAATGCTTCACTTCAGTTTTCATTGTCACGTTTCACCCATCCTAAATCCTCACTTTTTTCACGAAAATTTTAAAACTCTCATGTTCATTGTTTGGACAACCCAAGATTTTGAAAGCCATATATGGAAAGATCAATGTTTTAAAAGGCACGAGGCGGAGTTGAGGCGTTTTGTCTTTGTGAGGCGAGGCATAAGCCTTAATTTTTTCTAAAAAAATCACAAAGAATGACTTTTTTTTTAAACATTTGACCCGCTTTGATCATACAATATATTCGGACTTTTTTTTTTATAATCATGGATGGTGTTGGCATTGATGAGGAAAAACACTAACAAGGATCTTGTTCGTCCTGCCGCAAATAGATTTGCCACGATCTATTTGACATTACAAAGTATGTATGGGTTGAGGCAAGGTTTGGAGGCCATGTTTACCTCTAAAGATTGGGCTTAATGTAGTTGGGCAAATAAGCCAGAAGGAAAGGAGGCAAAAAAGATCATTTTACGAGATTACAGTTTTTGGAGTAGTATGGCTTATGCGATTTAGGCCACAGAGTCTCTTGTTAGTGTTTGGATGACGGACTCCGAAAAGATGCCGGGAATGGGATTTATTTATGGTGCTATGGATAGGGCCAAGGAAGAGATAACAAAAAATTTGGATAATCTGCTTACAAGGAGTTGTGGAGTATTATTGACGAGAAGTGGGATTTTCAATTGCATCATCATTTGCACGCGGTGACATATTTTCTAAATCCCCACTTCCAATACGATGATAATTTCTCCATGCATTTAGAGAACAAGTCAGTGTTCATTTGCATGGACAAACTCACCACCGATCCAATAGAGAGGGAAAAAGCTTATTTGCAGTTGGATGCATTTCGAAGGAGGGATGGCATGTTTGGATACTCATAGGCGAAAACCACGTGTAAAAAAAGGAGTCCCGGTAAGTACACAAGTTATTGAAGTTAATTTTTTTAAAGTTTACTTAATGTTAATTTTTTTCTCAGTTAATTGGTGGATTCAATTTGGAGATGATACCCCAGAATTAATAAGTTTGCTGTGAAAGTTTTAAATTTAACTTGTTCATCCTCAAGCGTAGCTGGAGTACGTTTAATCATGTAATCATTATTTATAAATTAATCCTCGCTCTACGAATATAGTTATAAATTGATGACTAATTTTTTGTCGCTTTACAAAAAATTATCATAGATACACACGAAGAAGAGAAATCGTTTGGCGATATCGAAGCTCACACGCTCATTTTCATCATGTATAATAAAAAATTAAAAGATAGGCACTTGAGGAAAATGGCACTTGAGGAAGACCAGGATCCGTTGGTCATTGACAATGTGCCTTCTGACGATAAGTGGGGTGCCGAGCAAACCAATGGATGCTAAAACGATGAATCGGGGTTGACTACTGAGGGAGGTACAAGTACACAAGTGCAACAAAGAAAAAGGAGAAGGAAGAAGAGTTCCAAAACTACAAGAAAATGTCAAAATTAATAATTATACTTGTATTATTTATTTTACTAATTTCAAACAAACAACAAAACTCATTTTTAATACTTTCATCTTATTATACGTTAGATAAAGGAAAAGGATTGCAGATGGTGGACGAAGAAGAGGAATGGGAGGATCTCAATTCGTCGGAGGAGGATGATAGATCGATTCGATATGCAGATGATTCCATGGATGATCCTTTAAGCGATGATGATGGGGATGGGGGTGGAGATGAGGCATGTTATCCATTTTCCCGGCCATTGGATACCGATGATCCACTACTTATTATATAGTGACGATTCATTGTTTGATACATTATTTTTGGTTATGGTTTGGTAATGGTGATGATGACTATCTTGTCTTTAAGGATCATGATTTTAATTATGGATTTCTTTTGTCTTGATGGTAGAATATGTATTATGATGATGATAGGATGGTGTTATTATTTATATGTGTTATGGGATTGACTTTACACCGTTTGTTTTCATGATAGATATGATACATATTTTGTTCCTTATTTAATTATTATTTTTTTTATCATTCTTAGTGATTTTTTTGGAAAAAATTGAGGCTTCCGCCTCGAGGCTTATGCCTCGCCTTAGAAAGGCAAAACGCCTCAACTCCGCCTCGTGCCTTTTAAAACATTGCTAGCAAATGCCCGTGCCTATGGCACGAGTTTTATTTTTCCACTTGTGTAGGCTTATTTATGCCTACCACATATCCGTTGCGATTTTATAAATTATAATAAATTAATGGAGTATATATAGTTCTCAAAATTAATTAGGGCCTAAAAGAAACAACTATGTATTTTGTATATTATTTTGTGAGAAGACAACAACAAAGTGCAACGTAATACTTATTCAAAATGCACAATAATATGGCAAATAGCCTTTTGCAATGTTAATAAATAATTACACGATGATATAAGAGAAATCCATCAAAACATCATGCGAGTGACGGAAGTGTCCCTAATGTATAACAGTCATATGTCAAAAATCCCCTGATCCCTCAAGCATGCCTATCCATCAACCTTTTAAGCTTTTAAAAGTCACCCGTAACATATTCAAATCCAATAAAAACAGCACCAATAATTTTTCATCGAATTGTGGTAACATGGACTGAAGTAACGTTATACAACTAAACCAAACATATTCATGCTTAAAAAAAACTCTATTTGTATTATTCATAATAAAATATTTTCAAGGTTTGCCATCTTTTGTTACCCCCAACATGGGCACCTAAAATTATAATTAAAACCTAGGAAGCACGGACTCAACACATAATACGGGATACGTCTCAATTCGGGATATGTGATTTTTCCAAAATATGGGGTACGGATACGCTATGATACGTTAAATATTTATTATTTTATTTTATATATATTAATAATAAAGTTGAATAAAATGAAAGTAGATAACAATAAAGCATTAAACACCATTATTGTTGTCACTCAACAGACAGTTTTGTTGGCTTGTAAAATTGTAGGTTAATTACTCGGTATTGTATTTCTTGTAGTATTGTATTTCTTGTAGTATTGTATTTCTTGCAGTATAGTATTTGACTGTACAGAATATAACTCAGAATATTATATTAGTACAACTTGGATTCAAAATTGACTGGCTTTTGAGGAGGAGCAGAACTCTAAAGAAAAAAAAAGGGAGCAGAAATGAGGAGCATAACTTGGGTTCAAAATTAACTCGGAATGAAATATGAAAAGAAACAAGACTTCAAATCTAAATAAAAAAAAAACATCAGAATGAAAAAAAAAACAGAAAAAAACTCCGAATGAACAGAAGAACACACACCAAAGTTGCGTCGGATTGCAGAAAGGAGGCCGGATTGCGTTGGAATGAGGCCGTGAGTTGAAAACCCTAGCTGTCAGGGGTCTAGTGAGCCACAAAGGTTTTTTTTAGTTGAAAACTCTAGTCGGGAATGAGTAAAGAAGCAGTCGTTTTTTTGGTTTAAAAGTGTTTCAAGCTTAAAACTTTTCATTTTTAGAGTTTTGCCCACAAAAATTATGTTTTAAAATATCACAAAGACCCCCGCGTATCCTAAAACGAATCCAAAGACGTATCCAGACGAATCCCAACGTATCCAGTCTATTTAAAAAAAATAGGATACTCTCAAAAATAGGATACTCTCAGATGCACATATCCCAGTGAATCTGAGCGTATCCCGTATCCCATACGCGTCCAAAACAAATACGTGACCTCCCGAGAGTATCCGTGCTTCATAAATTAAAACCATTATTTCTCTCATGATAACAAAAAAGACAAAAAAATAAATAAAATTAACTTGGCTTCCAAATAATTCACTGAATTACCTAGTTTTAACGCCGTGAAAAAATGGTTTATATAAAATACATCATAAGTACCTTAGCTATTACTCCAAAAGATTTATCAAATAAGATGAGCATCCAATGTTGTTTGACCATCATGTTTCAATCAAGATAAAAAAATGCTAAAGTGGGACTACTTGTAATAAAAGGCAAAATATTGTTCATTCAAACTACTCATTCAGTAACAGGAAAATGAGATTTGAAAGATACTTCATTTCATTAAATTCATTTAAAAAGTTCGTATAGATTCGAATGTAATTTTAGAAAAATCTCCTCTCAATGCTTGCAATGCTCAAAGACATAGCAGAGGATTTCTTACACTCTCTTTCTAGCTCATTCCAAAGCCTGTAATGATAAAACTAACAAAAGTGAATGGGGACGAAATAAAGCAACCAAGCTGTCAACATAATAGAAGGCCCTGTTTGATAGAAGAGGGTGGAATTAATTTCCAAAGTCATTGGTTTCCAAGAATTCAATTCTTTGGGGACCCCCAAATAATTGAATTTCGTGGCAAATCAATTTTTTGTGCTTCAGGTGTTAGTACCTAGTGTAAGTTGGAATTATTTTCCAAGGCAATTAAGTGCTATCAAACGCAACTAAAAGCAGGAAAATGAGAAAGATTTCTTATTTGCCATGACAAATGTTACTATCAAATGGACCCTAACAGGAAAACCCAAATATAGCAAGCTACAAAATAGGAACAACCAAGGAAAACTCGACAAACTAATAATATAAGTTGGAACAAACCAACGACCTGGAAGAAACAAATGACACCTATGATTTATCACTCATCTACAAACACCTATGTTAAAATAAGTATTAAATGCTAATAGAAACATAATGTTAAAATAAGTATTAAATGCTAATAGAAACAAATTACACCTATGATTTATCACAATTTGGTAACAGACTTCAGTTGTTCATGTTAAAATAAGTATTAAATGTTAATAGAAACATAATGTCCACACCTTCTTGGAGTCAAATCTAACAAATTGGTTACTTCAAGGGTTACTTGGGGCTAAAGTCATCTAACCAATGCCTAAAAATCCCATGATCCTAACTAAAACCAAAATTTAGTGCCCAGATACCCTTAAAAAGCGACTATCCTAACTAAAACCAAATGTATTAACGCATAATAAGACAAACACCTACCAGGATGTAAGAATAAGTACCACACTTCACACAAAGACAAAGAGACTTCAATCAACCTAGCTTTACCTCCCCCCCCACCACCACCACACATACACAAAAAAAAAAATAGTAGTAATAATCACTGTTCTAAAAATCCCGCTCCGCCTAGGCTAAGGCTTGGGAGAAACGCCCCACCTTAAGTTTTTTACGCCTTATTCTTGGTAAAACCCTTAAATCGCACTTTTTTCTAAAAACAACAATGCTTTAGTGAAACGATATCGCCTTTTAAAGAATTTTTTTACTAATCGGACCATTATCTCATCCAAAATAATCAAAAAGTATTTTAATTTGCATATATTCAGACATATTTTTATGATATGTACAATTTTAGTATTTTAATAGCCTTGTTATAGTTAAAAAATATTAAAATATATTAAGAAGGCCTAAACACCTTTTCACGCCTAAGGCCCGCCTAGGCTTCTAAGGCTTAAGGCTTGGCCTCCACGCCTCGATCACGCCCCGTGCTTTTTAAAACCTTGGTAATAATTAGCAATTAAGAAACCCTAATGTAAATCGAGGTCATTTTTGGGCATATTGGTAGTTTTATTTTTTTATTATTTTTCTTTATTTTTGTTATAGTATTTTCTTTTGTTTTGTTTTAGTATTAAAGGGAAGGAGTAGTAATGACATTTTCGTAATTAGGGCCTTAGCTTGGAGCCTAAGCTACCTCTCCCCTTTAAATACCCACTTGTAAGCCTCATTTGAGGTAGACTTGAATTTTAAAATAGACAAGAGTATTTCTCTCTCAAAAGTGTGTTTGGATATTTGTAGGAGCCTTTTGACGTGTAGTTTACATCAAATTGGTATCAGAGCGGGTGTCGCTCCACATTGGTGTTTGGTGTATCGGTGTATTTGTATAAAAAAAATCGTACGGTACAATCAATGGCTCCTAAGAAATCAAAACAACCTGTAAAATATGCGCACGATACTGATTAAACCGAATTCACAAATTTTCAAGTTAACCTTATTTAATCGGTGTCAATTTTTAAACAAATTTTATTCATCCCTAAAACATGCAACTACGTGTGGATAGATCAAACCAACATAAATAATTGCTGAAACACAGATTTCAGGAAAAAAACCCTTTCGGGTAAAACCTTTTATTTCACTATAATACTTACAATGATTACAATGGAATCTGCAATGGATTAACCTCATAAAACCCACATAGGCCGCAACCTAAATCAGCAATGGAATTCTGCAGCAACTCCATACGAACCACAGTTCAGTCTGCCTAGGAACACCTACAAGTACTCCCTATTGACGCGCAGTCAGTCAGCCCAGTACCTCCCTTAAGTGGCACCTAGATCAGCAGTAGAGATCTTCTCTATAAGAGAAACTTCAACAAAGATGTGTTATTGGGTTCCAAAATAATTCACATAAACTATTGGGATCTTGTGAATTGAAAAAAAATAAAAAGGATTAAAACCCTAAAAGTGAGAAGACAATGATTTTGCCAAAGCAGTTTTCGTATCGGATAAAAACGCAGGTCTTCTTTTGAAAAACGGAGCTGTTTAACACGCTATATATAAAAAATTTAAGGTTGCGCGTCGCTCGAACGAGTTGTCAGTGTCGCTCGAACGATGACACGTGTCGTTCAAACGACTTCGCGTGACTTAACCTTGTCGCTCGAACGAAGTCCCTCTGTCGCTCGAACGAGATATTAAAAAATATATATTTTTTGTTTCGTCAGAAAATAGTCCGCCTCAACACTTAGAAAAAATTCTTTGACGAAAAACTCCGCTCCAACACTTAGAAAATATTTTGTAAAAAATATCCTAACACTCTAAGTGAACCGTTAAGGTACTTAAACACAACCGTACCAAAATTAATCTCGCGGAGGCTTGAATGTTGAAGAACTTTGATATTTGGATCCGTCTTGACGCTTGAATGATTTTGAATAATTCTTCTACGGTTCTAGTGGTATACGACATACTCATATGTAAGTCGGACAATAAAATAATGCCCATACCACACAACCATTGGAAGAGATTCAAGAACTCAAGCAACAAATGGAAGAAATGGCTGTACAACAAAAACAGTAGGCCCTAACCCTAACCCAAGAATTCATTCAAAAGTTTGAGGCCCTCCCACCACCATCCCCCACCCTTCCGACCAACCTGCTGCTCTAAACCTAGTTTCCCTATCTACCACCATCCCTTACAACCCCTATGACCCTACCAACGTAATCTACCCCTACCCAACAACCCCCATACCCTCAAACCCTAGGCCTGCTGTTGCCACTGCCCTCCCCTGTGCGGCAACCAACTTCCCAAACCCAGCCGCACACTCCAGGCCCATCGCACCTCCGGAATCAGCCCCCACCCCAACCGACCTGCTTCCCAGCCCCCTCAACCCGCCCGATCGTCCATGCTCAGCCCTAGGAAGACCCATTTCCCCTACCCGCTGCCCCGAAATTCAGCCCCAAGCCACTCGGGCTCCATCCGACCCATTCCCATGCCGACAGACCCCTTACCGCCCATTCCCCAATCCCTTAAGTGCTGACATTCACCCCCAACCCCACGGCAGCCCCCCAAAAAATCCCCAACCCGATTTAAACCCGCACCCTAGTCAAAACCAGCCCCTACCATACCCATACCCCAAACCGCCTGATTTTTTTGGTGCCTCCACCTCATTTCAGCCCTCGAGCCTATTTTGCCCACCCACCGGGCCACTCGAGTCATCTTTGCACTCCTTCAGATTGTTTAATTGCCCCGGGGGCATGGGCCACCATTTTGGGACCCCCGACCACCCTCCCGACCCCGGTTCACACTACCCACATGACCCCACCATTCCCCTTGACCCCCGGCTAGCCACACACCCTAACCCTCCACCTTTGCATCATACGCCCTCCCACCACACCCTCTCACTACTCCATTCTGGGTCCTCCTCATCCTCCTCCGAGTTCGGGGATAGCCACCCCAGTATTTTAAAGTGGATACCTCCACCCCCACTCGATGCCCACCGCCATGCTCCACTTCGAGACGACACTGTTTCCATTGCGGCGAACGTGGCCACTTAATAGGCACGTGCCCTCACTATCCCCGCGTTCCCCATCTCTTCATCCACCGCCTGCACGGATACTACCCCCTCCTTCTGATGTTCCGCCTGTGCCAGGTGACGTGATGAGCCTAGATGCTCATCAGGACCAGGGTACACTATCTATGGCCCTTCAGCTGCTTTTCCGGTTCCTCCACGGTGATATCCGTATAGACGTGCCCATGTTTGATGGGCGATTCTCTCCAGATGCCATGGTCGATTGGTTAGCTTCGATGGAGACAGTTTTTGAGTACAAGCGGGTTGAAGGCCGCTCCTGTGTTTTCGCGGCCACCAAATTTAAGGGATTTGCTACCGCCGCACGACGTCTGGATTGCCTCATATTCAGACTTGGCGTGGGCTGAAAGCCGCTCTCCAAGCGTCCTTCATCCCACCTACCTACGAGCGCGACCTCTTTGCTCGCGTTCAATCTCTCAGGCAGGACACCCTATCGGTAGTGGAGTATACGGAGCAGTTTCAGCTTCTGTGCACCAGAGCTCGCCTTCCCGAGACGGAGGATCAGCGGATTAGACGCTATATATTGGGGTTGCAGCCGCATATTCAGCACGATCTCGATCTGAGGGAGATACCGACCTTCTGAAGGCAGTCGAGTACGCGGCCAAGGTCGAGGCTTACCACACAACGCCCGCAGTTCTCCCGGTCTCACGGGCTCCGCCTATACCGATTTCTGTCCCAGCTCCTCCTCCAGTGGCATCTTCAGTTCCTATTTCCACTACTCCCGCTGCTCCACATCCAGGACCTCCTACCTTCCAGTGCTACAACCGTGGCAATGTTGGGCACCGAGCTTCTGACTGCTCTCTCCCGCGATGCCGCGCATTATTGGCGATGGATCATCCACCTGACTATTTGGACGCGTCCAAGGAGCTCCCCCAGCATGCCTTGATCACCGTCTTGGAGAGTGATTCCGTTGGTCTTTCCCTTTGAGTTCGAGGACGAAATCTTTTCAAGGAGGGGAGATTGATGTGAATTGAGGTAATTTTTGTCATTTTAGGCATATTAGTAGTTTTATTTCTTTTTTATTATTTTTTTTTTAGTTATAGTATTTTCTTTTGTTTTGTTTTAGTATTAAGGGGAGTAGTAGTAATGACATTTTTATAATTAGGGCCTTAGCTTGGAGCGTAAGCTACCCCTCCCCTTCAAATACCCACTTGTAAGCCTCATTTGAGGTAGACTTGAATTTTGAAATAGACAAGAGTATTTCTCTCTTTAAAGTGTGTGTTTGGATATTTGTAGGAGCCTTTTGGCGTGTAGTTTGCGTCAAACCCAAGCTTAAAAACTGAATATGAAAAACCATTTGACGTGAACCCCGATTGTCCAAAGAATACAAAAATATAAGGGAAAAAATTGCGTGAATTATTGATATATAAATATTTAGAACTCCCAAATTACCTACCATCGGAAATATAATGAAGAAAATTACTAAAAGAATATTAGAATTAATACAAATATCCATGCAAATTCTAGCTAATCCATGGTAACTATTTACTTTAAATATATGCTTAAAAGATTATATTCTCCGCAACATGACTCGCAGATCAATCCACAATTGAATTTTATCCCAATTATTTTATTGGTCTCGTGGCAATTCTATTATTTGGAAACATAGATTAGGCTAAACACAAATCAAAAGGTAAAAGTAAATAGTGTATCCGTATATTCAATGGAAATTTACACTAATGAAGCTTGAGTAGAACATGATATGGACTTCCTTGAACCTTTTGGGTGTAATATAAGAATTTGGTAATTTCCAATAAGGTCCTTACACTTTGAACCCACTTGCTGGAATAACTAAAAGATAAAGAGTAATAAAAGGTTGGTAAAATTAGAGAAGAGCAAGGTGATTACTTTAACTATTATGGGGTAACAAAAAACTCAAATGCCGTTCATTTAATGAATATTTTCTACATATTTTACATGCTGAAAGAAACTACAATTTACAAACATATAAAATAAGTAGGAACAAACCAACGAAAAAAATATTGCATGACTACATTTATTTTCATAGTAAAAATGCTGACTTGAGAGTAATAAAAAAGGAAAAAATGTAAAGAAATTCTAGCATATTGAAACTTGTTACCCAAAAAATAACACAACCCAAAAAATATTGAAATGTGTAACACAAAAATCATCACCAAAAACCCAAAAATTAGAAATTAGAGTGCCTGGAACGAAAACAAAGAAACCCGAAACAAAAAGACAAAAATGAAATCGAAAAATGGAGAGATGAAGAGACAAAACAATGGTATTCATATGAGAAATGTACTATAAATTCCACCATACAAACTTGCGGATTCAACAAACATACTGGGTAGAAATAAAATACACAAGCCCGCATAATCAGCACACATTACAAAACGTAAATACCTGTAAAACCATCGAGTATACCTAGATTTACAAACTAAAAATTTGCGAAACAAAACATAAATACCAAAATAGATACATTAGGAACCAAATAGTGAGAGGTCTAAAGAATGTTAAATCCCTAAAATTACTTTTGAACCTTCAAAATACAAAAAGCAAGTGTATTTTGCGTCCAAATAATGATACCCTATAAGCGAATGGAACCCGAAAAATGGAATCCCCAAATCCCTATAACCGCTTTTAACATGATGTGGTAAATAGAGAAGAACAACGATAGATAAAAAACACAAATTATACCTGAGATATAAAGGGTTTGAGAGGGTATGGTATGGTTCGATGTGAATGGAAGATATTATTCGTCGAGATGAAAGAGAGAATGGGACGTCTGAGAAAGAGAGAGGGAGAGAGAAAGAGGTTGAAAATATCTAGAAGTGAGAGAAAGAGTGGATAAATGAATTAAGGGGGAAACAAAATGTGAGAATAACAATTTGAAATTTGAATGAAAGGCATAGTGCAAATTTTGAGTGGCAGAATAAAATTGGGCAAATAGATGTAAATCCTTAAAAAATGTGCGACTATGTGGCGCTAATCCTCACCGTTGTTGTGCTCATGGTTCAAAGTCACGGTATCGATCTTGGTATCGGACGACACGAAATGATACACACTATTTAGAGAACCCAAAAAAATATAGAAAATTATAGGAAAATAAGAATATTAATATGACTTAATTAGATAAGTACAAAATCATCATTTGGTATGCATAACATTGTCTAATTGCTTATGACGCTGTATTGCATTTGTCTGTTGCAATACTTCATAATAGTTAAGTAAATAACGATAATTAATATATTTCAAGTGAATAATGATGCATTTTATAAAATATATATAAAATAAAGAAAGATACATTCTGAGGAGTGATACATAATGATACGTTTTAATACAAATTATGTAAATACAATTTAAATAAGTACAAAAAGAGGTTAATGGGAAATGACCCTATTGTAATCCTAAAAGAAAAGAAGAGAGAGATTCAAACAATAAACTTTATTCGCGGCCATGAAACATCAACCACCCTGCTGCGAATTGAAAGAGATTGCGCCACTTTTAGTTAGTTCGAAGTTGAGGAAGAGAGATTGAGCACAATGACGGATCCCATCTTGATCGATATATCATTGATATGGGCCGCTAATACCGGGATATCGCCGGTATGGGTCGATACTATCGGGATATCGCCGACATGGGCCGATACTACTGAGAAATCGTCGATTAGGGCTGATTTGCACCAAAAACGTCTAAAACTCAACTCTTAATTCTGAATCGGATCGGTGGGTAGCGATACCTAGTCAACTCGTCGGTATCGTCGCGATTTCGGCCTTTACTTTGAACCATGGTTGTGTTTTTACATCTTCACAATTCAAAAACTTCCCTATCATATTATATAGATATGTCTATATAATTACTGTAATCTCTTTGCTGTTAGAGAAAAAATCTTGTTTCTGATAGAAAAAAATAGTAGTAGTAGGCTCTTAAGATGCTCCTGCTCTAATAAATTTTGATATTTGCTGCATCTGTGCTCTCACTCTTGCTCCCACTTTATGCGACATAGATAATGGGTATATTAATAAATCTTCTTCTCTACTTTTATCACTCTGAATAGGGTGTGCAAAGTTCTTGCAGTAAAGCCTTAACCAATTATTATTTTTTAAAGGTTCTTGATATTTCTGCTAACCACTGATTTGCTCTTGTTGTTCCATTTATAGCTATTCAGACAAAGTCATTGTACAGCAACCCCGCAACATCTTACACCAATCTCAACTACAACGACATTAGTTTCTAACCCAGAATTAAAGTATATCATGCTTGGATCTTTCAGCTGGGATCAAGATAATGAAATGGTGAAGGTAAGCACACCTGTATGTGTTGAAGAATATACTCTTCCTTATCACAATTTCCCTTGAGAGAATTAGCATCATGTTCACATACAACATACACATGCGTGACTATGGTTCCATCACATGAGAATTGTAGTGTGAAGTTTTGGCGAGGCCCAGTACTTCACTATGTAGTTTTTGCAAGAAATCGATTAAACTATTCCTTCTGTACCAAAATAAGACTTTTTTGTTTTTGTTTTGGGTAGTCCTGAATTAAATCTTATATCTAAAAAGTATATAAAAAGTGTGATTAGTGAGTGGATTATGGTCTACCTTTAATGTGGTCGGATTGACTTCCAAGAATTGAGGTTGGGGTGAGTAACTCGTAGTATGTTAGACTTTGAGGCTTTCATTTGTGAAGTGGGATTAAGAGATTTGGGTTTGTATGACGGACGACCCACTTGGTCAAATATGAGGGAGTCAATGGTTTGTTTTAGACTAAACAGGTTTTTAATTTCTTCAAAACGGGAGTCGGGATGCCCGGAGGTGAGGAAAGAAGTTGAGAATAGAATCACTTCGGATTATATCCCTATCATTTGGATTGGAGAGGGGTGAAATGGGGACCACCAACTTTTAGATTTAAAAATATGTGTTTGGAGCACAAAGGTTAAGAATAATTTTGAACTTCGGTGGAATAATTGTCAAATTGATAGATGCGGGGTTTAAATTTCTAAAAACAATGAAAGACAACCAAAAAACTAAGTGGTTTTAAGAGTGCGATAATAAACCTTTTTATATAATTGCTATTGCGAAGAGAAATTAAGATGATAAATAAACTTGAAAATGAGAGTGGGGACTTAATTGAGGGAAAGAATTTGTGGAGGGGATTTTTTTGTTTTCATTTTTTGAAAATTTATATGCTAGAAGGAATAAGGATGAGGTTGAGATTGAAGGGTTAGAAAGGAGCCCTTTATCGGCCTCAAGAGACGCATGACTCGAAAGGCTATATGAAGGAGATGAGGTTGGGGGATGCTTTTGAGTGTTGTTGGGACAAATCCCCGGTTCCCTACGGTTTTAAATCAAATGTACAAAGAATGTTGGGATCTCTTGAAAGATGACATGTTGAGTTTCTTTAAAGAGTTTATGGGTCGAGGATTGTAAATGCACGTAAGAATGAAACTTTGATGTGTAGTAGGGAGCGGAGATGATTTAATATAATTTCACAACTTTGAGATAGAGGCAAATTGCTCATTTCTCTCTTTAATTCTGAAGTAAACCCCAAGTCAAAGGCTCCTAAAATATCTAACACACACTTTAGAGAGAAATAACTCTTTTCTATATTCCAAATCAAGGTCTACCTCAAATGAGGTTACAAGGGGTCTATTTATAAGTGGGGAAGGGGAGCACTAAATGGTTTTTTAACCAATGTGGGACTCCCACTTTATAAATAAACCTAATACCCATTTGTGCTGACCTATGTCCCAACTTACAAATAAACAACAAAACAAAATAAATAAAAAAATAACAAAAAGAAAATAAAACTACTAATATTTCCAAAAAGACAATAATGCCCTCAATTCACATCAATCTCCCCCTCTTAAGACCAAGCTCGCCCTCGAGCGTTAAAGATTGGGGATTCATGAAGAAATTCCAAAAAAAAAAAAAATGGGTACCAAAAACTTGTGGGGGCAAAAATGCAATTTCTGAAACTTGAAGGTGCCCATCCCGCAATTTCCTTCTTTATTTCTTCATCTCTTCTTTCTTCCAAACAAACCCTAGATTCCTCATGGGTCAAAAACGAACTTTCTGGCGCTGTTAAGAGGGTCTTGGGGTGGTCGGGTCTGGACAACAAGGTCTCGGCCAAAGAAAAGTGGGCCGAAGGGGGCAGAGGGCTGGTCTAAAGGGGTTTTGAGGGTTGGAGGGTAGGGGAAGTGATCGGAACATGGGTGGGGGTCAAGGGGTGGGTCGGCGGCAGCAGGGGGTTTGATCGGGATGAGGGTGGGAAGGGTTTGGGGGTCGGGGGGTTTGGGGAAAGGGTATGCTAGGGTGTGGGGGTTGCTGGGGTGGGTGGGGGCAGCAGGTAAGGTTAGGGATTGGTGGGGTAGGCTAGGGTTAGGGTTTGAAGTGGAAAAAAATAGGGTTGGTGGTTCTTTTTGGGTTGGGGCAGCCATGGGGGTTGGAGGGTTAGGTGATTGTGGTGGTGGGAGGGTTTGGTTGGTGCGTCACCCTAGGGTTTGGTAATCGGTGGCAAGGGTGGCGGCTTTTAGACGTAGGGTGAAGGGGGTAGCTAGGTTTTGGGAGATTTGGGAGAGAAAAGCTAACCTCTCATGAATGTGTGCCATCTCTAGAGCCATTTGAAATGTAGAATGCGATTTTGATAAAATAACACCGATACACTAACACCAAGGTTCTAAAAGGCGCGAGGCGTGGTCGAGGCGTAGAGGTCAAGCCTCAAGCCTTAGGAGCCTAGGCGCGCCTAGGCGAAGCCTAGGCGTAAAAAGGCGTTTTTTCTTTTTTTATTATTTTAATTATTCCAAGGCTAGTAATATAATAAAATAGTACATAACTTGAATTTTGAAAATATATCCATATGTTTGGTAGGCATCTTTCTCATATTTATGCTCCATAACCATTATTTGTCAACTAATCATTTGTTTTTTTAAAAAAAAGTGTGCCTTAAGCCTTTTACCAAGAATAAGGCGTAATAAGGCGTAGGCGATGCGTTTCTCTCAAGCCTCAAGCCTAGGCGGGCCTTTTAGAACAGAGACTAACACCAATGTGGAGCTTCACCCGCTCTGATACCAATTTGACGTAAACCACACGTCAAAGGCTCCTAAAATATCGAACACACTTTAGAGAGAGAAATAACTCTTTTTAATATTCCAAATCAAGGTCTACCTCAAATGAGGCTGCAAGGGATCTATTTATAAGTGAGGAAGGGGAGCACTAAATGGTTCTCTAACCAATGTGGGACTCCCACTTTACAAATAAGCCTAATACCATTTGTGCTCACCTATGTCCCAACATACAAATAAACAACAAAACAAAATAAAGAAAAATAACAAAAAAGAAAATAAAACTACTAATATGCCCAAAAAGACAATTATGCCCTCAATTCACATCAAATTCTCAATCATTTCAAAAGTAAAAGTAGAGGCCAAGGACCTTATTTATAGGCTAAGTTATCTTGCTAACTAAAATATCCCTAAAGTTATTATGGAAAAAGGGGGCACACTAGAATATACTTAAGGAATAATCTAGTGTGCGCCTTAGCAATAAAAAATAAACCCAAGGAGCCCATGATCCTCCATAACCCTCCCCCAATGAAAAGTCGCCATATAGTCTATATACTGGTGGTAAAAATCAGAATTAATGCGCTGTAGTTTGGCGTCATAGTGACCCAAGTGTCCTCGGCCTCGCGATTCCCCCGCTCATCTGGTGTAGTTGTCGAATATGGAAGTAACAAATTCAGAAGCCAAGACACCCTCGGCATGGCAATGGGCAGGGTGGCCCTTCTCTGGGGTAGGGAATCAGAGGGATGTACGTGTTGGAGAGTGGTGAGTGGTTGGCGGCGTTGAAGGTATGTGTGCATACGGAACTCAACTGACAAATCACAACCTCATAGGTATTTTTTCCACAACAACCATGGTTCAAAGTCAAGGACGATACCGCGACTATACGACCGAGTTGACTAGGTATCGGTACCCACCGATCCGATTTCGAGTTCCGAGTTGAGTTTTCAATTATTGGTATGAATCGACCCTATATCGGTAATTTCTCGGTAGTATAGCTGATATCCCGGTAGAATCAGCCCATATCGGCGATATCGCGGTAGAATCGACCAATATTGACGATATCATGGTAGTATCGACCCATATCAGTGATATATCGGCGGAGGTGGTATAAGCTACTAAGCATCGATCTCTCTATCTCAACTTCTAACTCACTCAATTGAGTCTCGATTTTGCATCCATGCCACGATCGGAGCAATCACTTTCAATTAGTAGAGGTTATATGATGTTTCGTGGTCGCAAATCGGATTTTTTTGTTTGAATCTCGTATTTCTTTTCTTATAGTGTTACTAGGGGGGTTATCTCCCATTTAACATTCTATTTGTATTTACTTAATTTGTATTAAAACGTATCATTATTCATCTATCCTTAAAGTGCATGATTATTTGTAATATATATATATCCTTAATTAGTAATAGGTACTATTATAACATTCACGAAGAATAAATTACTAAATATATATTGATTTAGACAGTATTGTGCATACTAAATGACGAGTCAATATAAACAATCACACAATGTTATACATACTAAATAATGATTCAGTATAAACAATTACACAATGTTATGCATACTAATTGATGATTTTGTACTTATTTAATTGAGCCATTTTATTATTCTTATTTTTCTATACTTTTTTATATTTTTTTCAAATCTTTTTGAGTTCTCTAAATAGTGTATAGTTGTGTATCGCCCGAGACCGATACCGATACCGAGTAAAAAATTGAGCATCCGAGTCATAGACCGATACCGCGACTTTGAACCATGACAACAACAAATCACTAGCAAAGAGCCAAAGCGACACATCTGAAGCTTGTGGCCATTGCCTGGTGATGGGGCTTTGGAAGGTTAGCCATAACCAATCATCGGGCTAGAACGTGAGTGAGCGTACAATGTCACCGGAAACCACATAGTCCAAGAATGTGACGGACGACACCATAAATGAGCACTTCTTTAAATGAAGATAAGAATGCTCGGAACGAAGAACTAAGATCGGGCCGCATGTGATAAATGATTTGCCTCGGATCGTGATGCCATCTAAGTAAATGGCTAAGAATTTACCGAGGAATGACCGGAGGATTGGGGTTATGACCATCATATGAGGCGTTGGGCGACCTAAAGGGCATAGCTGTCCACTTGTATAGTCCATCATTCCTTGAAAGCGGTCTTTCTCTCGTCGCCGCGTCGCATTTCGTCTTGGTGATACCCTCTCTACATGATGAGTTTGGAAAAGATCCGAGCCATATGTATCTGGTCAAGTATGTCCTCGAGGCGAGGTATGAAGATGAGATTATCACTAGGCAACGAGATTATCACTAGGCCCGCTGTCAATGATAACGATACACATACGTCCCTCGGATATGCACGAGTGAAGAAGCTGGTCCGCCACCAAACAGAGTCATTGGATAGATTGGTAGTAAGGGTCGGGAACATCACGAGAACCGGTAAGGCGCGGACTTCGATGCTGCCAAATAGATCTGAGTCCGAGGGGAGATGTATGGAGGAATGGGGACATTGCCTAGGGAGGGGCAACCGATGTAGACACGAGCAGTGGCTGAAATAATTTGGGTTGAAGGAGACTATTGGGTCGAGTAGGGGGGCTAAAGAGGGGGAAGTTGGGTTGAGTGGGTCATATTGGGAGTGTGAAGCTAGGGTTTGGCTAGTTGGGTTAGATGGGGTGTGAGGCCTAACTGATTGGGTCGCTCATCCTCAAATTTTCTCGGATGGAGGTCGGATTGGAGTTTTCGACGGGAATCAAGGTCGCTGGTCTGTCAAACTGGGCACACACATCCGGCAAGGGAATGAGGGGCTTGGATCCGTCTTGGATCTGCACAAGCGGGGATTAGATTGAGGGTTGGAAGCAAGGTTCTAAAAGGCGCGAGGCGTGGTCGAGGCGTAGAGGTCAAGCCTCAAGCCTTAGGAGCTTAGGCGGGCCTAGGCGAAGCCTAGGCGTAAAAAGGCGTTTTTCCTTTTTTTATTATTTAATTATTCCAAGGATAGTAATATAATAAAATAGTACATATCTTGAATTTTGAAAATATATCCATATGTTTGGTAGCCATCTTTCTCATATTCATGCTCCATAACCAATATTTATCAACTAATCCTTCGTTTTTTTTTTAAAAAGTGTGCCTTAAGCCTTTTACCAAGAATAAGGCGTAGGCGATGCGTTTCTCTCAAGCCTCAAGCCTAGGCGGGCCTTTTAGAACAGAGGTTGGAAGCAACGTGTTTACTGCGCAAGGGCTAGCCAGCTCCGACGAGGTGTCGGCTTTCATTGAAGCTTTCGGACCTCGATCGTCGGCGGGAGCTTTATCTTCTGGAGTCACAATCTGTACGGATCTGCCCGAAGCGTGCAAAACTGCTGGTTGCTTTTTTCAGATCGCTAGGTTATACCCTCTCCTAGACCTATTAGGTTTGGTTATGGCCATTGATGACGGGAGATGGTTAGTGCTAGGGTTCTAACCGCTAGAGATGTTAGTGATCGCACTTCATTTGGGTGGCACAACCTAAAGTCCCAATCATCAGTATCCATGTTTGGACTCCAAGAGCGAAGCTCTGATACCAATTTGATGTGTACTTGGGAGCATAAGTGATTTAATTTAAACTACACTATAATAACAACTTTGATTTAGAGTCGGATTGCTTTCTCCAATTTTCGTTCATTTCAAAAGTAATAGTAGTGATTACAATGGGAGGCCAAGGGCCTTATATATATATAGTATACTAGGGTAAGTTATCTTATTAACCAAGATGACCTTAAAGGTGAAATGACATTAGGTGGCACATTGAAAATTCTAAAGGAACAGTCTAGGATGGGAATGAACACTCAAAATAAATTACGATAGTATAAAAATACCCATATGAAACATTTGTTTTGTTTTAAAGAAGGTTAATTCGATGAAGGTAAGGGACTTTCTATCGATTAGCTTGGTCACTAGTCAATCTAAAATATTGTTGGAAGCATTGTCATAGATTGAGGGATGAAACAATAATGACCACTCAAGGTGACTTTGTGAAGGGAAGGGCAATTTTAGACCTTGTTTGATACCTAATGAGATTGTTGAGGAGTATAGGGTGAGGAACAAACATGGGGTGGTGTTCATAATGGACTTTGAGAAACTATATGACCATTTGGACTGATATTTCCCTGATTATGTGATGGAATCAAAAGGGTATTTGGGTTCATGGAGGAAATGGATGTGGGGTTATATTAGTTTGGTTAACTTTTCTGTGATTATTAAGGAAAGACTAAAAGGGAAATTTAAAGGGGGTTGGGGTTGGGGAGAGGCCTTAGTTAAGGGGATCCCTTGTCCCCTTTCCTATATTGGTTGCGGATTTGTAAGTCAAGTTATTGATATGCCAAAGAGAGTGTGAGGTGGCGGAAGGATTTTAAATTGGGAGGGACCTAACTGAGGTGTCCCACTTACAATTTGCTATTTTCTTCTTAGGACAACAAATTTGACAATTTGTGTCGTCTATTCTCCTTTTGTTAAATTTCGCTGTTATAGGTAAAATTGAATGAAAGTACAATTGCAAGAATTAATGCGAAACCAGGGGAAACATTGACTCGTAGGGTTGGATGTGGGGTAGAGGTGTGCCCTATTTTATATTTGGGTACCTTCAGGTGGGAATCCAATTGATATTAGCTTTCGGAATTCAGTTTTGATTAGAATTAATAGAAGGTTGGATGGTTGGAAAAATGGTTGTTTGTCTAGAGGGGGGAGGTTAACCTTGATAGCTTAGGTCTGTTTAAGCTTCAAATAAAAATTGCGTATCCAAACGAGAAAAGAATGTGACGCTTTTTTGGGAATGGTGAAACATGACTATTTAATTGACTGGAAGGTGTTATTAACCTATAAGACCAAAGGGGGGTTGAAAATCAGTAATCAATCTAGTCTTGAAGAACAAAGCTTTGTTACCTAAATTGTTGTGAAGATTTGATGTGAATCAAGAATGCGGAAGTGTATTTTTTTACACTACACACCAAATACTAACTATACTACACCAAATAAAACTAAACTAAGAAAAATAATTTCTCTCTCCCTCTATTCTTTTATCAATATTCAAGGCTAATTACAAATGAAGGCCAAGGGCCTATTTATACGAGAGATTAGCTTGCTAACCAAGCTAAGATCCAAAAAGACTAAAAAGGGAAACTAATAACTAAAATTGACTAATTAGCCCCAAACATATTTGGAAACTAATTAAACACTAAAAATAAAAGAAAATGACAATAATATCCTAAACTAAAAATAGAACAAAAGATAGTCTTCTCCCGGGAGCACAACCACGCGCCACGTGCCAACAATATACATCATTCTCCCCGTCTTCGAAAAAGCTCGTCCTCGAGCGTGTAGGGTGACCCATCAATGCCACATGATATGAACCAAGAAAAACTTTGGACCCCAATCAAAATCATCCAAAAGCGGGTTGCCCAACTGGAATTAGTCCCATATGTATGAACCTCATCAATAATGGGTCTAATAAACCCAAATCCCGGCGATGTCCCTCTACGAAATCCGAGCAACCAAAAACTGACGACCATATTCGTCTTCTCGACACCACAAGTACATGGTTGTTACTTGGTGTGGTGGACCCTTGAATCTGATCGGATGGTAACTCCGGCGACCACATCTTTGCGAGTACGATGGCGAAACAAGTGGATTGAAGACGACGACATTCTGGAAAGCCGGACCCAAAATGACAAATAGCCAGAAATGGATCCCAAGTGGGACGCATTTTTCATGGAAGTCTGGAGTTGTGTTACAAATCGGCCATAAGACCAATTTTGACCGGATTTGAGGTCAAATAGGGGGTGGGGGATTTGATCGGAGTAGGGAAGCCCATTTTTGTTGGGTTTGATCGTGGTTGGACATTAATGAGTGGAGAAAAGGGGAAAATAGGGTAAAAATAAGGGTGGGGCAGATTAGGGGTAAACTGGGGAAGGGTTTAGGGTTAGGGTTCTTTGGGCGGGGTAGTAGGGGGGCTGCGAGAGTTTTGAGTAGGGGAAGAGATGATGGTTTTGGCTCTCCGATGGTGGTGGCTGTGTGGCGGTAGGAAGTGGAGGTGGAGGGTGGGGGTGGAGGAGGCTAAAAGGGTTGATATGCCCCCTTTTAGCGGTGATGGAATTTAGGGTTTCCATCCACCCGATTCCCATTTGGACATTTATTAATCCACCTGATTGAAGGGTTGCCCGAGTTGGAATCTCAACTCGATACCCACTTCACGCACCACGACGAACACCAAGAACAAACGTAGCTTTGATACCAATTGATGTGAATCAAGAATGCGGAAGCGTATTTTTTACACTACACACCAAATACTAACTATACTACACCAAATAAAACTAAACTAAGAAAAATAATTTATTTCTCTCGCTATATTCTTTTATCAATATTCAAGGCTAATTACAAATGAAGGCCAAGGGCCTATTTATAGGAGAGATTAGCTTGCTAACCAAGCTAAGATCCAAAAAGACTAAAAAGGGCAACTAATAACTAAAATTGACTAATTAGCCCCAAACATATTTTGAAACTAATTAAACACTAAAAATAAAAGAAAATGACAATAATATCCTAAACTAAAAATAGAAAAAAAGATAGTCTTCTCCCAGGAGCTCAACCACGCCCCACGTGTCACCAATATACATCAATATTTCCTTTTGGAGAAAGATTTTATTTGGGTACAACTATTGAAGAGATATCAGTCCTTTCTTAGGTCTGTCTCGGGAAGTAGGGGATGGGAAATCAATTAGATTTTGGGAGGGGTAGGGGGACATCGTTCCAATCACTTGTCATATTTCCCCCATCACTATTTTGGACACTAATTCCTTTAGATTCGTGGAACTTCTCATTTGAAAGAAATCACAGTGACGATGAGATAGAGGAATGCGTATCTTTGTTGGTTATGGTCGAGGGTGTTATCCTACGTGAAGGAGGTAGAGAGGAGAAAACGGACCCTCACAAATCAAGGGTTTTCCTGTAATGCCTACTTCCGAAATCTTTGTGATAAAACATCTTCCCTACCTGTGATCCTTCTAATTTAATTTTGGGCAGCGGGATTCCTTATTCCTTCTGCTAAGATTTTTGCTTGGTTAGTGACTTATGAAAGTGTTTGTGACTACTCCAAAGAAGTTTAATTGGTGTCGCTCACTGAGTTGATTATGTTTATGTAAATAAGAAGAGGAAAATGTGCAGCATATTTTGCTCCACTGTCCTCACTGGATATCTGTGGAAAAAAGTGTTTGAGGAATTGTGGTTTATGGATCCGATGGACAGTTTGTTGCTGGACTTGAAATGAGTAGGGGATAGAGATACGGTTGCTTGTCTTTTGAGATGTGTTGCACTAGCGGTTTTTTGGTACGTTTGGAACGAAAGAAATAATATAATTTTCAATGAGAAAGAGGAGAGCAAGAAATGGGCGTGGGAGAAATTGAAGTTTATAGCATCTTTGTGGGTTAAAACCATTCAAAGTTACACCTTTGATCCTGATTTGTTTGAGCTGGAAAGAGGCGGTTTCTGAGGGGAATATAATTACAATCAGGCTTAAATCTTGCGTCGGTAGCTATGAAGCATGGACACTCTCCCAAAGCAGCGAATCCTGTTTGACGTGTCGGACACGGGACACGCGTGTCCTGGCCGGACACGCCGGGGGACACGTTAGGACACGCTGGGGGGGTAGTTTTTTAGTATTTTAAAATTTTTAAATGGGGTAAAATATTTAATAACTTAAAACATTGATTGTAAAATATAAAAAGAAAAAGAAGAGGCCATTTTCATTCACTAAAGATCAACCTAGACGCAAAAGTTTCAAATAAACCTTAACTTTTGCAAACCATATTCATTATATTTCCGATTTCATTGAATTTTATGTGTTTCTTGTTTAAATTTACATTGTTATTGTATTTGATTTTATTAAATTTCAAGTTAAGTATGTTATATTTACATATTCTACTAAACAAATTCTGTTTTTTTCCTTTAATATATATATTTAAATATATATATATATATATATATATATATATATATATATATATATATATATATTCATGTCATATCCTCCATTTTGAAAAAATTGCGTATCACGTATCACGTGTCAAGTCTGTGCTTCATAGGTCGGTAGGGCCACTTTGGGAGCTTCTATCCTGGATGAAGTTAAGGTAGCTTAGCAAGTGAGTGTAGATGATGTTCCTTTTTACTGTTTTGCATCTGTTTTTATAAATATTGTACAGTTGGACAGCTGGCCCACTTTTCTTCGTAATCTTTGGTTCCTTTTAATGAAAGTTTTTGTTTCCAATAAAAAAAGGCATGGTATTTATGATATTATATGGCGGTAGAAGCTCAACACAACATTTGAGGTGTTAATAAAGTTGGGAGGCTAAAATTGAAGAAAATTCGTTTACTTAAAATTTGTGAATTTTATACACGAGCTCTTAATTTGGATTGAAGAGTATTTTAAATGTGAAAAACTACCCTGAATTATTCATTTTGTTGCAAAGACCCATTTTGGAGATTTTCGACAAAAAATTGATGATTTTTAGGAACATGTACAGGGTCTTTGCAACCAAATTCACAGATGAGTTTTTTTTTTTTTTTGCATTAAAATAGTTCATGGGATTTCTTGCAACATGGTTGAGGAAGGTTTCTTGCACTTAATCCTTAATTATATATTGTCTCTTCCTGGTAGCTGAATGCATGTTATTGTCTGGTCTCGTTGAGCTTATCTTGATGTCAACATCCAAGGTAGTTTCTCATGAGTTTTGATTACATTATGTGGATGTGTTTATTGACGTTCTTTCCTTTGCTCAGATTTATGTCTCTTTTGAGGGAGTTGATCAGGAAAAAATTGAAGCCGAGTTCAAACCTATGTCCATCAATATCAAGTTTCATGAAGTTCAAGGAAATAACTATTGCTGCGCCATACCAAATTTGAACTTGGAGATCGTACCCGAGAAATGTAAGGTTTTGGTTGAGCCTACAAGGGTCATCGTGACACTATTTAAAGCTTCTGAGGGTAGCTGGTTGGATTTGCACTTCAAAGAGGACAAGGTATTTGCTCTACTTTTAAATTTGAGTGAGTTTTAGTCTTTGCATAGTTATGGGTGAAGCCAAATATGGATCAAGATTTTATTGTTGATATGTTGAACCTTTACTTTTTTGGTTCAGTGACGCATTGCCACGACTATTGATCCGATTTGAATTTTGGGGGATCTCTCTTTGTGGTTGTAGTCTAGCCTCCTTGTCTAAGGTTCTCTTTCTGATAATACTAGATAAGTGCTACACGTTCACAAAATATTTATGATTATAATTCAAAATAAAAATAAGTGTAATTATACAAATAAAGTAATTATTTTGTGATTTAGTTTTAATTTTTATATTTCCTTGGTGATTATAAGCGATTATTATTTAAAATAGTGGGTGTGGTGAAAGTTATTATGATTAATTAGAATAAATATATTTGATTATATACAAAGCTTAAAATTGAAAAGGGAACTTTGGCGTCATAACCGCTTTCCAGACCATTATGTTTCTGTAAAGAGATAAATATTTTTAATCTACTTATTAGTAAGAAAAAGTTATGGACTTGATGAAGGCACACATTTTTGTTTAATACTGTACGTATCATAGATATATTTTGTAGACTAGTTTTTACACTATCAAAATCTCTCATTACATTCTAAGTGAATAAAAAAACCTTAATACATTTATCCATAGGCTAAATGACAAAACGATATAAAAGATTATAAGTACACCCACACCTGTTCTTCTCTTAAATGTACACCCAATCCATCTCTTCCTTGCACCATTTCTTTGAGACATTACAAGGATGCAGCTACTATGTCATTGATTTCTTTAGTTCTTCAGGACTGATACAACTGCCTATCCAGTAAATTTATGTTGTTTAAAAGCGATGAAATTTAATATGACACTGTGAATGCAGGAAGGAATATTGAATCGTGGTGGCAACAACAATGAATCAGAATGTAGAGTTGATAATACCGATTCTTTCACCACGGACATGGTAATGTAATTTAAAAGGGTAATATATGGATCTTCTCTCTTTTTTGTCATAATTACAAATATATCTCCTCTATAAAATAATTTAACTCATCTCTCCCACCTCGCCTCCTCTCCTTTTGTGATTTTGTAACACCCTATGAAGCATGGACACAGGTATGGGTGTCATGTCCAACACAAAATGAGGACACAATGCGGCCGAGACAGGCGACAAATAAATAAACATATATTTGTAATTTTATATTTATAGTTCAATCTATTTTTCACTTCAAAACAAAATTAGTGGCCAGAGTATTCTATCTAAACTAATATATGTTCAAATATTTCATTGAAACATCGAAAACGAAAGCTAAGAGTCCCGATTGAGAGATAGCAATAGGCGAACCTTTTTTTTCCCCTTAACTTCTCTTTGTATTTTTTGAAAAAAAAAACATAATACTTAATTTGACATGGTGACTCCCAAATTTCCGAAATTTATTAGTTTTGGGTCGACCATGTCCGCTAAGTGTTCACCTTCTTTAAAATGCCAAACAAGTCTCACGCCATGTGGCGTATTGAGCTATGTCCTACCTGTGTCTGTCCAACACAAGTACTTCAAATCTGTCAAAGTATTTGTGATGGGAATTAGGGTTTATTGTTATTTTCCCTTTATTTTTGCCTTTTAATTAGTTTCCAAGTATGTTTGGGACTAATATGTCATTTTTAGTTATTAGTTGCCTTTTTAGTCATTTTGGGTATTAGCTTGATTAGCAAGCTAACCTCTCCTATAAATAGGCCGCTTGACCCTCATTTGTACTATAGAGAAGAGAGAGAGAGAGACCCATTTCATTTCTTTAGTTTAGTTGTTGTTGTTGTTGTGTAGTGTAGTTGTTGTGTAGATAACTTCTTCTTTTACGCTTCCGCACCCAAATTCACATCAATTTGTGCTTCCTTGGTAACACCTGCTAACCCTTTGTAGGTGTAGCGAGTGTAAATATTTTGAAACAAGAGGGGACTAGTAAAATATTTATAACACGAGGCAGGTCAAGTGTAATATACTTGAAACAAGAAGGGGAGTATCCGTAATTATGACAAACAAGAAGGGAGGTCCATGTAATTTACACGCTTTATATTTATTTTTAAAAATAACATATTCCATTAATTTTTCTAAACCAGAAATGAAGATTATTATTCATAAGACCAAAATATATACAAAGAGAAATCAAGTTAACCATGAGTCCACTGAAAAACAAAAACGAGCAAAAAGAAATGGACTGTAACCAAAATAAAGAAAACAGAAAAAGACATATATCAGCCAAAAGAAAAAGGAAACAAAAACATCTCCAAAAGGATGAAAATCACTGTTTGCTTCCCGTGACTAGTTCTGACATACGTTGCTGCAAATTGCTTTGAAAATACATTTTGCACATTCCTAGCTACTTTATCTTCTCGAGTCAGCACTTCAGCCCAATTATTGACTATGGATGACACCCCTACATTTCTGAAGTATTTTGATGTTGACAGCCCCGCATTAATTTTGTGTATTGATATTTTGTAATTTTTTCAATGTATAGGTTTTCAAGAGTAGAGAGTTGTTAATTGAGTGGGCTCGAGACATTGGGAAACAAAATGGAATTGTTGTTATAATCAAGAGTTCGGATCCAGGAGGAAATGGTCGGAAACCTAGGATAAAATTGTCTTGTGAAAGGAGTGGTACTTACAGAAAGTTTGTAAAAAATCCCGAGGGCCGAGGACAAAAACGTCCTAACAATACAGGTTCTAAGAAGTGTAATTGTCCTTTTTTACTACACGGTGTGAAGTTGGCTACTGGTGATGATTGGACAGTAAAAGTTATTTGTGGAGAGCATAACCATCCCGTAGAACAACGCATCGAGGGGCACTCATATGCGGGGAGGCTATCTATGGATGAGGTGACTCTATTGGTGGAGATGTCAAAGAGCTTAATTAAGCCTAAAGATATTTTAAATATACTCAAGGAAAGGGATGAAAGAAATGCCAGCACAATGAAAACCATTTATAATGCACGTCATAAGTTCAAAGTAGCAGAGAAGGCTAGAAGATTACAAATGGTGGAACATCATGAAGAAGATGGATCCGGCATATCTTATCCATGAGGTATCACCATATTTAACATTTAATTTTGGATTTTTTTTAATACAACCTCCGTCCCAAATCAATAGTCATGCTTTCCTTTTTGGACGTTCCAAATTAATCGTACACTTTCCGTTTTAGGCCATCTCCAATCTTTTTAATTCTAAAACAGTTTCTATCCCACCTGTCAACCTAATCTAGAAAGGATTCTTTCTAATGTGGCATCCCTTTTCATATTATAGAAACGTTCAAAATCTTTTTATCTCCAGCCCTCTTTTTTTTTAACCATGTGATCTTGAACATTATCAAAATAACTGTTCGTCCATTTAGGAATACAACCATCTGATTCCTTTCATTGCAGGAGCTTTTTTTTTTAATTTGGTGCTTCCATGTCATATTATTGTCCAACTGAAGATTTCTAGATGTAAAACTTGGCATAGAAATCATCTATCTGACTCATCTGCCACATCATATCTACTAGTTTATAGAAACATCCATTGGAGATGTTTCTTGTCCTTTTCTTTTTCTAACATAGAAAATCAGTTGGATGGAAATCCTCATTGGAAATGGCCTCGGGACATGAGCAACGAATCAATTCCACGATAGTGAACAAGTCTATCTTGGCCGTTGATTGAGTACATCCTTAAAAAACGTCGTTTTGAATAGCGACTATTAATTTGGGACGAAGGGAATATTCCATAGGAGGTCTAGGTTGAGAGGTGGTGGTTAACCTCTGACGGATCTCAGCGATTCGAGTCTTGTTATCTCCAACTCATGAACTTAGCCGATACAAAGTTATATGATATCACCCAATTTCACTTAGAGGTTTAGGGCCTGTTTACATTTAACTAATGTTTATTCACTTCGGAGCACTAGTCATATCTAAGACAAATTTTGCCATCAAATATATTTGCAACCATACACCACTAAAGTAATAAATTGGTAAAGAGAACTTTTCATTGAAAAAATGTAATGCCAATCAAACACGCCCATATAAAGGCAATATTCAAAATCATGGCCCCTCTGCCCGCCTCTTTTATTTATTTTTTTATGTATGTCCGAGCGTTGGGCGTGTATGAAAATAGGGGTGTGAAGAAATACCCCCGTAATTTTCTAGGGATAATTCGAAAGCTAATCCTATTTATTGGGTCAAAGATACATCAAATC
This sequence comes from Sambucus nigra, assembly GCA_949130495.1. Classification (NCBI taxonomy): domain Eukaryota; kingdom Viridiplantae; phylum Streptophyta; class Magnoliopsida; order Dipsacales; family Adoxaceae; genus Sambucus; species Sambucus nigra. The sequence continues at coordinate 228,832,375 of OX422222.1, read as the reverse complement.
CCATTGACTTTTTTATAATGCTCCAAGCTCTTTTTAATTATATTGAGAATTAAAGTAAAGGTCATGTTTCTTCCTATATTTTGATTTTTAAGACAATGCTTTTTAAGTTTATAAATCTAGTCCCTGTGGTACAATAACATTTATTTGTGCGATCCCCTTAGAGTTAAGAGTTCATTTTTTTGGTCCGCGCCAGCGGCACCATTTTTCACCATTTTTCATTGTGTTTTTAGTACAGGGACTAAATTTATAAAATTATTTGAAGTGTCCTATTTTTATACAGATTTTTAAGACAATGCTTTTTAAGTTTATAAATCTAGTCCCTGTGGTACAATAACATTTATTTGTGCGATCCCCTTAGAGTTAAGAGTTCATTTTTTTGGTCCGCGCCAGCGGCACCATTTTTCACCATTTTTCATTGTGTTTTTAGTACAGGGACTAAATTTATAAAATTATTTGAAGTGTCCTATTTTTATACACTTTGACAATTATAAGGACTTTTCCCCAAAACTCCCTTAATTATATACTACATATATTTAGACAAATGTACCCTCACATATATCCATTTTAAATTCTCTCCCTCTAGCAGCCCCACCTTTACCTCCACCCCACCCACCTCATCGGAGATTCGTAGAAAAATCTCACCGGCCGCCGCCGAAATTCTCGTTGGAGTGTTTGTCTCTCTCCTCGTTCCTCGTTCCTCTTTCTCTTCATCTATTTCTTTGTTTTTTGGTACGCGCCAGCGGCTCCATTGCCCGAGCAGAAAAAGAGTTTTCACCGGAAAAATGTTTCGATTTTTTCGTCAAAAAATGTCGAATATAAGTGTTGTTTGATAGCTCTTGACGAGTAGATTCCAAATATATAAATTTTGTGAATTTTGGATTTGTAGATATGAAGTTATATCCTTTTAAAGATTTGATATTTTTTTTTTTGCAAAAAATGAAGTAATCAAAGATATTTTGACGGTGTATTTATCATTTTAATGTGCTGAGTTGGTAAAATAGACTTTTGATCTCTTGGCTCATTGATCAAATAAATGGGACTTGTTAACTATAACCCCGATTTTCTAATCTTTATTTATTCATACTGTTACTGTATAATTTCCCTTTAAACATCTCGAGTCTAATTGAATGGTTTTGCAGATTATGAAAACGACTATAAATTTGTATAGCAATGGCCAAAGCATGCAGTAGTGCTAAATCTGGCAAAGCAGCTGACCTTTTGAAGGGTGCGTATCCTCGAAGACCGCAGGCATGGTGTTATTTGGTCACTTAAAAGTCACAAAATTTGCTGGCCTACTATTTGAGCCTTATGGTGGCCCAAAGTTCGCAATCATTTTTGTGTAAGCTGTGGGAAGCTCGTGTCTGATTAATATAGTAGAGAGTTTACACTTTATGCATATAGATAGATCAGAAGAGCCCTTGCATAGATTTGTCCATACCCGTAAATCTTAATATACATACACGTTTTGTAAATCTATGGTTTTTTACTTCTTACCCACCAAATAATATTCAATCAAAATGGCAAAAATTTGATAGGAAGGACAAATAATTATTGGTGTTTTATTATTTTAATCACATGATATTGTTCACAAAAACATCAGCTGCTGACTCGCTGTGAAACACCTTATTCGGAATGCTAAATGGATCTCTCTTTCGCTCTCTTCCAAATTGATCAAGAATGAGATGAGACAAACTACCTCAACTTTCTGAGTTACACCTTAGGACACAAAAGTTTCAACTGCTTGGCCAATCTATACCCACTTACAGTGTAGTATTTCCCATTCTTAATACGATGCGTTGCTTCCAGTCTGCTGGCCAGAAAGTAAATGATAGTTTCGGCTTCGTGTTGCATAATTTGAGTAGCTAAACCTTCCTACGTTTTGTGATGAGAATGGAGTGTGCAATGGTCTAGTTCTAACATCGTTCAAAGTTTTATTATAACTCTTAAGATTCAAATAATCCCAAGTCTGTCATCATTAAATAACAGCCTTCAATAAACCCTCACACTACGCATGGATGGTTACTCTATAAAGACTAGTATGCAACCCGGGCGAAGCGCGGGTGTTTGATAAAATAAACACTTATAATTGCATTTAAATAATCATACAAGATAAAAATAAACACTCGTGTACAATATTTATGCTGAATCACTTAAAAATAAGGATTAAATACCAAAAAATTCTTCAAATATTTTTTAGTACACATTTAGTCCAAACTTTTTATTTTGTACCAAAAGTCATTTATTCTCTTATCTTTAAGGGTTCACGCCAGTGGTATGGGAATTTTTTTTTGGCATAGTGAAGGATTTTTTGGTGCAAAATAAAAATGTTTGGACTAAACTTGTATTCAAAAAGTTCGAGGGACTATTTGGTATATGTCTCTAAAAATAATGGTCCCCAAATAGGGTAACAATTTTAGGTATGATACAACAAAATGATTCAAATTGACTGAGAACTATATGTCTGGTTCATGTGAAATTATGAATGTTAGTCATAAAATAGCGCCATCTTTTAATTTGACGTCGTATTTTTTTGTATTATCATGTTTAATTTCGTGTTAAAAATATTAATTGCATTTTGTGTCGTCTTTTTAATCGTCCGTTTTCGTTTGAGGTAAATATTTGCCAAACTCAACGTGAGCAAACACATTTTTATCTTTGAGCTCATAATAACGGTCCCAAAGGACCCAAACCCTTCAAAATTAACATAGACTTGACATTCTCTCGCCCGCAGTGACACATATGAAGCATCAAAGATCCATTAAGAACTATACATTTTTTTATGCAATTAAAAAAAAATTCACGAACAAAAAATCAAATAAAACTATTTAGAGTTATGTAGTACAAAATCTGGGGACTTATCCAATGACAAAAAAATGCAATAAATTAAAAATTATTCAATACTTTCAAGAGTAGTATTTTCAACCCATACATAGCCTAAGGACTAATCCAAATCTTCATCGAGTTATTTACAATACATATTCATTATCTAAATTTGATATTTAACATTATTAAATTTTAAAAAACTTTCTTAACGATTTTCACATATGCTTAATACACCATTTCACACAATTTTCCATCATATGATAATATAAACACTTAAGATTGCATAATTAACCCACAACAATATTGATCAAAACAGATAAAAGATAATCTATCTTTAACTTGCAATTTGGATGGCTTTGATTGGATTTAAAACACGATTTAATAGCACATCAACAGTAAAAAAAATTTCACTTCAATACAAAAATGACATAGCACACCAATCTCTGCCAAACCATTTCAAACTCAACTCAATGAAAAGGTCCAAACCATGTTCTATGAATGGACATCAATACCCAGCCCAAACAAAAACAAATCGACATCTGTGTTGACAAAAACACACCACTTGTATACACACTTGTCAAGCATCTAATAAACCCACTTGCAAGCCATAACATATCGGAATAACCTCGAACAAGCCAATCTTTGCCAAACCATTTCAAATCACTTGCTTCTCCCTTAACCACGAACACCACCACACCTTCAACAGCCACAAAAATCAAACCCATACACAAACGCGTTATGACGAATAAAATTCACTAATTATCATATTGGTTATTTGATAGATTGGAAGTAATTGATATTTTTTTGGATAGAGTTGTCTTACCAGCTCGGAAAACCTTGAGGGCGACATGATTTCCATGAATTACACTTCTCTTATTTAGTCCTGCAGAAGTTGCATGAGAAGATTGAAAGTAAAGATTAAAATATTACATCACCAAAATGTATTTTCGTAACCAGAAGAGTATATGGGAGTGGAGTTTCAATTATGAGATAATGATTGGAAAGGGTGGAGTATCTGCTTGGTCGGATGAGAGAATGGACTGTATTTGTTGAAGATGGATATATAGATGGAAGAGGACACAAAGAGTTTCTCTCATTATGAGGAGATGGAGAGTCAAGAGCCATATTTGGTTGAGTTGTTTACGTTGGTTTGAGAGGGGGATTTTTACTTCACAATAGTAGCATTAATGGGAAATTATACTTTTAATACTGTTGTATTAGAGGTATAATATAGATATAGCAACAAACTCCTCTTCTGCCTCTCTCACCTTCGTATGCCACTCGTATCTCCCCTCCCCATTAATGTTGTCGTTAGCGGTGATATTGCCAAACATCTATAAAAAATGATCTCACCTCCTGGCAACATTCCTCTTTCTGTGATAGGACGTGGATGTTTTGCTAACAGTTTTGGCACTACAGAGGAAAGGTAACAAAGTTGATAGTTGAGTAGGTGGTATATATATGTATCCCGCGTGCGTGTGAGTGAGATAGAGGAAGTAAGGAGAAGAGAGAATGACAAATAGGGTTCCTTTTTTAGGGGTAGGGAGTATTTGGGAGTGCGCAACATTTTGACGGTTTTTGCTTAAGTTTTATTTTTAAAATCTTGATATGTTGATATTGATTCGGGTAAAATTGAAAAGAAGGAATGCTTGTCTGCTATTTTTTTTACCTTCTTAATATGGGTGAGGGTGTTTGGTGTTCATGTGGGTATGACTCGTGTGAGATGATTATCCAACCATGTCTAAAAAGATGACACGTGTTCGCCAGTCAGATCAACGATCGCGGTTTAAGAGGATAAGCATAGTTGAGGTCGATCAATGGAGATCTTAAAATTAGTTATAGCTAATCAAGTCATGATTGCTATTTAAGTTCATGGAGTCCCACACGACTCAACCTCTTCATTTTCTCTATAAGTGTAACCCCGGTACCCCTGCTAAAAGGAGCATGCAATCTTTGTTACTAAGAGACAATCAATAGAGAGAGAGAAATACCCGTGGACGTAGGATCATTCCCGAACCACTTACATAATGTGTTCTTGTGTGATTGGGATTGTTTTTACTTTTTTTCGTCTTTAATTGTGTTGATTTTATAACAATAGAATTTTATCACCTACAATCGACGCCGTATGTGGGAATCAACTTCCCTTACTCACCTAAGAAAAACCAATGAGCAACTATGTCTCATTCACATAACCACCACCTGCAATCTCACGGCAGTCGTCAGAATGACCGGAACACTCATAGCACACATTATCGGCCTTAGGAGAAACAAAGTGTGGAGAGTAATGGACCTCCACGATCCAACTAAATTGCACGGCTTATGGATGCCTATAAACACCGGCTCTGTCAATAGGAGGATGCCACGCACCTCCAATAAGAGGAGAACGCTCGCCTTCAACATCGTCTGGAAAGAATGGAGTAGGATCTCCATGAGGACAAATACAAACATAACGCTCATAGCCCTAGCCCTCAGGTGATCAAAACTTGCATCCGAGGAAGGAGTTCGCTGTGTGACCAAGATCAATCCAAGTATAGGAACTCGTCAGACAAAAGAGACAACGAAGGCATTCTCCGCAACAATAAGGATCTCATGAATCTCATTCGACGAGAGACGGATGAACCCCCTACTCATCAAGGGGCTAAATCCACTAAGTAACTGACCAGGAGAGCCCTCATCAGTCAGATGAAGTCTCTTTTTTCAAACTTCCTAAGAAGTTCTTCGTCCCCAGATTTAAAATCTATGGTGGGAAGACTAATTCTATCGATCATATCGACAAACCATGACTCTGGAGCAATAATGAGACCCTCACGTGTTGCATCTTCATCTTTAATTTGGGGGATTGAAAAGTTACCACACATGTCGGTCACTAGTTTTAAGTAGATCGCGGAGGCCTTTACCACCAAATTTATCACCAATATCTCCCATCCAAAACATATGGACTCGCTCCTCACTATGAAGAAGAAGCCCGAGGAAACCTTGCGCGAATACACTCGAAGATACTGGGAAATCTATAATGAAGTGGAGGATTACCCCGAGCAAGTGATTGTGGCCTCGTTCAATATTGGCTTGCCGAGCATTTCTATACCGCCCCAGTTCCTTACTAAGAAGGAGGCCAACACCATTGACGATCTTATGTCAAGAATTAAGAGGTACGCCAAAGTGGAAGACGTGGCGCTCGATGCCTAACCGAACAACGTACGAGCTAAGGTGAGCAAGTATGGAGACAAGAAGAACTCCCCCCCCCCCAAAGGGAGAAAAAGGCCAAATGGAGGATCCAAGGGCTATGACAAAGAGGAACCCAACAAGGCACACTGAGCGATCAACACCGTGTTCAAAGAGCCGATTTACAAAATCTTGAGCAAGATTAATGATCAGCAATACTTCAAGTGGTTGAGGAAGATGGTAGGACACCCATCGAAGAGAAACACCGCTTTAAGTTGTTCCTATCACAAGAAACACAAGCACAAAATGGAAAATTGTAAGGCACTAAAGTCTCACTTAGAAGATCTTGCCCAGACAGGTCATTTGGACGACTACGTGGAAAAGAACAAAAAAAATCCCGTGGAGCACGACCAGAAACCCGATAATGTCCTAGAATATGATGATATGAGATATGAGTTTGGGGTTATACATGGTGCCTAAAATTTAAACTAGATTCAAGGCAATGCTATGCGGATGAAGTTAAAGAAAGTTACTGTTTCCATGGAAGCTTTATGATTGGCCCTGCTAAAGCCTCAGCAGGCAAACACCGTCGACTAGAAGATGTTGACTAAGCATATAGTCTTCACTGAGGAAGACCTGGTCGTAGTTAGAACTTTGTATCATGGCACACTATTAATCACTCTCAGAATTTCCAACTGGGATGTGGGCAAGCTACTAGTCGACCAAGGGAGCTTCTCGGAGGTCATGTATCCGAAACTGTTCAACAAGCTCAACCTCAATACGGAGGATCTGAAGGAAGCGGTCATCCCTTTGGTCGTCTTTGCTCTAAATATGAACATGCCCCTAGGGAAGGTGGTGATGCCAGTGAAAACTCCAAATATAACAACACTGATGGAGTTTATAATAGTACACATTGAGTTCCCCTATAATGCTATTTTGGGACGAGGTTAGCTCCACGCCATGAAGACCGTCCCTTCCATCTACCACCAGAAGCTCAATTGCATCCCCTATCGGGGGATAATGAAGATATGAGGAAACCATGATACTGATCAACAATGCTTTATGGCTGCCATTAGACCTAAACAAGAAAATAAGAAGGAAAATGGGGTCACAGAGGAAGCGACCATAATGGAGCTACCCCGTCCAAATAGAAGCTAAAGTATGGAAAATCGGGGTACAAGAAATAAGGGTGCCCCCTGTAGATAGAGTCGTGGAACCACTGCAGGAAGTTACGTTCGATGACTTTCACCCAAAGAACAAATTTCTGATCGTCAGCTCACTCACCGATCACGAAAAAGAAGAACCGATCTCTCTCCTTGAGTAGAATCAGGACGCATTCTCTTGGTAGTCATACGATATGTCATGGATCAATCCCAATGTCACGTGCCATCAACTTCACGTGGATCCGATATTCTTTGCTATCACGCAGAAGGCGCGTCGAATAACCCCTGAAAGGGTAAAAGCAGTAGAAGAAGAAGTAAGAAAACCTATGGAGGTAAGGTTCATTAAAGAAGATAAATTCCCCAAATGGATTTCCAACTTAGTCATGATAAAAAATAGCAAAGGGAAGTAAAGAGTATGCATAGACTTCACTGACCTGAACAAAGTGATAAGCACCCAAAACTGTACAATTTATACTCCGAATAGACGTACTTTTGTTGCTAATTCTCGACAATAGGGATCTTATGAATGTTTATCTTGTAGGTCAAATGTGCATTGCAGAGTTCAAATGCTTAAATCAAGACAATTGCGCGTTTTATGGTGCTAATACCCTTGTCCCGTATCCTAGCGTACCCTAAACCTACCCTAAACCGCGTGTGTGTTGAGTTTGCGCCCTTTTATCAATTTTTAGATTTTTAGTTTGTGTCATTTTAATTTTAGGTTTATTTTAGAATTTTTAGATTTTATTTTCTAATTTTCTATTTTATTTTTTTATTAATATAATTTTATCTTATTTTGATTTTTATTAGCTTTTAGTTTAGTCTTACTCTATTAGGATTAGTTTTAGTAGTTTATTTTTAGTTTATTAGATTTTTGTTTTAGGACTTTAGTTTTTATTAGATTTTTCATTTTTTTATTTCTTTTGTTTTATTATTTTAGTTTTTAATAGCTTAGGATTTTATTTTTAGTTTTAATATTTTTATTTTTTTTATTTTTAATTTTTAATTTTTTAGTTAGATTTTATTTTTTTAGTTTTAGTTTCATTTTTAATTGAGTCTTTGTTTTATTTTAGAATAAAATTTTATTTTTTTATTTTTTTAGTTTATTTTTTTAATTTTATTTTAGTTTGTTAGTATTGTATTTTTAAGGGTCACAAATTAAACACACTAACACATACCCTAATACTACACCCTCATCCCCACCATACACCATACACACTCACACACCCTAACTGTGACAACCCGAATATAATTATGATTAATTATGCTTAAATCATGCCTAGCTTATGTGATATGATTAGTGTGTTATTAATATATGTGATGTTAATTTATTATGTTTAGTCTAATCCTACCTTCAAAAAGCATGAAATGTTGAATTAGTTACAAATACAAAATTTTGAAGGTTTCGGTAGGAATGTTCATGTTTAAGGCTAGTTTTGACCTTTATGACATAACAATTGACTTGAGGTGAAAACTATATAGTTGTAGACAAGTGAGTTATTTTTGTAACTCAACAAACGGTGTGTGAAACGGAGGTTCGAGTGAGAAGTTATACCAAAATTACGAAACAAGGGCAAAGTAGTCCATCCGTTAAGTAGTATTTTGTCTTATTATGGCAAAAAATGTTTTATTCTCATTGGTTGGGAAGGGTGGTGGCTTTGGCCGACCTTAAACCCTTAGAATTACCTCTTTATTCATCCAAAATGCAGCCATGAGAGATTTTAAGCTTAAGGAAAGAGAAGTAGGAAGTTAGGAAGAAAAAGTGAGGAGAAAATTGAAGAAAATTCATAGAAAATTACGTAAAAGCCCCGAAGGTAATTCTAACTGCAAATCTTATTATTTTTCTTATATTTATGTTTTAGATGATAGAAACCATCATTTTTTTACTAAACTTTCAGCCCTTGATATATATGTTTGGTTAGATGAAAGTTTAAGTTAAGTTTAATGTATAAAACCCTAAAATTGTTTTGTTTAGAAACTCTGTTTATTCAAACTTCCATATATTTTTGTATACTTACTGGAATTGATTGATTCCAATTGGAGATTAACCTGGACTCATATATGTATAACATAGCCGAAAATCATGTTAAAATACCAAGAAATGAGTCTTTGGTGAGAGTTTAAAGTTCGGGTATGAAATCTGCCCTAAGGGTGAAAGTATGCGCGCCATGTGTTCGATGTTTTTCTTGACATAGCAAATGAACTCTGAAAATTATGAAACTTTAATATTATATTTTTCAATGTGTTTACTGATGTTGGGTGAAATATCATGGAAAGTTATGATGTATAAAAATTATGAAAATTCCTGGAAGTTGAATGAACGATAAAAGAGCCTATAGGACAGATTTGCTAGGTAGTGAAGAAATAGGCTTATTTTGCTCTAGGAAACTTGAAATGATGTGTCGGCTGTTGTATTGGAATCCTAACGTGATAAGAATTGAATTACTAAGAATAAATGAATATATGTTGGTCTATGATTTGGATATGACAAATGTACTAACATGAAATTTTGTGGAACTTCATTTATAATGAATGATTTAAATAGAATTATATGATGCTTATGGATTGAGTTATGTTTAAGTTATTCTTTAAATTGTTAATATTCTTATGATGATACTAATATTGAAAGAATGATAGGAAGGGAAGAAAAGCTGATTGAACAAGTACCAGATAAAAGCAAGGGAAAAGCCAGTTAAACTGTCAAGGTGAGTGTACTTATGATTTGTTTCATATATAAATATGAATATAGCTCTAAGAACGGATTTGTTTGAATACTTCGGTATTCAGGATTTGTTTGGATATTAAAATATCCAGGATTTGTTTAAGTCTCATGATCCAGGATTGGTTTGAATACTTCGGTATTCAGGATTTGTTTGGATATTCAAATATCCAGGATTTGTTATTGCCAATGGGCAGAATTATTTGGATCTTATGACCCAGGATTTTTTATTGTCAATGGGAAGAATTATTTGGATCTTATGATCCAGGATTTGTTATTGCCAACGGGCAGAATTATTTGGATCTTATGATCCATGATTTGTTATTGCCAATGGGCAGGATTGTTAAGATTTTATATTCACATATTCGATATAGAATTGTTATTCTATTGCAGGGAAGGAGTACCTCACTAAGCTTAATGCTTATGGTTTATATTTTAACAATTTCAGGTTTGTACGCTGCCAGCTAGGATAATATATGACCGGTAACTTTGAGAGTTTCACCGTTAGAAGAGCTGGGGTTTAAGTATGGAGATTTTATCGTTGTCGCACTGAAGATTTTGATATACTCACACATTGTATATATTGATTTAGTATGGATTGAGTTTATCATAGTTAATCGTAGTATTGTATAATCTCTAATTATAACTATGATGTTGACTTCGTTATGGCACAAGAACAATATTATGTTGATTATGCACATTATGCAGAAAAATATGGGTAGATGAATTATATTTTCAATGGACTCGAGATTATGATCCAATTATTCTAATAACAAATGATTAGTATGGATATTGGGTTTGGGGTGTGACACTAACACTCCCACTTCATCTTCCTCACCACAACTCTCTCTCTCTCTTACCACAATAATCACACACCTCAACACTCACAAAAACCCACCATCATCTTCCACCTCTCACTACTCTCTCTCCTCACCCACCATTAACACCCATCTCTCATCTCTAACCTCAAACCACCACCCTACCGGATGGCAACTCGAAACCAACGGACTACCCCGCCGGCAGCCATGGCCGACCAGCCTCCGATCGAGCACCGATCGCGACCCTACTGTCGTCCCCTCTGCTCCGGAATCGCGACCCTCCAACCAAAACAGCCCCAGCGCCGGAACCCTCTCCTTATACCTCTAGCAGCGTGGAACCCTTCGGCGATGGAACCCCAGGCAAACCAACCCCGCCGGCGGCCAAGAACCCGACGAAGTCGACCCGCTGCCGCCCCGACGCCTCTGCCACCTGCCGCCGGCACCTAACTCCGTCCCAAACCACCGGCGATCCAAATACCAACCACCGCGGTGAGCTCGGAGCTTAGGCAGTGGAAAAGTGCTTGCTAGCGACTCGAATGTAAATACTATAAATCACTACTTATCTACGACCACATATTTAGTGCCTTAAAAAATAGGCTCTTTTTGAAAAAAAATAATGAATTTCGACAACTTTTAGCTGTAAAAAATAAAAAAATAAAAAAGCTTATGAAGGAGAATTCTGCGCGAGGTAGATTCTCCGACAAAAAAGGCAGATTCTCCGACGGAGAAAAGCCTTCATAAAAGGAGGATCTCTTAGGAAGTAAATGGCAGATTCCCCTCCAAAACCCCTCTACTAGAGCTAAGAGGGGTTTTTTTCGAGACTGTTAGGCGAGCCTACGACGATTGAGGGCCTCCCTGTAACATGCTGTGAGCCCCCGGCGATTGAGGGGTAGCCACCCGGCGACTGAGGGGTCTTCCCCCTTCTGATTAGCGAGGAGTTCCCTTCCGAACTCCGACCTCTCTCTCTCTCTCTCTCTCTCTCTCTCTCTCTCTCTCTCTCTCTATCCTATGCCTGACCCACCTGCCGGCGTCGTCCCCTACTCCGGCGAGATCAAACCCGAAACCAACTCACGCTGAACCAAAACCCGATTCCAAAACAAAGACAAAAACTCATCATTCATCCAAGCCAAGACCCACTTCTCCAAACCCATCACTCCACTTCTCCAAACCCGACCCCTCTGCCACCTGCCGTCGGCACCTAATTCCGTCCCAAACCACCGGCGATCCAAATACCAACCATCCGGCCCCTCTCTCTCTCTATCCTATGCCCGACCCACCTGCCGGTGTCGTCCCCTACTCCGGCGAGATCAAACCCGAAACCAACTCACCCTGAACCAAAACCCGATTCCAAAACAAAGACAAAAACTCATCATTCATCCAAGCCAAGACCCACTTCTCCAAACTCATGACTCCACCTGCCAAATGCAAACCAAACCAAAGCCAAAAATGAAACTAAATCCACATGTGCCTAAAACCATTTAATACATTTTACCCCTTTTCCTCTATTATACCCCCCAACTACTCTTTTACCCCCAAAATACCCATAAATTATATCAGATTTTTATTCCCCAATTCCCTCACCTATTTATCCTCACACTTCACCATTCCCATAACACACCCAAACATGCACACCATAGCCAATTCCCATTTTTACCCCCATGCTCCATGCCTTGTATAAAATGAAGATGAAGACCCCGTTTAGAAAGAGAGCTTTTGGATAGGAATTCTAGAGAGAGAGTTTAGTTTAGAAAATAAATTAGAAAAACACCATTTGTAAATAGTTTTTGTTTTATTCTTTTTTATTTTTTTAGATATTTGTGAGGATAAATATTGATTGAGATTTAATTGAGTGTTGATTTTAATTTCATATTACTTTGATCACTCACTTGGAGGGTTGTATTCTTCAATTTCAAGGATAGGGTTCAAATTGCCAATTTCAAGGAGACTTGTGAAGATTTGTTCTCTTTCTCTACTCTTTTATTATATTAATGCCTATTGAATATTTGTTTGTTATGTTTGATACCATGTTAGGCTAAATCCCTTTTCAAGGGGTGGGGTAAAACCCTTATTTGATGTTATTTTATTTTTATTATTTTAATTACTTGAAAAGTCCCTTTGAATGTTAATTTTGATCCCTCACACTTAGATTTACGCCTCGAGAGAGGGTAAATGATTTTCGAGAGAAAATAGAAATTCTAGTGATAATACCCAATTTAGATTCGAACTAGAGATAGGGGTTTCTTAAGTGGGGTATTATCACTTGAATTTCAACTCTAAATTTATTTTATAAGATTGACATAAATTCTAATTGATCGATCCTAGCGGGTGATTAATTAAAATTAGTGTGAATCTATATTTCTAGAGTTGTGGGGTGTTAAACTTAACTTTCTAAAAGATTACTATTCTAATTACACTTACAGCGAGAGTTGGTTTGTAATTTTGATATTAATTTGGGAGTATTCAAATAATTAAATTAATTAATTAGAATAACTAAAATTTGTGGTGTAATCCCATTCCTTGATTGCTCTCATAATTATTTACCTCACTTTATCTTTTATTTTATTTTAGACTTTATTATTCATTTTAGTCACTTTCTAGTTAGTTATTTTCATCTTAGTTTAGATTAGTTTAAAATCTCACCTCACCTCACCCTATTGTTTTAATATTGAAAAAGCTAAAAAAAAGTAGAAAAGTGAAAAAGCACAAAAAGAAAATAAAAAGTGAATTACAATTGAATTTGTTCCATTAGCTTACTCCCTAGAAAGTGGATTGATACCCTTACTTACCTCTATACTTTTGAGTTGTTACATTTTGTAGGTATTTAAGGTTTTTGATTAGAAGGACTTTTCAAGCAACGACAAAAGACAAATATACACGCAAAAGTTCTTTCTATCAAATGTCGTCGTTCCCGGGGAGGGGATTGTGAAGCTCGGAGCGGATTCAATTTTGTAATTCATTTATTTTCTATATTTTTACATTTTAGTACCATTTTTGCATTTTATTAGAAGGCTTGTATTTAGGAATTTTATCATTGCTTGTATTGCGGTGCTTAGAGACACCATTTATTTTTCATTTAAATTTGTAATAATCAAAGACAAGCGTGATGGGGAAACCGAACAAGGTAGAGAGAGGGCGTCCATTGGCAAGGATTTAGAAGCCTCTCTACCTTGGGTCAGTAGGACTCCCGGGGACGCCTGAGATAGGCGTGATCTCCCCCCGGTCGACTCAAATTTTTCGGCACCCCACGGCCTAAAAACAGTGGGAGGTATATTTCTAAACACTCGCGCCTCTCCTGTTAGCGAGTCAATTCTTTTGTATGCTCTTGTGTAATTTTATTCTCGCATTTATTTTTTGAATGGTGTGATGAATTAAATTACTAAGACCTACACCCGGTCACTCACGAGAAGAGATTTCATCACCCGACTCACTCGCTTACCAATTGTGTGCTACCCTAGCCATCAATAAATTTAAAATCATTCAACTAGGTAGCCCACTAGGAGAAATTTTTGCAAAGGCGATCACAAAGAATTCCGTGATTTTTTATCGCCCGCGGACTTAATTAAAATTTGACTATCCCTTTCACTAATTTTGAAGATAAAAATTGGCTATGTGCTAGTTAGTATTTCTCCTTGACTTGTGTGTGTGTCCAATTGATTTTTTATTAGTCAGTTTTGGTTAGTTCGTGCAAATTCAAAGAGTCTATATTTGTTTCCCCACCTTTTCCTCCAAAAATATTCAAAAATATTTTCTTTCATTTTTATAAAAAAAAATAAAAAAAAATATTTTCTTTCTTTCATTTTACAAAAAAATCCAAAAATATTTTCTTTCTTTCCTTTTTAGAGAAAAATCCAAAAATATTTTCTTTCCTTCCACATGGCCGAAGAACGTCCTTTACGGGACTCCTTTGGTCATTTTCCATTGACACATGACAAGTGTGAGAGTGATCCCGCACCGTCTCTTTATGATATTCTTAGTCGTTTCACCTCTCTCAGGAGTACTGTTGGTACTCTTGACCCATCCATGCATGCACCTCCTATTCCATCACCCTTGTTGTCAAGTGTCACCGTGCCTCCTCCCTTGTTGTGCACCCACTGTTCTTATGCCGATCACATGTCCCACGAGTGTCCATACTTTCCATATCCACCGGAACCCACCACGGACTATGTGTATCCATATGACACTGTTTCGACACCCACCTCGACCTATTCTCCCTATATACCCAATCCCGAGTTGTGTGAGTCCCCGAGCTATTCGTGGAGGCCTGATCACCCTCCCGTGCAATACGTATCCCAACCCGATGTTGTGGATCCTCACACGTTCCAACAGTCGTCATGGTAACCTTGTGCACCTGTTCACGATCAGTCCCCTCACTACGCACCCCATGAGTCTCAACCATTTGTCCATCACGAAAGCAATCCTTTCGTGTATGACTTGACCCCACCCCACACACTTCATATGAGTATTCTCCATATAGTCCCGATTATAGCGTGTTGTGTCCACCTCACCCACCACCACCACCCACCGCCACTATCATCCACCTCCACTCTCGAAACCCTCTTGCAAAAGTTCATACTTGAGCAAGAGCAAGCAATTCAAACTCAAGCTCTTCGAAGTCTTGAACAAAGGTTAAATGAATTGGAGTGTGATCGAGAGTCGGATATTCCCATGGCCCCACCCATCATTGCAACCGAGTGTGATGATGATGTGTCCTCTTGTGACACGAAATTTGAGTAGGGGTGTAAGCGGTACGGTTTGGTCGGTAAATAGTAGATATCAATACCAAAACCAAACTCTAAATGGTAAAACCAAACCGTACCAGTTTACCACCCGGTACACCAAAATCAATACCAAAACCAAACCGGCTGGTATTTCGATTTTTTCGGTTTTTTTTTGGTTTCGGTAAATTCCGGTTTTTTCTGGTTTCTTCTGGTTTCGGTAAATTCTGATTTTTTCTGGTTTCTGATTTCGATTTTTTATGTTTCGGTAAACAATACTAAAAGTCCCCAAAAACAAAAAACAAAACCAATCAACTTTTTTAAATATTAAAACCAAAACCAAAACAACTTTTTCTGGTTTTGGTAAATTCGGTACGGTAATTTTGGTACGGCACGGTAATTTTGGTACGATTTTTTCTGGTTTCGGTAAATTCGGTACGGTATGGTAATTTCGGTACGATTTTTTCTGGTTTCATAAAATTCGGTACGGTAATTTCGATAAATCAGTTTTTTAAATATTAAAGCCAAAACCAACCAACTTTTTTGCGGTAATTTCGGTTTTGGTAAGACTGGTTTCTGGTATTTTAATATATGAAACCAAAACTATTTTTTTCGGACCAAAACGGTACGGTACGGTAAAAACCCGTACCGCTTCCACCCCTAAATTTGAGTGTGACCAACCTTACCACCTCGAGAATCTCGATGTTGAGACCATTCCATGGTCCGGGTCCCAAGTCGACAATTGTGTTGACTTACCTTTCATTAGTGAGCCTGATCCAATCTCACCATGTCCACATGAACCCCACCTTGCGGTTCCCACTACCGAAATATCCAAAACAATGCCCGAGTCTACACCTATCGAGCTTCACCCTTGTGTTCCCGAGGAACCCATTTATTCTAGGTTAGCTCCGGCTACGAGTGATCACCATTTTCCCGAGATAGAATTCGTGATAGTTCCTAACTATCCGGATATGGATCATGTCCCACCATGCATGGCTCCCTTTGAGCCCAATATTACTAGTGATTCCTCTATATCTAATCTTAGTGCCTCGTTTGACCCACCCACCCCATTCACCGATGCTGCCCTTATGGAGAAAGTGACAACTCCATCTTTAGAAACCACACTCCCTTGTGAGTATTCATTTACTCCTCCCAATGAGTGTGTCTCCCACGCTTGAGTTGGATCATCTCTCTCCACCATTTATCCCACCCGACCCACCCATTATCCCTTCCACCCCACCACCTGGTTTGGATCTTGATTTTGCACATTTCAAGTTTCCATCTACATATTTAGATCCTCACCTAAAACCATCCCCCACCTTCCACGAGAGTTATGGTGATTCTCTCTACTTCCGTGACACCGATCTTGTTCCTCCATGCACACCACTCTCTTATGGTGTTGATTTTTCTTCTCAACTGCTCCCTGGTGTGTCACGGCGCGACCATTATCATCTCCCATTCATAGAACGGTTGTGTAATTTCTATGAGCCTCACCCCATCACTATTTCCACACCTTTTTGCCTTCCAATACAACTTGAGCACCATACTTATAGGGCCCTAGTTGCCCTCACCTTTCGGCTCAATAAGGCCCGTGACCGATGCTTAATCACCCTTGCAACCCTCACCCTTACCTTAATACCCACCCGCCCTTGGTCCACCGATGCTTTACATCATGTGATGAACTTTGCTATACAAGTGCATTGACCACTTTAGCCTGTTTACAACAAGACTGGCGCTTCAGTGTTGTTTGGGGGTGATTCTAATCACCCATTTTTCTACCACCCCGAGCTTTCATAGATCTTATCTTTAGTGTGAGAATGGTTCGGTCTAACTGAAGACATTAAAATTAGCGCTACCGGGAGGCAGCCCGCGTTTCTTGTACTAGTCTCATCCTGTTTGGGGGTGGTGTATTCCATCACCCAATGTTTTCCATGTTATAGACTTGTACACATTTTTTCTCTGATCATTTATTCAGGTTTATTCTTGGCTTCATCTGTTCACTTCATTAGCGGTTCATTCTGGTAATCTCTTTCCTACCTTATGCTCCCAATTTAAAAAATCATTTTACCTAACATCGAGGACGATGTTCCTTTGTGTTTGGGGGTGGGGAATTTTATCAAAATCGTGCCTCTTTTGAAAAATTTTGAGTTTTGAACCTGATTTTTAAAATTTCGTGCAGTTTCTTTCATCTCATTTATTGATGTGAATTTTCAATCATCCATCTTTTAAAGTCTAGGAATCAAGCTAGAGAATATTTTTTCTAAATAGCTTATGTAATACATAACAAGGCATTTTGCACCATGAATTTCTAGACTCAACAAAATTTGCGCACTTATGACGTCACTACGTTTAGAGTTGAGGAGTACTACGATTCTAAAGAAAACCTTAAGGGTCACTAGTAGAGACTTTAGCCCGTGAGATTTGTGCTTTTCACCCTTTTAGAGTGTTTTACGCAATCTCCGTGTCACAAGTTGATTCAACTTCGTTTGGGTCCGCATTTAATTATTGTATGATCTCATTATTCTTCATTTTTGGCTTGATCACTGAGAATGACATCTTTTTCGAGTTGTAAGAAACGCGTGTCTTGAAATTTGTCCCGAATACTAAATTTTCATCCATACACTTACCACTTTTCCATACACCATTTACCATTCACTTCACCTATTATATTTCCATGCTCTTCCATATTCCCACATATTTCCCCACACCATCACCTATCACCTCCATTTATATCATCCATCATCATTTTCAAATAAAAGAGTGTGATTTCAAATGTAAATGTCTTCATTGTTGGTTTGAAAAGTGAGAGAAAAAAAAATATAAAATAGAAAAATAGCAAATTATTAAAAAAAAAAAGAAAAAATAGAAAAGAAAGAGAGTTTGTAGTTAGTTGTAAAATAAAGACATTTTTGAGCCTAAAGTGTATACACTCTTCTATCGCATACTCATTCATTTCCCATCACATTACACATCCATCATATTATCTCATCCATCACTCATCCATTATCCATCATATCACTATCTTATCCCTCATACCATCATCCTTCATCCCACAAATCCCATTTCATTTCCCATCACCCATATACATACATGTTCCCCTAGGCGTTCGGGCAAATGAAAGTCGACGCGGTGAATAACTTGACGTTCTCACTATAGTGGTTAACATTCTTTCATGAGATCAATTTTCTTTCTAATTGTTCGTTCTTTCATATATGTGTGTGAGACGTTTGAACTTGCTTACATTTACTCACCTCCTCACACACAAGAGCGATACACTAACCCAAATCTCAAGAGTTCATTTGAGAGAGATATATCCGTGAGATTTGAAGTTGAAGCGTTGATTCCGAAGAGGCAATCTAGGAATTACTCTTATGATTCTCGACCCATTTTGACTGATTCACACTACACACGTTGAGTTCTAGGAAAGATGTGCCTTGAGTATTTACTTTGCTAAAATTTTTACACATTCTAGCTTGTATTTCTCAAATTATTTCGCTCATGATGGATTGTGCGATTATTCTACGTCTAATAAGAGATTGACTGCCTTTCAATAAAATTTTTAAAAATAAGAATTTTGTGGGTATATTCCCTACAAACCCTCACGAGACACAACTCGTCCTGTAGGGCAACCTATAGGTTTAAAGGCTTGTTGCATATGCTAAGTGCAATCGCAAGTGCCCGCGAAAGTGGTACACTTTTGGTTTCTTATCTTTCTCTTTCTCTCTATCTTATTGCTCGAGGACTAGCAACGCTCTGTTTGGGGGTGGTGTGATAAGCACCAAAAACTGTACAATTTATACCCCGAATAGACGTACTTTTGTTGCTAATTCTCGACAATAGGGGTCTTATGTGCTTAAATATTTATCTTGTAGGTCAAATGTGCATTGCAGAGTTCAAATGCTTAAATCAAGACAATTGCGCGTTTTATGGAGCTAATACCCTTGTCCCGTATCCTAGCATACCCTAAACCTACCCTAAACCGCGTTTGTGTTGATTTTGCGCCCTTTTATCAATTTTTAGATTTTTAGTTTGTGTCATTTTAATTTTAGGTTTATTTTAAAAATTTTAGATTTTATTTTCTATTTTTCTATTTTATTTTTTTTATTAATATAATTTTATCTTATTTTGATTTTTATTAGATTTTAGTTTAGTCTTACTCTATTAGGATTAGTTTTAGTAGTTTATTTTTAGTTTATTACATTTTTTTTAGTACTTTAGTTTTTATTAGATTTTTTTATTTTTTTATTTCTTTTGTTTTATTAATTTAGTTTTTAATAGCTTAGGATTTTATTTTTAGTTTTAATATTTTTATTTTTTTATTTTTTTATTTTTTTATTTTTTTATTTTTTTAGTTTGTTTTATTTTTTTATTTTTTTTAGTTAGATTTTATTTTTTAGTTTTAGTTTCATTTTTAATTGAGTCTTTGTTTAATTTTAGAATAGAATTTTATTTTTTTAGATTTTTAGTTTATTTTATTAATTTTATTTTAGTTAGTATTATATTTTTAAGGGTCACAAATTAAACACACACCCTAATACTACACTCTCATCCCCACCATACACCATACACACTCGCACACCCTAACACTCCCACTTCATCTTCCTCACCACAACTCTCTCTCTCTTACCACAATAATCACACACCTCCATCAACACTCACAAAAACCCACCATCATCTTCCACCTCTCACCACTCTCTCTCCTCACCCACCATTAACACCCATCTCTCATCTCTAACCTCAACCACCACCCTACCGGATGGTAACCCGAAACCGGCGGACTACCCCGCCGGCAGCCATGGCCGACCAGCCTCCGACCGAGCACCGATCGTGACCCTACTGTCGTCCCCTCTGCTCCGGAATCACGACCCTCCAACCAAAACAGCCCCAGCGCCGGAACCCCCTCCTTATACCTCTAGCAGCGTGGAACCCTCCGGCGATGGAACCCCAGGCAAACCAACCCCGTCGGCGGCCAAAAACCCGACGACGTCGACCCGCTGCCGCCCCGACGCCTCTGCCACCTGCCGCCGGCACCTAACTCCGTCCCAAACCACCGGCGATCCAAATACCAACCATCGCGGTGAGCTCGGAGCTTAGGCAGTGGAAAAGTGCTTGCTAGCGACTCGAATGTAAATACTATAAATCACTACTTATCTACGACCACATATTTAGTGCCTTAAAAAATAGGCTCTTTTTGAAAAAAAATAATGAATTTCGACAACTTTTAGCTGTAAAAAATAAAAAAATAAAAAATCTTATGAAGGAGAATTCTGCGCGAGGTAGATTCTCCGACGGAGAAAAGCCTTCATAAAAGGAGGATCTCTTAGGAAGTAAATGGCAGATTCCCCGCCAAAACCCCTCTACTAGAGCTAAGAGGTTTTTTTTTCGAGACTGTTAGGCGAGCCTACGACGATTGAGGGCCCCCTGTAACATGCTGTGAGCCCCCGGCGATTGAGGGGTAGCCACCCGACGACTGAGGGGTCTTCCCCCTTCTGATTAGCGAGGAGTTCCCTTCCGAACTCCGACCTCTCTCTCTCTCTCTCTCTCTCTCCTATGCCTGACCCACTTGCCGGCGTCGTCCCCTACTCCGGCGAGATCAAACCCGAAACCAACTCACGCTGAACCAAAACCCGATTCCAAAACAAAGACAAAAACTCATCATTCATCCAAGCCAAGACCCACTTCTCCAAACCCACCACTCCACTTGCCAAATGCAAACCAAACCAAAGCCAAAAATGAAACTAAATCCACATGTGCCTAAAACCATTTAATACCTTTTACCCCTTTTTCCCTATTATACCCCCCAACTACTCTTTTACCCCAAAACCCCAAAATACCCATAAATCATATCAAATTTTTATTCCCCAATTCCCTCACCCATTTATCCTCACACCTCACCATTCCCATAACCCACCCAAACCACATGCACACCATAGTCAATTCCCATTTTTACCCCCATGCTCAATGTCTTGTATAAAATGAAGATGAAGACCCCCATTTAGAAAGAGAGCTTTTAGATAGGAATTCTAGAGAGAGAGTTTAGTTTAGAAAATAAATTAGAAAAACACCATTTGTAAATAGTTTTTGTTTTATTCTTTTTTAGTTTTTTAGATATTTATGAGGATAAATATTGGTTGAGATTTAATTGAGTGTTGATTTTAATTTTATATTACTTTGATCACTCACTTGGAGGGTTGTATTCTTCAATTTCAAGGATAGAGTTCAAATTGCCAATTTCAAGGAGACTTGTGAAGATTTGTTCTCTTTCTCTACTCTTTTATTATATTAATGCCTATTGAATATTTGTTTGTTATATTTGATACCATGTTAGGCTAAATCCCTTTTCAAGGGGTGGGGTAAAACCCTTATTTGATGTTATTTTATTTTTATTAGTTTAATTACTTGAAAAGTCCTTTTGAATGTTAATTTTGATCCCTCACCCTTAGATTTACGCCTCGAGAGAGGGTAAATGATTTTCGAGAGAAAATCAAAATTCTAGTGATAATACCCATTTTAGATTCGAACTAGAGATAGGGGTTTCTTAAGTGGGGTATTATCACTTGAATTTCAACTCTAAATTTATTTGATAAGATTGACATAAATTCTAATTGATCGATCCTAGCGGGTGATTAATTAAAAGGAGTGTGAATCTATGTTTCTAGAGTTGTGGGGTGTTAAACTTAACTTTCGAAAAGATTACTATTCTAATTACACTTACAGTGAGAGTTGGTTTGTAATTTTGATATTAATTTGGGAGTATTCAAATAATTAAATTAATTAATTATAATAACTAAAATTTGTGGTGTAATCCCATTCCTTGATTGTTCTCACAATTATTTACCTCACTTTATCTTTTATTTTAGTTTTGACTTTATTATTCATTTTAGTCACTTTCTAGTTAGTGATTTTCATCTTAGTTTAGTTTAGTTTAAAACCTCACCTCACCTCACCGTATTGTTTTAATATTGAAAAATCTAAAAAGAAGTAGAAAAGTGAAAAAGCACAAAAATAAAATAAAAAGTGAATTACAATTGAATTTGTTCCATTAGCTTATTCCCTAGAAAGTGGATTGATACCCTTACTTAGAAGGAAATAAAAGAAATAAAAAATAAAAAATAAAAATAAAGGAAGCCTCCACGCCAGGCACGAGATTTTTTCCCAGCAGCCCCAGTGCGCGCTACGTGGCACTATCTCCAACGTCCAAAAGTGACCACATGGCAGTGCCACAGCTGCCCAATCCCACTACTAGACTTTTCCCACGCTATCCTTGCCCTACCTAGCTCTCCCCTACCATCCACCACGTGCGCGTGACTATGGCGGGCCTTCCCCCTTTCAGTTCCCATGCCCAATGCTTTTATTTTCCAACAACCTTTATCCCATACACTTCCATTTCATTTGTTTTGAAAAAAGATTAAAAAAAGTTTTTTTAGCCCACCAAACTCGTTTTTCATCCCATTTTCATGTGAGTGTTGTCCCATTCCCTTTATTCCCTTTTATCCTATGTGCTAGGTTCCAAAAATTGTTCCCACCATCATTTTTCCATGTGGTTTCTCCCATTTTTATTGAACTAAATTCCCATTACCCATATTGGAGACTAATCAAACAATTCTTAAAATAACAAGCAAGAATGTTGTTCATTCACTGAACTGGAAAGGGCCCATGGACAAATTAATCGATCACTTTATATCTGAGATCACTTTCTCAAACACAAATATACATATTAGGTTCCCGTACGATAGATAGTTGTATGTGATAACAAGTATCAATGGTACAAGTTTCTCTAGAGCTCTAATGTATGGAGGTGCTTTCAGTGAATATCATGCTAATAAGCTCTTTTTGTGAAGCTAAAATCTCATAAACAAGGTTGATCGACATGCATCTGTTAATCTATGGTTATGATAACCATACTTCCCAATCAATTAGGTATGTCAGTGCTAGGATAGTAATGGGTAACCTCACATCATACATTAAATATTATGCGATTAAGTTAGCTACCTTTTATCATTTATTAATTGGGAGAGTGTGGTTGCACAACTATGGTTTGGTCCCTTCGACGTACCACTAATGTGACAATGCCACTGTGAAAGGAATATAGATTGTCATCAAGGAAACTAAAAATCACTTCTCTAAAGAGAAATCACACTTAGTAGATGGAATTTTCTATACTGAGCTCAATGCTGACACATGCTTCCTTATAAGGAGTATCAGAGGAGTAAGCTTGCCAACCATCAAGGATATGTTGGGACCTATGATAATCCAAGAGGAAGAGATAGAGGAAGCTGATCAAGTTAATGAAGTTGTTCCTCAAACCCATGTTGTTTCAAAATAATTGAGAGCTAGGATGAATCTAATAATTGGCCTAGAAGAATTATGAGTCAGACTATAGAGCGTGTTAAGCAGGGTAACAAGACCCAAATATGATTAAGCTGGAAGCTCAAACAAAGAAAGTCACCCCCGCTACCTAAGAAAAAATATAAGAAAGTTTTATTCAGTGACGATAGAGTGGTTTATCTTCTATAAAGGTGTGAGCGAGAAATTAATTTTTAGGGGAAGCTGATTCGGAGGGAGAGTATGAATGTTTCCAAGTTGATAATCAAGGACAATGTCTAGTCATTGACAATTACAACATCTAGGATTTTATAGAAGAGATAGAGGAAGAGGTAGAATGTATGCAAGATCATCCAAAGTCACAAGTGTAAGAACAAGAGAAAATCGATCTACCAAATGGTGATGAGGAACCACGACCAATTTTTCTTTCTCAAAAGACCTATATGATTCAAAGAAGCTAGATATGATCTAGCTCATCAAAGAATACAAAGATGTCTTCGCATGGAAATACATTGAAATGCCTATCCTAGACCAAAAAGTGAGCTGCTATAAGTTGAATATCGTGCCTTTAGCCATTCTAGTCAAGCAACCAACAAGAACCTATAAGCCGGAGATCGATCTGAAGACTAAAGTTAAGGTGGAATAATTACTTATAGCTGGATTCATAATGAAGATTCAACATCCAATTTGGATAGCTAGCATCGTTTTAGTATGTTAGAAGGATGAAATATAAATATGGATATGTGTGGATTTCAAAGACCATAACAGAGCATTACCCAATGATGAGTTCACTCAACCCTCAATAGACATCTTAATCAAATCCACAACTGACGATGAGATATATAGCTTTATGAATGGTTATGTGGGGTTGACCAGATCAAGATGGACCCAACCGATGCAGAGAAAATAACCTCTATGACCCCATTAAGCAATTTTAATTATATTATATGCCTTTCAGTATGAAAAATGCGAGTGCAACCTATCAAAGAACAATGATGGCCATTTTCACGACCTCTTTCATGATATATTGTAATTTGATGTGGATGATTTGGTCATTAAATCTAAGAAGAAGGAATCACACTTGGACGATTTAATGAGAGTCTTTAATAAATGTAAAAATTATAAGCTCAAGATGAATCCACTCAAATGTACTTTGGGTGTAACGAGTGGGAAATTCTTAGGCTTCGTGGTGGATAAAAAAGGGGTTAAGATAGAGCAAGATAAGCGAAAATACATCCTTGATGTTCTATATCCAAAGGCTTAGAGGGAGTTGAAAAGTTTCCTTAGAAATATTTCTTACATAAGAAGATTTGTCCTAGGTCTATTGGAGATCACTCATCTATTGATGCAACTACTTCGAAAGACCACAAGTTCCAGTGGTAGTAACCACACCAAGATTCTTTTGATAAGATAAAGAAGTTACTTCTGCTAAGATGATGATCCCACTAAAATATAGAATACCTTTGATCCTCTGCCTTACCTCCACCAAAAGGTCCATCGGTGTACTTTATGCATAGAAAGTAGGCCGTTAAGAAAAATCCATCTACCAATTTAGTAGAATTATTCATGGACCTTAGGCCAGGTACACTAGCATAGAAATACATTATTTGGCATTAGTCTTTATAGCTCAAAATATAAGACATTACATGCTAGCTTTCATTATCCACATAGTGACTAGATGTGACCTAATCAAGTTCTTACTGGCGCAGATAATTTTGGTAGGAAGGGAAACAAGGTGGTTACTCATTATTTATGAGTATGATCTCAAGTGTGTGGTCCCTCGAGCGAATAACAACCATGATTATGTTGATATTTTGGTCATATTTCCCTTGTAGATCTTCGAACCACCTCACGAGGATATACCACGTGATGATTTGAAAGCTAACAACTATGATGCGAATATAAACAAATGGACTATGGAGTTTGATGGTTCATCTATAAAAGGAAAAAGGGGAGTTGGAGTCTTACTATCCATAAGAAACTAAGAGATTTCTTTGCTTTTTTAATTGGACTTTCCTCGTTCCAACAATAAAGTAGAGGAAGTAGTGATTTGGGGTTTTGCTCGAAGCCTTGCGAATAGGCATTCGCTCCCTCTTTAGTAAATAAGACCCCAACCTTATGGTCAAACAAATTAGTTGTGAGTATGCCTTAAAACGCCTTAGCATAACACCATACCAAATGATTATCCAAAGGTTGATATAATAATTCCATTAGGTAAAAGTGGAGATAAACCCAAGAACGATGAACCGTGATGAAAATGCCTATACAACAATTTCGGATAAGGTAGACATGGATGATGAGTATACAACAATAGTGATTCTAAGAGAATGGAACCATCATCAGTACACCAACTCTTCCCTAGTGATGGTGGTTTAGACTGGAGGTCTGAAATAAGAAGTCAACTTAGGACAAGAGATGGCAAGATGAAGCTCATAGAGTTAAAGATAATATTTCCTTCTTCAAGGAACTTTATATTATAGAAATCATGGGGGCATGCTATCTAGGTGTACGGGTCCATAGGATGAACAAAAATGGCTCACGAAAACTCAAGAAGAGGCTCATGACTCAGATTATTATTTAATCTCAATGATTGAGGAAGATAGGCCATTCAAGGTTATCAACGAGTGGTTGAAGGCATACCATGTATGTAAAAGACATGTTTGTTTATATATATTGCACTTCAAAAAACTTGTGAGATAACATATGTAAATTTTTGTTACAGGTTACTATGAGTATAAATAGACAAGTGTTAAACCAAGCAAAATAAATCAAAGTATAAACATAAAAGAATAATATCATTTATATTTCATTTGTAACCAAGTTTATACAACAAGATGGATTATTTCCCAGAGTTACATAGCAAAAAAAAAGAAAGAAAAATCTATCTTAAGAGGAACCATATATCACGGGTGGTGAAGAAACCATCCCCTATCAAAGTAGCTACATTAGAGGAGACTTCCATTTGATAGTTAAATATATCTGAGATACTTAACTCAGTTTTTACCTTCTCCTTGAGCTTTGACTCACGAGCTCTTTTAACTTGAGCCAAAGCTTCTTATGATTTGACTAATTTCATTAATTTTGGGGACAAGTTCACTTAACCTATCTTCTTAGACCTTCAGATCTTCAATGTTCTTCAAAAATTGAGAATAATATGTCATCATGTTTAGATTATTAAGATACCTCAAACTATTAATGAGCCACTGGAAATTAAATCCATTATTTTGTATATCACGGAGGGAACCTAGGTGATTGTTAATAGTAGATATATTTAGCAAATATGAGGAGGTATTGAACAGTTCTACAAACAAAACCACCACATCTTGCAGGCGATAAGCAATCAGCAAACCCTTCATTCTTAGGCATTCAGCGGTAAAGATTTCAAGATGAGAATCCAAAGTCGATCCAACACATTACAAAGTTGGTTTGGAAAGTAAGCATTATTTTGATCTAGTTGATGACAATAATCAGCTAGTGCCATATCTGGAATGGGGACGCCATACGCAGACTCACTTTCCTCTTTATTAACAGTGGCCATTTATCCTTAGTCTTTGTGATTTGAGGATTCAACTCTTTCTAGCTTAACAATATTAATTTCATGCTCCATCACTTGGACAGGAACATCAATAACATGATGTGCCACTTGAGGTGGATCTGGAGAATTTTTTTCTCCTAACGGTTGCAACATAGAATGAGTAAAATAGTTAGTTAAAATTTAATAAGTTTTTTACCAAGTAGGTAAATCTATAAAATCTTGGTAAAATAATGTGCCAACACTACACCAAATCTATCGGATTATCATGGTCATTAACCGTGATAAGTCCAACTTGTTAAGGTCAATGACCGTGAAATGTCTGGGAGTGACAACGTTTGTTTTCATGGACTTATCACGGTCATTGACCGTGATAAGTTCATTAAAGTTGTTACGGCCATGTCACGGTCAATGACCTTGACAAGCTTAGTTACGATTAATAATCATGACAAACCCGTGACCTTTTTGAAAAAATTGTCATGGTCATTGATTGTGATAAGTCCGTGAGAAATAATACTTGTCACGGACTTGTCACGGTCAATGGCCGTGACAATTCTGGGCAGAATTGAAAAAAAATATGTTGGGCAGTATGGTAATTGCCACTGCCCAACAGTATATTTGTACCTGTTATAGCAACGTTGTACCTGTTCAAACATCATATATCCAAATAAAATAGAGATAATGCAAATATACATTCAAAACAATATGCATCCCGATATAATTCAAATATAATTCAAATGTAGCAACTTAAAACAATTCAATTCAAATAATGTCACTACATGTCTGGGGTAGGTTTGAGGAGGTGAGTAGGCCACACAATATATGAATTGATACACCTTTGAATATGCACCGTGTCACATTGTTCACGCAACCACAATGAGGAGTTCTCCTTCCCGGGTATCACATGCGTGAGGAGCACCTTGGCATAGATGTCTTAAAGCAAACGTATATGAACTGGCATACCCTGGACAGTATTCTGGTCCCTCAACCCCCGACCTATCCGCTGGCCATCAAATATATCATGTATAAACACGCTTGGACAACCAAGTGTCGACATCGATCGGTCAAAGGGAGCCAAATAGGGGACTGGATCATCAGAGTCCGCACGTGTCGGCGATGAAGTAGCGAGGTCCATATCCTCGTCCTCCTGAACCTCCTCCTCCACCACCATCTCCTTCCCTTTTTCCTTACGGTTTTCGCCTAAAGAACGCTTCATAAATGAGAACATATCTTGGAACGTCGCCTCCAAACGGGATATCTTCGCGTCATGCGAGTCCACCATTCGAGCCAATCCGGTGTTTCTCATCTCCAATCCGATGATCCTAGATTTGGCCACCAGCGAGCTCACCCCCTTGTACTCCCCTTGCGATCAGCGCCAAGCACTTGGATGAGTGCGTCTGTGAACAAAGATGCCTTGTCGGCATCAGACTGCGACTCATGCACTTCCTTAAGCTTTGCCTAAAATGACAAAAAGCACATGATTAGTTAAATAAGTAAAGAAAAAAATTATAATATAATTAACAAAAAGTAAACTATCGGATTACTTATAATCATGGACGTGACAATCGGGGACACCTCCTTATCCTTTCCCTTCTTCGTCCGAATAGCCACATAAGTACCGGGTTCGCATATTTTTCTTCCACATCTTGTGTTGCTCCCTCAACTGCTCCAAGACGAAATCGCGTAGTTTTGGGTCCAGGCTGAATTGTTCTTGTTCAACAAATACAATGTTAGTTGCGAATAAATATAAATATAAATATAAATATAAATATAAATATAAATATAAATATAAATATAAATATTAAATGAAATTGAAATCGAAATTGAAATTGAAATATTCATATAAATATAAATATAAAAATATTACCTGTAGTGCCACCCCAATAGCTAACTTGAGCTCATTTGGCACCTCCTCCAACTAGTGTACCCCGGGCCGATGATAGTTTTTACAAGCTCGAGGGATCTCGCTAATAGCCCCGTCTTGACCTAGCGGATAGACGAAGAGATTCAGTCTCCTCTCCACAAATAGGACACCCCAAATAACCATATACTACACAACCGGATAATTTCCCATAAGCTGAAAAATCATGAATTGCCTACATCAACATAGCTTTCAGCTTATGGCATGTAAAGTTGGCTGAAAGATCAAACAAATTTAAATTCGGCATTCAAGACTGCTAAAGGGTGAGTGGTCCTATCCCATTCAAGATCGCATATTTCTATAATATACTTAACAGCTCATGCACATTGTTACGGTTTAAGAAAAATTCGACAGCATATCCCAGTAGTTCTCCAAGTACACGACGTAGATTGACAAGTGAAATTGTTATTTCAATTGATCAATTGAAATAACAGTTACACATGTCAATCTAGTATGTACCCAGAGAACATTAGGATACGACTGCAGAACTTCCTCCAAAAGTAACTACTTTAAGCCACTAAGAATATTATTATACAGAAATTTTGCAGTCCCAAACTGTCCAAACGGGACAATTCGAGAGATCTCATTACAGGGGTAATGACTCTCGAACGGGTCTAAGAGCTATTGAATGCGTACGCATAAGAACTAGAAGGTTAGTATCTATACGCACTATATGTAATTTCAAGTATGTTTCATTTAATTATCATACTATATATATATATATATATATATATATATATTGTTCGTGATACAAAGTAATTTTAAAAAAAAAGTTGAAAAATCCCACCACCATATAGACAATAATCGAGTGGTCATGCCACTTCTAAAATTAACCAACCGAACATCAATCCACTATAATCCAACTGCAATAGAAACAACAAATGTGTATCCCGTACTCCTTCTAATTCATCTATTCAATTAATTATTTTCATCGATTAAACTAACAATTAAAGTATACAATTATTAATTTACTAATTTACAATGAGGGGCAATCCTACTTGCATATGAAAAGGTCACTAATTATTAATACTAAAAAAATTAACAACCAATCAATATTAATCAATCAACTCTTTTACAAGGGGCACTACTTGCATATGAGGGTCAATACTTAATAAACCAATAAAAATTTAATTAAAAAAAACTAACGAGCCCCACCCCACCCCCTTCCCCCCACCACACACACAAGCACACACACACACACACACACACACACACACACACAACCCCATACACACGCACATACACCACACACACGCACATACACACACACACGCACACATACACACACATACACACACACGCACACATACACACACATACACACACACACACACACACATATACAACCCTCCTTCCCCCAGCCCTCCCCCCTCCCCCTACACACGCATATATACACCACACACACACACACACACACATTTACACACACCTATATGCACACACGCACATATACACACACATATACACAAATGGAAGAGAAATAGAGAGAGAAAACGTACCAAAATCGTAGAGAGTGAGAGTGCATTCGCTTAGAGAGAGAGAGAGAGAGAAATGGAGGAAATAGAAATCAGTGGGAAAAAAGAAGAGGGTAGGATTTTTTACTGGTAGAATTGTCACGGATATGTCACGGTCATTGATCGTGACAAGTTTATAAGATTTATCACGGTCAGTGACCGTGATAAGTCCGTGACAAGTGCAGTTATCACGGCCTTGTCACAGTTAATGACTGTGAATTTGACCATTTTGGTGTAGTGTAAGTCACCTAGCATGTGCATTACCAAAGGAAACATACCCAAGCAGGGTACATTACATAAGAGTCATACCTAAGTGAAAAAACATACTCGTATGAATATTACTAAAAAAGAGAGTAAATCACCAAATATGTGAGATTTTTCACCAAGTTATGACGAAGTGGGGAATAATAATAAGAAAAAATGTCCATACACAAAAAGTCAAGAATATAAGTTACAAAAAAGATAAATACAAATTTTTACCTCATTAACGGGTCCAAAAATAGAGTGAGGACTTCTTGGGTTATTTATGTTGAGATTGGGGTCATGGTACATGGGATATATACATGTAGAGCTTGAAATAAATGAGATATTTTTTGAGGGTATTTTTAGTAATATGGAGAGTTAACTTGTGACTTTAATGTAGTATTCGTTATCTATAAGGATTATTAAGATGAAAGATGTTGAGGAAGATGTAAGTTTGTGGTTAGTTAAAAATTTACTAGTGAATCAGATGCTTGGGAGAACGATGAATTTTTGAAGGTTAGGTCATGTAATGAGGTGCTTTGGGAATCATGTGAATGGGGTGTATTGGCTCGAATGGATTCAAGGTAATGGGATAGAAGGTTAGGTTTAGAATTTGTCCACTCTCAACAACTACCTAATCTTGACATAAGTGTATCAGGGGGTTCCTTGTTTGGATTTCATTTATGAGACACCCCACGCTCAGAGTTTAGAAAATGTAGGAGTTAAGAGTTTAGGATTAGTAAGTCTTGTAGATAGTTTTAGTGGGAAAGTGGTTATTGAAATGCGTGTCTTGTGAGTAGAATGTAATTGTGAATGATGAGATGTTAAAGGAGTGTGAGAAGTGTCTTAATAGTGAATGAGGGAAATAATAATAAAGTGGATTTATTGTTTTTTTTATAGTATATGATTGATGCTTGGAATAAGGGGCCTTAGTATATAGGATGTTAGGTCAGTAGTTGTTTGTTATTGATGGCTTCCCAATCTAGACTGAAGTGCATCAGGGGGAGGGGGGAGGGGTTCCTTGTTTAGATTTCATTTATGGGACGTCCCACTCATAAAGTCTAGATAAGGCTAGGAGTTGGGAGTTCAAGATGTGTAAGTTTTGTGTTACGAATATGTGCAGGGCATTGAGTGAGACCAACTGATTATATTTTGATATTGATAGAGTTATGTATATTAAATGTGGTTATCGATATTCGTATCCTATGTGATGTGTAAGGCCATGAGGTTATAGTTGTTATAATAATAAATGTGATGCAGAGTACACTATACTATGTGCAGGGCCGTGAAAGAGGCCGGTTAATTATAATATAATTATCAAGTTAAAGATTATATAAACGAGGTAAGAACGTGATAATTTGTTAGTGTCATCTTGAACGCGATAATTGGATAGTGTGTGCTTGAACGTATTAATTTAGACTGGTCGTTTGGCTAAAAAGGAAAATGAATTATGAAATGATGTAACTAATGGAAAATAAAATGATGAAACTAATGTATCATTAAAGTGGAAAGTGGATAAAAGGATTTGAATGATATTTTGAGTTAAACGTTATGTGATTGTTTGTATCGGTTGATAAAATGATAGTTGGTAAGACCCACCATATAAAGAGATGTTATTAATCAAGTATTAATGAGTAAATATATGTGAACTATCCGATATTTTGTGGATAGTTGTTAAACCATGTTAGTAACTTTGCATATTTCTTGATCCAGATCATATATTCAAACCTTGTGCATTATACATAACAACTTGGTTGAAAGTATTAAATATCTACTCTTAGTGGACGAAACAAGAATTTTAGGAAAAATATATTTCTTTCCTTTTTTCTTTTAAAATTATCTACTTTAATATCGTAATTTTTTTGCTATATATTATTATCATTAAATCACCAAAATAGCCTCTAGAATATAACTAGAATCACATATAACATTAATGACATTATGCTTACATTTTAGTCAGTGAATATGCTATATAATATATAAATATAAAAATGGTGTCTCTTAAAATAGTTTCGGCACGCGACTCATCCAATTTACTCCATCATTAAATTATTTAAAATCTAAGAGAGGAGATGGAGAGTTATTTTTTCCTATAAAGGATTTGTTAATAATTTAAGTGTCAGACATTATGTATATACACACACACACACACACACACACACATAAGCGGACTCTCATACAATCACCCGTGCGGACTATTTTTTAAAATAGTAAAAAAATATTTTTGAATTTAATTTTTTTGTCTGTGTGGCATTTAAACATTTCAGGAAACCTCACAAAAACAAATCAACTCAAAATAATTTATTTTCCTATTTTAAAAAAATCGGTCAAATTATGTCAAATTTTAATAGCTTAAAAAACAACTTAAAAACTGACAAAGGTTGATCGATTTTTTTAAAATAACAAAAAAAAATATTTTGAACTGATTTTTTAGTGAAGTCCCTTGAAATGTTTAAACTCCATACAAAAAAAATCAACTAAAAATATATTTTTTTACTATTTTATAAAAAATGGTCCGCAATTGTGGACCTCATAAATGGTATGTATGAGAGGTTATATATATATATATATATATATTGAAGTTAACTATATTTGTGTGTTTGTTTGACTACAAGTAAATGCATTTGTATTTTTTGTTTAAATAAAAGAAACAATGCTACTCAACTAAATTGATGATTTGATTATTTTATTTTGTAATAAGAATAAAAATATCTAACGATAAAAAAATTACTTTATGCTATATCTCATTTCGTCACCATTAAGAATTAGGTTGGTTGAGGCTATGACCAAATTACAAAATATTCATCATTAGATAACTTCCAGCATTACATTGTAGCTCATGCACAAAACTATTCGATTATAATTATGTCAAATTTAGTTTTAGCACAATCCCAATGAAAATAGTACTATATCATAAAATGTTGGATACTATTTACTTGATATAATTGGATTTTATGTCTATTAATTTTTTATTCAAATTTAAGTTCAATTTTTATGTAATTATCAACTAATAGAAAATTTTGCTCATTAATA
This sequence comes from Sambucus nigra, assembly GCA_949130495.1. NCBI lineage: Eukaryota > Viridiplantae > Streptophyta > Magnoliopsida > Dipsacales > Adoxaceae > Sambucus > Sambucus nigra. The sequence continues at coordinate 228,798,410 of OX422222.1, read as the reverse complement.
ATATTTGGATACACATTTCTATAATATTTGAATAACATGTTTCTTTTAGTCTTTCTATAGGAGATTTATAAAACACCCGGGCATCGCGCGGGGTTAAAATCTAGTGTTGTAAATAACAATTAACGTATTCACAAATGCCGCGATCTGACATTATAACTAGATTATCACTTAATTCGTGGTGAAAACGACCGTTAAGATTTGAGCTATAAAGGGAGGAGGAGGAGGTGGAAGAGGAGAGTTTTGCGCGAGGGAAGAAAATGGAGAATGATGATGAAAATTGCGTGAGGTCTGAGATGTTGATTGATGAATGAAGAAAGAGTTGGATGGGTAAGTGCAAGAGAGGAGCGTGAGATGTTGAGGGAAAGTGATAGACATACAGACACACAATTACAATTGGCTCCCAATAATCTGCTCTAATTCAAGCTACGACCTAGTAGTAGCCTTGCGTTAATATTTTACTAAAATCTAATAAATTGGGGAAAAAACGTGAAGCGCGACGCAAGTTAATAATTGGAGAAGATTAAAAATAGACATTTTAGGGTCCGTTTGATTCATGGTAAAATGCGTTTCAACGCAGTGAAAAGTAATATTGTGAAATATGTTTTTATCTATTTAGAGTTAAATTTTCTTCTTTATTCTTCTTTAAAGTTTTATAATTATTAGGTGTGCACTTATTCACAATGTCAACCCAACAAAAAATTAATTTTAAATAGATGAAAAATATTTCACCATATTACTTTCACTTTTGATAAAACATATTTTATGTCAAATCAAACGAATAACAATAACCTTTTGTTAATATTTTATTAAAATCTAATCAAATTGGGGAAGAAATGTGAAGTGTGACATTAGTTAATAATTGGAGGAGATTAAAAATAGACATTATAGAGGGAATTTAATGTAACATACCCTAACAATAACTTATTTTGAATTATGAGTGAATACATGTGTAGAACATTCTAATAGTTCATAGTTATGTGCTTCTAGGTCCTTCTTGCTCCCCATTCTCTATCTTTGGGCGTATATAATAAGACCTAATATTTTCTGGCAAGCTCTCAAACTGAACGTCATAATTTCTGACTCTGGAAAAATGGGTGATGAAATGGCTCTCGACTTGGAAGAACTTAGACACCTCCAAGCCATAGCAAAAAGGCCTCGTATTCTTTCTCTCATTTCTTCCGAGATTCGCAACTTAGACAAGGTTTGTTCATCTCCCACTTGTTTTCTTATACATACATAGCTACGTATTTATGCATTTAGTTAAATATTAAACATTTGTAAAACAGCAGCTTCCAACTATTGAATTTTAGTAGCTCGCCACTTAAGTGAAATCCCTAATATCTTGTTTAATGATTTATCAAATTAATCTCCCTATAAATATCAGGGAGGATATATTATATATATATACGCTCACATATAATCTCCAGTAGACACCTCCCTTGATTTTCTTTATTTTTGGGTATTTAAAATTTTTTGGGAATACCCCACAAACAGATTTACTGAAGCAAAAAAAAAATATTTTGAGTTATTTTTTTGGGGCATATACCAAGTAGTCAACTTTTTTAATACACATTTAGTCCAAGCTTTTTTATTTTGCACCAAAAAGTCCTTCGCCATCCCAAAACCACCATGCCAAAAAGGCTTTATAATGCCGCTGGTGCGAGTGAGACACTTTTTGGTACAAAATAAAATTCTTGGACTAAATGTGTATTAAAAAATGTTTGAGGGATTTTTTGGTATTTGATTATATTTTTTTCTTGGGGTATTCCCAAAAATGTTTAAATACCCAAAAATAAAAAAATCAGGGGAGGTGTCTACGGGAGATTATATGTGCGCGTGTGTGTATATATATATATATATATATATAATATTTTTGAGTTATTTTTTTTGTGGGGTATTCCCAAAATTGTTTAAATGCCCAAAAATAAAAAAAATCAGTATGTAATATTTTTGAGTTATTTTTTTGTGGGGTATTCCCATAAATGTTTAAATACCCAAAAATAAAAAATCAACTCAAAAAATAATTTTTTTACTATTTAAAAAATAATAGTTCTGCACGGGAGGTATTTACTGGAGCTTATGGAGCTTATATGTGCGTGTATATATATGATTATGAAATTTTGTTTAGTTCTTATTAGAGACCATTGATTTTGATAGATGAGCTGAAGAGTGTAAAGATAATTAGGAGTCCATTCAGGGTATGAAAGACTACACAAAATTTATTTTGAGGTAGGAATAATAAAACTTTTTTTGCCACTTTCAGTACTAAGGGTCCGTTTGATTGAAGTTGATTTCTTTTTCATGGAAAATACAAGTTTTAGTTTATTTTTTATTTTATGTTGCTTGATTTTAAATACATCTGAGAAAACAATAAACATATACTTGAGAAGTGCTTCATAGTTTTATTATTCTTATCAGTTTACATGGAAAACATTTCTTAGCGGACCCTCAAAGAATTTTATTCATTGAAAACTCTAGGGGTCCGTTTGATATCATGGCAAAGAAAATTTTGCCATGGAAAATAGGAAATCTTTTGGATTTGCTATCTTTTTTTAGCCTGGTTGATATGCTTCATTTAGTATGGAAAATTTTCCAACTAACACTGAAGTACCACACATCAATACGCATTTTGATCATTTTCCAATACAAAATTTTCTTTGGTGGTGAGTGAGGCAAAATTTTATTATGAAAGATTTGCCGTGGTAAATTTTGCCACCCCATGGTATCAAGCGGACCCTAAAAATAAGAACAAAGCTCATATATCTTTTTCCACTCATTTTCCAAATTCTCATAATAAGGACTATTTCCAATCCTTTTCTAACTTTAAAATCAAACAAACCCCAAGAGTAATACGTGTACACACGTTTTAGACTCAGCATTCAAAAGCTACTACACCCACTAATACATGTCAATTGATTGCCACATATTATCCCCCTCACGCAACTATTACTTGCATGACACATTACTAATAATACTCCTACAAAGCTGGACCCATGAGTCTAATTGCAGGATGCTGAAATAACTAACTGTTATTTAATACAAAATGGGAACTAATGTTTAGATCCATGACTGCACACACTTACGACCCCTTTATCCACGATTTGAACACTGTACATTACGCCATGTGGTCTAACAGATTTTGGTGGGTGATAGATTGAGGAAAAAGATTCAGTTGTTTTATCCATGGTTAAATTATCTTCTTTTAGCATGATAATTGATAGAGTTGATAGAGTAGGCAAGTAGCTGCAAGAGGTTAACTTTAGGGATCTACAATTGAGACAAAGTGGGGGATTGAGCCTTACTATTACAGTTGCCTTTTTTTTTTTCTCTGGTTGATGGTTCTATCTTGTTTTGCAAGGCCGTGGGGACTCATCTGAGGTACAGTAGATTGGTACTTTCTCACTCACTCTGGCTCAAAGGTCAATGTGGTTAATAGTGATATTATACTAGTAGAAGAGGTGGATGTATTGTATAAAGTTAAAAACTAGAGTGGTCTACCAAGGGGAAAACTGGGAAACATCGAGTCGAGGCCTACCCCGATTTTTAGATACTTCTGTTAATATTTTTGTGGACTTTACCAAATCAGTAAGTGGATAGATTTGTAGGCATCTTTTGTACACAGATATTTCCACCCATTACCCAACCTGATTCTATTCCCATGTGTCTGGCTAGCCTCAATCACCCCTCACAACCCTTTAGCCATAACCCTACACCGACGGAAGAAGAAAAGATAAGAGGGATTGAAACTCTCAAAATCACACCCCAAGTATGCCCTAGGGCCATATCTAGGGCTAAGATGAGGAGAGAGGAGAGAGATGTGAAGAGATTGGGCAAAGTAGGGGCTAAATTGACAAGCCTTACTGTCGATTCGACTCTGAAAGTAAAATTCGGAGCCATTTTTCGCTGGTGGTTCGTTGGACGCTTTGTTGAGGCAAAAAATTATATTCTACTGGGCGGACAACGAAGGTTGCCTTCGCTGCAGCGAAGGGTTTTGTCGTTGCAGTGAACAGGCGCAACTGCGTGTGAAAGACTTGTTTTGGGTGCTAAACATAATCTCGTCAGGTGGAGAATTGTAGTAGTTTGACTCCATATGAAAGCGTACATGAGTTTTAAAGATAAGCTTTGGAGTCTTTTAGTCCAAGTCGTATTTTGTTTCGGTTTTATATGACTTTCATCTCCCCAGCAGTAGACTTCAAAAGGATCTTGGCTTGTTGCATTACATCACATATAATCAAGTTAGACATATATTAGAATTGGGTTCTTCAATTCAGTGGCTAAGGCTTTAGGTTTTCTACTCACTGAAGGAGTTCTAATCCCAATTGTTTTGGTCTTTGGTTACTTATAAAAGGGGAGATGCTCACGGTGGGTTTGGTGTGAAAACAATTGGGTTATTTTGTTTCCACAATATTTGTGTAGAATTTTTAGCACCTTTTTTTCTCGAGGAATTTGAGAGTTTAATTTGTGAGGGTCTTCCATTATTGTGTGATTGTATTGTGAGAGAAAAGAGAGTGATTTGTATGTGAGGAAGAAACAAAAAGTTCTTCCAGAATTGTAATCTTTTCCCCAAATTTTGTGATGCGGATCACCATTATCATATATATTATTTGTTATCTTTCGTTGTCTCTCTGTCTTTATTTGGATTGCCATTGGTGACTTTCCGCACAACAGAGAGGTTGTATCACAATCCTCTGAAATTTTGGTGCTATGTTTTGCTGGAAATTTCTCTTTCCCGTTGGCCATGAAGACTTGACCACCTACTGAAAAAATTGCTAAAAAGCACCATCAAGGAATTGAGAAAAATTTCCATGGTTGCTATTTGCAATCCACTCAATCTCTTCATTGTCGCTTTTCATGACGGCCTGTAAGTCTAGTTTAAAATTATCGTTGGAACATACTTCAAGTTTGAGTTTACATGACCTTCGTTTGAGTTTACATACTTCATGACGGCCTGTAGTTCTTGGACCTTCGTTTTAAAATTTAGATCCTTTCTGGTTTAGAAGTAGCAAAAAGGTGGTGTTCGCTGCCTTCTAAGCAAAAAACCAGAGAGCTAATACGACGCCAATTTGTGAACCACATTTTGTATATTTGCTAATCCATATGATTCTAATCTTCTTACAACAGTTTTGATGGTTTTGGAAACCGTTTGGTCTTTAACAATGATGAAGCATCTCATATATGAAGATTTAATTTTTTTTATTGATTTAATCAGAAACGAGCATTTTATTTCATAGAAGAAAGTACATGAAAACACATGGTGGTGTACCAGCAGCCCAAAAAAGTATAAGAGCCTCCACGTGCTTTTCTCATTTCATCGTAAAATCCAAATCATCTATTAAAGTGCATAAGTTGATAATCATGTGGACTGCACAAGAATAACGAAGTATGTTTTATAACAAAAACTAAGGCAACGAATGCCTCAAATAGTCAAATTCACTATACGTCGTATTTCTCCTAAATGTTGATTCCAAAACAAGAATGAGTTACAGCCCAAGAAACTACATTAGGATTTCGGAATGTACTCTTTTCCATCACTCTACAATCCCACTAATTGTCACGAGGACCGTAATTACTTCTAATAATGGGACCCCAAAGGAATCTTGTTCTTAGGGTAAACCTCCTAAGCAATTATTCAGAAATAATAATAGTTGGTACTTGTAATTGAGTAAGGGGTGTTCAAGGCATAACTAATTAATATCATTCAAAGGTTTTGTGCTTCATAGCATATCTGCAAGTCACTTATTTGTTATTGATTTTATTTGGACAGCTAGCAAAAGAAGCAGTTTCAGCAACAACATCACAAACTCCAACTCCAATTGCAACTACTGCAAAGGCGGCCTCTAGCCCAGCACTGAATTATGTCACCCTTGGATCTTTTAGCTGGGATCAAGATAGTGAAAAGATCAAGGTAAGTGTGCCTGTTGGTGTTGAAGAAGATACTCTTCATGATTGCATTTTCCCTTGAAGGAAAACACACACAGACAATTGTTAAATTGGTGGAGAGCACTTCATCTTAGATTATTGTCGCTCCTTAAAAACATATTCAATAAAACAAATTATGACTAGGCCCATCAATAGATCGAATTTGAGTCAGATTTATCTATTTATTCAATTAGTAAAATGAATATGAATGGACGTTTATGATTAACAACCTCCCCCCCATCACCCCCCACCCCCCCCCCCCCCCCCCCCACCCCCCCCCAAAAAAAAAAAAAAAAAAAAGAGAATATTTATTTCATTGTTAATATTACATTTAAATATTACATGTTGTGTATTTTTATAATTATAACTTTATATGTAGTTATCTTGTAGTTATTTTTGTACTCATATATTATTACTTCAAATTCTAAGGGATCCACGTGTAAATAGAGTTTTGATGATCCTCCATACATTCTGAAGTAAAGGGATTAAGATCGATTTTTATCCAATTCAGATAGGATCTGAAGGCCTAGTTGTAACATCCCTAGTTATTCTGGTGTTTCTTTCTCTCATCATGTGATAACATTACAAGAGTGAAAAAAACCCGGACGGACGGAGAGTAAAAAAAAAAACCGGACGGATAGTCATCATGTGTCCTTATTAGGCCTTGTTGAGCTCATCATTCTTAAGGGCTCTTGTTGCATATTAATGTAGTTTTGTTTGATTTAAGTTTTTTTTTTTTTCTCAGATTTATGTCTCTGTCGAGGGAGTTGAACAGGAGAAACTTGAAACTGAGTTCAAGCCTATGTCCGTTGATATCAAATTTCACCAAGTCCAGGGAAAGAACTATCGCTGTGCCATACCGAAACTTAACAAGGAAATCATACCCGAGAAAAGTAAGGTCTTAGTGAAGCCCACAAGGGTTGTCATCACATTATTTAAAGCTTCTAAGGGTAACTGGTCGGATTTGCAGTTCAAAGAGGACAAGGTTATTTTCCACCCTTGAACAACGAATAAATTTAAAGAAAATCATAAAATATTTTTGATTTAGTTAACCTTAAATTTGTCATTTTATATTTCTTTGGATGTTATAGCTGAAGCCAAATTTGGATAAAGAGCGAGATCCCATGGCAGGAATTATGGATATGATGAAGGTACCAGCTTTGTTTATTTATTTATTTTAGTGATTTTAATTATTAGGGGTATGTAACATTTAGCCTCTAGCTTGAATAAAACTATATTGAGTTTAAATCATTTGTTAAATAATACTATCTCCGTCCCAAACATGGTTCAAAGTCTTGGTCACACCCGATTTTCATCTCGGTTGCGATATCGGGCGATACACAAAGATATGCTATTTAGAGAGCCCAAAAAATTTCGAAAAAATTCTAGAAAATTTTAAAAAATAAATTAATAATGTGGGCCAATTAGATAAATTCAAAATCATCCTTTAATATGCATAGCATTGTCTAATTGATTATACTACGTGCGTCGAACTTGTCATTCAATTTTCCATAAAAAATAATATCAAGTTATAAAAATAATTTAAGGACACATAAAACTTGATAAAGAAGTTACATAGAGGATGCAAATGTTATTTCCACCAAGTGCACTTCTTATACTCCCAATCAATATCCATTTAGGAGTCATTCTACAAAATAAAGAGTCTACAAAATAAGGAGGATATAATGTTATTGTTTTTATATAAATGTTATGTTTTTCTACAAATATTAATTTATTTGGTACAAGTGTTGCAAATTTTATTTTTTTACATATGTTTTTTTACAACTGTTACCAAGTGTTTAAGATATTTTTGTAAGTTTTCATTTATGAAAAATGAAAGAACAAGTGTTTAAGATTTTTTACATAGCATTTTACCTTTTTTCCTCACAAAACAGTTTATTTAAAAAAAATATTTGCACAAGTTTTTAAGAATTTATTAAAAATATTATAAAAGAGTCGTGGCTAAAATTTTATAAAAGAGTCATTCTATAAAATTTTAATTATTAGTACAAAAGAGTCCTGGCTAAAATGAAAAAAAATAAGCTTTTAAGAATTTTTTACAACCAAATATTAATAATTAGTACAAAACTTCAATATTTAAGAAAACAGTTGTGGCTTGTATTTATTTATGTTTGTAAAAAAACACAAAAACAGTCGTGTTTTAAAAGAACAAACAGTTGTGGTTTAAAGCCACCTAGATTAGAGTCTGGTCGACTTCGAAAGGAGTGAAGATGAAGAAAGAGAGTTCCGGCAAAAAGGAAGCTAAATCTCTGTCAATCAAGGTTAAAGCCTCCGGTGATGAAGGTTAAAAGTTCCGGCGATCAAGGTTGGCAAGAGAAGAAGAGGTTTTGTGGTTTGGAAACTTGGACGCTCTTTTGTTTTTCTATTTTGTCCCTTCCGTTTCATTTTTCTGCACAAATATCGCCTAGTTTTTTCTATCTCGACGTGACTTCTCGGGATCGTCGAGATATCGGCAATAAGATGCTGCGATATTTACTGATTCTTGATTTCTTTTGTTTTGCCTTGGAATTGGATCAGCCACCTACGAAATTTACTCAACTTGATTCGACCGGAACTTTGAACCATGGTCCCGAATTAATAGTTGCTATTTGAAAACGACGATATTTAAGGATTCACTCAATCAATGGTCAAGATTAAGCCCTGGTTCACTATCATTGAATTTGGTGCGTTGATGACGTCCAAAAAAGGAAAGTGAGTCAGCGACTATTAATTTTGGACGACGAAAAAGGAAAACAAGATTATTAATTTGGGACGGAGGAAGTAATATTTGGTCCAATTGCGATCTAATTGGACATAGCTGTGACATTACTAAAAATAGCAAGTTTACAATTTTGAACATAATGTCTTCTTGATGGGACTTGAAGGGAGCTATTTTCAGAGGGCGAAACATTATCTTATATAGCTTTGGCTTGTTTTTTCAACATTATTCCAAATTTGTAATACGCAGAATATGTACGAGGATGGAGATGAAGATATGAAACGAACAATTGCCAAGGCATGGACTGACGCTAGATCAGGCAAAGCAGCTGATCCTTTGAAGGGCTATCGTTGAACCGGTAGTAACTTAGTGAAGAGCCATGGTGTTTTTGGGTCGTGTTTTTTTGTTGAGATTTGAGTGTCACAAAACTTAAATTTGCTGGTCCACTCTATTTTGGTGGTGTTCTTGAAGTTAGCTGTCATTTTCTGTTGAAGATGTAGGAAACTCATGTTTGGATAGCGTTGAGTTCTTTATGATCAACATATTTATGTATGCATATAGGCAGCTTCCATGAATTAGCGAGTGTTCAATATATTATGAATATACAGATGGAAAAAATATAATAATATATACATTTGTGACCCCTCCCTTGGTAACAATTTTTAAACATTTAAGGACAATTTACTATTAGGTCCACTTGTTATGCCACTAGCGTGGATTTTTACAAGAGAATTAGTAGACCTAAGTGTTTAAAATTTGTCAAAATTCTTTTAAGGCCCGTTTGGCAACCCAATTCCAAGGCTTGGAATTAGAATTGAAAGGGCAATTTCAATTCCGTGGAATTCAAATTGGCCTTTCAATTCCGTGGAATTCAAATTGGCCTTTCAATTCCATTTTTATGGCTTGGAATTGGGTTGCCAAACGGACCCTTAGTGTTTAAAATTTGTTTGTGAGGGATTTAAGAGTACTTTTCTCCCCCAAAATAATAATAATAATAATAATAATAATAATAATAATAATAATAATAATAATAATAATAATAATTGGGATATCCTGAAATTTGGGGTGATTGTCAATTTTGGACCGAATATTCTAAAAGGTTTAATGTTAATTTTAAACTTTAAAATTGCTTCAATTAAACTCACCATTAGATTTCAGTCAATAAAAGTAAGGGATTGTTGACTAGACAGGGTATTCGATTTATTAAGTGGTCCGCGTAGCTAGAAAAAAGTAATTCATTAAAAACATTAATTTTACTATTAAAACAAAACAAAATTGTACGTTAATTCAACACTAAAACTAAACAAAAATTAAACACCCCTAACCATTCAACCCTTCTCCTCCTCAGCCACTCTCGTTAACCCATCAAAATCTCCCAACATCGGGTGGAATCATCTCATCTTTAGAATACGAAGATATCATAAAATTCATCCCAAAATCTCCGACCCATATACTCAAAATTTTCCCTCTCATATGCAACAATCATTTCCATGATACATTATAAACTCAAAAAAGGATGTAAACCCATTTGGGTTTGTTTCGTTGTTACCCTGTGAGTCTTGGTTCCTGATCTCGGACACACAAGACTCTGAGAGCAAGACATCGTATGCAAAATCGACCTATACACGCTACGGATTAGATTTCTTGATCCCAAAGACTTTCTGAGACGGTTTATTTTTAGTCGTGATGTCTTCCATTGGTAGTGGTCTCTTCTCTCGACTATCTCGCAACTTTGTTCGTGAGCTACTTTCTCCACTTCTTGGAGCAGGCTTTCGTTGGCTTATGAGCTTTGAAGTTTGAACCTCGCGAACACCTGTCTTCAATCAAATGGGGTTCAAAGAACTGTTAGGTCGTGAACTCAATTTTGGCGCTTTTTTCCCGCTTTGGTGGCGTTATGGTCTCGCTTCGCTCGTATGATTTATGGCTTTTATCTCCACCCTGCAATCTTTCTAAAGCAATTTAAAAATTCCACAATAAGGGGTTCCTACTCCAGTGGTTTTGCCAGTATGGTGGCCGATGTTTCCTTCTCCCTCCTTTTGGAGTTTCTTTCTCACATATTTCTCTCTCTCGACTATATCCCTTTACTAGAGAGCTTGCCGGAGCCCTCGACTTCAAGCAGAAAACCCAACGAGATGGGTTATCGTGTGGGGGTGTGTCATGGGTGGTGTGAGGGTGTACTGTGGATGGTGTGTGTTGATAGTGGGTGACGATGCCCATTTTCGGTGGTGTAAGGGTGGTTTGAGCCTGCGGATTTTGATGTGTTAATCGGGGTGGCTGAGGAGAAGGGTTTAATGGGTTAGTAGAGGTGTTTAATTGATATACATTTTTATTTTGTTTTAATAGTAAAATGGGTATTTTTAATGAATTATTTTTTTAGTTATGTGTCAGTTTTTAATTGGTTCATTTAATAATTGGATGTCCCGCATGTCTGCCTAATCAGCAATCTGTTAATTTTATTGGCGGAAATCTAACGGTTTTAATTGAAGCAATTTTCAAAGTTTCGGTTAACATTGTAACTTTTAAAACATCGGGTCTAAAATTAAAAATCACCTCCAAACTTCAAGGTTAAATTTGTATTTTTCACATATTTTTTTTAATTATTTATTGATCCCCATATTCTAACTTACTCTTAGATGATATCAATTTTCTAATATGTTAGGTTATATATTTATTCAATTATATTTAGCAAATTCAGTAACAAAATTCTATTTTAATGAAACGATTCAAATTTTTAGGGAAAAAAAATGGTTTGACCCATTAATTAACGATTTTCACTGTTTTGAACTTTTGGTGGCAAAGTCTAGTTGTGGAAACTTAATGAGTGATGAATCAAAATGTTCCCAAAAAATTTGTTCGAAATGATTGTTTTTTCCATTTTAGAAAAATAGATCAATAAATGATTGTTTTAAGTTGCTTGGAAGAGTCGGATATTGAGTTTTTTAAATAGAAAAGTTTTTTTTTTTTTTTTTTTTTTAAACTTGGGTTGGGGGTTGGGGGAGGAGGTGCGAGGGTGCTTGAATGTTTAAATACTATTTTGAAAAAAATTGATCCTTGTCAACTTTTCCCTCAATTATTATAAGACACAATTTGCAGATAACTAAATCCCTAAATTCTTACTCGGGCAATATAAAACTCGAAGTTCATATTCAACCAAATCGACTGGAACTAGAAAATAACTACTATAGTTGGAATTGCTCCAAAATCAAAATCAAGCAACCATTGTTGGGATTGAAACCGAATTCGATCACGAGTTCTTGGAGAGTTCGAGTTCAAGCCAACGAAAGTTTTGCAACGTGCGTGCGTGTGTATTGTTGAGACAATTTAGATATTGTAATTAAAAATTATAGCATAGAGTTTTATGGAGAAATTGAATATTCAAAATAAATCTTTTATTTCTGTTTACTGCTCAAAATTAAATTGTTACCTCATACGATTATCACAAATATAAATCGCATGCTTTGCAATTCAAATATAGACTGCACAATAAAAAAATAATATTACCTCAATTTTATATAAAATCTGTTGTAGACGATTCTTGAGTTGAATCGCAGACTAGGTCGCTCTATTTAAGACGTTTCGCAGCACTAGCCTCTCAATACATGCAGTATACAGTCACGTCGTTCCTAAGATAAAACAACCCTAAAATCAACTCTGTCTGGAATAATCACGCACTGTAGTCATATGGCATACAAACACCTATTCATAATTAATTGATTAATATCACATAATTTTAAGTTAAGGGAAAAAACATTTATGAGAATATTGGTTGCAAAGAGAAAAACTTTTATGGTAGAAAAAAATGCACTTTGCTATCACCGTTTTCTATTTCGTGAGAGAAGAAAAATTGTAGCCAGATTAGCGTATGTTTTCTGTTATCTCTTAAAACCAAAGGCTTAAGTTCTCTTCGTATAGAAGTACACATGAGGGGATTAATCATTGTGTGAAGAAAATGGATAATTAGTGAGGATAGCGGGTCCCTATATGGGCGTTACTGGGCAGTTTTGCAATGACTTTTATCTTTACTATTTTTTAAAGAAAACATTACACACAAACCAACCATCCAGTTCCAACATACTGTAATACCCCGTGATTTTAATGACTTTTAAAATGAGTTAAATTAAAAGTTAATGGGATTAATTGGAATTAGTTATAAATTAATTAATGGGGATTAATCCGAATTTTATATTACTTATGGATATTGAAATATATGATTCTGAATATTACTTAGTGATATTTAAGTAATATATGAATATGATGTTATTTATATTGCCGTGAGTTACTTATACGGTAATAATGAAACTTAAGTTGGGACGCGGTATGAGACGTGTCGGGACTAATTTAAATAAATAAAAAGGAAAAATTATTTTACATCAACCTTATGGTCGTTTCGAGTACGCCATTGCATCCGGAAGGGTCGAAATAGTCAGAAAAGTCTATTCGGGTGTTGGATTTGGGTCTTGGGTCACTTTGGAGATGAAAGGACACCCCGAAGGGGCATTTTAGCTATTTTATTTGGAAGGTGAATAGTAATTTCGAGATTTCTCTTATTATAAAGGTGATGGATTAGAGGAACGTAGGTTCATTTCATTTTATCACAAAACATTTGAGAGGTATTAGTGTGAGAGAAAGTGAAGAGGTTCTTGGGAGGAGAAGATGTTGCTTAGGAAGGAGGAGAGACTTTTGGGGCAAGCCAAAGAGGATTTACCACCTTTTACCACCAGCACCACCACCGAAAAGTCACTTAAAAATGAGAAAAGGATTCTACACCATCATCACCAAAGGTTCAAACCTACATAATTAAGGCAAGTGTAATTTTTGCTTTATTTTATTGCTTACAATATCCATTGTAGATAGGTTAAGTAAGAAGTATGAACTTGCATGATTTAAGGATGAACTATAGAGTTTTTGGAATTTGTTCTTGATATGACTATTAAATAGAATAAATCTCTTTCTATTTAAATGATTTAATCCACGAATTTTGGGTTTCGAATGATAGAAGAAATCTGAGTTAATATGATTTTTGGAGAAATAAGAACCTATGAGAATTCTGGGAATAATAGGATTTAATCCAAACTATTTGATGATTTTAGTTTGTTTTATTATTAGAAACTGATCATATATCTTGATATATAATTTGAGGTTAAATAGGAGAAGTTTTGGATTGATTTGTGTTGGTTTTGAATAGAAAGAAAATGGATAAAACGCATGAAAAAAATTGTTGAAAATGACGAACATTGTATGATAATTTTAGGACTGTTTTAAGAGGAAATTGACAGTATGCCCACGAGTTTTTGTATAAAATCACGTTCTGCAGAACTTTGCAGTTTTAAGTTTTTACAAAATCGGAGCAGAAAAGCCTCAAAATTGTAATTTTATATTTCGGGCAGAATGTATCTTTATCGAAAAGAATAAATAATTGAAAAATGGTAATTTGTCCCATGGTGAGATTTTATTAATTTTGGTACATTAACAAGGTGCGAGGGACTTGGGTTAATGCTGGAAAATTATTTGGATTTGAGAATTACATTTTGTGATTGTTATACGATTTAGAGGAAAATAATCGTTACAGCAAGTACGGGTAATATTGAGGATATATATGAGTACTTGGGTTGGATAAAAGATCATATGAGTAATAACTACATAATAAATGTATGATGATAATCGTGATTACAAGTACAGGTAGTATTCAAGAAATATTACGAGTACTTGGGGATAGAATAAATTCCTAAAATTGTACATAGGTCGAATAAGTACCTAATTTTATATAGATAGATGATAATGCCTATTGTTTGATAATTTGTATGTATGACATACCTAGCTTACTTGCTATCGACGTGAGGTATACGCATGAGGGCAGTCTTATCATGATGAATATATGGGATCTTCGACTTGTCGCTCGAGAACGTAGGACTTATGTCGATTACCATTAGTGAGAACAATGGTATAAAACGGTCATTTGGGTGCGTAGCCCAAAGGCTTAGGACTATATTCGCCTCCATTTTTTATGATTTGATATTTGTGGTTCGAGGGATCTTTACCGAACCTATAGCCCCCTATACAGTGACGATATGTATTGAGACAAGATAACAGAGTAATACAGCACCGCAGCCGTATCTCGGGGTGCAGTATATATATATATATATATATATATATATATATATATATATATATATATATATATATATATATATATATATATATATGTGATGATATCTTCTGTGTGGCTAAAGTAGAAATGTAAGATAGTTAAGTATGAGAACACTTAATTGAATTGAATTAATACGAAACTTATCCATGTTGAATCTAAATGGATATATATGATTATAACATCATTATATGTATTATGAGATTAATACGTGAGAATGAATTAGGTTAAAAAGAATGGATACAATGGGTTAATCTAGTTAGCGTGGTAACTATAACTAGAATGGTTTTGAGGTACGTTAGGTGTGCACTCTAGATGAGAGGTGAGAATCTCAAGAGAGAGTCCGATAATCTAACATGTATATTATAAGTGATAAATATTGCAATTATTCACTTGCTATTTTCAAAACTATTTTAACCATCGGGCTCTCACCCATTTCCTTGCATATTCTCTTTTCTCTCTTGTATCTTCTATATCAGGTGTCCAGCCGCAGAGACGCCAGCCATAGAAGATTAAGATGGTTGACGAACTATGGAGCTATGGAGGATTGTTTATACGCTCTCATTCATTTGATTCATACTCTGTCACTACACCAAAACTGGCGATTGGTCACGGCCAAAATCCCTGACCAAAACTGTGGGTCGCGGACTTTGGCCGTGACCATTTCTGGCGTGACCATTTTCGTGGGTCGCGGCCCAAGTTCGTGACCAAAAAATGGTCACGGCCAAGAGGGGTCACGGCAGATGGTCGCGGACTTTGGCCGTGACCCATGCCGTGACGGGTCGCGGCCATTATTCGTGACCCACAACCGTGACAAATTGGTCGCGGCCAAAGTCCGCGACCCACGTCCGTGACAAAAATAAATAAAAAAAATTGGTCGCGACCCTTATCCGTGACCCATAACCGTGACAAATTGGTCGCGGCCAAAGTCCGCGACTCACGCCCGTGACAAAAATAATTAAAAAAAATTGGTCGCGGACCTTGTCCGTGACAAATTGGTCGCGGCCAAAGTCCGCGACCCACGTGCTTGACAAAAAAAAATTAAAAAAATTGGTCGCGGTCCTAGTCCGCGACCCATAACCGTGAAAAAAAAATAAAAAAAATGGTCACGGACTTTGGCCGCGACCATTTTTAAACGCGACAAAAAAAAATAAAAATGGTCATGGATAAAGTCTATGACCATATTTATCTATAATTTAAAAAAAATGTATTTTTTTTTGTCCAATCCTAAAATTGGGGGTCCTGTGAGTGCACCGTCGGTTGCTACGAGGTGTTACAAATATTTATTATAGGCAAAACAATAAAAAAAATCACAAATTGCGAATTGAGAATGTTGTTAATAAACAAATATATATACAAACTTAAAAATATTACACGTCTTAATAATTCACAGACCAAAAAAAAATTGGGCAGAGTTTCCTCTATTTTCTTGACATTCCAAAACCTGTAAATGAAAAACCTGTTTATTATAAAGCCCGCACGGCTATAAAATTCAACAATCAAATTATAAAAGCCCGCACGGCCATAAAACTAAATAATAAAAGCCTGCACGGCTATAACACATAAAAAACATTATCCTGAATGTCCACAACATATAAATAATCATCATGTTGTAAACCATTGCCTCCTTCATTTTATCCACGTGCAAAAATCCTACAAATGATAGGATACAAAAAACAAAAATATCAGTAACCAAGTATTTTTACAAAAAATTTAATCAAGCTGAAAAATTGCATATATGAGTTAAAATTATCAGTAACCAAGTAGAAATATGAAAATTACCGTCGTTTTGAGAGGTGTTGGTGCCACCCACGGGGCCGTTCGGGGGCTGTTTCGAGTTTTCACCCTCTAACGTCATGTTTTTAGGCCTAAGTCTAGAAATAAGCAAATTATCGTCGTACTCTCAAACCGGGAGTCCCGCGGCTGCGGGGTCAGTTCCTACGAGTTACGTTGGTCCCGTGGGAGGTGTTGGTGCCACCCACGGGGCCGTTCGGGGGCTGTTTCGAGTTTTCACCCTCTAACGTCATGTTTTTAAGCCTAAGTCTTTAAATATGCAAATTACCGTATTACTCTCAAACCGGGAGACCCGCGGCTGCGAGGTCAGTTCCTACGAGTTACGTTGGTCCCGTGGGAGGTGTTAGTGCCACCCACGGGGCCGTTTGGGGGCTGTTTCGAGTTTTCACCCTCTAACGTCATGTTTGCTTAAGTGTAGAAATACGCAAATTACCCTCGTACTCTTAAACCGGGAGACCCGCGGATACCGGGTTAGTTCCTACGAGTTATGTTGGTCCCGTGGGAGGTGTTGGTGCCACCCACGGGACCGTTCGGGGGCTGTTTCGAGTTTTCACCCTTTAACGTCATGTTTTTAAGCCTAAGTCTTGAAATATACAAATTACCGTATTACTCTCAAATCGGGATTCCCGCGGCTGCGGGGTCAGTTCCTACGAGTTATGTTGGTCCCGTGGGAGGTGTTGGTGCCACCCACGGGGCCGTTCGGGGGCTGTTTCGAGTTTTCACCCTTTAACGCCATGTTTTGCTTAAGTGTAGAAATACGCAAATTACGATCGTATTCTCAAACCGGGAGACCCGCGGCTGCGAGGTCAGTTCCTACGAGTTACGTTGGTCCCGTGGGAGGTGTTGGTTCCACCCATGGGGCCGTTCGGGAGCGTTTCGAGTTTTCACCCTCTAACGTCATGTTTTTAAGCCTAAGTCTTTAAATATGCAAATTACCGTATTACTCTCAAACCGGGAGACCCGGCTGCGAGGTCAGTTCCTACGAGTTATGTTGGTCCCGTGGGAGGTGTTAGTGCCACCCACGGGGCCGTTTGGGGGCTGTTTCGAGTTTTCACCCTCTAACGTCATGTTTTGCTTAAGTGTAGAAATACGAAAATTACCCTCGTACTCTCAAACCGGGAGACCCGCGGCTACGGGGTCAGTTCCTACGAGTTATGTTGGTCCCGTGGGAGGTGTTGGTGCTACCCACGGGGACGTTCGGGGGCTGTTTCGAGTTTTCACCCTTTAACGTCATGTTTTTAAGCCTAAGTCTTGAAATACACAAATTATTACTCTCAAACCGGGATTCCCGTGGCTGCGGGGTCAGTTCCTATGAGTTATGTTGGTCCCGTGAGAGGTGTTGGTGCCACCCACGGAGCCGTTCGGGGGCTGTTTCGAGTTTTCACCCTTTAACGCCATGTTTTGCTTAAGTGTAGAAATACGCAAATTACGGTCGTATTCTCAAACCGGGAGACCCACGGCTGCGAGGTCAGTTCCTACGAGCTACGTTGGTCCCGTGGGAGGTGTTGGTGCCACCCACGGGGCCGTTCGGGGGGCTGTTTCGAGTTTTCACCCTCTAACGTCATGTTTTTAAGCTTAAGTCTTTAAATATGCAAATTACCGTATTACTCTCAAATCGGGAGACCCGCGGCTGCGAGGTCAGTTCCTACGAGTTACGTTGGTCCCGTGGGAGGTGTTAGTGCCACCCACGGGGCCGTTTGGGGTCTGTTTCGAGTTTTCACCCTTTAACGTCATGTTTTGCTTAATTGTAGAAATACGCAAATTACTCTCGTACTCTCAAACCGGGAGACCTGAGGCTACGGGGTCAGTTCCTAGGAATTATGTTGGTCCCGTGGGAGGTGTTGGTGCCACCCACGGGGCCGTTCGGGGGACGTCACGCCTTTATCCCACAACTCTTTAAGTTCTTCGATTAATGGTGCTAAGAATATATCAATATCATCACTGGGAGCCTTCGGCCCGGGTATCAACAGAGATAACAATGTGAACTCCTTTCTCATGCATAAGGTCGGAGGAAGACTTAAAGGCGCCATAAGAACTGGCCAATAACTCTGACTAGTACTTAAATTACCGAAAGGGTTAAACCCAACGGTTGAGATTGCAAGACTAACGTTGCACGGTTCCTTTGCAAATTCATGGTGTTGTGCATTTGAAATTTTCCAGATGAGTGAATCAACCGGATGACGCATCAAATTTCCACCCACCTCGCATCGAGCATGCCATGTCATGGCCTCCGCTATCCACGGTACAGTAAAAAATCGTTTTAACCGTGGCCCAAGTGGAAAATACTTCAAAACCTTTTGTGAGACTTGCGAGCACTTGCGATTTTTTGCATGTTTGTCATTTACATTCTCACAAACCATATATCTAGGCTCACTGCATACAGGACATTCATCCTTCTCTTCGTGCTCATTTCGGTACAATATGCAATCATACTTGCAAGCATGAATAGATTTGTATTTCAAACCTAAACCCTTCAAACTCTTCTTCATGGTAGGATAATTGTCTGGTAACATGTTCTCTTTTGGGAGAATTTCTTTAACCCACTTAAGAATTCCGGTTACGCTGTTTCCAGACAAACCAAATTGACTCTTCAAATTATGCAAACCAATCATTGCATATAATACCGAGTGATCTTCATCGCAATCTTTATACAACGGTCTAGCCGCATCGGCTTTCAACCGTATGTATTCCCGATCTCCTAGTAGTTCAGCATCAATTTGTTCATTTACTTGGTCATAATGCGCATTATTTGTATCCATAGGTTGGTGGTTTTGTTGGTTGCGGAGTCCGTAAGCATCATCAATTAAGTCGGTCAATGGACGATGTGTTGGTGAATCATGTACCACTTCTACTCCTTGAGGTTCCGTTACACGGTCGGCTCCCGGTAATTCTTCTGGAACATAAGGTATAACTTTTTCACCATGGTATGTCCATATTATATAGTCTTGACAGATTCCCCACTTTAGTAAATGCAACTCAACAACTTCCAATGACTTATATTTTCCGTTAATATAATGAGTGCACGGACATGGAATCTTCTCACTTTTAAGATTTTTGGAAGCATATTTAACAAATTCATAAACACCCTTTACATGATTAATTGATATTCGGTTAGTCTCTCCCATCCACTCTTTGTATTGTGGAAAATCCATGTAATAATCTTCAAATTTCAGTCCTGTGGTAATAGGTTAAAAAATATTATTACAAATGAAACAGAAAGATTATTCTTACGACTGAAACAAAAAAAATATCATTCCAAACGAAACAAAACCAATATTCTTACAACTGAAACAAAAAAAATATCATTCCAACTGAAGCAAAAACAATATTCTTACAACTAAAACAAAAAAAATTATTACAACTGAAACGAAAGAAAATATTATTAAATCTTGGCCAACAGATAAAGTGGCCAAGTAATAAAAGATTTTGCATAATTCCTCAATTCCATCCCATCCTCGTTAACGTACACAGGTACATCTCCGCAGCCGTTGTATATTTCATCGACCATTATTTTAGCCTCACCCTTCTCCAAAGGTCGGTGATGTACTAGAGTTCCAGGAACCCTGGAGATGAGTATGCACACGCCAACAAACCTCGAATTGGTCATGTCCTTGATATAGTACTCTTCGCCATAGTCACCGTGCGTTGTTGACGATGATCCGAGCCCCGTGATTGGCGGAGGTGCAGGGGAGGGGAATGTTGGAGGATGAGGCATTTGAGAGGGGAATGTTGTAGGGGAAGGATGTGTGAAACCTTGAGGAGGCATTGGGGGCCTATAACTTTCAATAAGATTCACAAGTTTCCCAATTTGATTTGTCAATAATCCCAGGGAATTTTTAATCTCATGGACATCCCCATCAGTCTTCAACTGGTGCTCCTTTTAGGATGAGATACAATTCTTGACCGAAGAAAGCTCGTCCACAAGAGGTGCAATGTGTTGAAGTTTTGTTTTTGGCATATGTGAGCCAACACCTCTCGTCCTCCCCCTTTTGTCCTTTCCAAAGGTCTTAGTCAGGGCATCATTTTCAAGGTCAAAGTCATCAGTAGGGCTCGAATCTGATTGAATGTTGATGGCCTCTATTGATTCCAGTGTCTTAGCCAAGTGCAGCGGGAATTTATTATCTTTGTCCCGTCGAGCATGAAGGAATAAGTTGGACCGATTTGGGTTTTTACCGGCATCTGGACCATCTTTTGTCCTACTCTCCCATTCATTCTTCAAATCCTCATATGATTTGGATCCCAGCCTATGGATATCAGTTTTTTGTGTCCTATTTTTTTGTTTTGCTCCCTCTGGACCAACTTGTTTTCCTTCGCCTCATTCTCCAAAAATTTATTCCACTGGTCCACCGGCATTTCAACATTGGGAGGCACTTTCCCTTTCAAAGCCAAAATATCAGAGCTCGCTGCCTCTTTCGGGAAATGTTTCTTCCAAAGATTTCTCCTGTATGTCCTCAATCCTTAAGCAACCCGAGATAGAACCTTATTCTTAGAACGGTCAGGAAATGAGAAATGCTTGCAAAGTTGGTCATATATGTCATCTTTGACAGCTTGATCAACAAGGTTCCAATTGTCTGGTCCACCGACTCCCACGTTCATTTTTCCCAGCGACAAACACCGGGCTTTAAAGTTCAGCACGTCATTCCTATCACCCGTCGGG
The DNA here is from genome assembly GCA_949130495.1 of Sambucus nigra. Lineage (NCBI taxonomy): Eukaryota > Viridiplantae > Streptophyta > Magnoliopsida > Dipsacales > Adoxaceae > Sambucus > Sambucus nigra. The sequence goes on along the minus strand of OX422222.1, from coordinate 228,777,176 downwards.
TTATTCCCGAGAATGGAGAAGCCAATAGGCTTCTTTTCATTTGAGCGGGAGGCATCATGAGTGTTGGATTGGGGCGTTAAAGCAACGGGAGTGCTGGATTGGGGCGTAGGAGCACTTGGGGTTGGACTTGGTGAGGAGTGAACCATTGGTGGAGTTGTGAATTGCTCAGCCATTGGTGTTGAGAATCCGGGTTCTGCACGAGATGGTGAACCTCGTTGTGGTGTCACATCGGCACTTGGTACCCTAGGGTTGTTTCCTCTCGCCATTATCTACAAAAATTAAAAAATATAAGTGACTAAATAATTATAATAATATGAAATTATAACTAATTAATCAAGCTTAATTAGTTTTATATATATATATATATATATATATATATATATATATATATATATATATATATATATATATATATATATATATATATAGATAGATACCTTTTCAAAGTAAGACTTTAGAATAAGTTCAATGTGTCTGATCTCCATCCATTCGGTATTAGTTTTTAAGAACCTATGAATTTTTTCACGTGGCTAACTAGAAGGAAGGGTATCTATGATTGATGTGTAGATGTCAGTGACATGAACTCGGAATCCCCTATTTCTCAACTTGTTGGCAAGATTCAATTTTACGTGCATGTGACGTGAGACATCACAGTCTATGTCAATGCTCTCTGTACGCAGTTGTATCCATAACGGGTGGATTTTTTTTTCCGCCTTCTCCAACAACGTAACCAAGGTCAGGGCTATGTCGGGATTATGTGTGTGAAATATATTTTGTATAACGTCATCCCAGTTTTCTGGTAGAGAAAATAGAATACGATCGAACAAGTAATCTTGCTGGATATTAAAGCCATGATTTATAAGGTAGTTAAATTGTTCGATCTTTTTATTTCCGTACCTATAAATAGGAGTACCCTCTATATGACGCACGTTAATAAAAGAGTTATGTGTGCGGTCTAATTGCAACCTGTCCTACTCTTGTTAACAGTATTTATCACCGTGCCTCATTTTTCCTGAGAAAAGTATACGAGGGCATGAATACGAGTCCTGCTATTAAGGTTTAGGTTTGAAAGTTATGAGAGTTTAAACATACTTATACACATAAACAAGACAAGCATATGTGATATACTTTTTCATAGGCAAATCAAGAGCACACCCAACAAATTTAATAACATATACATTTATCGACACTAGTATCAATTCAATAAATTCAACATAGTATCCAACAACCAAGCCAACAATATCTCACTATAGTAATGTGTACACGTGTTTGCAACTCATATGTAAAAAAAAATCATTTAATTATATTTTCTCAAAAAAAAAGACACAAGCATATTTTGATTAAAAAAAATACACACATATACAATCTAGGGTTTATTGACATAATCTATACATACACACACATACAAGATAGGGTTTATTGACATAATCTATACATACACACACATACACACATACAAACATAAATCTACACATACATACACAAAAATTAGGGCTTTAGTTAGAAATCACGAAATCCAAATGAATCAATACATACTAACTGAAATCGATTAGCCAAATGCAAATCCAACTGAAATCCAAATGCAAATCCAATAGAAATCCAGCCGAAATCGCAGGAGCTCGAAATCGCAAAAACCCTAACAGCAACGAAGTCAGACGTAATAAATGAGAAGCTGGGAATATTTCTTTTTAAGACCAGACTATGGTCACGGCCTAGAGCCCTGACCCGATGTGCGCGACCCATTAATGAGCATGATTTCTGGCGATTTCGACTTGGTCACGGCCAAGAGCCGTGACCCATTAATGACTTTGGCAATGGAGATTCCAAACTGGTCATGGCCAAGAGCCATGACCCATGCGCGCGACCCATCACTTTCTTGCAGAATAATGGGGATTTCGATATGGTCACGGCTATGGGCCGTGACCCATAATGCGTGACCCTTTTCCAACAGCCTTGGTGTTTGAATGATGTATGGTCACGGCCCATAGCCGTGACCCAGTCCCACAAATGGTCACGGCCCATAGCCGTGACCCTTAATGTGTGTGTTTTCTGCTTCGTCGCGCCATTAGTCACGGCCCAAGTCCGTGACCCATCCGCGACCAGTTTAGAGGGATTTTTGGCGCCAAACTGGTCACGACCTGGTCACGGATTTGGGCCGTGACCGACCCGCGACCAGTTTGGAGGGAATTTTGGAGCCAAACTGGTCACGACCTGGTCAGGGACTTGGGCTGTGACCCTCTATGGTCAGGGATTTAGTCCGTGACCATTTCCAGAGCATGGATAATTTAATGTGGTAATAAAATTGGTCACGCCAAATATTGAGTGGGTCACGGCCTAAGTCCGCGACCAGCTGGTCGCGGACTTAGGGCGTAATCCACTTGGTGTGACCATTCGCAGGATTTGGTGTAGTGTGTAGTGATCTTTCATTTAGGGCATGTCGCCCCAGAGGAGTTTAACTGTTTCCTTTCTATTGAGTCAGGATTTTATACTCGTGTTGTTGTGATATATCTATTATTGTTGGGATTTATGTATTGTGATATTTTCTGGAAAGTTTATTCCAGTTTCCTTTAAATTCTATTGTGGTATTTGTTCAGTTTATTGTTGTTGTGGAATGGAATGTGTAGAATTGTTCGAAATGGTAAAATAAAATTTTATTAAATTAAAATTGGAAAGTTTTTAACACCAGCTTAATTGAGTATTAGGTGATAGGAAAATGTTTTTGACAGTGATGCTAAGAATGAACCAACTGTATATTCTGATTTAATTGGGTATGAGACTGATCACCCGGTATTTAATTAGACGGGGTATTATACAAAAGCAATTTGGTCCAAGTGGCCAAAAAGCCAAAGGGAACAATGAGACCTACAAAATCTTGTCATTTTCTTCTTTCAAACTTTACACATACCAGAAACCACATCTGGTTCTAACAATCTCCCATTTGTAAATTTTAAAAATTTATTGAGCAATAATTCATAGAATTTTACATAAGCAAATATATCTTTTGACTTGAACCATTACGTAGTAAAGATGATTCAAAATAGAATAGAGTAATTGTAATTTTGAACTCTATATCTGACAACATCCCACACAAGTCTTACTTGGGTGTAGTCCTCAAGCCAGGACATTACCGCCATGTGCTTCTATCCCAGTATAAAGAACTCTGTAGGGAATTTGTTCAAAATTACTAGAGGTAGTGACCACACTTTCACATTTGCATAGGTGATTCTATTAAGGATACTTCCGTAGCTAGATACCCACACAAAATAGGGCTATAGATCTTCATTAAGAGTTATAATTAACTCAACCGTAACACGTTTTAGGATATCATGCCCCATAGGAATGGACTCATAGTAAAATCCTGTATATAATAATTAGCTTGATTCTACCTATATCACTTACGACTTGTTATTACCCATTGAACCTATTTCTTGGGATCTCCAGTTTATAGGTTGGGTTACCACCACAAGTGATTCAACTATCAACTGACTCTAATCCTATCCCTTCTTAGGTATCAGACACCTTCTACTTCACTAGTCTTTTTGTCGAAGGATAAGTTAGATTCTGTTCTCATCAGTCCGAACATAATCCACAATCACAGCTCATTAGTTTTAAATTCACAAATAATGTTGTGCTTACGACATATTTGTCGTTCTTTCCGTCATAATAATGGTTCTAAAATTTTGCAATAATCATGGTTATATTTGTGTGGAAAAAATGACTCGTATTAATCTCTCCTTTAAAGGAGTATCTTATAATTTCTTTTTCAACCTTTTATTTTTCCATCAGCCACCATAAACTCCATCATTAATCGTATCAATAATTAATATTTCAAGGAGTTTCAAAAGATTGTATCATAATATGTGTCAGACACATATCCGTTAATTGATTCATGATCAATTTTAGGTTCATGATTTTTATCAAAATAGATAACCTTTCTCGATAGCATAATAACGCACTTTTCAATTATAAACCTTTATAGTACTCCCACAAAAAATAATTCCAAGCTAATTTTATTTAGTAGCTGATAAACCGAATATTATGTACATCTAAGCCCTATACTTATACTTTATTAGGCTCATATGATATGTTAAAATATATTTATTGAGTTTATTTTATTATTTTAAAGCTTTCCCAAAGTTTAAATAAAAATGGATTTAAAATGACAAATTTATGGTAAAAACATCAAATGATAATTTCATATTTTTAACATTTTTTTGGGACTAATAATTATGAGAAATATGTTTATTATATCATTTCATAGGTCTTCCTAAAGTTTCATTGAAATCGGAATTGAAACTGACACTAAAATGACAAACTTTAACTTATAGGACTTAAAAATAGCGAAATTATAATTTGATCAAATTAAATTTTTTTAATGCCTAACATATTCTCATATGATATATTTTATATATTTTGTAGGTGCCCCGCGAGTTTGAATGACAAGTGAGCTAAAACGACAAAGTTAATTGGATATGTCGTGACACGATACGATCAACACAACTCTACTAAATGATTTTTTATAAATTCACTCGAATATTCGTTGGGGTCGTGCCGTAACTTTTCGGAAAGGTCTTTAAAAGACTCATAACTTTGTAGTTCAGACAAAAATGAGATTTTGATGTTTTAGGGGTCAAAATCGCAATTAAAATTGGTGTTGAAAAATGAAAAAATTAACGAAAATGCATATTAAAAAGAAACAGAAAAAGGTTGATGTTGTTGGTTGATCTTGTGCATGGATATCAATACTTAATTTAAGAGTCCAAGGAGAAGGATATCAAAAACAAGAAAAAACTATAAAAGGAGATCTGCTGGCCAAAAAAAAGGGAGGAGACACCCTTACCTCCAAAATCTTCTCCTGTTTGCTTCTTTTCTTATATTTTTGTTTATGCTTTTAATTTAAACATTTGGAAAGAAGACTTTATAGATTAATTTTTGAAGAGTTCTTTATTTATTGCCATGTATTCAAGTAAATATTATTATTTATTTAATTATATTTTTATCAATACTATAGTAGACTAAAATTTTCACTAGGATTATGATGAAATTACACGTGTTAGCATTTATGTGACTTATTGCTTTAATGTTTAATTTCATCATTTATTTAGTCATCTATATTCACTGTTAAAAAATTAAAATGGTATATTATTTGTGTTTCATTAGTTTGAGTGTGTGATTTATTTAATTAAATTAATACACATTCCATTTTAACGGATTCAATTAATGAATGAGTTTTAAACATTGGTTTGATGAAATAGGTGTAAACTTTATTGATGTTAATGATACAAAAACTGGACTTTCACGACATATCACCCATGATAGTAATACTTAGTGATCAAATTATTGTGTAGAAAAAATAAGGGCATTGACAAATATGAATGTGACCATGTGTAATGGATTCTAAACCCGTAATCCAGTTATTAATTAATTTGAAGTCGTTAAAATCACCATCTCATTACATTTGTCACGTTAATATTTTATTGTAGTAATTTCTTGCATATTCTTTAGCATAGTGTTATTTTTTTAACATTTCTTTAGTTCGTGTTACTTTAGTTTCAAATTATAAAAATCTCAGCCTTTTTCACCTACATTTGGAATTATAATTTAAGATAAAAATGAGTTATTCACTAAAAAGACATAGACTTTGCGTAGTTCCTTTGGGTTTGACCTTGCACTTGCATTCTATACTATAAAACGGCTCGTGCACTTGCGAGTACTTTAATTTGACACGACAAGTTTTTGGCTCCGTTGTCGGAGAACTAATTTTTGATAAATAACTCATTAGTCATAGATTAGATTCCTTCTACTAGTTTTAATTAGCTATTTAAAAAAATTAATACTCAAAAAATAAAAAGTTAATTAATTAATTTTTTTATAATTATTTTGTTAAACAGAAAAAAATTCCCTTAAATTACATTTATTCACCCTCATAAAGTCACTCTTGAGTTTAATTTAGAATAGTGTAACGTATAAGACACAATCACGTGTCTAAGTTTTCAAAGTAATTGTTAACAAATTCGTTAATTAGACTGTAGTAAGAATATTAATTAAAAAATACATTAAAAATATATATTGTGGTAATTCGTGTTTTAGGATTACTTAGAAATTTTAGATAGTGTATGCATTCTTGGGTTCGGGATCAGACACATCGTCCATCTAACATAGAAATATCTGAAGAAGAACTCGCACCCAAGACACTTTAGAAGCTTTTCTCCCATATTTATACCAACCTACCTTCGTGCATAATGTTGCCGCCACGACCGCGGCACATTGTATTTTACAACCACAAATAATTCAAAATTTTCCCATCTTTCATTGATTTGATAAAGAAGATTCATATATACATATAAAAGATTTTTTTGAAAATTTTCAACATTTAAATTTCAAAATTTCTCAAATGAGTTAGTTCGTCTATGTTTATTCCCTTCCTCACTTACAGATAAGGAAAAATTATGGCTTAATTCCCATGCTCCTAATTCTATTACTACGTGGGAAAATTAAGTCTCTAAATTTTTAGGCAACTTCTTTCTAATGTAAAAAATAATGCCCTTAGGAGACAAATATCAGATTTCTCTAAAAAAGAAAATGAAAAATTTTAGGAGTGTTGGGAAAGATTCACTGACTTACTTTGAAAATGCCCTCACCATGGTTTCGAAACTTGGCATCTTGTTCAATACTTTTATAATGGATTAACACAAGATTATAGGAACATGATAGAGTCCAGGAATAACGGTGGGTTTCTAAACCTTAGGGACGATCACACATAATTTTCTTGAAAATTTATCCGAAAACTCTCGAGATTGGTATTTTCTTGACCAAAATGATTCAAATAATATTCGAAAAAGGCAAACATGTATGAGGTGAGAGAAGATGTTGAAACAAAGGGAGTCTATCAAATAAGGCGAAAACATTAACGTTGAGGTTGACTAATAATATGATCAATCAAGTGTAAAATGATGTTTGTGGTGTGTGTGTGAGTCCGATGCATATAACAAATGCATGTCCTTCTGTAGTGGGTTATAATGAGAAAATAAATGAACAAGCTAATTCTATGAATAACTATCAAAAACTGATTAATTCATATACAAATCCATACATTTTTCATATTGACAAAATCAACCTATCGCAAATACGAGAGGACTTTTAGTAATGGCTCCTTAATTTCCTCCCGAATTCCGTCCACCTGTGTAAGAAACTCCACCATAGACTCAACTTGTTGTCAAAAACAAACCACAATTAAAAACTTTAGAAGAATCTCTCAAACAACTAGCACAGTTGACCACCCAAAACATTAAAAACTCAAATCAAGCTATTACATGAATTGAAAATCAATTAATTCAGTTAGATAATAAAATGGGTTAGAGAGGGAAGATAAAATTTCCTAGTCAGTCTATACCTAATCCAAAAGGTCCATCCAGTAGTGGAACGAACCCAAATCAATCTTATGGACCTTCACAACTTTAAGCCGTCACTACTTTGATGTCGAGTAAGCAGGTTGACAATCAAGTTAATATGCCAATAGAGGGTGATAAAAAATTGAACAATGATAATGAAAAGTCAATAGGGGTTGATCCATCCCCCTCTAGTTGCTAAAAAATCTACCACTTACCCTCCTAATGTAGTTGATCCTCCGTTTAGCGACTTTGTTCCTAAACCACCATTTCCACATAGGATACAAAATAACAAGAAAGGTGTGCAATCGGGAGAAATTTTAGAAATATTTAAACAAGTACATATAAATATCCATTTCCTTGATGCTATTCAACAAATCCCCTCTTATGCAGAGTTTTTAAAAGTTTTGGCTACCTGTAAGAGGAAAACTAACGTTCCTATGAAAGCCTTCATAGTCGGACAAGATGGCTCAGTACTTCAATGTACATTTTTTGTTAAATACACGGACCTCGATTGTCATACGCTAGCATGAAAAATTGGGGAACATTATATGAATTGCGCTTTGTTAGATTTAGGAGCAAGTCTTAATTTACTCCCGTATTCAGTGTAACCCCTCACATTGTTCTAATCACCACCACTTTCTTCCATAGTTGAGCCACCCAAGTTGGACCTAAAACCTTTGTTAGATACACTTAAATATCCTTTTGTATTTTCATCTAAAACACAACGCGTTATTATAGCTTCAGACTTAAATGATGATTAAGAAAAGAAATTAGTAGATGTCGTGAATGAACATAAATAATCCATTGGGTGGTCCATAACAAGTATAAAAGGAATTAGTCCCTCACTAGTTATGCATAAAATTCACTTAGAATGAGGTCCTAAAACATCACGTGAACCATATAGTTGACAAAATCCCACGATGCAAGAAGTGGTAAGAGTGGAAGTTTTAAAGCTCTTAGATACGAATATTATTTACCCAATTTCAGAGAGTGAGTGGGCGAGTCCAGTACAAGTTGTGCTAAAGAAATCTGGTGTCAGAGTAGTTATGAGTGAAAATAATGAGTTAGTTCCATCTCGTGTTCAAATAGGATGTTGTGTTTGCATCTAATATTGTAAGTTAAACTCAATGACGAGGAAATATTACTTTCCTCTTCCTTTCATTGATCACATATTGGAGAAACTAGTCGGTCATGCTTACTGTTGCATTTTAAATGGTTACTCCAGTTATAACCAAATTACCGCAGACTTTGCTGATGAAAAAATTACTACATTTACATGTCCTTTTGATACGTTTTCTTACTGATGTATGCCCTTTGGGTTATGCAATCCACCCGCCAATTTTCAGCGGTGTGTGATTTCTATTTTCTTTGATATGGTAGATCGTTGCCTAAAAGTTTTTGTGGATGATTTTTTAGTGTTTGACTCTCCATTCGACGAGTGTCTACACCACTTGCCCCTAGTGATAGAGAGATATAGGGAGTAATTTAATGTTAAACAGGAAGAAATGCCATTTTATGTTAAAAAAAAGAATTGTGTTGGGGCACATTATATCTTAAAATAGGATTAAGGTTGATAAAGCCAAAGTTGATTTAGTTTCTTACCTTCCTCCTCCACGCATAATGAAAGAAATACGTTCGTTTTTAGGCCACACAAGTTTTTGTAAGAAATTTATTAAAGATTTTAACAAGATTGCAAAACCTTTATGCAACATTTCTAGCCAAAGATACACCGTTTATATTTGATGATACGTGTCTTCAAGCATTTGAGGCCTTAAAGTCCGCCTTAACATCAACACCTATTATTCGGTCACTGGACTGGAGTATACCATTTGAGATTATATGTGACATGTCTGATTACACAGTAAGTGTCGCGTTAGGAAAGAGTATTGACAAAATTCCACATGTGATTTATTATGCCAGTAAAACTCTAAACGATGCGCAACTCCATTATTCGACTACCGAGAAGGAGTTGTTGGTCGTCATATTGGCCTTATATAAATTTAGATCTTATCTTTTAGGGTCTAAAGTTATTTTATTCAAATCATGCCACCTTAAAAATACTTTTTGTCTAAGAAAGATGCTAAGTTGCGGCTTATTCGTTTAGTCCTATTGCTATAAGTTTTTGACTTTGAAATTCATGATAAAGAGGATTATGAAAATGTTATAACGGACCATTTATCTAGGATTATTGTCGAGTTTACTGATGAGTTATGCCCAAAATCAAGACCTTTCCCAATGAGAAACTTATGCATGTTTCTTAGTCGCCTTGGTATTCTGACACAAGGAATTATCTTGTTACTGGAGAAATGCCTACACACTGGTCCAAACAAGATAATTCCAAATTATTGGCCAAGGTGAAGTAGTTTTATTGGGATGACACTTATATATTCAAATATTGTTCTGATCAACTCATATTAGAAAATGTGTTCTTGAAAGTGACCAACTAAGTACCCTCTCATTTTGCCACAATTAACTGTGTGGAGGACACTTTAGTTCAAAGATGTCCGCCGTAATTTTTTTATAATGTGGAGTTTATTGGCCCTCCCTCTTTTGTGATTCACATACCTACTGTGTATCTTGTCAGAGATATCAGAAATTAGGTAGTTTGATTCGTAAAAATATGATGCCCCTTAATCCTATATTAATTGTTGAGATTTTTGACGTGTGGGGTATTGATTTTATGGGTCCATTTCCTAGTTCATATGGCTACCTCTATGTTTTAGTGGCAATGGATTACATGTCAAAATGGGTGAAAGCCATAACATGAAAAACCAATGACCATAAAGTAGTATTTCGATTCTTAAAAGACTTTATATTTGCATGTTTTGGTACACCACCTGCCATTATAAGTGATGGAGGAAAATACTTTTGCAATAGGTCATTTGAGAGCTTAGTAAATAAATATAGTGTAATTCATAAGTGGGAACGAAATATCATCCTCAAACGAGCGGGAAAGTAGAGATATCATAGAGGGAGATTAAACACATTTTTAGAGAAAACGATTAACCCTAATTGGAGAGATTGGGCTTTAAGGTTGACTGATGCACTATGGGCATACCATATGTCATATAAGACTCTTATTGGTATGTACCCCTATTGACTCATATACGTAAATCCTATAACCTTCTGGTTGAGCTTGAACATAGAGCGTTTTATGCTATAAACAAACTAAATTTAATCTTGATCATGCGGGTAGCCAAAGAAAGCTCCAACTTGATGAGTTAGAAGAAATTAGGAATGATGCTTACGATTGTGAAAAAATGTATAAAGAACAAATGAGAAGGGTACATTATCAAAATATTCTTCGTAAATCTTTTTACCCCGATCAAAAGGTCCTTCTATATATTTCTCGTTTGCGTTTATTCCCAAAAAACTAAATTCTCGGTGAACTGCTCCTTTTATAGTACATATAGTTTATCCTCACAGGGTCATTGAGATTGACAATTAGAAAGATGGTAATGTTTTTTTAAAGTTAATGAACATAGGTTGAAACCATTTTCGAGTTTCCAAGCCCAAAAGTTTATGTTATGATTCTGGAGGATCTCGTTTACCGGGAGTGATTTTATCAGCAACACTTATGTATATTATGTAGTATTGTTTTCTTTTATTTTTATTTAGTAATTTGATTTCATATCAATTTTTTTATCAGTTTAGTATTTTCTTTTGTTTTTCTTGTTTGGTTTCTAACCTTGAGTGTATGTAAATCATAACTTACGCTTTCAATCCTACAGGTGATGTCCTATAGTTTTTGTACTTTACTTTTATTGTCTATGTGAATTTATGATTGCATTAAGGACAATGACAGTTTTAGATTTGGGGGTATCGGGGTGAGACTTTATTTTTTAGTAATGTGATACTATTTACACTATGTTAGAGAAATTCTGGCAAAACTTTTAAATTTTTTTGAAAAATAATAAAAATGCAAAAATATCTTTCCTTTGTATTATTATTATTATTATTTAAAAAATATGGTTATTATGTATTAATTTTCCTCTTGGTCAATGCATTAGATGATGACACATTCAAATATAGATTGTATATGAGTAGTTAGTGATGCATGACATTCCAAAGTTTGACTATTATCTTAGAAATTTCATGAATTTAAATTCCCAAACATTAGAGCACGATATAACAAATCATGATTAGACTTAAATGAATAAGTAGAAGTAATGTGGAAAAATAGAAAAACAAGGTGTAGACTTATTAACCCGTGTGAGATTAGACCCATTCATCTATGTGAGGGTTATATAAATTCACTCTTACTTTTTTAGTAACGTAATTCGTTGTTAACATCATTATTCTTTGCTTGGTTGAACAATAAAAGAGAATGTTCATGATTTACTAACTTAAAACTTCTGAAATACTTAAGCGAATGAAGTAATGAACCTAGGAAATGATTTAGGCTCTCTTTGACAACCTATATCAAAGCCTTAGCCTAACTTTATTAAAATTTTCTGCTAGTCAACTCGTTGAGCCTATTTATTTAAGCCTTTTGTTTGTTAGCCAAATATAACTACCCTACTCCAATCTCAGAGTATAACCTATATATGTATCCATTACCCTTGTTTGAATTTGTTTTTTGAGATATCAGAAGTGGATGAAAGTTATTTATGTGCTATGAAAAGAAATAAAATGCTAAAAGTAAAAAAATATTTTGGACATATATGGAAATATGCAAAGAAAAATATGAGAGTGTTAAAAAAAGAATTTAAGTTCAAAGCACTTGATGTATTATTACAATCTCAACACATGTTTAAACATTTAAATTCTAATTGTCCCCGTTTATTAACCTATCACCATAGCCTAATACTACGACCTTAATAATGAAATAATGACCCAAGGTGAGTTAGAATTGAAGTGAAGGTAAAGTAGGGAGTTATCCGCGGTGTTTCTCTCTTTTAGTGGGAGACATTTCATTAATGAGATTATTGTTCTTTCATCTGTCCTTTTTTCATATATAGATGTGCGTGTGGCATTTGAATTTGAATACACTTTCTCTATAAAAGGCTCATATCAAGAGTGCTATGTAACACCCCGCACGCCCGAAAAAGATACGCTGCGTACTTCTACGATAACACTAAACTAAAACCATCAATAAAGAGTATAGAGCATCTAAATGTCCACAATTTAAATACAACAAATCCACCATTTTTCTATTTCCACAATAAAGATTACAATACTGTTTCTCTCAAATAAAAAAATTCTCCAACGAAAATTACACCACTAATTTATACATCGAAAAAACATCTTCCAATCCAAGATCTAAAATAATTCTCCAAAATAGGCCATAGCCTCACAATCCACGCTAACCTGTCAACTAAAAGAAAATACGGGAAAGTACACAATATGACAGGAATAGATGCTAAAAAATAATTAGCAAGTTGAAATAAATCGCAATAATACGAATCCGCAGATAGAAATGAAATGCAATACTCAAGCATTATATCAATATTAATTTCTCAATAACACATCAATGAGTCACCAGGCCTACCTCACCTCCCCTAGGCATCTCAAAGCCATATATCGGTTTGTGGGACTATTAACGGGTGTCCATTCTCAGTGCCATATCAAAATCTCATGACACGATTCTCAAATCACAATATAATATATCACAATGAATCAATATCAAGATTTCCACAATTATTCAAATTTCAAATGAATATCACAGTTCAATCATGAGTGAAATCGACACAGAAAACAAACGGAATACTCTCGAGAGAATTTAGGAGCATATTGTGTAAGTCCCATACCTTAAAATCATTGTATGAATCTTAACATAATAATCAGGCTCTAAACTTGATCGCACCATCACGTTCCTCTCGCAAAAATAATCAAATCACGTTCTAGCCCTAATACGAGATAACCCCAAATAGTCCTATTTTAAAAACCCAGAAAAATCAGATCCAAATATTATTGAATCAGATATTTGTTTTAGATTTTTCTCAAATCTCATCTGAATACACTCAAAAAGAAGATCTAAACATTCCAAATTGGCTCTTCTCATTCCACTCGTTTTTGTCTATTTGGATTTCATTTTTGGCCTCTCTTTTTCATCTTCCTTTCCTTATAATCACCCATAATATTCCTTATATAGTCCTTCTCTCAAACCCTCTCTTGGAGCCTAAGATAACACATATTAGAATATTTCCCTTTAATTCAAAATTATCAACTTTTCATATTTAAACCATTACAAAATGTCCAAAAGCCAATTAAATTTGAATTTAAATATAAGATTCATTTCAAATAAAAATAAATATAATATCAATATCCGGATTAATAAAATAATAATATTATTAAAATTATATACCATATTCATAAATAAAGCCCTCAAAATAATGGGGTATTACATGATACACATTACACAAGTTCTGAGTGATTTCATTTGTCCGTGTAATTCTAATGAGAATTGAAGTCAAAACATAGTTTTGATAGTGATCCTAATAACAAAAGCTTTAAAGTTTAAGTTTGAGAGTGAGTTTTTCTAATAAACACACACTTGGAAATTGTTTGAAAGAAATATTCCAATGAATGTTTCTATTTTCAAGCTTTGGATATGAAATGTACTCAATTATTAAAACATGTTTCATTTATTGATGTCATTGTTGAGTCTTGTATGCATTGGTGAAAAAGAATTTTTTTTGATAAATTTTAAGAACCATAAAATGAATTTTGTGAGTATTCACAGAAAGTCCTCACGAGAGTTTAACTCATACACTAGGATAGTTTAGGGGTTTGAAGCCTTGTTGCATTTGGTAAGTGCAATCGTGATTCCAATGAAAGTGAGTTTGGAATTTGTTTTTAATTTTATCTTTTCTCGAGGACTAGCAAAGTTTAGGTATATGGGAATTTGATAAACATAATATTTTGTACATCTAAACCCTATACTTATACTTTATGAGGCTCATATTATAGTTTAAAATATGTTTATTAAGCTAATTGTAATATTTTAAAGCATTCCCAAAGTTTGAATTAAAATGGATTAAAAATGATAAATGTGTCCATCCCGATCAAGATCGCGTGCCGGGCCTCCTCTCTATCTCTCTTTCGCTTTTACTCGAAGGAGGGGATAGATGGAGAAGGAAGGGGGATCAAAAGGTCTCACGCCTTTACTTAGGAACGCTTCGGCCATCGTCGATGTAAGGTAAATGTAAAGAGTTGGAGTCGCCAACCTTTTTGCACAAAATAGTCAAAAGAATATGTTGACGCCTCGAGAGAGAGTCATTAAAGAAAAACTGATATATATGAAACTAATAGTTCGGAGGTTCAGGGGATAAATTACGGAATGGAAAGGTGTTAGGCACCCATCCCGCCCTTTCGGTCTCTCATGGGCTTGTGTTATTATTTTCCTTTATTTCCGCGTGAAGTGTGTGCGCGTATATATAATAGAGATCGGAATCGTTCAACTCATACCATATGAAAGGTAGACTGAGGCCATCCATAGGAATGTTCCCAAAATAATATATACAGAAAATATGATTTATGCATTTATCGCGATATTGATCGTTATTATGAAATGACAATATGTATTGGATGAAACGCTAATGTATATTAATGCAAGAATATGATAAATGAAGAAATTAGGAAAATTGATAAATTAGAAAATCGAAAAATTGGACTTGAGTCTCGGGTTTTAATTCAAAATGCCTACGTAGCCTATAAAGGCATCAAAGTTCACATAGTTCTAATTCGGTATGGGGGGTGGTTATCCCATAGATTCGAACGGGATTTTATTATGGGTGTGTGTGTAGAAAAATGTGTTTTTGTTTTGAAAAAAGTGTGGTGGATAATCCCGTTCGGAATTTATGGGTGTAATCTTTTTTTTTTGTTTTTTATTTTAATAGAAAATTAGTATGTGCAATATACTAATAAAAATGTAGATATTAATGTGTATGAACTAAAGTAAGAACTAGATTATGAATCTAATGTAATTTGTGCGAAAATAAGGAATTTAAAGATATAGAGAAAGATTTGGACCTTCTTTGAAGCTTGATCTTTGATTTTGGATGAACTCCCTTGAATGTGAGATGAATGTTGGATAAGAGAGAATGAGATTGATAAATTGGGTATGAAAATGATGGGAATATAAATTTGAATGGAACTTTACATGGAGGAACTTCGCTGATTTCGAGAGAATGTTGTTGAGATCACTGATGCTGATGGATCTCTGGTGTGCCCTAGGAGTGAGGCATTTCCCTTTATTTATAGGGTCAGGGGTGGTGCCGATCAACATTTCCCTAGTCTTGCCTATCGGACCTTAAACACACTGTCGATAGGCAGTGAACTGGATCTGCCAACTGGCAGTCTCGTGCAGATTTTCCTGGATAAACGTTCATAGAACGTAATCTGTTGATAAAAATCGTGCATGGGGCATACGATTAGAAATTTACTTCAGAGACCTTCAAGAGTTCTTTAGACTTCTCTCGGGTCCGAGAGTTGACTTTGGGTCAAATATGGCTCGAAAGTGCACCTCGGTCCTTTAGACGGGAGATCGTCGAACGAAAATGGATTGTTTGTCCTCATGGTAAGTCAAAATTATGCACGGGGTGGACTGATGGAAATGTTAGGAGATGTAATTGACATTCCAAAGAGTTTCGCTCGTATCGAAAAGTTGACCTTGACCAACTGGGGCCCGAAAGCGCCCGGTGGCCTCGTAGAGTAAAATAGATCGTTCGTCCGCACCATAAGTCAAAATCGTGCATAGGGTGGACCATTGGAAAGGTAGTTCATTTCCATTTAAATATACAAAGAGAATTTTCTCTGACAATGAAGTTGATTGAGGTCAAATTGGGGCTTGGGAGTGCCCGGTGGCCTCTGAATCGATTTTTAGTAGTAAGATGGTCTGTTCGTACGAACCGTTATACCAATTTGTGCATGGGGTGGACCATTGGAAAGGGTATTCATAGACCTTCGAAGATTCAGTGAGCTTTTGCTCTGACGATATAGTTGACCAGAGTTAAACGTCGCTTAGGAGCGCCCGATGTCCTCTAGATCTGTACTCCGAGTGCGACCTGAGGTTTGTAGTGAAATGGGGAAGTGTTAGGGACCTAAGGAGAGACTTTTTGGAGCCTAAAATGTGGTGTAAACAGATCCTCTCGATGGGTGAGCTTGGAACAAGTGAAATCTGTCGAATAGACACCACGTGATGTTTTGAAAATAGGTCTTTTGCGCACCTAAAGGAAACTAGGGAATGGATATTTCTGTAGGTCGAGGTCAATTTTAAGGACCTAGAAGACGTGAAGACCTAGGTTCGAGGTCAATTCTGACCTAAGAGAGGTGACTACCCAGGTGTCGAGGTTAATTCTGACCTGAAAGAGATGGCGACTGAGGTTCGAGGTCAATTCTGACCTGAAAGAAGTGGCCACCGAGGACCGAGGTCAATTATAATCTAAAAGAGGTGATGATGGAGGGCTTAGGTCAATTATGACCTAAAGGAGGTGACGACGGGGGATCGAGGCCAATTCTGACCTAAAGAAGGTGATGGTCGGGGGGCCGAGGCCAATTATGACCTAAAAGAGGTGACGATCGAGGGCTGAGATCAATTCTGACCTAAAAGAGGTGATAAACGAGGGTTGAGGTTAATTCTAACCTAAAAGAGGTGATAAACGAGGGCCGAGGTCAATTTTGATCTAAAGGAGGTGACGACTGGGGGCTGAGGTCAATTCTAACGTAAAAGAGGTGACGACCCAGGGCCGAGGTCAATTTTGACCTAAAGGAGGTGACCATAGGAAAATTTGGAGATTCCACTGGGGATATTTATTTTGTAGTTATGCTGGGGATTGAGGGTTGGATGTGCTTTTAGGTTCCGCTGGGGAAGAGGGAGTGATCCGAGGGTTGGATGTGATTTCTCGACTGGGGAATTTCTTAGTTTTTGTGGTGTCCTTTGGAGACGTTAGTGGGGAGAATATCTAATTATTTTTGGGAATTCCACTTGGGAGGTAAGAGTTCTGTCGGGGCAATGAGTGTGGTAAAAATGTGTTTCTTGGTGATAAAGGTTCTAAAATCCAATTGGCAATTTTAAGAAATTTTCACGATTTTCTGGCATTTTTTGGGACTTTTTGAACGAAATTTTAAAGAGGGTGCCGATCGGCATGGTTGGAAGGGTGCCAAACGGTAGTGGCATGATCTTTTAAGGTACCTCAAGCAGGTGGAGGGATAGTACCGATCGGTGGGTGGCATGGAAATGCCGATCGGCATGCGACCTCCTATAAAAAGAGGGTAGGTTCTCCTCATTTTTCATAGCTGACTGACTTGCCTTCTTTTGCAATTACCTTATACAAATTGTTCTAACGTTCCAAAGTTAAAAGATGTCCGAGTTCCCAAGTAGCGCAATACACATGGCGTGGCTCGATGCTGACGATTGGGAAGGCTTGGAATGGAGGGCTAGGGTGCCCCTTGCTTTGGGCAGGGAAATTTTTTTTGACTCATTCGAACCAGTGGCGGATGATCGGACTTTCTTATGCGAGCTTATGTGTCATTACTCTTCTAGGGTGGTGAACCCTGGTGGTTATGTAAGTATTGTTGACTTTTGATCTTCCTTTCCTTTTTTTCTTGGCGATATTTCTTTATTTCTTGAATTTTGATAAAGGTTTTTGCTTTTTTTCTTTTAACAGTATGATGTTTCTATGTCGACTATGCGTGCTCGAGGGACGACGGGGCTTTTAGGGACGTTTGGAATCACCGTTTGTCTGTGGTACGTTGGATGGTGTCAGCAGCCGATTTTGGGAGACTGGCGTCTGCTTTGGATGAGCCGCCTCGTTCTACGGCTGTTCTTTGTGCTCTAGGGGAGAGATGGTGGGACACCACCCACACCTTTCATTTTGTATTTGGGTATATGATGATGAATCCCATAAATGTGCATCATCTTCTGGGGATGGATTGTGATGGGGTACAAATTGAGGTGGATAGGACTCTGAGGGTGACGCCGGAGGCGGTGACGGCGGCATTGGGTGATGTGGAGAGGGTAAACTCTGGGGACTCTCTTCCTTTGTCTCTCTTGAGAAAGTTATTACTGAGGAGGGGGATTGATGAGAGTGATGGGCGGCAGGTGTGGCAGATAGCCCGTTTGTTTATTCAGCTGGTGTTGGGGGGTTTCTTGGTGGTAACGAGTGGTGACGTCGTCCACTTGTCGTTTTTACCATTTTTGAGGGTATTTTTGAACATCCCTTTTTATAACTGGGGGAGCTTAACCTTGGCGACCCTTTATTATTCTCTTGATGCGCTCATCTAGTGCCGTCGGCAAACTTTTACTGGGGCCATGTATCTTCTTGAGGTATTCTTTATTTTTTTCATTTTCCTTTATGCATTTGAATTTTCCTTCATGCGTTTTATTCTTAGTTTCTTAATTGTTGACGTTTGCCAATTGCAGATGTGGTTCTATAAGGTGATTGGGTTTAACACCCAATTGATAGTTTTGAAGGATGAGTCTATTGGGGACTTCTGCCGGATGTACTGGTGGTGGAAGTCCAACCGACAGTCGAAGAAGTCCCTCTCTTGCTGGGGAATTTTCAGGTGGCCTTCTATGCCTGGGGGGTAGCCATACAACACATGGGGTTGACTGAGGGAAATGCACAGATGCGGCATTTATTGGCGCACGAGTTCAGACACTCTTGGTACCTAGGGGAGAGTGCACTTAGAAATGTTGTGGAATATGAGGTTGCGGTTCCACCGATAAGGCCCCCGATATACATGAGGCGAGTGTGGGAGATGTCGGACGATGAACGGGTAGCAGCGATGATGTGTGAGCCTTACTCGTCATATATCGACACGACGGTGATGTATGACTATATGGACTTTGTGTAGAGTTGGTTGATGCCACCCAACATATATAACATGTTGCCTCTCCCCCGTGTGGGTTCAAGTCGGCCGGTGGGGTCTTCCCACAGCGTAGGTGGTGCATCGACATCAGCGACAACGATTACTTTGGAGGTTCCTTTTATTTGGCTAGTCGCTCCTACTTACAACATTGGACAGACTGATGGATGGTCAGTGTGTATGATGCACTGTACTAACGCGATGGATCCAAAGGAGTTGGGCTTGGCAGAGGAGGTCCTTTGACATGAGGTATACTTTTCATCTCTTTATCTTTTTGATTTCCTGATTTCTTCCTTTGCCTTAGATTGACTGATTTTCTCTTTTTTATTTTATTTTGTAGCACATTCGGGTATCCTTCACCTGGTTGAAGGATATTAGAGATTGTATATCTTCGGTGATCACCCATATTCGGGATGTAATTTTGGTTCCTTCTTATTTGGTGCCGTCTGCCTCATCTGAGGAAGGGTCAGGCTCGGGGAGTGGAGACACGTTATCTCGTTGAAGAGGGAAGAGATATCATTGTAGGGAAGGAGGCTCCTAGAGAGAAAGAGAGAGAGAATGAGAAGAGAGAGAAAGAAGAGAGAGAGAGAGAGAGAGAGAAAAAGTAGGTGGGTTCGGGCTGAATCCCATTGTATTTCCTTATTTTTCCTGCAAAACTGATGTAATACAGTAAAACTATATGAAAAAAATGAAGTTGTTAATTTTCATTTTTAGTGCCTAATGCACATGCTATTTTTACTTTATTGCTGAGATCGTAAAAAGAATTAAAAATGATTAGAGAAAGATTTTATTTAAAAATGGGATAAGTAAAAACATAAGGATAAGGAAATTCAGAATTCCTCTAAAATAAAATTATTTTTATTGAGTTTTTTGGTTTTGACATAAAAGGAAGAAGGAAATTTTCCAAAAAATAGGGGGTTGCCGATCGACATGACCCTTGTCCTGCCTATCGACATATTAGTCCAGTCTAATCAACCCAAGGCTTTGATTGTACTTTCTTCAATTGGTTGGTACTTGGCGGGGTAAGTTTTCCTCTGAATTCTACAGGATTTCTTATCTTTGTTTTGAAATCTTTTAAGTATAAATAGGGGTGGGGATGGAGATTTTCCTTCACACTTCTACATTTCTTCTCCTTTATATTCTTCTGTGCTCACTATCTTCTTATTTTCTGATATGGCTCTCCTTGGTAGTGTTGAGTTTGCAAACTACCTTGAAACTTTAGAAGCGATGTGATCTTACAACATTGATTATGACATTTTCAACATGTGGTGAGTCTCTTTATGGTGCAACCGGCCCATAGAGTGGAATATGATGATAGCGATAGTTGAGTTCTGGTACCCCGAAGACCATGTCTTTCGCTTCTAGTTGGACAAAATCTGTCCGACCTATGAAGAGTTTTATACCATGTTGGGGATAAATCCCAACATTGCAGCGACTATGCCTAATTTTTTTCGATCCCCTAGGGAGCAGTTGGCGGGACTTCTCTATGTTTCACCTTTGGTAGCCAGGTCGTTGGTCATGGGAGGAATGATTTCTCTTCCTGCGGTGCTGTGGTCTGTACATTTGCAGGATGTTGGCATTGCTGGAGCCTTCATTCTGGGCCTGGTTTCAAAACTGTTATTGGTAACTGGGGAAATGCTAGTGGACCCTCAACTTGCAACTATTATTTCTTGGATGTCGTACCTTCGCAATCATGTGGCAGTGATATTAGCAGAGACTTTGAATGGTCTGAATGCCTGGCGGGAAGGTAGTTCTGACTTTCTGAAGGGTAGCCCTGTAATGCTATTCATGCGTTTATCAGAGAGATTTCGTATGGCGGTCCCACCTGAGTATCCTTTACTGGCGGTGCCAAACTTCTTATCACGTTATTTTATTAGTGTAGGCCTAGACATCGAGAACTGGGAAAACTGGTTAGTGGAGCACGGGGCGTGAGGCTTGTGCTAGTCAGTTCGTTGATGGAGGGAGTTATTTCCCATTCTGGAACTCGAAGAATACCAATATGTTCAGTTGATAGGCCTCCGACAGACATCTTCTACTTTCCCCATTGGCTTATACGCCAATTTGGCTGGGAACAAATTGTGCCACCATATACACAAGACTTCTTTCTTGTGGAGGATCTGATATAGCGTATGTGCTTGCGGCTTGGCTCTTTATTGGATAATCTTCGAACGTTGACCCGTCCATCCCAGTCTACTAGTAAAATCTGGCATATCTCAAGGGCATACATGAAGTGGTTATGGAGAAGAGTAGTTACCAAGATGCTTGCTGTAGAGACTCGACAAAGGTGGTTTGTTGTATCTGACACCATGGAGGGAGGCGTTATGGTTTTCCCAAGGTTGGTTTGGGATTATCGTTTAATGTAGCATCAATGACACTCTCTTCAGGCAGGGGAAGTTTGGGGACCCCAAGATGTGGGTGATGATGGGGATGGTTCCTCTGGCAGCTGCGGTTAGGGTTTGTAAAACTTTTGTAATGGGTGTGGTTCTGTGTTTGGGAATAATTTAAGGGTTATTTCAGGTGTAGTCGGGGGCTTATTTTTATTTAGTTTTTAGAAGGTAGGAGTAGATAGACAAGGGAGGTCATTTGATTCGTTATGCCATTGTAATTATGCTAGAATTTGTAAATAATGGAATAAAAGAGTTTTTGATCATGTAGTTGTGCCTCTTGATGATTTTTGTATTTGAATTATCTATTCCGATCTCTAAGGAATACATAATCCTTTTATTCGTGTATACGTTAAAATGAAATATCATTCTCGGGGATAAGAAGAGAATAGCATTTTGTGAAGAATAAGGGAGCCATGCTCATATAAAGCAGATAAGCTGCTACCTCTGAGATAAGCTGCTACCTCTGAGGGTTTTGAAAATTTTCTAAAATTCATTTTTAAAAGCAAAAGGAGTTTTAGAGGATCAGGCCCTATGTATTTCTGAGTAGAGGGAAATGCATTTTTTTAGAATACAAGGGAGATGAGAATAATTGTAGCACGATGAGATTTCGAACTAAGGGTTGAATTTCTTGAGATGGTCTAAGTTGACTGGACGCGCCATTTCTTTTCTATCAAGATCGGTGAGCATAGTGGCACCGCCTGATAGGACCTTCTTCAATATGTAGGGGCCACTCTAATTGGTCTTGAATTTCCCTCTGGGGTCCCAGATGGGCTCTACTATTTCTTTGAGGGCTATGTCCCCTTCTCGACCACCGTGATCCTTGACTCTCTTATTTAATGATCGCTCTATACGGCGATAGCACCCTTGTATGTGATATAGAGATTTCAGCCTCATTTTATTTTAGAGTGACAAATCGTCAAGACGACTCTGATGCCTATCTTCCTCGCTGATTTTGCTTTCAAGCGTGATGCGCAACGAGGGTATTTCCAGCTCTACGTGTAGGAATGCTTCCATGTCACAGACTATAGAGTAAGGGGTAGCCCCAGTAGAGGTTTAAACTGAGGTGCGGTAGACCTAGAGGGTGTGAGAGATCCTATCGGTCCAATATCGATAACTCTCAATCATCTTAATGATGATGGCTATGAGATTCTTATTGGTGGCTTCGACTGCTCCATTAGTTTGAGGTCGGCATGGAGAAGATTTATGTGTTTGAATCCCATACTCGTATACCACCTCTATAACCTCTGCCTCGTAGTGTAACACGTTGTCTGATACTAGCTCGTGCGGAACCTTCGTGATAAACTTGGCCACTGTCTTGGCATTCAGAACAGCGTATGACTTGGCTTCAACCCATTTAATGAAGTAGTCAATGGAAACCAGGATGAATTATGTCAATGCCCCATGTGGAGAATGATCAGGGAGAAGTCATATTGTACAATTACCACGGAGGCGAGTGTTGTAGGTTGAATAACTGCTGGCATTTGAGGTGTCTTTGAACATAAGCTGTGCAATCCTGAACCATGGCAGTCCAGTAGTAACCCTGTCAGATGATATTCTTGGCGAGCATATGGCCATTCATGTGGGGTCCACATTCCCCGCTGTGGATTTTCTGCATCATTTCTTCAATGTCAGCCCCTGCAATGCAGTGCAAATGGGTGACATCAGTGTTTCTCTTGAACAATATTTTATCGCAGACAATATACTGGGCAACCAGTCTGCGGGGAGTTTCTCAGTCTTTCTTATCAGAGTCTTGGGGAAACCTACCATACTTGAGGAGGCGCCAAATATCATAGTACCAGCAGTTGGCTATATCAGGTTCTTTTTTGTGATGAGCTCATTGTGGTAGCAGTGGGTTGGTTTATTTTACTTTTGGACAAGGAAAAGGGCCATGGTTATTCTTTCAGGATGTCAATTATAAAGGCTAAGGTAGCAAGGCCATCGACCAAGTTATTCATTACCTACGGCAGGTAGTGGAAGGTGATTTCTTGGAATTGGGAAGCTAGCTGTTCTAAGTGGGCATAGAAGGGTAAGAGTTTCTCGTCCTTGACTTTCCATCTTCTGAGCACTTGACCGATGATGAGGGCTGAATCCCCAAGACATCGAGGTATCGAATTGTTTTTTTGAGGGCAACTTTGAGGCCTACCGTGCATGCAATGTATTCACTCATGTTGTTGGTGTAGGGAAAATCCAATTTGATGGTAATGGGAGTGTGAGAGTCATCAGGGGCAATTAGGATTATCCCAATATCATACCCTTTCTTATTGACGGCATCATCAAAGAACATTTTCCATTTGAGGTCTTCTCGTGAGGTATAAAGGTTATTCCATAGGGTATTCATCAAGGTAATCAGAGATGGCTCTTCCTTTCATAAATTTTTGCATGTCATATACAATATCAAATTCAGCTAGAAGCATCAACTAACGGGCCATTCGACTGGACAAGATAGGCTTATGAAGTAAGTACTTGATGGGATCCATTCGGGATACCAGTTTGATGGAAAAGGCAAACATGTAGTGCCGTAACTTTTGGGTGACCTAGAGAAGGGCGACACATTATTTTTCCAAGGCTATGTAGTTAACTTCGTATCCGTCAAACTTGCGACTAGTATAGTAGATGGATCTCTCTTTGCAAGTTTCTTCAAGGTACTGGGCTAGCAAAGCCTCAATTGCAGTATCTATTACGGTTAGGTAAAGGAGTAGGGGAAGACCAGGCTGCAACGATATGAGTACTAAAGGTCGGGTTAGTTATTTCTTTATTTGGTCAAAGGCTTCTTGGCAAGCTTTTTTCCATACCTTGGTCGAATCCTTTCAGAGGAGTTTGAAGATGGGCTCACAGATGGAAATCAATTGGCTGATTAACCGACTGATATACTGCAATTTTTCAAGGAATCCCTGGATTTCCTTCTCCGTTTTGGGTGAAGGCATTTCGAGTATGGTTTTTAGCTTGGCAGGACCTTCTTCTATCCCTTTCTCACTAACCTTGAATCCCAAGAGTTTTTCTTTGGTAATGCCGAAGACACATTTTTGTGGGTTAAGTTGCATCTGATATTATTGCATTCGTTCGAAGAACTTTTGAAGAGTGGGAACATGACCTTCCTTAGTCTTTGTAAGATGTAGGTTCTTCAAATACTATTAGTATTAAGTGAGGCATAACCCCTTATCAATATCAGGACTAACACCATTAGATATAGAGTATAGGTCAGTGCCACAGGTGAATTAGAGACAGAGAGATTTAATATTCAAAGTTTCACTAAAGAACATATTTACATGAGAAACATATGGAAAACACAATAAATGAATGGGACCAATAGGTAGCGTGGTCAGAGGGAGAAATAACAAGAACTCTAGGCGTAATAAAGATAAGGCAGGAACTTCAAGCTCAGTTAATGCTCAATGATAGGTGCATTGAATTTGTATGGGAGTTAATGCTCTCGCGAGAGTTCTCTAGTATAAGGAAAATTAGGCAGCAGTTCTGAGCTCTGGATTCTCTCTCCCTTTATTTGTTTATTTTGGTCTTATTTATATGGATGGAGAGGTTGCTCGAGTCAGCATGCCCTCGATCCCTTTGGCCCGGTGCATTAAATGCATGAGATACTACATTTAATGTATGGGATCTGTTGGTTTTGGCGGGAAAACATTCTATTGGTTGGAAGTATTGAAGTCATTAATGAAGGATATGATTTATCAGCTTGAGGCTTACTTTAGGATGGCTATACAATCATATTTGGTGAACTATGCCTTCCATCCTAAGGATAAAGACACTTGAGTGCTGTATTCTTGAGTTCCTAAATGTCAGCCGCCATGACGTCAGGAAGTGATTCAAATAGTGGCTATTGTTTGGTATTTAGTCATGTCAGTTAGACGAGCTGCCACCCGAGGTACCTGAGGAGGTGACCTCGAGGGGGGAAAGTGTTGAGGGGGATCGAATGATTCGAGGAGGTTCATTCGAGTAGGTAAGCAGTGAGTAGGCTCGAATGACATTCGTCCTACATAAAGTTTTGTCCAAGTGTGCCAAGAGGGTTGGTGATAGTTACCAACATTGCCTTGTTCTCAATCCTCCAAACCATTTCCCTGCAAAGTTCCAAAGAAGAGGTTGCTCGATAGGGCATGAAATCCCTCCCATGCCCTTCCAGGAATGGTCCCTCGCGGGTACCAAACGACCCCACTCAACATATATATTCATTAGATAAAGTACATAATACAACATTCTATTTCTTATTACAAACTATTGTCATCCGGGTGACCTTTGTTCTTCGAGCTGGGTTCTTCGAGACAGGTCCGTTGGAGGCCCTTCGAGGTAGAATACTGTGAGGTACTTACTTGTATAGAGTCTTAGAGGTGGGTCCTGCGAACCAACCGCATGGAGAATCTTCAAAGTGATATCATTCGACATGCTTCTTTGTGAACAATAAATTCTCTTGGCTAAGTTAATCATCTATGTGGAAGGGGACCCCCCCCCAACATTTACCCCTTCGTAGATATATTTGTTTATTTCATGAAAAAATATCTGTACGAAACCTCCGTTCATCTATGATTTTCTTTCTTGGGGAAAATGAAGAGATTTATTCAAATTTCCACCAAAGCTCTTCGTTCCCCAAGGTAGACAAGACCCTAGGCGTATCTCATTAAATGTAGCTATCATTTGCCTTTCAGTAAGTCACGTGTGGCAGTGCCAGGGTGGGCATGTGAAGACGATGCAACCATTCAACGCGTAGTTCCTCGAATCATCATCATAGCAACCTTTAGTCTTCTGTGACCACGTGTGTTTGGCCAACATGCCAACCACATAATTTGGAAACGCCATCATCACACTTTTCCAAATATCACTTTTATTGTCGTCTTTTTTAATTCGTGTTTCACCTATAAAAGGGGACGCACCTTTAGTTAAGACTCACCTTTGGGTTTAACTTTCTGAGTTTAAGATTTTCTGTGAGAGTTTGGCAAAGAAAATCTCCCCTTTTTCAAGCTTTTCAGTTATCTTCCATTCTCTTTTCTCTCATCTGCTATGGCACCAGTAAAGATAACTCTTTCTGTTAGGGGATCCTCTCTTACCACCCAGGAACGCTAGGCTCAGTGGGAATGATACCTTTGTGCCCCTTTTTTGGAGAGAACGATCATTTCTGGGCGACGACTGAGCATTTTTCCTGGTGCTTTGGTGCTAACTAAGGAGCCAAACTTGTTGATGGACGAAGGTGAAGATGTTGAAGACTTCACTTATATCCCTACCACTACTATCACCCATTTACGTATAGAGCGCGGTGATTTACCCTATTCTAAGGTGGAATTTAAGGAATCCTCTGGTGCCAGTGAAGGGTTGGGCCCTTGGACGGAGTATATCTATGAAAAGTACTCGGTTCAACTGGCCCTCGTAGGTTTGTCTTGTTCCATGGGGTTGGGTGAACTTACCTTAGCAAAAAATAACACTTCTTTACAACTGTTGGTGTCCCGATGGAGCCATAGGTCAGATAACTTTGTGACTGCTTGAGGAGAGTTTACTGTTACACTTGAGGATGTGTGCGAACTGTTGGGACTGGAAGTTGTTGGATTTGACACCTTCATCGAGGAGGCTATTTCTAGTGAAGAGAAAACTCTAAGGAACGAGTTAGAGGCCATTGTGAAGGATTGTGTGGTCACTTACAATAAGTGAACCTATGCCGAGGTCATCCTCTACTTTTACTTTATTGAAGAGAAGGCTGTGATTAGAGCCTGTGAGGCTTTTAGGGAGAACCCTCGAGGGAAAGAAGTTTTTGAGAAGCCTCCAACTGGGAAAGTCTATGATTCCAAAATTTAGCTGGTCGAGTATATATGGGTGATGATGTCGAAGGTATACCTTCCGGGTAAGTCCCACGACTATCCTCGTAAGTACCTGATCAACCTGGCCGTTCGAATGACCTGTGGTGTAAAGATCCCTCTCGCAGCCATTGTTCTTGGGTCTCTATACACTTGGTTAGATCGTGTGTCTGCAGACTTCGCTCGAAGCATTGGTAGGTTCGATGTGTCTAACTATGCCAACAATATTCTTTTGAGGACGTTCCTTTATGCTTATTTCAAGGATTATCCCCCCGCTGGCCACTTCCCCGATTCACAGGATGTGAGAGTCCCCCGTATTTATTATTGGAAGAATAAAAGTGTAAAGAAGCCTCTGTTAGCTCAGATTGATCGAGCTGAGCAATTCAATCCAGGTCCTTATGTTGGGGTAAGCCAGTTTTTTACCAATAATTTCTTTGGTGAAGAGGAGCGTCCCATTGCTCCAATCGAAGAAGCCATCGACAGAAATTTCCCCGAGTATAGTGTCCCCCTGTTGTTGATCCCTTCCTATTTGCCTTCATATATCGAGTGGTCATTATTTTAATCTATTTATATCCCCCATCATGTAGACATGCAGTTTGGCTATGATCAAGGCCCCTCTGTTAAGCCATTTCACCAGAGAGAAGCCAACTAATTTTTCGTTACTTATTCAAATTTCCTCATGTCTACTGTTGTTGGTATGTGTGCCCATTATCCTGATAACCCCATAATATCGAGCAAGAGATCTCGAGGAGTAAGATCAGCGATGTACATCAATGTATTCTGGCATAACCAATTGGTTAATTTCCAAACTAACTTTCTCAAGGAACCCCGTTATCCCGAAGTTAAGAGATTTCTTCCCACCGAGTTGGGTTTAAAAAACTGCACCACCCAATCATCTATTTTTCCCCTCATTACAACCAATACCAATGCTCCCCCTGAGCTGCCTCCCCTAGAGCCTGTGGATGAGGAGGTTATGAAGATAAAGAAAACCAATTAGCCTTTTATTCTTCCTATCGATGTTACCCCTGGTCCTTTGAGGCCGGTTAGAAGGACTTAATCTCCTCACATTACCTCAATGAGCGCAGCAGTTAGGGACACTTAGAAGGCACCTTTGAAGAAGCTTAAAACCATTCCACCGCCTCCATTAGCCTCTACTCCTGACCCAAAGATTTCCGAAGCAGTGAGCCAGATGGTGGATCGTCTTTACCACACTTGGGAACATTTTAGTGAAGAAGACCGAGCTTTTATGTTAGCCGAGATATCTACTCATGGGTTTTCTTTTGACCCCCAATTTGCCGAGGGTAGTAAAAAGAGGAAAGCGATTAGCCTCCTCAAGCTTGTGATGGAGTAGTCGAGCGGGTCTCGTAAGGAGGAGATTACTGAGGAGCATTTGTTTGGTGGAGATATTAGTGAAGATGATGATGAGGAAGGAGAGGAGGAAGAGGAAGAAGAAAAATATGAGGAAGAGGAAGAGGAAGAGGAAGAGGAAGAGGATGAAGAGACTGCCTTAGTACGTATGCATAGGTTGAGGGTGATGGTTTCTTCCTCGAAACCTGCCTCCCCCCCAAGATTATGAAATCGCTGAGTATGTGATGGAAGAAGAGGTAAGTCTCTTACATTTCTTGCTCTAAATGTCCTCCTTTCATTCATTCTTTCTCATGTTGATGTCCTTAGTATATTGTAACTTGCTCTTTTTCTTCTTTCAGGTTGGTGTGCAGGTTGATGCGCGTGATGGTGCTGAGGAAAATCTCTCTCTCAAAGCATATGACCCTACTATTTCTCAGGTGGCCACCTATTTCCACCTACAGGCAGTTGTATCTGATACTTCATCTAGTAGCGTCTATTCCCCCGACCCTTCTTTTTTGCTCGAGCAGGCTAGCCTTGAGAGGAGTGTGCCTTTGACAAAAGTTGTTGAAGTTGTGCCTGTACCTGTTGTTACTGTGATTTCGATGCTTGTGGTAAGCCTTTATTTTTTGCACTTATCTCCCTCTTTTATTGCTCCCTCGATTGGTCTGATTCAATTTCTTCTTTTCCTCCTTCTTTAGGCTCCCACACCCATTTCAACCATCCTCGTGGTTCCTCCTCCTTCGAATGATCAAATGCATGTTACTTTATTCGAGCCTTTGATTTCAAACCTAGAAGGTGTTGAGCCAGCTGCAGTTGCCTAAGGAGGAGGTGAACAAGAATATGTTATTGAGATGGTGGAGAATAGGCAGGAGCAGGTTGTTGAGGTTGGGGAGAATGTGATTGCCCCTCAAAGTCATCCCCCATTGGTGGCCCCCGAGGTTATTGAAAAGGAGGACGTGGTTCAGATGGCCACTCACGAGTTTGCAGAGGAGAGACGACCTGGGGTATTTCCACTATTCTATATATCTTCTATATATAAATATGTTAGCTTTAAAGTCAAAATCTCCCATAACCGCGGGTCAGGTGGGCCTAGGAATGTAGAACTTCAGGGTGCCTAGGTTCATTATAGGTTAATTATAAGTCAAGTGTAGTTTCATTCTTCTTTAGGAAACTTTTGAATATGAGGTCATCATAAGGTTTTAAAATGAATACTTTTGGGACTTGGTTATCGGTATGTTTGATGTTGAAAATTCTTGGGTATTACATAACCCGAAAAGTAGCAACGTGGTGCAGGGGATAGCTTCGTCGCCTCCGATTAGAATGATTAATTTCCATGGAATCCTATAGAGTTTAGTCAAGAGCCAAACAAATATACATGAAACTATGAAGACTCTTACCTAGAGCCTTTTCATTTGACAGTTCCAGCCGGTCCAACCCCATAAGAAGCTAGATACAATTACCTCAGATATTGTAGAAGAAGTTGGTAGTAGACAGACATACCTCTAACTACTCCACACAAGGATAGGAGATACTCCTTAAAGTATCTGGCCATGAAGAATCCATAATTTTTGGATTTTTTTTTAGCAAATATAAATACAATTTTGACCAATGGGATATATCCAACAGGCCAAGGATAATGTTAAGTATGGAATGAAGATACACAATCAAACCACTGTTCCCCTACACTTTGAGAGGATCTGCAAGGGAAGTGAATTTGATTTCCTGGATCCTAAGTCATAGGTCTTAAGGGCCAGTCAATGGGTCATCGAGAGGAATCCTTATGGTCATTTACCAAGGAGGGCTCCTTTTAGGCTAGGTAGAGGTAAAATGTACAAGGATCATCTAGGGTGGAACACGAGGATGCATTATGAATAAAATGGCATATATTTTTATGGGTATACCGAAGTCAATAATAGAGTAGCAAAGAATGGTTATAAACTGGGGAGATAGTCAATTCTGAGCTGACAAGATAGTGAAAATGTATCTACTTTATATTTAGTTTAGTTGGTTATCTTTCATGCTAAAGCATTTGAGTCATGCATAAGTTGAGCCCAAAATCCTGATGCACTTTATAGACTATGTCTGAGAGAGTCTTGGTCTATCACCTGTGGACAATGAGCTTTGAAGATTTTTCAGCTTCTTCGCATTAAAGACGTTCGTTACTGATTTGTCGAAGCGTATCATTTTGCAGTTTGTCCCATTAATTGAACATTGGGCTATGAATATACTCACGATATTTAAACAATTAAATTTATTTCTAAAAAGGTTTTTGAAATTTTCCTGAGAATTTTTGCGTTCTTTTCAAAAAGGGGATACGAAATTTTTTTTTGGTTCTTAAAGGCAGTTTTGGAGTTTATGTTTTTTGCCTATTGTCATTCGCACGGTGTAACATCACCTTCGTATGCACGAAAGCATATTTTTTTGGTTGGAGAAATTCATTGGATAAAACCATGTGCACGATGATGGTTTTCCCTCGTGCACATGGACATAAGATTTTTGGGTCGATTATTTCTCTAGCTAAAACTGTGATCACGATGCATCTTTTCAATCGTGCCCACGACGGAGCTGAAATTTGAAAATTTTCTATATTTAGCCTTATTTCCCTCCAAAAGCAATAACACTTTTTTTCATTTCAAAATAGACTTACTTTGAGGAGATTTTAGTATTTTAGAGAATCCCTTTACTTTTCAATTTGAAATTCAAATTTTCAAATTGTTTTTAAGATAATTCTAAATATGTACTTAAGAGGTTCAAATCCACAATAGCCATTGTTTACATATGTTTCAAATTTAATCCATATGACCTATTGTGACAACCCGAATATAATTATGATAAATTATGTCTAAATCATCCTTAACTTATGTGATATGGATAATGTGTTATTAGTTCATATAATGTTAAGTTATTATATTTAGTCTAATTCTACCTTCATAAATCATGAAATGTCGAATTAGTTATAAACACAAAATTTTGAAGTTTTCGATAGGAATGTTCATGTTAGAGACTAGTTTTAACCATTATAATATAATAATATACTTGAGGGTGCATCGAACGGACATTCGAGTGAGAAGATATCGTCTTTTTACAAACTTGGGGTAAAGTAGTCATTTAACTTTAAATGATATTTTGCCTTATATGGCGCCACATGTTATATTTTGATTGGACCAAAGGGATGTGCCCTTATGCCGACTTAAAGACCTTAAAATATCCTTTATTTTTTATGGATATCAGAATTTCAAGCGGGTTAAGTTTTTTAATGGAAGAAAGAGAGGTTAGGGTGAATTAGTGAAGGATTAAGGAAGATAGTCGAGAGATAAAAAAACTTATGTATCCAAGGGTGCTTAGGTAAGATTTAATTTGTAAAGTTCCATTATTTATATGACATATGTTGTTTAATATGATATTAAGGATCATATTTAGGTACAAGGGGATACGTTTTGTCGTATGTATATGGGTATGTGTAGGTTGTATGTGTTAAGCATGTTGAATTCATATAACTAAGGATGTAATCATTATATTAATCAATTTGGAATCGATTGATACCAGTTGGATATGAAACAACACTTATATATACCTATCGTATAAGAGAATTATGTAATATTACCAAGAAATGAATCTTAGGTGATAGTTTGAAGTTTCGGTGTAGAATTTTCCCCAAAAGTGTAAGTATGCATACCTTGTGTTCGAAGTTTTGCTTGATATAGTAAATGAACTAAAAAAATTATGAAACTTTAATTTTGTGTTATTAATTATGTTTATTGAAACTGCATGGAAGATCATAGAATGTTATGATTTATAAAAAGTATGAAAATTCATGGAAATTGACTAAACGATAGAGGAGCCTATATGGCAGGTTTCTATGTGGTAAAGAAATGGGCATATCTTGTTCTAGAAAATTTGAAATGATTTGTCATTTTTTATATTGGAAACCTAATATGATAAGGATTAGATTAGAAAGAAGAAAGTAAAGCATGTCTGGGATATGATTTGGATATGTTAAATATCGTAACATAAGTTTATGTGGGACTTCATTTCTGATAAATGATTAGAATAGGATTATATGCCTTGCTTATGAATGAAGTTACGTTTAAGTTATTCTTTGGATTAATGATATTCTTATGATGATACTATTATTGTAAAACTGATAGGAAGGGAGGAACCACCGGCTGAACAAGTGCCAGACAAAGGCATGGAAAAAAACACATTAAGTGGCCAAGGTAAGTGTACTCACTGGTAAGATGAATTTATACATGGTTATGGATATACAAGGAGAATTTGAGATTTCAGTTTTCTGGTTCAAAAAACACTTTTAACAAATTGAAGCTTGTTGTAAAAATCCATGACTTTTTATCATTGCACTAAAGTTACTAAGGTTCTAGTGAAGGTATTCATAGCTTCAAGCTTTATATCGAAATTCATCATTAAAGCTCAAGATTTATTGGTGTAAATTCATTTTTTCTTTTCTACACTGTTTTACACATAAAAGCTTTAATCTTATGATTGCTCTAAGCATAATAATCATACAAAAATCGTTTGAAACTAAAAGAATTGAATGTAATGCATAAAATCACAATGTACCTATTTGGAGTGAATTTTTTAAGTTTGAGTATGCTTATGGTGTGTGTTTTGATTGATTAAAACGTTGGGTATTTATAGTACTTCATCAGGGAATTCGATTGATTATTGGTGGAGGTGGATTTCAGGCAAAATGGAAGGATTTTAAAATGAGTTTTAAAAATTCACATGTTTACATAATGCTAACATGTGTTATTCTTGTCTTCTAGTGCTGATGTGTTGCATATGTGTCATGGGGGTTCTCTTAAAATACTAAAACTTTGAAGGTTGGTCCTTGTTTGGTAAAATATTTAGGTATATAGCCTTAAAAGTATACTTTAAAGAAAGTTTGTGTTTTTTTTGTAATTTTAAAAAGTTTCAAAGGTTGAAATTATGATTTTGTGTTAATTGAAGTCTAGAGGATTAATTTGATATAAAGTTGAGGTTTATAGGTTATGTATAAGTCAAGTTATGTTTGTTTGAATTATTTAGGGGGATAATTTGTAATTATTGAAACTTCAGGGTGTCTAGGCTAATTTAGTAAAGTTATAGGGCATTAAGGGTAGTTTCATTCTTCATAGGAAACTTTTGAGTTTGAGGTCATCATAAGGTCTTAAAATAAATACTTTAGGGTTTGGTTATTAGTATGTTTGGTTTTGAAAATTCCCGGGTATTAAAGTCTACCTATCTAAAAAAAATTCGTCCTCGAATTTACCTTGGAAGATATATGGATATTGATCTTTCATAGCTTGTTCTGGTTCCCATGTGGCTTCTTGTTGATTTTTATTTTTCCAAAGTACTTTGACTGAGGGGATTTCATTGTTCTCGAGACATGTCACTTGGCGATCCAGAATTTGAATAAGACGTACTTCAAATTCATGGTTTGGTTCGATAGAAATTGCTTTCCATGTGATGGTATGAGAGGGATTGGAAATATACTGGCGTAACTGAGACACATGATATACATTGTGAATGTTGGATAATTCTATAGGTAATTCTAATTGATAGGTTATAGGGCCAAAACGATTAGAATTAGTGAAGGGTCCAATATATCTAGGGGCGAATTTCCCTTTTCTTCCCAAGCGTAAAATTCATTTTCGAGGAGGACTTTAAAAAATACTTGATTATTAACTTGAAATTCTAAGGGCTTCCGGCGCTGATCTTCATAACTCTTCTAACGACCTTGCGCTGTTTTCAATCTTTCTCGGATCTGTTGTATCTTCTCAGTAGTTTCTTGGATTATTTTAGGACAAATTTTTGACTATTTCCCGATTCTACCCAATATACAGGCGAACGACAAGGTCTTCCATATAAAGCTTCAAATGGGGCAACTTTAATACTTAAATGATAACTATTGTTATAAGAAAACTCAACAAAGGGTAAATGTTCATTCCAATTTTCGAGCATATCTAATGTACAATTTCGTACCATATATTTTAATCTTTGAATTGTGCGTTACGATTATCCTTCCATTTGTGGGTTAAATGTTGTACTTAAATGAAGTTTAGTTCCCATTGCGGTTTGGAGTGCTTGACAAAACTTTACTCCAATTCCATGTAATTGGATAATTTCTCGGATGTAGAGTTTACTGAGCTTGTAAACCGAATTGGTGGTTTTTATTGGTAGAAAATGAGCAGACTTGGTAAGTCAGTCTACTATTACCCAAATGGAATTATATCCTTGGGACGTAGGAGGTAGTTGACTGACAAAGTCCATGGTAATATGATCCCATTTCCACTCGGGAATTGGGAAGGGTTGGAGGAGTCCAACAGGGTGTTGGTGTTCTATCTTTACTTGTTGACAAGTATGACAATTCCTTGCAAAATTCTCGATATCATTTTTCATAGTTGGCCACCAATATTGTTTCTTCAGGTTATGGTACATTTTGGAGCTTCCGAGATGAATCATAAACTTAGAACGATGGGCTTCTTGTAATACTTCCTCTTGAAGGGATAAATTATCAGGTATATAAAATCTATTTCTAAATCATAAAAATGTTTCTTTATCATACGAGAAGTCGGGATTTTTGCCTTGAAGAGATTGCAAAATATGATCTTGAGATTGTTGGACTAAGAATTTTTCTCTTAATTTGGGATATGCAATGATGTTAGGAAATTTTGAGAAAGGGGCTATTGATTCAAGATCACATTACTCTATGGTAGCAACAATATCGTTAGAAATTAAAGTATGGAGTCTTCCTATTGGATTATGACTTAAGGCAACGATACTGCATTTCCTTTCCCTTGAATGGTAGTTTAACTTAAATCGGTAATCTTCCAAAAATTCTACCCAGTGTCGTTGTATTAAATTTAAGTCCTTTTGAGTAAAGATATATTTCAAACTTTTATGATCTGAAAAGAGTTAAAAAATTTCACCATAAAGGTAACAACGCCAATTTTTTTAACACAAAGACTAGATCTTCTAACTCAAGATCATGGACATGGCAATTTCGTTTATGAGTTTTGAGTTGTCGTGACCCATACTCTACAACTTTCTCATTTTGCATTAAAACGCATCTTAACCCTTGCAATGAGGCGTTGGTATATACATCATAACTTTCATTACTAGAAGGAATAGTAAGGACAGGAGCAGTAGTTAATTTGTCCTTTAAAATTTGGAATACTTACCTACATTCATCAGTCCATACGAATGGCACTTCCTTCCTAGTTAGCTTCAGGAGGGGGAGAACAATAAGACAAAAATCCTTTCACAAAACAACGATAATAATCGATTAATCCTATAAAACTTTTTACCTCGATAATGTAGGTAGGATTTTTTCATTCCAAGATGGATGAAATTTTGGCAAGATCGACTTGGATTCTACTTTTAGAAATCCCATGCCCTAAAAATTTGATTTCCTTCATTGAAAAATAACATTTTCTTTTGTTCACATATAAACTATAATTTCTTAGAGTACTTGATACTGTCTCTAAATATTGTGCATATTCTACTGAATCTTAGGAATACATAAGAATATCGTAAAAAAAACGATAAATAATTAGTCGAGAAAGGGTCTAAAAAGCTATGCATAAAATCCATAAAATCTATGGGTGCATTGGTTAATCCAAAAGACATGACTGTAAATTAAAAACGTCTATATGAGTTTGAAAAGCAGTTTTTGGAATATCTTCTTCTCTGACTCACAATTGATGGGAACTGGATTATAAATCTATTTTTGAAAAGATCCTTGCTCCTCAAAGTTGATCAAATAGATCTTTGACCGAGCGGAAAAAGTGTGTTCGTGTGAGGACACAATCGTTGTGTGTTTCGCCGCCACAATACAAAAAACCTAAGCTACTACTACACTTGACAAGCAAGCACAGCGGTAAGTCGGGTATCGTAAGAAATCCACAGGGAGTGATTGAATTTTAGATTTTAATTGTTTAATTACTTCTGGAATAAAAGTGTAAAATAAATAAATGAAAAGGTGATGGTTGGGAATGGTGACAAAAGAAAAAGAATAAGTTACGCTACGCAAAAGTAAAGCGAGGATCGGGATCGCATACACACATTCACGGGCTAAACAACTACTAATTAGAATTTCGATTCGAAAACATTTAATCGATCATTTTCAATTAAGCATAAACATCACGCAATAAGGAATTTAAGCCAAAGTTGCGAGATTAAACATTTAATCAAAAATGGTCACACGCGGATTAAATTCGGATTATCGCTATAAACACTAAAGTTGCGTGACAAATAAAGTTAAACGCATAACAATCCAACTTTAATACACGCGGTTTCAATTAAATGCAATTTTACACGAAACCCTAACTTTCGAGGTCCAAACCCGTAAATGGCGTAACGAAATCCCGACCCTATTTATCTAAGGGCACGACATGGAAATAAACTAAATTACACTAATTAAACTAGGAAAGCAATAATTAAAGCAAGTAAACTAATTAATAAAGCATGTAAATTAAATAGAAAGCAAGAAATAAGGAAATACAACTAAATTAATGTGATTAAAGTTAAGTTACAACTTACAAAACAAAGAGTACAAGAGAGGAGTAGGATTTAGCTCCCAACTACAAACCCTAAAATCTAAGACAAAATGGAGAGATCTCTTCAAAATGAAGAGGAAGAGTATTTATACAAAACCAATCCCTTGGCAAACTTGTAAATAAAAGGGGAGAAAAACAAATAGCAGCAGGGCCGAATCGATTCGGCATTGGACCGAATCGATTCGGTTGGAGAATATCTCGAGACTGCCAGAAGAGCGAATCGATTCGGGTGAAATCCGAATCAATTCGGAATGGTGGGCGAATCGATTCGGGTGAAATCCGAATCGATTTGGAAACAGAGGAACTGGCACTGTCTCCAACCGAATCGATTCGCAAAGGTGCGAATCGATTCGGACCTACAGGTCTTGATTTTTTCCCCTGTTTTTGGTTGAGATGTCTTTCTCTTCCGCTCAAAAGCCCGTAACTTCTTCGTTCGGACTCGAAATCGCGCACCGTTTACGGACACGCGAAGCTTGTTCAGAGGGCTTCAACTTTCGTGAAGACATTGGGCCAATTGCCCAAATTGTAAAATGACTAAATTGCCCTTGCGCGTGCGATTGTGTACGGAACTTCGCCGGAATGCATCCAAACTTCATACTAAGCATCCAAATACCTACAAAAGCTCAATTAACCCCTGCAAAACATGTTAACATAGAAATTCGAGGTTGTCTGGTTAACGAGCATAAATATAGGGATTAAGATACCCGAGGGGGCTAATAAAGCGTAGGTTAATGGGTGAAATACGCAATATTTACGCTGTATCACACCCCCTAACTTACACATTGCTAGTCCCTAGCAATGAAATAGGAAACAACAAGAACTACAAGAAAACCAAAAGGAGGATACAAGTACAAAATGGGATTAAAAAGTAATAAAAAGATAAGGCCACTTTCACGGGCGAACGATTACATTTAGCATATGCAATAAGCCGTTAAACCCCTAGGTTACCCTAGTGGACGAGTGTCGTCTTGTGAGGGTTTTCAGGGATGAAACCCACAAACATCATATGGTTTCCTCAAAATATGTCCAACACAACATGCCACAAACTCAACAACAACGAAAAAGATTTCAAACATGTTATTAGCATATTGAACGAATTCAAGCTAAAGTCCGTTGTTATTAACAGGTTGAATGCACCTCATAGAATTGAAACTTTAAAAGTGGGAGGGGGGAGAGCAAATGCAAAATATGATTTGGCAAAAAACTTATATAAATTGGATACTAATCAAAGCAAGCATACATTCAATCCTCAAGGGCATTACGCTCAACAAATGAAATCACTCGGAATGGGAGGTAATACACGGGACATGCGGGCATAAAGAGTAATTGTAAATGGAAACTAGGCCGCACACATGTCACAAATGAAGAACGCAATATATAAACTGAAAAATTGTAATCTCAATGAAAGATACCACTCATCAAAAGAGGCGAAATGCATTTTCACAGATTATCAAAACTATTATGACTTTTAAATTAAATGCACCCTAAGATCACATAGGACTTTAATAGAGTTGTAATGTAGGATAGGCTAGGGTACGAAATGAAGGAATGTATGTACGGATTCAAAGTGTTTGGGATGAAAACTCGGGATAATGGAAAAATGCGGGCAATAAAAAAAATTGGAAAACAAGTTCCAAAACAAGCATAAGATATATCATCGGGGAGAGTAATCAAAGCTTATTGAACACTATACACAACATTTACAACTTTCTCTTTCTTTTCTTTTCTTCTTTTTCTCATTTTTCTCTTTTGTTTTCTATTGCTTTTTGCTTTCTCTTTTTCTTCAATTTTTTCACTACTTTCTTTTCTTTGCTTATCAAACTCTCATATGCCTAAAATTGCAACCGCAATACAACAACAACATTCAATCCCAAGTAACATTCCAAACAAAGGTATGTAAGGTGTATGTATGGCTTAAAACTCCAATTTGGAGTTGGTTATGGGATTTTGGTTAATGAAACGAAAGGCTAGTATTTAGGCTCAAAGGGGTTGACTAGGGAAACATATATGGTGAGCGCAAGACTAATATGGGTGATATAACAAAGATTGCCTATGATCATTTCACAAAGTTTACGCAATTCTCAAGTCAAAACAATATATGAAAATCATGATCAAGTAACACATTTCAAGCATGAACTCAATTAATGAACGGTCAAATGAAAGATTAGAGAGATTACCAACAAATTCAACGTTTTCAAAGAGGAAAGAATAGTGTATAACACTCACAAACGACGAAAGGTACGAAGCTTACTCGGTGTAAGTATATACGTTGCAACAAATGATTCCCGAGTTATAAAAATCTTAAACCAAATCAATATGACAAGGAAAGTGCATATGCTCATGGGATAAAGTTTAATTCATTAAGTTATTCACAATATCAATGATTTGAGGACTAAAGTCTAATAACTTCTAAAATCGAGAACATGCATCATTGAGTTGTCTATTGGATCGGGCAATTATTGAAATTTATCATCGAAAACAAGGCAAAATGCCCAACAAAGGAGAAAAAAGAAAAAAAATATTTTTGAAAATTTTTAAATTTTTCACAAAAAGGCATACTTAGTAACTAACAAGTAAGCAAATCCATGGACAAAACAAGGAAATGGATAGAATATCCTACACCCCCTAACTTAAATGTTGCATTGTCCTCAATGCGCATTAAGAACACAACACAAAGAGAGGAAAAGAACGATATTACCCAAAATTGGAGAGATCTCCATAAGCACGAGTCCAATGAAATCTACAAAACAAGTTAGTACCGAGCATAGCAAAAACAAATAACAAAAAGTTAACTAATTACACTAGACTAAATTAAAAGGAAAGAAAAGTAGGAAAGAAAGAAAATTAAAAAGCTAACTATTTACAACCTACTATTTAGGCTTCACACTAACTATACACTAGAAGTCTAAATAGTTGAGGGTCCACCATAAGAACGATTTGACTTTGGAGGATAACCGGTGTACCCTCACATACAAGCATGCCTTCCGAAAAATATGAATTCCGTTTGAACAACGGAAGGCATGTGTAAGGCGAAAGAAATGAACCATCGTCAATTAAAAGTTTTAGAGGGACGATGGAGGATTTGGATACTACGGGGAACAAGACTAAATTAGTCTCAGAAAAATCAGAATCACATCCCCAAGATTCTTCAATTGGAAGGGGAGGTGGGGAAAATGCAAGTGAAAAGCCCATGAGATGAAGCATCTCAAAATAACATTCTCGTTCAAGAATCGGGTCAAAGTCCTCAAGACTTTCAACCGATTCTTGCGATAAATTTAATTGTTTGGGAATAGTAGGGAGTAAAGGAAAGGAAGGACCAACAACCTCAATACTATCGGAAGAATTAATAAGAGGTTGAAAATCGAAAGTGCTAAAGCTTGGCTCACTCTTAATTATTTCTTCAACAAAAAGGGGTGGAGATGAAACGCAAGTTTCAATCTCGACCCGATTTTGTAAAGAAATAATCTCTTCGAGCATGGCATCCGTTTCTAGAAACCAAGCTTGAGAGCTTTCGGATCGGTCATTAATTTCCTTTATCATTAACTCATAATCAAACGAACAAGAAGACATTTCATTATCTTGTGCGGGTTGCTCATAGCTAACGGATCCCCCGCATTCCAAATCACTCTCACAAGGCAATGAGGGATTACTTACATACGCTTGAATTTCACGCTCAATGCGCTCATTTTCAAGAATTTGTAGGCATTCTCTCATTGTTTTGGGAGTATAACTTGGAAAACAATTATCATAACAATTAAGGTTATCTAAAGCGTAATAGCGAGACATTTCAAAATGAGCTGTTCAACAAAAGCGACAAGCACCGAGATTTCAATTTCTCGAAACAATCTAGCACAAGTCAAAAAGAAAGGGGAAAATAAAGAATACAAATATGAATGAAAGAAATACTAAGAAACAATAAACCAATTACTATCTAAAACACACTCCCTGACAACGGCGCCATTTTGTGACCGAGCGTAAAAAGTGTGTTCGTGTGAGGACACAATCATTCGCCGCCGCAATACAAAAAACCTAAGCTACTACTACACTTGACAAGCAAGCACAGCGGTAAGTCGGGTATCGTAAGAAATCCACAGGGAGTGATTGAATTTTAGATTTTAATTGTTTAATTACTTCTGGAATAAAAGTGTAAAATAAATAAATGAAAAGGTGATGGTTGGGAATGGTGACAAAAGAAAAAGAATAAGTTACGCTACGCAAAAGTAAAGCGAGGATCGGGATCGCATACACACATTCACGGGCTAAACAACTACTAATTAGAATTTCGATTCGAAAACATTTAATCGATCATTTTCAATTAAGAATAAACATCACGCAATAAGGAATTTAAGCCAAAGTTGCGAGATTAAACATTTAATCAAAAATGGTCACACGCGGATTAAATTCGGATTATCGCTATAAACACTAAAGTTGCGTGACAAATAAAGTTAAACGCATAACAATCCAACTTTAATACACGCGGTTTCAATTAAATGCAATTTTACACGAAACCCTAACTTTTGAGGTTCAAACCCGTAAATGGCGTAACGAAATCCCGACCCTATTTATCTAAGGGCACGACATGGAAATAAACTAAATTACACTAATTAAACTAGGAAAGCAATAATTAAAGCAAGTAAACTAATTAATAAAGCATGTAAATTAAATAGAAAGCAAGAAATAAGGAAATACAACTAAATTAATGTAATTAAAGTTAAGGTACAACTTACAAAACAAAGAGTACAAGAGAGGAGTAGGATTTAGCTCCCAACTACAAACCCTAAAATCTAAGACAAAATGGAGAGATCT
The DNA here is from genome assembly GCA_949130495.1 of Sambucus nigra. NCBI lineage: Eukaryota > Viridiplantae > Streptophyta > Magnoliopsida > Dipsacales > Adoxaceae > Sambucus > Sambucus nigra. The sequence goes on along the minus strand of OX422222.1, from coordinate 228,735,087 downwards.
CTTCAAAATGAAGAGGAAGAGTATTTATATAAAACCAATCCCATGGAAAACTTGTAAATAAAAGGGGAGAAAAACAAATATCAGCAGGGCCGAATCGATTCGGCATTGGGCCGAATCGATTCGGTTGGAGAATATCTCGAGACTGCCAGAGGAGCGAATCGATTCGGGTGAAATCCGAATCGATTCGGAATGGTGGGCGAATCTATTCGGGTGAAATCTGAATCGATTCAGAAACGGAGGAACTGGCACTATCTCCAACCGAATCGATTCGCAAAGGTGCGAATCGATTCGGACCTACAGGTCTTGAATTTTCCCCCTTTTTTTGGTTGAGATGTTTTTCTCTTCCGCTCAAAAGCCCGTAACGTCTTCGTTCGGACTCGGAATCGAGCACCGTTTACGGCCACGCGAAGCTTGTTCAGAGGGCTTCAACTTTTGTGAAGACATTGGGCCAGTTGACCAAATTTTAAAATGACTAAATTGCCCTTGCTCGTGCGATTGTGTACGGAACTTCACCGGAATGCATCCAAACTTCATACTAAGCATCCAAATACCTACAAAATCTCAATTAACCCCTGCAAAACATGTTAACATAGAAACCCAAGGTTGTCTGGTTAACGAGCATACATATAGGGATTAAGATACCCGAGGGGGCTAATAACGCGTAGGTTAACGGGTTAAATACGCAATATTTACGCTGTATCAATCTTCAATTCAGGGTAAAGGATACTTATTCTTAATAGTTTCTGGGTTCAGTTTATGATAATATATGCATAATCTAAATCTTCCATCATGTTTCTTAATAAATAATACATGAGCTCCCAAGGAGATGAGATAAGGTGAATAAAACTTTTTTCAAGAAGACCATTTAATTGGGTATGAAATTCTCGAAGTTTTAAAGGATCTATTCGATACAGAGCTATCGAAATAGGAAGAGTATTCGGATAAAGATTTTTACTAAACTTGGTATCCAAGAAGGGGGTAATCCTGATAATTCTTTGGGAAAAACATCTTCGAATTGTTCTAAAATTCTTTGGATTAATGCAGAATTTTGAATTTGAAAACTTGAGGGTTCGAACAGACCTGATCCTTGAAATATAAAGGACCAATTTTCTTCATTTTAAAAATAATTTTTCTTAGCCTGACAATCGATATAAGTAGAATGTATTGATAGAGCATCCATTCTGATAATAATATCAAAATCGCAAATATCTAAGATTATCATGTCCACAAAGATTATACCTAACCCAAGATGAATTTTGGAATTGCTATACACTTGTGTTGGTGTATTGATTTCACCCGTAGGTAATTCAATATCCAATGGAACAATTAGATTTGTAGGTAGTAATTGTAATAATTTATCTATTTTACCTTTTATCACGTCATGGGAATTTCGTGTAGGTAATATCGCACAATTCTTTTCACGACTTGAGATTGGCATAATTTTCTTAGCTGAATTTTTTGGTGGATTTTGGATAAGACGGATTTTATGCGATATTATCTAATTAACGACAAACTGGAAGAGATCTTAGTTTAGGACACTGTGGACGCATATGTGCTAATTCTTGACATTCATGACAATGAATCACCGAACGGGTTGTGTTATGATGAATCTGGTAATAATCTTGTCCACTGGAATTGGCATAACCTTGAGGCCGAGGTTGAGGTAAAGTCCTAATCACATTATTATTTCTAGTAATGGGGGATAAGATCGTACTATGGAAGAAGAATTTCGTTCCACAATTGCTTCAACATCGATAAGTTTTGAAAACTTGCGCATTTGTAAAGGAACGACATAATTCTTAATTCTCGAATGTAGTCCTCTTTCAAACTTCTTGCATTTCTTTATCTCAGTATCCACATACTCAAGGGAAAAACAAGACACAATAAATTTGGCTTCATACTAGGCTACAGACAGACTTTTTTATTGATATTTTAAGAAATCTACAATTCGTTGATCTCGTTCAGCTTCCGGAAAGTACTTCTTGAAGAAAATTTGTTCAACTTTCTCCCAAGTAAAATTCATGACAACCTGGTTACGAGATATCGCTTTTCATGAGAAATCATCTTCAAAGCCGCTAAAGTCATTTGGAGATTAGTTGCTATTCCTACCACATTTATAATTTTCACAGTTTGATGTATCCATTTCTCAGCTTCACTGGTACCTGGCTTTCCAAAAAATGAAGGAGGTCGTTGTGGCAAAAATTCTTTGAGAGAATTCATCCTACGGACTTCTTTTGAAATTTCCTATAATGTAGAGTGATGAATTTGTTATCGTCGTCCTAAAGACGTTATTTCTTGAATACATCGCATGATTCCTTCAGCGTGGGTCTATTCAGTGGGAGTTTCAACAGAGGAAATTCGAGTACTAACCATACTAAAATACAATAGAACAGTCATAATAATAAATAAAATTATAAACAAGAATATATCACAAGCCTATTATATCATACAAGATATAGTTAGAGGATACATTAGAGTTATAGTACGCCATTTTCTCTATATCAGTACCTATACTACAACAGTTAAAGTTAATCACCCTCCTAAAATTTAGTAAGACATACTATGTACATTACTTTATTATACTATATAACACTAGGAGAGATGATTTTTTTTTAAATTTGGATTTTTCTTAATTAGGAATAGTAGTATCATTGTCCAAAGAGTCAGAAATTGGAATATCAAGATCGTTATCTTATTCTAGAAGATCATCGTCATCTGTTGAATTACTCGTATTAGAAGACACACCAAGAATGATATCACCATTCGAAGTAGTATCTGGATACATTGGTGGAGTCGGTGGTTCATCGACTAGGCAAGATTTATAGCATCTTGAAGTATCACTGGATCGTTGTTAGTCATCCACTTTATTCATTACTTGCATTTCTAGCAATACCCAAATAGTCGGCACATGTCTCTTTATATTGCTAATGCAACCTACCCAATCCTCATCTACCGCACGAATCATTTCTCGAAGCTTCATGAGTGCGTCTTCTTGAACTGTATTTTCCCAATGGTTCATTGATCCAATATTTGCATTAAGCAGATATGAATCCCATGTATTCATAATGAAAAACGGAATTACCATATACTAGTAATAAAAGAACTTACGAAAAGATAAAATAACTAATATCATATAAATCTTTTCTCGTATAAAATTTTAACCCGACGATACGTTAAAATTTAAAACATGATCTGAGACTAACTTGTCACACCCTGCTTTTTGGCATGAATTCACAAGAGAATATATATAAAGAACCAAATTAAAGCTAAGGCGAAAAACAAAACTTATTATGAAAATAGTTCACATAGTGTATTACCACCGCAAGGGTGAATTGCATTTATTTGACACGAACTATAAAGTAAAAAATCGAAAAGTGCCACTCCTTTCTCCTATCTGGCTTATTCTCTGCCTACACAGTCACGTATGCAAACAGGTGATCGGTATTTGTCTCTAAAGGGGAAGATATATTATCCTCTTTTTCTTGGGCCATCTGGTGGAAAAATGAATTATCGCAAATATGCAAAGAATATTTTACCAATTTTATAACAAATATATGTACAACAAATATATGTATATATTATGTGTAAATCTTGATTTTACCAAATTCTATAACAAATAGCCATTGTTTACATATGATTCAAATTTAATCCATATGATTTACTGTGACAACCCGGATATAATTATGATAAATTATGTTTAAATCTTGATTACCTTATGAGATATGGATAACGTGTTATTAGTGCATATAATGTTAAGCTATTATGTTTAGTCTAATCCTACCTTCATAAATAATGAAATGTCGAATTAGTTACAAACACGAAATTTTAAAGTTTTCGGTATGTATGTTGATGTTGGAGACTAGTTTTGACCATTATAATATAATAATTGACTTGAGGTAAAAACTAGATAGTTTTAGATATATAAATTATTTTTGTAACACAATAAACAGTGCATCAAACGAACATTCAAGTGAGAAGATATCGTCTTTTTACGAACATGGGGTAAAGTAGTCATTTAGCTTTAAATGATATTTTATCTTGTATGAAGCCACATGTTATATTTTGATTGGACCAAAGGGATGTACTCTTATGACGACTTAAAGACCTTAAAATATCCTTTATTCTTCATGTATATCAAAATTTCAAGGGGGTTAAGGTTTTCCATGGAAGAAAGAGAGGTTAGGGTGAATTAGTGAAGGATTAAGGAAGATAATCGAGAGATAAACGAACTTATGTATCCAAGGGTGCTTAGGTAAGATTTATATTGTAAATTTCCATTATTTATATGACATATGTTGTTTTATATGATATTAAGGATCATATTTAGGGACAAGGAGATGCGTTTTGTTGTGTGTATATGGGTATGTGTAGGTTGTATGTATGAAGCATGTTGAATTCATACAACTAAGGACGTAATCATTATATTAATCAATCTGGAATCGATTGATTCCAGATGGATATGAAACTAAACTTATATATACCTATTGTATTAGATAATTATGTAACATTACCAAGAAATGAATCTTAGGTGATAGTTTGAAGTTTAGGTGTAGAATCTGCCCCAAAAGTGTAAGTATGCATACCTTGTGTTCGAAGTTTTGCTTGATATAGTAAATGAACTAAAAAAATTATGAAACTTCAATTTTTTGTTATTAATTATGTTTATTGAAACTGCATGGAATATAATAGAAAGTTATGATGTAAAAAAATTATGAAAATTCCTGAAAGTTGACTGAACGATAGAGGAGCCTATAGGGCATGTTTATTATGTGCTAAAGAATTGGGCATATATTTCTCTAGAAAACTTGAAATGATGTGTAATCTTTTGTATTGGAAACCCAATATGATAAGGATTGGATTACCAAGAAGAAAGTAAAGTATGTATGGGCTATGATTTAGATATGATAATATCTTAACATGAGTTTAGATGGGACTTCATTTATGATAAATGATTTGAATGGGATTATATGCTGCTTATGAATTGAGTTATGTTTAAGTTATTGTTTGGATTATTGATATTCTTATGATGTTACTAATATTGTAAGAATTATAGGAAGGGAGGAAAAATCGGTTGAACCAGTGCTAGACAAAGGCATAGGAAAAACACATTAAGTGGCCAAAGTGAGTGTACTCACTGGTAAGATGTATTTATACACGGTTATGGATATGATCATAATATAACTTAGTGGTAAGTGGTAATTATACATGGTTATGGATATGATAAGAATATTACTCATTGATAAGATGTAATTATACATGGTTATGGATATGATCAGAATATTACTCACTAGTAAGATGTAATTATACAAGGTTATGAATATGATCAGTATATTACTCATCGGTAAGATGTATTTATACATGGTTATGGATATTATAAGAATACTACTCACTAGTAAGATATATTTACACATGGTTATGGATATGATCAGAATATTATGAATATGAAATTGTTCATTTTAGTTTATCGAAATGGGAGGTTACTCCACGACCCGAAATGGAGGAGATTTGTCTATTAAACACAAGGGGTTACTCCTTGGCCAGGATTGGGGGAGAATGTCTATTGCAGACACGATATGTGAATCATGATTCGGAAACATTTTTCATTCATTATGAATGGTCCGGATAAGTTTACATAATATCACATGGATATGATTATTTGCATTTAATTTTATGCAACAATGTAGTAAGTTTATATATTATCACATGAATATGATTTATTGCATTTATTTTTATTTAATAGTGTAGTAGTGATGCATTCACTTAGCTATTTTGCTCACGGTTTCAGGTGTTTATGTTTTTCAGGTAACGTGATGTCACTGTCAAATCTAAGAGGTCGGATGGGGTTAGCAAGGGATTCATAAAACCATGATTTTGGTCAAATGTAAATTGGGGTAATTAAAGCCTACTTATCCTTTAAATAAGTTCATATAAACATACCTACTTTAATATGTGAAAAGTTTTTAGTTTTATTGATTCATGTTGATGACTGAAAAATGTAACTCGTGTTTAAGGTTTGTTTAAGGCAATAATGGTTTGACTCACTTTGACTTTCAAACTTAACTATAAGTGACTGGGTTAGGGTGTGCCATTTATACTCCAAGATCTCAAAGGAGGTGTTTGATATAGTTAAGAGTTCAATCGCAATGTGGACCAAGGATGAAGAATGCAATATTCATCTTTGATCGATAGAGCTTTGATCTGATTTCTTGTAGAGGTAAAAATCTCGAGCTAAAAGCTCTGATACCAATTTGAAAAAGCGAAATAATTGCAAGGGTGATTTCAATAAAAAATTTCAATACCAATTTTAAATGCGGAAGCCAATTTTAAACTGATTTTATCTTTATATCTTAATCATGCATCTATGGTGATAAAAAAGAAAACAAATAAGCTAATACGATAAGGCCATGTTTCAGGAAAAAAACCCAAAGGGAAAAAACCGTTATTCGCTCATAAATTTATAATATAGTTGACTTACAAACTACCTGATAACCGCCACAAGTACCGAGAGATAATCTTCGCAAATCTCTAATGAACAACTATGATCCTCACAATAATCACATGATCGCAGTCCTCTTTCAGCCTCAGCCTTTGTCTTCAGCAGTAAATCCCCGCAGGTATTACAAGTCAGCAATGGATATCCTCTTCATAAAAGGTGTATGCAAAGATAGAAACTTTCTAGGTTTTAAACAATTCGCAAGAAAAATATTACAGGATGTTTTGTTGTGAATCAAACAAGTGTTTTTTAACACAAAACTTGAAAAACTTTCTAAAAAGTTATGTAGTTTTGAGTCTGGCAAAAGTATTAAACGTTCTAAACACGAAACTGATATATATACATAACTTAAGGCGACGCTTCATTCAAACGTGATTAACATGTTGTTCTAATGACATAAGCATGCCATTCGAACGATATTTCATCTCTCTTCTAACGACGTAAAATAAAAGCATGTCGTTTGATCTAAATTAGAACCAAGTTTACAAACGAGGGATCTAAAGCCTTATGGTGTCGTTTGAACGACATCAAGTTGTGTCTATAACAACAAGTCCATGTGGTTAGAACGACATCAAGATGTGGCTAGAATGATATGTCCATGTGGTTAGAACGACATCTCAATGTGGTTAGAACGACTAAAGCGAAAAGTAAAATTTTAAAAACTTCGCATACAATAAACTCAAAAATCATATTCTTGAAAACAAAAAGCGTTGTTCATTTTTTTGATAAAAAATTAATCATCCCAAACAAAATTCCATTAATTAATTCAAACTCTAAATTATTTTATACCATAACGAGATGTTAGGAACATGGAGAAGCTTGAGCTTGGTTCGTCTTGAAGGTGCATGGCGATTTGAAATGGGATACGCCAAACTAGCCTAACGCTATGCTATGAACAATCCTAGAAAAATTGTTCTTACATTTCTTATTGGTACGGGGAAGAGTCTCAATGTTCATCTATAATTTCTTGTGAGAGTACGAGAGAGAATTATCTTCTTGTGTTGTATAAAGGAAGATTTCAAACCTAATAAGAAATTAGGCCACACTGAGGTTTTTTACCTATAGTTTTTTTTTTCTCGTGAAATCGGTGTTATGCGATTGCTTTGTCTTTTAATTATTTAATTGTGAATGTTTTTCACATTAGTTTATTTAAAATCGAATTGCCAAATTTTAAAATTGCTTAAATATGGGTTGCTAGTTTATGTGTAAATTTTAAAATTGGGAAACATTTACTTAAGACCTATTCACCCCCCTTTAGGTTTCCATCTAATATACACACATTTATATCATCAATTGGTATCAGAGTTCGATTACTCATTATAGGCTTTGCATCCTGAGTTGATCCTTATTTGTAATTGAATGTTTTCTTTTGTGCGCTTAGATGGAGATTTTAGATTTTTATTCTTTGGTAGTTAGTTTGGAGAATACGCATTCATCATCTTATTCATCTATAGCTAAGAACTCATCGCATGTATCTAGTGAATCTAGTTATAAAATTGCACATAATGAAAATGATTTGAGTGATGATGAAGAGATGATTGGAATCAATTATGAATATTGCAAGTTATTTCACGAGTTATTGAAATTGAAGAAATCAAACATTAAAATGAGAAACAAGATCAATTTTTTGAATAAGAAAGTGTTTTGTTGAAAGCGAAAGATGAAATGTATTTCAACTCAAACTTGAGTTAAAGCCTATGAATGATCAAAACTCTTCTTTAGGAATTGAGAAATCGAATCTCTTTAAAATGAATTAGAAAACATTAAAAGGCGTGTAATTTTTTTGAAATTAAAGATAAAGAATTTCAAAATGAAGTTATTTTTCTCAAAATGATTTATCTAAGGGTATGAAAGTCAAACTTGCTTTGGAGGATAGGTTATTTAAGAAGTTTGTGATACAAAATGGAAAGAATGGATTAGGTTTTAACTCGTTTAATGCTTCTCCAAATGCATCTACTACTTTTGTACATGAAAAGTATTATGTTATATAACAAGATAATTCTACTCAAGTCAATGAAAGGAATGTTTCTTCAAATAATATAAAATAAAAGGAAATTGAGAAGAATGTATTGTCTAACAACTATGAAAAAGTACATGTTGTAAAGGTTAAAAAAGATTTTTAAGTCAAAAGGCCTATATTTGTTTAAAGACCTCAAATACAAGAAAATCAAAAGAATGTTTTTAACAAACCAAATCCTCATTTTAGACATCATGCAAACCATTTTAAAAGAGAAAATGTTTTGCAAAACCAAATAGAACAAAGTTTTTTCAAAAGAAATATAAACTTTGATTAGCAATATTTGTACACTAGGTTCTTAAGTAGAAATGAGTTTCAAGGGGTCAACACAAGACTTGCAAATGAACACAAGAAACTTCAAAAGTAAGTGAGCGAGTTGAGAAAGGGTGCTCAAGGTAAACCTAAGTGGATTAGGAAAGAGAATTACACTTTTTGTGTTGTCGTCCCAACTTTTGGCCACCAACTCTATCAGTTGGTATTTTAACAGTGGTTGTTCATGACATATGATGGGAGAAAAGTAATTTTTCACTTAAGTAGAGGGTTAAAATGATGGTTTAGTCACTTTTGGTAAAAGGAAAAAATCTAGTTTGGGTGGTAAAGGAATGATGAAAGTATTGAAGAGCACTACATTTTACAATGCACTTTATGTTGAAGGTCTTACCATAAATCTCATTAGTATAAGTCACTTTGTGATAATGGTTACCTTGTGAGCTTTTCAAAAGGTGATTGCTTAGTGATAAAGGAAGAGAATGGAGTTTTGATAAGAGGGATTAAACCAAATGAAAATTTCTATGTTCTTGCGATTGAACCCAAAGTTGTGTGTCAAAAAGAAAAAGTAGAGCCCATTGACTTATGGCATCAAAGGCTAGGACATGTCAACTTTGGAGATTTGGAGAGTTTTTGAGTGAAAAGAGAGTAAGGGGACTTCCTAGGTAAGGTAAATCCATGAACAAGGTTTATGTAACTTGTTAAAAGGGAAAAAAATCAAGAGTTCCCATAAAAAGTTAGTTGATATTACTACCTTTATATCTCTAGAGTTAGTACATGTTGATTTGATGGGTCCATCAAAGATGGAGAGTATTGGAGGGAAAATATATTATTTTGTGATGGGGATGATTTTTTTAGATTCACATTTTTAGGGTTTACTAGAGAGAAAAGTGATTCATTTATGATCATTATTTTGGTTTGTAAGAAAATTCAAAATGAACAATCACTTACCATTGTGAGATTTAATATTGATCATGGTTATGAGTTTATTGGTTCTATGGTTAAGAAATATCGTGATAAAGTTAGGATCAAATAAGAGTTTTCGGATATTTTGACTCTTCAACAAAATACATAAGTTGAGAGGAAGAACTAAACATTGCAAGAAATGGCAAGATGCATGCTAGAAGGTAATAACTTACCGAAAAAGTTTTGGGCCGAAGCTATGCAGATGACTTGTCATAGATCTAATAGGGTTTTTCTTAAACCCTTCACCAAGAAGACTCCATATGGTCTTTATAAAGTGAAGACACCTATTATAATATACTTCAAAGTGCTTGGTAGTAAATGTTACACTATTAGAGACAGGTAGTACTTGACCAAGTTGATTCAAAAAGCAAGGAAGGGAGATTTCTTGGTTATTCACAAAATATTCGAGCATATTGATTTTATAACTTAGAAAGTAAGGAAATGTTGGAGACATACAATGTGGTTGTTGATGATGATGTCTCATGTGCTATCACCTTGGAAGATGAAGTTGAAGGAGAGTATTTAGATCCTATGATTGTTGAGAGTGGTAATGCTGATGTAGAAGAGTCTAATTTTTCTAGGATAAATATTGAGGGAACTTCTTCCCCAAATGAGACTCGAGTTGAGAGAGATAAAGGAGTTCCTTTTTGGGTTCAAAGAGAGCACATTCCATCTATAATCATAGAAAATATTGAGAGTGGTGTGAAAATAAAAAATCAAATTTTAAATGAACTCAATTTTCAACGCTTCACATTTCAAATTGAACCTAAAACAGTGAAAGAAAATAAAAGATAAACATTGGATTAGTGCAATGCAAGAATAATTGAACCTATTTGAAAGATTAAAATTTGGGGAATTAGTACATAGATCACATGATCAAAATATGAGAGGTACTAAATGGGTTTACAAGAACAAATTAGATGAACATGGTGTAATTTTTAGAAATAAAGAGAGACTTGTAGCTCAAGTTTTTCTCAAATTGAAGGTGTGGATTTTGATGCAACATTTTCCCTCGTTACAAGATTAGAGAATGTAGGACTTTTTTTTAAACAAAGCACGTTTCATAAAATTTAAACTTTATCAAATGGATGTCAAACTTATTTTTCTAAATGGTATTTTAAATGAAAACGTGTATGTTGAACAACCCAGGGGGTTTGAAAATTCAAAATTTTCCAATAATGTTTTAAGACTCCATAAAGCCTTATATGGTCCTAAACATGCTCTTAGAATTTGGATTGAGAGGTTGAGAACCTATCTATTGAAAAGTGATTTTAGAGGAGTACATAGAATACAACTAAGGATCATATCCTTGTATCACAAATCTATGTGGATTATATCTTGTCCAGGCCAATTATTGGAAAATATGCTCATAGTTTTTTGGAGGAGATGGAGAAGGATTATGAAATGAGAATCGTTGGTGATTTGAAATTTTTCCTTGGATCACAAGGGAGACAAATGCATAGTGGGATTTTCATTTTCCAAGCTAAGTATGCTAAGGAGTTGGTCAAACATTTTGGTATGGAGTCGATAAAATATGCTAACATGTCAATTGGAATTGATTCCAAATTGACCAAAGATGAAAGTGGGAAAGATGTGGAAGATAAATTATATAGAATAATGATAGGAAGTTTGGTTTATCTAACCATAAGTCATCCCAATATTTCTTATAGTGTAGGAGTGCGTTCTATGTATCAAATTAAACTTAAGGATCACACCTACAAGTGGTGAAGAGAGTGAACAGATATATTAGTGGTACTCAAAAGATAGGTTTGTGGTATACGTATGATACTAATGACTCTCTTTATGCATATTCCAATTTCGATTGGGCGGGCGATGTCGTTGATCAAAAGAGCGCATCAAGTGGATGCTTATTCTTTGGCACTTCTATGACGTCTTGACATTCTAAGAAATAAAACTCAATATCTTTTCCTTGGACAAAACCGAATAAATTTCCGTGGGTATTTATTGCACCTAATTGCTTTGAATGAGGCATATGGTGAATGACTATGGGTTAAATCGAGGAAAAATCGGTCTTTATTGCGATAACATGAGCGCAGTTGATATTTCAACGAACCCGATGAAACAAATAAGGACAACACATATTGGGTTGAGACATCACTTCACTAGGGATTTAGTGGATAAAAACAACATTACTTGAACTATGTCTCCACAAAAAAACAATTAGTGGATATATTCACAAAGACGTTAGACTTTTCTAGGTTTCGTTACCTTATATGTTACTTAGGCTTGGGTGAGTGACTATGTTTTCTTTGGAGTGAAAGGTGTATTATGTTATAGATATACTTTCACATTCATTTTTATTTGATTTTGTACATATTTTGAAAAAATACATAAAGAGTTTTGATATTTTAAGTATATTTTATCAGATCTCATCTGATACATGTTGATAAATCTATGGGATTGCATGTAATGATGTTAAATTTCTTTATTTGATTTGTTCTTCAAATAATTGTTGAATGTGTTTTGTCAAAGTAAACTTTTAAAAATAATCATGTTAAATATTGACATATGTTTGATTTTGATGATTTTCAAACTTTTTTTCACTACATTGCACGAATTTACAAATAATATTGATAATTGTTATTTCAACAAGGATTTGCATATTTAAGGCATATATCGATGTTGCATGTGTTTCAAAAAGTGATCCATGGTCTACTTGTGAGACTTTGGGTGTTATATTTGAAGAAGTTAAATATGAATCATTTTTATACATTAATAAAGGCTGCCATTAGAGTGATAACGCCCGACTTCAATTTGAGTATCGTTGGAAAAGTGTCATTTGAAGTGTGTGTGAAAAAAAAATTAATGGAAAAATCCTATATGTTGAAAAAAGTCACAAGCTAAGTGCTTAACCGACGTTCAAAACAAGATAGGGTTATATCTTCAATTCAAAAGAATTAGCTATTTTAGTTTGACATTAAAAAAATCCATACAACGTTGTGCCAAGAGTGTTTTGGTAGATGGAGTTTTACTTAAAGTTAAACTCATGATCGAATTGTATTTTTGCTAACGTGTCAAGAAATATAATTTTTTGATGATTTCTATGTTTTTCCATTTCTATGCACATACAATCCTTAATGATGCATACATTACTTTTGTTGTTTATAGAATGTAAGTTTAATGTGTTTATGTTGTCCAACATATGTAGATAATTTTGGTTTGACAAATCTCAAGTGATTCTACATTTTATTGCATCTGAAAATGTATGATTTTTATAATTGATTGGAAATTAAGAATTGATCTTATGTTTTCATGTGTATTTTTTTATTTTTGGTTGTGATATTGATCTCTCTTTTTTCTTTAGTTTTTTATCACGTTGTTCTACATGAGATTAATAATTTGGTATTCTGAAAGTGTTTTTGAATTGTAGAGTTAGGATGTGAGATGATTTTCTGAGAATTTATGAGGATTCTGAAGCACTGCTGGAAACCGAGCGCACGGGTCTAACTTAACCCCATTCGAACGGATGCCTTGATTTGGATTAGCAAAGTTTCTAACAAATTTATTATGCATGGAAGCTTATTGCCTCAGAGCACACAGTCCGATGTCTTGGTTCTTATCGGTTTTCTATTTGGTACTTCTAGTTTGATTTTTACACGATTATATTTTATGTACCTGCTAACATTTCCATGTTTCTACCCTTATTTTATATTATATTATTCCTATGTTTGTTTGTCTTTTCCGTGACAAAAAGGTGGAGATAATTTTTTTATGGAAAAGGGGGTGTCATTTTTGAGTTAAGGGGTAGATTTATAAGAAATGTTGAGATGGCTCAAGTGTTTATTTTATGATTATTGTAATATTTTGGGGGGAGTGTTAATCGTATATGTTGATCAATTGATGTTTATATTTAATTTAGGGTGAGTTTCATCGCTTTATGATCTATAATACCTTTATGCCTTATCACTCATATTTGTTGATTTGGGAGGATTCCCTAGTAATGGGTTTCTTTTTTGCAGGTTTCCTGCGTAATGGTTTATAGTAGGTGAGATTTTTGCAGGAATCTTCATTTTGTTCATGGTCAAGAGTAATTGGATTTTATGCATTGTGATAAGCTTCTCTCATTATATGCTTAATATGGAGTGAATCTTGCTTATCATAATCAATATTGTTTTGGTTTTGGGGGTTTTTCCATGGAATATCCAAAGGGGGACACTGTAATTGTATCCATTTTATATATAGTTTAGTTAGTTATCTTCCATGTCAAAACATATGAGTCATGCACTAAGTAGAGACTAAAAGATTGATTCACTTTATAGATTGTGTGTGCGAGAGTCATGTTCTATTACTTATGGACAATGAGCTTTGAATATTTTGTGGCTTCTCTACATTTAAGACTTTTGTTGCTGATATACCAAAGCGTATCCTTTTGCGGATTGTCTCATTTATTGAACATTGGGCTTTGCACACGCTCACAATCTTTAAATAAGTAAATTTATTTATAAAAAGGTTTTTGAAAGTTTCCTTAGAGTTTATTTATGCTTTTAAGAAAGGGGGTAAGACCTTTGTTTTGGGTTTTAAAAGCATTTTTAAAGTTTTTCCTGCCTATTATCATTCGCACGTTGTAAAATCACCTCCATCTACACGGAAGAATGGTTTTTGGTCTGAGAAACTCACTGGCCAAAACCATACGCACGATAATGGTTTGCCACCCATGCGCACAACCATATAATTTTTTGGTCAATTATTTATCTAAATAAAATCATATGCACGATGCCACTTTTTACTCATACACACGGTGGAGCTAAAATTTGAAATTTTCTATAAATAGCCTTATTTACCTCCAAATGAAATAACCCTTTTCCTCATTTCAAAATAGACTCACTCTTGGGATATTTTCTTACTCGAGAGAATCTCTTTGGGTTTCCACTTGAAATTCAAGTGTTCAAACTATTTTTGAGAGATTTCTAGATCTATACTTAAGAGAAGATTTAAGAGGTTTAATTCCACAAAAGCAATTGTTTACATATGATTCAGATTCAATCCATATGATATATACTCCAAGATCTTAAACGAGGTGTTTGAGCTAGTGAATAGTTCAAGCTTGGTGTGAACCAAGGATGAAGAATCTGACATTCATGTTTGATTAATGTAGTTTTGAATGGATTTATTATCGTAATGGAGGAGAGTCTCACCATTTATAAGTAATTTCTTATGAGTACACAAGAAAAATTATCTTTTTGCATTACACCTTTTCAAATCTAATAAAAAACTAGATCACATCGAGGTTTTTAACCCATAGGTTGGGGGTTTTCCTCCTAAAATTGGTGTTGTACGATTGCTTTGTGTTTGAATTTTTTGATTGTGAATGTTTTTCATATTAGTTTATTTAGATCTAATTGTTAAAATGAAAATGACTTAGATCTAGGTTGATAATTGATGCATAATTTTAAAATTGGGCAAAGTTGAGTTAAAATTTATTCACCCCCTCTAGGTATGCATCTAGGATACCCACATTTACATCCTCAAATAGTGAAGGACTAACCATAAAAGGGTTCTATCCAAAGGCTCAAGGATAAGCTGGGAGATCTCATGAAAATAAAAAAACCTCTTCAAAGGGGTTGTGTTAAATGGTCACCTTTTGCTGTATCAATATTGAGCTATCCCACTCCTGCCAAGTTCTAGCCATCAGTCATCTCGATAAAATATGATGGAAAGACATATCTCGTGCAACATATTGATAAGTACTAAGCAACTCCCGACATATATTCTATTGGAGATGAGATATGATACATAGCATTATCAAGTAATTTACTGGCTCGGCTTATGTGTTGTACATGGGGCTCCTAAGGGGGGCATATTACAACATTCACAGGCTAGACTGCCTATTCATTAGTAACTTTTATTTTGACATGAGGTCAGCCAAAGGGTGGCTCATCTCCCAAGTCTTAATAAAAATGAGGATGATACCAACAAGGTGTATATTATAAGCTTCAGTACTGATAAATTTGAGGTTATAGACACATCTATTATTAGTGGCTTGTAGCCAGGAAAGTTATATTATTCTCTGGAAAAAGAACCCCCAACCACCATGGCCTAACACTTAGCGAAGGTCGAAAAGATTATGAACGCGAAAGAGGCCTTGGAAGACAGATAGTTAGGCTTGACCGAAGCTAAGGCTGGAACCATCTCAGACAAGAAGGAAAAACCTAAGAAATATTCTCAAGATAAGTATGTTAAAAGATTCGATGACTGTACCACACTCTCTATTGGGGTTCATCATGTCTCGGAGGAAATCAAAGATATGGAGAAATTGAGATGGATGGATAAACTTAAGACTCCTAACGGAAGGAGGAATAAAAATAAAAGGTGTAATTTTGACAAATACCATAATCATACTATAGACAAATGTATGATGTTGAAGAATGAAATTGAGGTCCTGATTAGGAGGGGAAAATCAAAGGAACTATAGATGAGATCCCTAAGAAGTCAAAGGAGTCGAAAAATATAATTAATATGATTTCATTCGGTGCTAACTTCATTGCTTGGGGAGCATCCATAGGAGGGTATGGCCATGTTGAAAGGAAAGAGTACTTGAATGAGGCTAAGGCATGCGTAGATGGCAGTTGATTCGAAATCAACTTATATGAGGTGGCAGGTGTCCAGCCCCATAAAGAAAATATAGTTCTCCTCATCATGAAGCCTCAGTAGCCTCTTGTACCCACATGACAATCCCTTGGTGGTGAACCTGATGGTGCATAAATGTAGAGTGCAAAGGGTTTTAGTGGATAATGTAAGTTCTTCTGTCCTGCTATTTCACGACTACTTCAAGAGGTTAAATCATCAGAAATAAAGTTGCACGAATATAATCATCCCCTAATTGGTTTTTTAGGGGAGAAATTATCCCCCTTGGGAGCAATAGAGATGGAGGATATGATGGGAACGTAGTCAACGTACAACACGCAAATGATTATAGTCTTCATCCTTAATAAGAATATAGCCTCAGATTATAACATCATCTTCGATCACATGGGGTTGATGAAATTTGAGGTTGTGGATTAAACTATTCATCAAGTAATGATATTCCCTACCACCTTTGGCATAGGCAAAGTCACGGGTAATCCAGTTGTCATCAGGGAATGTTATTTCACTCCGGTTGGAAAACAAGAGAAATTGATTACCACTGACCACATAAGAACTTTGGACCCCGTGATGAAGAGAAATTTGTCAATGGTGAATTCATTGAGGATATTGAGCCTATTATAATTGATGGCGAACATCCTGAACAGGTTGTTCATATTGGATCATCTCTCAAGCTGAGGATAAAAAAGGATATGACAGAATTCCTCAGGATGTGTTTGCAAGGGGACACAATGACAAGCTAGACATAGATCCAGAGGTGATATGCTACAAACTCAGTGTATTTAGGGAGCAAAACCCATAAATAAAAATAGGAGAGTCTTTGTTGAGGAAAGAAATGTGGCAATAGAAGTCCAGGTGGATAAACTCAGAAAGGAAAAATTATTGAGGATATTAAATATCCCACTTGACTATTAAACGTGGTCATGATGAAGAAGACAAATAGAAAGTGGTGAATATATGCAAACTTCATGGACCTAAACAAAGATTTTCTTAAAGACCACTACTCATTGCCCATAATTGATCAGTTAGTGGAAGCTAAAGGCATGCATTGACTTTTGAGTTTTATGGTTTCTTAATGGGGTTAAACCTAGTGCTTAATAAAGATAGAGGATAGAGAAAAGACATTGTTAATAACCAGTAAGGTAACTTATTGGTACAATATTATGCCTTTTGGGTTGAAGAAAGTGGGGGAAGCATACAAAGGATGGTGAACCAGATTTTCAAAGCTCAGATTAAGGCCAATATGGAGGTATATGTTGACAATATGCTCATGAAGAGAAAGAAAGTTAATGACCAGATATAATACCTCAACCAAACTTTTGATTTTATGGAGAAGTACATAATGAAGTGAAGTTCCTCAAATGTGTGTTCGACATCAGAGGTGGTAATGTTTTAGGATTTATAGTCAACCAGTAGGTGATAGAGGAAAATTCAGACAATATTAAGGCTCTCATTAATATGAAGTATCCAAAGAATAATAAGGAAATACAAAGTCTCATGGGACGGGTAACATTTCTGAATCGGTTCTTATTTAGAGCCATAGATAGATGACTCCCATTCTTCAACGTGTTGAGGAATGGAATGTAGAGTGAAAGCAACATTTTAGAAACTAAAATGGTATTTGGGATCCCCTCCCCTACTCTCTAGGCCTATCTTGGGAGAGAAGCTATAATTGTACTTAGTCATATTAGATTCAGCTGTTAGTTCGGTATTGGTGAGGAATGAAAACGGAGTTCAAAAGCTGGTGTACTACACCAGAAAGACATACAGATACCCGAGGAAGATGAAACCCTACTTTAGGCGTAATTGAAGTGTTAGGGAGGATAAAACCTTACTTTGAGTCCCACATAATTTTATGTACATCGATCAACCCTTTAGACAGGTTATTCAAAAGCTTGGGAAGTTCGATAGGCTAATGGCATGGGTATTCGAGATGGGAGAGTTCAATATCGTTTATAAGCCGAGGAAAATAATTAGGAGGAAAGCAATGATTTATTTTATTGTAAAAATTACATATGAAGATGAGATCTCCAAACAAGATGCAAGGTCCGAGATTCCACCAGCTACAACCGTTGCCGAGGAAGAATCTTCCATAAAGGCAGATGAATGAATTTGAGATCAAGATCAAATGGGGAAACTGTTCAAAGTTGGCACATTTGTTGACGGTGGGCTTGAGGAAAACACCCATATATGGAAGTTGTTCATTGACGGGTCATATTTTATGAATAAGAATGGGGATGGTCTCATTATCTCCATTACAGAAGGAGTAGATGTGGAATACGCATTCAAATTTAACTCCAAATCTTTAAATAGTGAGGCTGAGTATGAAGCCTTAATCTTAGGACTAGGTTTGGCTTCATCCTGTGTGCTTTACAAGTATCGACCCACGGTGATTCGCAGTTGGCTGTAAACCAAGTTATGGGTTCATATGAAGCGAGATAAGAAAAAATGGAGAAATATCTGAGCAAAGTAAGAAAGTTTTTGCCGAAGTTTACTATGGTGGAAATAGTCAGAATATCGCAAATAGAAAGCTCACGGACTGACACTCTGGATTGTCTAATGTCGACTATCCAAGTTGAGTTGAGAAGGATTGTCCTAGTGGAGATCTTTTTGCACTCAAGTATTGATAATGAATAGGCTTATATTATGGAGCTGGAGTTAGGGACTTACTGGATGGCCCCGATAATATCTTATTTGCGAATGGAGAAATTCGCAACCGATCCTATTGCGCTATAAAGCGATAAGGAATGTGGTCAATGGTGGCGTGTATTCAAGCAAGGTTTTGTATTATAATTCCTCAAGTGTGTTCACCCAAGTGAAGTGCTGAATCTCATCAAAGAGGTGGACGGGGGGTCTTATGAGGTGCATGCAGCTGGTAGGTCTCTCGTAAAAGGAATAGTGATGCAGGGCTAATACTGGACCACGATGAAGGAATATTGCGCTGACTACGCAAAGAAATGTGACAAGTTATATAGGTATGTTTGATTAGTCAAAGACAATGGAGGCCCTATAATTCCGATCATTACCCTTTGGAATTTTTCCCAATGGGGAATATATATAGCCAAACACTATCCAAAACCAAAGTAATGTTAAATATCTTGTGGTTATAACTGACTACTTCACTAAATGGGTGGAGGCTGAATTGATGAATATACTTAATCACCCAAAGACATTCCAGTTCTCTTGGAAGAATAATATTTGTAGATACGATATTCCGAATGCTTTCATCATTGATCATAGAACATAGTTTGATAAAGATTGGTTTGAGAATAATTTCTTTAAAAACCATATCAAATGTATTCACTCCACTTCAGGTTATTTTATAGTGCAAAGAACAGACAAAGGTCACAAACACGACTATTTTGGATGGAATTATAGGAACTTCAAGGATGAAAAACCCAATTAAAAAGACACCATTCATGTTAAGATTTGGATCTGAGATTATGGTCCTAATATAATCAGTCTGCCTAGCCACCGCATACCAAAGTTTAACTAGCATGTGAGTTATTTCACGAGGCTAATGGATTTGGACTTAGCCAAATAAGTAAGGGAACAAGTTGCGCTTAGAGTCGTAGCCTACCAATAGAGGACAACTCAATATTGCAATAAGAGGGTAAAGCCGAGGACACTAAAAGAGGGGATCTCGTGCTGAATAAAGTCATTGATAAGGGATATAAGCTAAAGGCTAACTAGCATGGGACTTATAGTGTCAGTTCGATGGTCCAATCAAGGACCTATCGAATAGAATAACTAGAGGGAAAATCTTTTAATAACCCATGGAATGCCTAGCACCTAAGAAAGTATTATCACTAGTCTTATTTGATGTAATAAAAAATGTGAATGTAATGAGAACAAATATTATGATCGATGAACAAGCATTTATTCTCCTCTTAGGTGTTATTGTTCAGTTCTCTTTATCTATAATGATTTATTAAGAGTCAATCTCAATAATATGGGCAAGAGGCTTCCGTAGAAGGCATCTCAAGGTGGCTGGACAAAGAAGTACACAACTCATAGAATTGGGCCTTAAGTGTAAAGCATGCTTTGAGATTAATTGTGTTTGTACGAACAAGTGGTTGCATACATGGGTTAACACTTAATTGAGGAACTAAATATGTTTAATTGCACGTCCTCGACCCTAACAATAAATAATGTGTAGGTATAAATTGATGAGGGAAAGATAAGTGCGAGGTGAGATCAAAATCTAAGAGACCTCTCACTTAGAACAACCCAATCAGGCCAAATTTCATGAGCTATCTCATTCCTAGGAAAGATCAGGGCATGAAATTGGTTCATCCACTGGTAGCGCAGTTAGTGGGTTTGGTCAGTCACATGTGAACCCAAAGTCCAGCAAATGAATAAGGCATTGAGCCAACCTTAAAAACATAACTCAAATAAACATGGTATGGATGATTAAAAAGCCTAAGATATATATGTGAATTATTCTACTAGAACAATAATATGAAAATTCAAACCTAGAACAAATTATGTAAAGGGAAAGAGAATGGAAACAAATAACCAAATGCAAAACAATAAATTCATTCAAAAGCATAGAATTATAAAAATAGAAATATCAGAAGTTCAAAAATATGCAATAAGGCCTTGATAATATTGTTCAAGAAGTTACAAATATCCCCATGCAAAGGGAGATTACAAAAAATCACTAAACTTCCTAATGAGTTTATGCATTGAAGGGAGTAATAGTTGAAGGGTCATCAACAGTGGGGGCATGTCCAGTGGATGGATCAGCTACATCAGAATCTAAAATTATGGTTCGTTGAGTAGTATTAGACCCTTAGGCTGGAGGATCAATTTCCATCTCCTAAGCCTCGGCCAAGGTCGTGTCTTCTTAATTGTTACCCTCCTAGATCTCAATGAACCCATCCATTTATGGATAATGCTTGACTACGTTTTTCTTATGCTCGACATACCTATTAGTAAAGTACACCATTTTCTCCATAGTGCATTTTAGGGAGGCTTTACATTTGGTGATAACGAATTCATAAGATTTGGACAAGTCTTACCTTAGACTCTATATTATGGCAGTACATTCATCCTTCTTGTCTTTCATCTTCTTCTCATAGTTAACGACCTCAATAAGCCCATTCTCGACTTCAATCACTTTCTTCTCGTCACTAGTTTCTTCTCCAGGTCGACCACTTTGTCCTAGAGTTTAGAGTTCATCTTCTTCTCTGGATCAATGGTCTTCCTGTGATCCTCTGAGATCAAGGACCTTTCCTTTAGTATGGTTTGCAATGTAGCTTATTGAAATTAAACAAATGGCAAGTCAAAAAATGCAAAATAATAACTCAAAGGAACAAAAATAAGAATGTCCATATCGTTACATGCATGGATGAATGCCGATAATAGTAGCACAAGGTGTTGGTAATTATGGATTGGATGTACCTTTAGTAAGGCTCATACCCAAAATAGCCAATGTGGTCGGTTGCATTGGTAGAGTTAGCCCAAATGTTTTTCTTGTCCTTCCTCAAATTATCATAAGAGACACGGAGGGTGGTATCTTTGTGACGAGTGCATTATTTTGTATATTTTATACCTAAATTTATATTTTGTTACACCCATTTTTTATTTAATAAGTTATTTGGATTTGTGAAAAATTTTGTGTAGTGAAAATTTTGCAGGTAATGATGGAATTTGGTGCAAATTGACGATCAGGATGAAATGCAGCAATCTGGTTTGGCAAGTAAAAAATAGAGTCCCCCGGTGAGGAGAAATTGAGTACCTTATTCCTCTACAAAGACTAAAGGAAGTGGAGTGTTCTGTTCCAACACTTTTTGGACAAGTAAAGAGAGATTCACCCCAACCCAAACATGCCACGACCCTGTCCCAAATAGTAGTGGGGAACGAGTGTCTTGACATGCCACCAAGGCAACACATATTCTGACTTAAATTGTTTCCTTAATTAAATGCAGCAAAAATGCAATTACATTGTTATGAATCGTAAAATACTGAAATTAAAGGAATTATGTCACTAGAGCTTTCTAAAAGGGGACTTCGTATATATTAAAGTATGAACGGATTAAAACTTATGCCAAAATTAAAAACTTATTACTAAAGAGCCAAACATGCTCTATCTCCTAAAAACAAACGTTATATTTAAAAGTTTAACAAAAGAGCTCCTTAAGCTAGATCTTCAACATAGTCCTTCTACACTCCATCCTCCAGTCTAATTATTTCCTGAAAAATTGTTATTTATACAACGTCAGCTAAAAGATGAATAAGATTTAATCTCCCGACATTCCAAGGTTTTCAGAAAATAGATACCTATTCAAGTCAAAAGAGAAGGCATATACATATATGGATAGGAACTTGCAGTAAATAGATGTATATTTTGAAATGATAGTATATATATCACAATTGGATAGCTCAGAATAAAAAGAATGCAACAAATAAAATGTGATATCTTTTTCTTTCAATCATATCATTTTAATGGCCAAGTACACTATAATACCGTATTCTTCTACCGTATTATACCCCGTTAGTTGAGGGTCAATCGAACTAGTTCGTCACAACGCCTTATTTAGGGCACACCAGCGATAACCCAGCTGGGAAGGTCAGTCAGTAAAGAGGTCCCTTAGGCCAAATCTTATTTCCAATATTCAATCTCATTTTCAATACTCATTTAAATCAGTTGTCTATATGGACAAATATAAACATATCACATTGAATCAATCATCGGTATCAGATGCATTTTGAGAATAAAATCATTTCACAAAATACATAGTTTGCATAATATCATATAATTTAAATGTGCAAGAAATGACATAGAGTACTCACCTAAAATAGAGGCTCGAAAATATAGATATTGGGTCTTGGATCACACGTTAATCTAATAAATACAATAAAGGTTTAATTACGTATTCTAAATAAAGCCCAATTCTAAATATTGTGTTTTAATCCTAAAATATCTTGCTGAAAAAGGTTTCTAAAATTATTTTCTCAATTTTTAATATTCATTCATCGTATTTAAAGAATTCAATTCATAGTTCTTCCTAATTAGTTGGTTTCCAGTAGAGATGGAGGGTCACAGGGGCACCACTTAAATACCATCTCATCTAGACAGAAAATTTCTTGATTTATTCCCAGTAGAGATGGAGGGTCATAGGGGAACCACTTAAATACCATCTCAACTAGACAGAATTTCACTAGGACTGACTTTGGAATTACTTAAATGAGATTCCATAATACGAGCAATTGCTTAAAAAAATCATTTTAAAAAGCGTATATTTATATTTTTCAAACAAGTTGACATATTTTGAAAATAAAATCAATTTAGATTGTTTCCAAATTTTAATTTTTGATTAGTAAATTTTTAGTATATTTTACCAGCATAACTACTAAGTAAAGCTATAAAATACGAAATTAAAACTACAAAAATGCATTATAACATTTAAATAAAATCATACCTACGAAATGAATTCTTTCTTCGAAATTATACAACTCCTTCTTAAGATATTTCCCAACTTTCTATCACTCTTTCTTACTATAATTCTCAAGGAATTGGTGTGAGTTTCAAATGAACCCTAAGGCCCTATTTATAGGTTTCCAAAAGTATTACGGTGTTTACATGTGTCTAGGTGATCAAGCATTTACGGTGGCAAGTCGTCGTTTGGGTGTCGCATTCCGGGGTGGTCTTGCGGTCTTAACATCACCAAATGATGACAAGTGTTTTAGCTTTCTCTCTGAAGACGACATGTGTAAGGTGGAGGTGACCACCACGTGGTGGAAAGGTGATACGTGTATAAGGGTCATTTCACACATGAAGGGTATTTTGGTAATTTCACACTATATATTTTCAATATTTCTTAGAGGTCCTTGAAAATATTTTATTTACAAAATGACCCTTTTTATATTTTTATTTTAGTCCCTAAAGTTTCATAAAGTTATATTTTCTACCCCAAAACTTATTATATACCTTAAGATATGTCATAAGACTTCGATTTGATCCTATATACGATTGATTCTCCATATTTAAAAATGGGG
Source organism: Sambucus nigra (assembly GCA_949130495.1). Taxonomy (NCBI): domain Eukaryota; kingdom Viridiplantae; phylum Streptophyta; class Magnoliopsida; order Dipsacales; family Adoxaceae; genus Sambucus; species Sambucus nigra. The sequence goes on along the minus strand of OX422222.1, from coordinate 228,710,737 downwards.
TTTGTTATATTGATAGCTAATAACACCACATATCTAATAATACATCATTTATAAGATAGTAAGTAACACATGAGTGTAAAAATAAACTATATACATATGAGCACATAAAAGTGGGGTCATTACAAAACATCTCACCTCATGTCCTATAAAAAGGGTCATTTGGGTCACAATTTAAAACAAAATTTTAGGGAGAAATTTTTGAGTGATTGTATTCAATTTAAGGGTTAATTTTTTATCATTTTGAGAGGATTGAAGATGGTTGTGAGATAACTTATGGTAAGTTTGATTTATTAATGGGAATTTCTACTCATTCTCGCAATTTATTTTTGTCTTTCATTATGGTAGCTTAATTCTTCTGTAAGGATTAGGGTGACGTTTATCATAGTTAGTTAATATTGTCACGTTAATTTAATCATTATTTATTCCCTACTCATTTTAATTGTTATAAAAAATTCGGTTTAAAACGACACGAGAGTGCGTTTTAAAACCTTCAAAATTGTTTTGTCAAATCAAGTTTTGAGATTTAAAAATACTAATTTTTGATGGATTATACTTGAATTTTGATTGTTTTGATAGTTCATGCTTAAATACATTTGCGAACTTTAAAACTTATATTTTTCGAGGGAATAGGGATTTTAGCCTTCTATTAGAGATACTAAAAATTATTTGAACATAACTATTATATTTTTGGAATTAAATGCGGCAGGAGTTGGTTTAATATGGGTTATAAAAAGGTAGTGACAACCTTAAAATAGTGTGCAATATTAGTTTCGTGATAAATGGTCCTTTAATCCTAATTATTTTCATATTGTTTACAACTCTCGCATGTGCTCTTATATTTACAAATTTTCTTTAATCTAGTTGGACAATTGTAATTATTTTAAACGTAAAAGTTGATAAATCTCTGTGGGTTCTACCCATACATGTCGAATCTATTGTATAATATCCCATGCCTTTTGATATTTTAATTTAAAAACATTTTGACGTGGGGAGGGTCCTCAGATACATCAATCACCGGCACATCCACAATTTCCTTCGTCATCAAACATTTGGATGGATCCCCATTAATAACAATTGGTTACCATTAATTCTCCATGTTAACAGTTTTGGTCTTCTTGGGTTGTAAAGCATTAGCAACCTGTTTTACTTGGAATTAGCCTATTGTTTCTTCAAAGAAACACGAGTAACACGATAAATTGCACTGGGGGGCATCTCCCATGTATAATGTGTTTTCAATTAAGAGGTGGAGGGAGTTGATATTACATAAAGAAAATTAAAATGTTAGTACAAGACAAGCTGAAAATATATTAACAAATACTTGATAAATTTCACCTAATCTCTTCGGCTCGTACGTTAGACTTAGTTCGGACACTGGATGAATGATATCCGAACTGAGTAAGCTTGTTGAAGGAAAAAAATGTCCTAAAAAACCAAAAGGTCAGGTCGGTAGTATTTTCCACCAATCTTTTGTTAACAAGGGTTAGTTGAGGAATAACTTTATCTATCAATAATAAAAATACAACAAAGATTAGGGGCAAAATAAATAAGGTAAAGAAATGTTGTCCAAATAATAAAATACACCAATAACAATGTAAGAAGGACTACTCCATTTGCGAGGAACTTTCACGGTTTTGTCTGTCTCTTTAGAGCCGAACTCCCAGCGAACCTTGATAAAAAAATAAAAAATTATGCTTCCAAAAATGGTTGCTGGTCTGAGAAACCTTGATAAAATTTTTCTCAAGTTTGCAAGGAGAGATATAGTAAAACCCCAGGGTTTTACCATTGTCTTTTAAGCCATGGATATACGTAAAAATCCTCTTAGAAATGTCCTGCCCCAACACTTCTCTCTAGTATATCATTGAACCCAAGATCGTCCTCTAGGCATTGGGGATGAGATGAGGAGGGGCTACGCCATAACCCCTTAGAATGCCTCGAATGATTATATGAAAAGGGTGACAAAGTACTACAACTAGGGAAGACTGAGAATTGCAATGTCTTTGGGGTTCAGTCGATCATATGCTCGCTCATTTTTATAGGGCTTCCTACAGTTGACACTTAAAGGAATATTATAGAGATCCACATATTCTAACATCTCGACAGAGGTGATATTCCATGGATAACTGGCGGAATATGTTTATGATGGGTCATATGAAATGGTGGATGAGGAAGAACCCTCCTCTTTGAAGACGAAAGGGTGTGAACACTAGGATTAACCTAGAAAGGGTGAATATGTTATCTGATCAAATTTGCCCAATTTTAATTTCAAGTTACAAACAAAACCTAGATCCAATTCAATTTTGAAACTCCAAAGAGATCAAGATGAATTGCGAGCAATCAAACACAATTAAATAATGTAAAATGAAAAGCAATCACACAAAATCCCACAATACCAGGTATATAAGGACCCCCCCAATTTATGGTTAAAAATCCTCGGTGTGACCTAGCATCTCATTAGATTTCAAAAGTTAATTTAACACAATATAATTCAAAAAATGACTCTTATGCACTCGCAAAAAATTACATATGGATAATGTGACTTCCTCCCAAACCAAAGAGAAATCCAACCAAAGCTCCATCAATTGATATGAAATTCCATTACTCGTCCTAGATCCATATCATGCTACAACTCTCAAAAGCTTGAGCACCTCCTTTAAGATCTTGGATTCTTGATCATGTGATTTTAATTAAAATCAGATGTAAAGAGTGGCAATGTGTAATTTTATCCTCTCAAACACTCAGAAACATGTAGATTTAAGAATAGGTCGAATTTCTCACAAAAATCAAATGGACAATCAATTCAAAATATAGACAAAAAGTAGTTCTCTCACATATGAAAACTCCTCAAAAGATGTATTTAGAAGTGAGGGAAGCATGTTGAAAACTGTAATACCCCGTATTTTATGGCATTTAATTACGTGATTAATTAAATTGAATTGGGATAAACTAATTTAATATTAATATGAATTTTAAATAGATATTTACTAGCGTGATGAGAGTTATTAATTATTGGTGAGAATTATGTTGAATATTACTAGATGAGTAAAGTAATATATGAGATTGAATTTATAAAAATTATTGAGAGTGAATAATACGACAATTATAGAAATTAAGTCGGGATGCGCATGTGTCGTGTTGGGACTAAATTAATGGAATAAAAAGTAAATTAATTCTAAGTCGCTCGTATAGTCATTTTGAGTGCGCCAATGTGTCCGGACGGGTCGAGATAGTCTAGAAGTGTACCTGGGATTTTAGTTTGGGTCTGTTGGAAATGATGACCCCCCCAATTTTTTTAAATCTTTCACAATGAATTTCCTTATACGTATGGAATAAAGATGGCTCAAACACATAAACAACTTAGGAATTTTAATTTCTTTCAAATTAAAACTAAACTAAACTAAACTTAAAGTGAAATTAAATTAAACAACAAATAAATTATTCACTTAAGCCAAATTAATTCAACCCAAGTCCTAGAAATTTTCCTAACAAATACTTAATTCAATTTTGCAAATTAGGCCAAATCAAATTTCATTCAATAAAAATAATGACTTGAATTAAATTAATTAAATTATACTCAAACTAATTTAGCACCAAATTAAACAAGAGTAGTGAATTAAACAATATTTTATATTTTAGTCCTAAGCATAGGTTCTAGGTGATTTTGTAATATAAAATAAATTCACAACACACTACGCTGCGATGTATGATGAAAATCCACAACGGGAAAAACCTCGGACGACCCTAACCTTAAGTCCACTAAGTATGGTTTTATGATTACAAGACAGATGACTTACACAACTCGACTTGACTCCGTCCAAGCCCCTGACGTGTCTTTTTGTAACTATCTTCGTCTATTCGACAATCCCGGAGTCCATCAGAACCTTGGAATCCACTAATGAGGCCTTTGGAACAACCGTCAACCCGCACCCAAATCCTTTCTCCGAGTGGGAACGCCGCAGCAACTAACAAGTCTTCTTCTTTGTGGGATGTATAAGTAAACCCAAACAACTCTTCAAACGGTAGAGTAGAACCCGGTGCCAAACAAACTCCAAGAAAGATATATATATATATATATATATATATATATATATATATATATATATATATATATATATATATATAGCTACTTGGATAAACTAAAACCATGTATTGGGTGTAGAAACCTTGATTTTGTTCTTAGGATTAAATCATGTTGACAAAAATCAAGGGGACTTTTTCTTTGGAAGAATTAACTGTCAAAACACTCTAAGTGAAGAAAAGGTTATGAAAAAGTCTTAGAAAAAAGTCTGGTCTCGAAGTATATTTATTTGGCGAAAAGATATTGCGATAAAAAGTGGGAAAATGGTATAAAACTACCAAAAAACTGTTCCCGCCAAACTCGTTCGAACGACTTTACTAACGATAATCCAGTGAGAAAAAGGAAACCTCATTAGAAGTCTCGTTCGAATGATCTGTGAATATCGTTCGAACGAGATTCCAGTTCGTTCGAACAACTTGTCAGAAAATGGAAAATTCTTTGTAAGCCCAAAACTTTTTATAAAAAGTTCTAAAAAAAATATTTTCTGAGTAAAACAAAGTCGTTAAAACAATTTATAATTTTTTATAAAATACACCCAATAAATTTCCAAGCTCCTATATATATCTAAAATGAATTCATACCTTAGGAGCATTGGAACTAATGTTGTTGACGTAGAAACGAGGCACAATAAACCCGACATATGATGAATCTTTATAATCTTGGGCGCTTCATCTTCAACTAGCACGTCATAGTCTTGGATGGATACACTTGAACACTATCCTATGACTCAAATGTTTTTGTTCGGAATTGAGTCAAAACTACAAAGGACTCAATTGGAAATTTGTGTCCTTATAGGGTCTCGGGACGATTTTAGGCCTAACCGGTAACCCGGGATGGCATTTCGATAATTTCCCATTTTTGGCCTTAATTGATGAAGAAAATTGAGAGGTTATATCTGATGGAAGTAGGAGTCCTCTAGGGTTAGAAACATTGGAGTTGCAGAGAGGCTAAGGAAGAGAAAAGAGAGAAGGCTTCAAAGGAGGAGAACCACCAACCCTCCACCATTCTCACCAATTCCACCACCAAAGCGTAGACCGGGGAACGAGGAGTGGGATCATACCTATCATCCTCTACGATTCAGAATTTCATGCTTAAGGAAGTATCTAACTTGTTGTTCTTTAGTTGATAACACATCCGTACTAGTGTAGGAGATGATGATTTTGTACTTCCATGAAAGTTAAATGTAGAATATTAACCGCGAAATTTGATGCCCAGTAGAGATAGAAATCTGGAAACAAATGGGATTCTTGAGAAAATTAGAAAAAGTAGGGTGGAATGATAAATTCTTGAATTAATACATTTGATGACAATTCTTGAGGAATCAATGAATGTTTTACGTTAGAAATAATCCATATTTGTTTATATAACGTTCATGATGTTTTGGGAATTTGGAACATGTTAATGGAGGTTTGATGATTTACGTTGGAAGAAATTCGTAGGTTTAATATGCAAAATTCTGGGCAATAAATGTTCGATCGATCGATCAACTCAGGAATGTCGATTGATCGACCCTTTTCATCGATCGATCGGCCCCTCCTAGAAATTGAAACTTCTTCCCCTCTTAATGTTAATCCGATCCCAATGTGTAAGGACCCTTAGACATAATATAAATATCATTATGGGACTTGGGAGGGAGCAGTAGGGTATAAGTAGGGTCCGAGAAATATGACTTTACACGAAATTTAACCGTGGGATTTCGGGGGTATAAATTGGAGTGGAAATCGTGCGTACGTTAAATTAGGTCTTGTGAGAATTAAGAAGGTCTTAGACCAGTAGGGTAGAGAGTGTACACCTATTTATTTTATTCTTATTAAGATGAAACACTTAGAGGGACGAGAATACTTAAGAAATTTTGGTAATTGAAAAAATGAAGGAATGATTTAATTATATGTAGGACTCAGGCATTAGGTGCCATGTATGGTTAGAATATTATGGGTCGTGGGCATACCTAGATGAATAATGTGAATATATACGACTGCGTGTATATATATATATATATATATATATATATATATGTAGTATGTGAATATCTATGTGTAATCACACCTGCGCTACTTGCTATCACGGAGGTTTCCCTGCCGGGCCAGTCTTATCTCGATTGGACCTTTATGGGGATATTGACTTGTACCCTAGAACATAGCATCCTTACTAAAGGCTATCTGAGAATGATAGTCCTACGGTCCTAAGAGACGTGAGGGTATGTGATAACCTCTTATTGGCTTATAACTATGCTTTGCCTCTAATATGTGTTTTTTGTATTAATACAGTTCGAGAGTGATTTTGAATTACTATTTCCCTTTTGTAAGAGAGATACGAGGACTTGATAGGAGAGTATGCCAACACTATAGATTTAGGTGGGGTGCCCTATTAGTATATATATTATGAGTGATAAATATATGTACCTGTGATTAATCTACTGTGCTGGTAAGTAGATAAAATTGAATAATTAATTTTAAATGAGTTAAGTAGTTGAGAGCTTAAGTCTGTATTGAGGTGAACATCACTGGCTTAAAATATTCATAAGAAAAGGTTATCAGATATAAACTATAGTTATTCGATTACTTAAAACCGAATTTGGCGAAGTAAAATTGGGTTAGACTAGTGAATTGGGTTAAACTAGTGAATTGAGTTAGATTTATCTCGATTAGTTTAGTTGTACGTTAGGCTTGCACACTATTTGAGGGGTGAGAATTCCCAAGTTAGTGTCGAAGTACTAACATGTATATAACATGAACTGGTAAGCATTTTAAATACTTGCTAAACTATTTTTAAAGCTGTTTTGCACTCGGGCTCTAACCCATTTCCTGTCATCTCTTCTTTATCTTGTATATATATATATATATATATATATATATGTATGTATTACAGGTGCCCAGCGACAGGGGCATCAGGCTTATACCTTTGGACTGTTGACATACTACAACTAGCGTGGGAGTTGCCGGTCTTTGCAGTGGATGACTTCATCCTTGTCTTCTCAGTCTTCCATTTAGTCATTACTAGATAGGTCATGTGTCACCCATTTCCAGTTTTATCTAGTTCAGAGAGATTTGTACTCTTTATTTATTTTAGTATTCCGTTTTAGTTGGGATTGCTTTTGAATATTACATTATCCTTCGATTTGGGATATTTATTTAGATGGTTTATCTAGCATGTTTATTACACTTGGATGGTTTGACTTTTAAAATTATTATCTGTGTTCATGAAAATGGTTTCGTATATTAAATCATAACAATAGGACTTAATTTATAAAATTAAATATTTTTGACACTTAGCTTAATTATTTATTAGGTGATTAATAAAGAAAATTATTTTTCGACAGTGATGCTAAGAATGAACCAACCGGGCACTTTGATTTAATTTAATAAAGGACTGATCACCCGGTATTTAATTAGGTGGGGTGTCACATGTGGTATTAGAGCATCATGTTCTAGAGTCTTTAGGATCTGTGCGGCCTATTACATTTCAGCGTAGTGTTCTTTGACTTAGAGCCCTATTATTAGGACTGTTACTTCATCTTTACGTACTAACAATTACGTACTTCTTCTATTAAACTTTATGTTGATGTTGGACATATATAATTCATTTCAATCTCAGATGTCGCCTTGGAGATAAAATCAAATTTGTACCACCCAAGAAGTGAATGTTGGACAAGGCCAACAAGTACCTCAAGTGACCTAGGAGAGGGTGGCCATCGCCGAGATAGCAGATATTGTGGCACAGGTAGTTACAATAGCAATATTACAATACCAAGATCGTTGTGTACCGCTTACAGGATGCAAAAGCACAATGCGGGTTAGACCCTATGTCAGAACAAGGGATAACAATAAGGGGGACACACCGTTACAGCGATGACAAGTTCTTTAGAGTCCTCAAGACCAAGAGGACAAAGGAAATTACGAGAAGGACCAAAATCATCAGGGTAAACAAAACAAAGGACATAAAGGTGTTACAAAAAGGTGTTTTAAGTGTGGAAGAAATGGTCATAAACGTCAAGCGTGCCCGCAATGGGCCGGGGGATAACCCCGGTCAAGTCAATAAGTCTATGGGGGTAGCATCATGCCCAGCAGGGCCAGCATAAGGGAGACTTGATGGGTAAGTGTTTTAGTTATGGCAAGTGGGGCCACAGGTGCTGTGATTGTCCTCAAAAGGGCAGAGCTCCATAGCAGCCGCATGGCGCTTGCCCGGAACCATATAATGACCAATATGAGATAGTAGAGACATTTATTCTAGTTGCACTGTATCCACAACAATAGAGGGAAGCTTCAGATGTGCGTGCCTATAATGCCAAATATGAAGTTATGCCATGGGTGCCACAGGAACCACCAGTAATTGGAGGTACAATACTTTAATTAGGATTATCTTCTATGAGTAGTGAGGAAAATTTCCTTGTGACTTAGATGTATTATGACTATTTGTAAACACACTAAATGTATTAATTTCATAACTACTAAGATCAGTGATCGTGAGTAGCAGGGCTTATTAACGTCACCTACATGATAGTGAATGTGGGAACAAATAGAAAACTGAGAGTGTATATATCCTTATCCTTATCACTTTGCAGAGATAGAAGGATAAAGTGTATTACCACACGAAATTTCACATTGATTAGTGATGGATTGAGGTACGACAAATAGTTAATGAAGACATCGTATTCAATGTCCAAAATAAAATGGACCTTGTAAGATATCACCCCAAAAGGGTTAGGACATATATTCATTTATACATTTATATACAAGATAGTAGACTACAAAGAATACGTTGTCTAATTATGTTCAATTTCAGAGTGCAAGAATGTCTCTAATGCGACTCAAGGAGGGGTTAAAATTTCTCTCGAGCATGGAGTTTAACTTGTTATTAATTAGAATTGAACGCCTAACGATATTGAGAAATCTGGATAGTACATCATCTTTTATGAAAGAAGGGTAAAACGTTATGTTAAGAAATGGAGATGGGAGGTACGAGTCAAGTACATAGGGTCTCTGAATCTTGTTGACCGACAACGTTAGTTAGTAGTATATCGGGAGGGTTCCTTGTTTGGATTTTGACGAGACCACAAATGTGTATCTGAGTGCGTACTATATTGGCTCAAGTGCAAGCCTATCGCTTAAGTAATAATTCGATAAGTCGGGTCTCGATCCTCAGGGAAACAGGACGAACGAAGTCGTGACAATGTTGGAAAGATGAGGAAATCCTAGCTTTGACTCTAGAAAGAACAAAAATGTGATTTTGGTAAATGAAACACTACAACTAGATGCAAATTGGAGAATGATTAACCAATGAAACTAGAATAAATAATATGCAACTATGCTAATTAAGAGAAAATTTAATGACAATTGGACTAAAAATTTAACTATGAGATGAGAAAAATAGGTCGGGTTACAATCCCCCACACCCTAGCAATTCACTTAGTAGGATACTAGATTCGGAATTAGAATTTTAAATGAACCCGGTCTTTTGTACTCCCAAGTATTACACACATGAGGGATCGTAGCCCACACATTATGTAAGAAAATGACGAGTAAAGCGGTATCGCATTAACCAATACGCGCGTCGCACTCTTAAGCATCCCGATTACCTAGGGCAAACGAGATCAAAATCCTATGACAGTTGCACCAGTTATGTAACATGATTCATCTAAGATTTTAATTCAAAAGTCTATTTCCACTATCGTGAATTACATCGGGTGGGGTTCATGCCCCCCAACCCTTAGAAAATTAGCTAGACATAATTAACTTAGAGAAAGACATGGTTTTTAAAAAAGAAAACATGACATCTAAAGAAACTAAATGAAAAGAGAATTTCAAATTCAAAACCAGCCATTAAAACTAATGAGCAATCGAAAATTAAAGGAAAGGTGTTACTTGAATTGCAGAAATTAAACTCAAATCCTTGCAGCAAAATCTTCTTATGGAAAACTCGGGTTTTGATTACAAATACCCTCTAATCCTACTTAGCTAACCTAAAAATTGAACTCCTTTATCTAACAATAACTAGAGATTAAATACATCACAAAGAATCCAGAGTTGTAGCTGAATCAAAGTCTAAAATTGGAACAAGAAAATCAGGAATTATCTTCGACGGACCGGTCCGAGCTTTCAGTGGCGGAGCGGTCCTTCTTCAAATCCGGATCGATCCTTTTTTCTAAGAAATGGGATCGGTCTGCTATGGAAATTTTTCCAGTGAGTGTTGAGGATCTGGACCGGTCTTTTTATTGTGGAAATAGGATCGGTCCGCAGTTGGTCTTTAAATTCTCTTCAATTTTTCCTCAATTTCTCTTTAATTTCTCGTATCTTTAGAACCCCGTAACTTCTTCTCTGGAACTCGGAATTGGACGCCGTTTCTTCCTATGAACTGTTGAATTGAGATCTTCAACTTTCATGTCTTCTTCTGGATTTCAGATGAAAATTATGCTTTAGCCCTTCTGACCTTTCTTCTTTGACTTATTCTTTTTCTTTGACTTTCTCTTTTCTTTCCTTATCAATAAATACTTATAAATAACCGGTAATAAGCACCCAAAAGTGTCTATTTTATACCCCGAATAGATGCATTTTAGTCACTCATTTTTAATAAAAATGGCCTTATGTTCGTATTTATTTATTTCTCTGGTCAATACCCAGTTGCGATACAAATAATGCTAAATCAATACAATTGCAACTCAATAGCGATCAAAAGCGTGCATAGAAGAAATCCAAAGAGATCGTGAAGTGAGAAGTCCATTCTGAGCTTGCCGAGTTGTGTTTCGATGCTCCGAATCAATCCCGTAACCTTAACCCAGCCCAGACCGAGCCCAGACCGAGCCCAGTCCATACCCCGAGCCGCTGTGTGTTAGTTTGTGCCTTTTTATTATTTTTTAGATTTTTAGTTGAGTCATTTTTTTAAGATTTATTTTAGATTTATTTAGAAATTTCTAGGATTTATTTTCTATTTTTCTATTTCTTTATTTTGATTTTGATTTTTGATTTTTGATTTTTTAATCTTTATTTTATTTTATTAGGATTAGTTTTTAGGATTTCATTAATTTTTTTTAGATTTTACATTTTTAGAATTTTAGTTTTTCGTTTAATAGATTTTTATTTTTTATTTCCTCTTAATTTCATTTTTTTATTTGAGTCTTTATTTTATTTTATTTTTAGAATAGTATTTTATTTTTAGTTTTGTTAGTTTTTTATATATATATATATATATATATATATATATATATATATATATATTGTGTCATTTTTTGGGGGTACAAATTACACAGAGTGTAAATAACCCCAAACTTAAACATACGCATATATCCTACTTCCATACACTCATATACACACAACACAACCCCTCACCCTCACACCTTACTACCTTACACCCACACACACACAATCACTATTCATCATCTTCCCTAACACAACTCTACGATTCTCTCTCCTATCTCCATCAAAAACCCATTTCACCATTATCATAATCTATTTCCTCTCTCACCTCTCACACCACCTACAAACACAAAACAACAACTCCAATCCACCTCCACCCATACCCATTTCCAAAACTCATTTCATCCATCATCAAACCTAAACCCACATTCCACTCCGGCGCCCATAATCGCGCCCAACCACCATCTCGCCGGAGCCAACTCGGCGATCGTACTCACCCACCGCCGCCACGCAGCCACACTGCCCTGACCTGAACCGCTACCCAACTTAGTGACCCCATAGCGCCAGCAATTCAACCCCTTCGACCAACCCAAACCCGATCCAACCCCCTATCCGCCCCTGCCAAACCCATGTCCCATGAAAATCGAAAATACCCCATTTCGATCCACAAAAAAAATTCCCTGACTTTGCCATCTTCAAATCCCTTAAAAATCTCTCATCCAATAATCCAAACAAAGCATCGAGGACTTTAAAAGACAAGGAAGTTCACTTTAAAGGGAGACACTGAACATAAAAAAAAGGAGACGCATAGAGAGAGAAAAAGAGACTGTATATTACGTACAGTTTAGGGTCATACAAAATTTCCAAAAAAATACAAAAAAAATTAGTTTAGCTTTAGAATAATTTTTAGGTTTAGTTTCTACTCTTCTTTTTGTAATCAAGTGCTAAAAATTGTGAAGAAGTTGGACGCATGTCAAGGGGCATTTCAAGACAAATTTGTGAAAAAAATTGCGTATTGTATTTCTACATTCTCTTTTCAATTTATTTCCTTCTTGATATATTATCTATTGTTTTTTATGCACACATGAGAATGTTTGGCTAAACACCCCGTTCAAGGAGTGGGATACACTGCGTATGATAATTTAATTAATTGGTTTCTTTAATTTTATATTTCTAGGTAAATTAATTTTTACTGTCACCAATTAATTTATGTAACGAGAGTTGGTAAATTAATGAACAAATTAATTTTTGAATTTAGGAATCCAACTAGAGATAGGTTTTTTTTCGAAATTTGAATATTAATTTGGTGTTGAAATTTGAGGATTGCTATTGTTTTCGTTAAATTGATCCTAGCCGGTAATTTTCTTAAAATAATATAAGTCCTAATTTTTCATTGTGTGACATTTTTAAATTAATTTTCTAATTTTGTTTTATTAAATTTATAATTTTAACGAGAGTTAGATCATCGATTTAATATTATCTTGAAATATTTCAAATTAATAAATTGAGAAATTAAAATAATTGAAAATGCAGTGTAATCCCATCTCTTGACTTTCTCACATTATTTCACACTCGATTGCACATTCTTTTTCATCATTTAGTCATTTTATAATTTTTAGCATGTATCAGTAAATTTTTCCCTTGAAATTGTTTTAAAAGATAAAAAAGATATTTTCATAAATTTTTTTTTTGGAATTGCACATTTCACATTAATTGTTTCACCTTGAAAGTAGGATTGATACCCGTACTTACCGCAATACGAGTTATTTTTAGACAAGTTTTGTAGGTACTCAAGGGAATTTTGAGAGTGGCTTTTGAAGACAACGACCGTACACGCAAAAAGCTTATTATCAAATGGCGCCGTTGACGCTTTCTTGACGTAGAGACATGGTTGAGGACTTGTAATTTTATTTATCTTTTTTAGTATAGTTCTTCCTGCTCCCTCCTCCTTAGACTGGTTGCGTAGGATTTTTTTTAAGATAGTGTATTTATTTGGGGTGCATTTTGACACCATATTATTTTGTAATAATTATTCCATAAAAAGAAATGCGAAAAGGGAAATCGGACAAGGTAGAGAGAGGGCGTCCAATGCGAGGATTTTGAAGCCTCTCTACTTTGGGTCGGTAGGACTCCTGGGGACGACTGAAGTTAGGCGAGCTTCCCCCCGGTCGACTCAACTCGGTCTTCACCCCACGCGTGTAAAAACCGTGGGAGGTCTTTATCACTCGCAAATCTCCTATTAGCGAGTTCAATTTTTGTGTTCTTATTTTCTCATGTGTGCTTTTAATCTCTGCATCGCACTTAAATTGAATGGTTTGATGAATTAATTTACCTAAGACCTGGACCCGGTCATTGTAACGAGAAGGGATTTCATAACTCGACTCACTCTCTTATCCATTGTGTGCTACCTTAGCTGTCATTAAATTTAAAATCAATCAACTAGCTAGCCCCGTAGGAGCACATTTTTGCAACAGGTGATCATAAAGATAAATTCCGTGAATTTTGTCGCCCGCGGACTTAATTAAAATTTGACTACCCATTTCACTAATTTTGAAGATGATAATTGGCTACGTGCTCGTTAGGATTTTTTCTTGACTCGTGTGTGTCCAATTCCATTATTTCGGTGGTCGAATTTCGTTAGTTCGCCCAAATCAAGAGTCCATTTTCTTCCCTTTTTTGAAAAATCCCAAAATAACTTTTTAAAAAAAAATATTTTCAAAAATGGCAAAAATATTTTTTTTTAATACCAAAAAGATTTTCCTTTTCTTAATTTCAAAAATCACAAAAGTATTTTCTTTTCTTTTGAAAAATATTTAAAAACCCAAAAAATATTTCTCGACTCATGGCCGAAGAACGTCCTTTACGGGAGTACTTTGGCCATTTCCCATTGTTTGATGTTAAGCCCGATTCGAACCTCTATTCATTAATTCATGGCTTTAACGCTCAAACACCCACTGTTGATACTCATGTGTCGTCCACGCACACATCTCCTACTCCACCGCCTTTTGTGCCGAGTGTCAACCCATCCCATGCTTCGCCGTGCACACACTGCTTTCTGGTGGACCATTTGTCCCATGAGTGTCCATTTATATTCTCTCCATCTGACCCCACCATGGAACATGTGCGTCCTTATGACACTGTTTTGGAACCACCCTCATCGTATTATCACGACCTATCCAATGCCGAGGGTTATGTATACCCAAGCTATTCATGGCGGCCTGATCACCCTTCCATGCAATATGAATCCCAACGTCATGTTGTGGATCCTTATGGTTTCTAACAATCGTCATCACCACTTTGTGCACCCATTCACGATCAGTTCTCTCACTACGCACCCCATGAGCCTCAACCATTTGTCCATCACGAAGGCGCTCCTTTCGTGTATGATGAACTTGGCCCCACTCCACACACTACATTTGAGTATTCTCTATATAGTCCTATCTATAGCGCGTTGTGTCCACCTCTACCACTGCCGCCACCCTCCACCATCTCCCCACCACCTTGCACATCCTCTCTCGAGAGCCTCTTACACAAGTTCGCGCACACTCTTCAATCTCAAAATGAAGCCCTTCAACAGCTTGAACACATGGTTACTACATTTGAGTGTGCGAACGAGTCAGATTTCACCCCAAGTCAACCCGTTATTGCTCCCACGTGGAATGATGATGCGTCGTCTTGTGCCACTGATTTTGAGTGTGACCAACCCTATCATCCTGAGAATCTTGAAGTTGAGACAACCCTGTGGTCCGAGCCCCAAGTTGATAATTGTATTGACATATCCACTGTTTGTGAGACTGAACCCACACCGCCCTATCCTCTCGAACCCAACATTGAGGTTCACCTTTCCCCTTCCATAGAATCCTTCATTATGCCCGAGCTTTTACCTTTTGTCCCAATTGCATATGTCTCTTCCATGCCCCTATCTTTTCGGTTAGCTCTGGCTACTAGTGCTCACCAATGTCCCGAAATAGCATCAGAGATGGTTCCCACCTCTCTTGATATGGATCCTCCCCTATCCTATTTGGCTCCCCTTGAGTCGAATATTGATGTATATTCCTCTATCTCGGATCTTAAAGCCTCGTTAGACCCTTTCACCACCTCAGATGGTGACGTAATGGTGGCTAAGTTGATCACTCCCTCGTTTATTTCCACACTTCCTACTACGAGTGCCCTTGAGGATCACTTCGCGCCTTATAAGGAGTGTGTTTCACCTACTCATGAGTTAGATCATCTTCCCCCACCCTTTGTCCCACCCGATCCACTCACTGTCCTTTGCACCCCACCACTTGATTTGGACCTTGTTATTGCACCTCACCTATTCCCATCTACGTATTTAGGTCCTCACCTACATCCATCCTCCACCCTAGTGCTCCACGATCCCATTTATGCACTTTTCATTGACCCCACCATCCATGTGAGTATTCTTGATATTCTCCACTTTCGTGACACCGAGCTTGTTATTCTATGCCCGCCACTCTCTTGTGGTGTTGATTTTTTCCATCGACAGCTCCCTGGCGTGTCACGGCGCGACCATTATCATCATCCATGTATAGAACGATCGTGCACTTTCTCTGAGGCCCACCCCATTATTATTTCCAAACCATTTTGCCTCCCCTACCAACTTGAGCACCATTCTTATAGGGCCCTTGTTGACCTCACCTTTACGCTCAATAAGGCCCGTGATCGGTGCGTGTTCACCCTCACCCTTACCCATCATGTCTTACCCTCCTACCCACCCACCCCTGGTCCACCGATGCTTTGTATCGAGTGATGCACTTTGCTATACAAGTGTATTGACCTCTTTTAGCCTTTATCCAACAAGATTGACACTTCAGTCTTGTTTGGGGGTGATACTTATCACTTTATTTTTTTGCCGCCCTGTGCTTTTCATAGTTTCTATCCTTAGGGTGAGATTGGTTCGGTCTGGCTGACGACGTTAAACTTAGCGATACCGGGAGGTAGCCCGTTGTTCATTGTTTAGTCTTATCCTGTTTGGGGGTGGTGTTTCACACCACCCAATGGTTTTCACCTGCTTTATAGACTTGTACATATTTTGTATCGCATCTGTTCTTCAAGTTTTATCTCTACACAACTGTATATTTTCATTAGGGGTTAACTATGGTAATCTCTTTCCTCCCTTATGCTTTTCATTTTTATATATGGTGTTAAGCATCGAGGACGATGCTCTCTTTTGTTTGGGGGTGGGAAATTTATTAAATCGTACCTCTTTTTGAAATACTATGTAGAAAGGTCAGTAGCACATGAATGAGATAATTCAAGAGTAATTTCATTATTCGGGATGCTAAAAGGTACGAAATTAGGGAGTAAATAATTGAAGAATTACTGCCTAATCAAACCCCCTAACTTAGAACTTTGCGCATCCCGAGCAATGTAAAAGGATTCAACTACAGCTCAACTCGTGAAAATTATTTTATTAGGATAGAGTACTACTTTCGTGAGAAAGCAATTGCATTTAGCGTATGCAACAAGCCTTTAAACCCCTAGGTTACCCTAATAGGACGAGTTGTGTCTCGTGAGGGTTTGCAGTGAATTACCCAAAAAATTTGATCCAAAGAAAAAAACTCAAAATACTCAAAAATTGTATAATTCAAACTTTTCCAGAAAATAGTCATCATAAATTCATGTTCAGGAGTCTCAAATCATAGTGCGCGTGTGTGAAGACAGAAATTTATTCGCGAATTTCAACCGATTGACCATTACGTTACTTTTTCAAAAATTCGTTTTGATTCAAATTCTCACGGGATTCTCTCACAAACGAATCTCTCGAAAGTGTGGCTATTTCTCTCAGTGTGCATGATGTAAAGAGTAAATGCAAATGAGCACAAGTTAACTCACACTAAATTCAAAAGACGGAGATTTATGAGGTAAAGAGATCTCATCATTAGAATATGGTTACAGGGAAACGGGAACATTGCTACTAATTCGCACCTTTAATCTCTTTTATTATCATTTTGTGTTTTAGCTCTCCACGCGGCAACCAATTTCGCAATTTGGACTCGGTTAGGACCTTTTCGGGTTTTAAGGTGTAATGGGTATAAGGAAATGGGTTTGAAAAATTTGGAATTGGAAAATATTCTTAAGATGTCCATTAGTGCTTTTTCGGGCTTTTGCTCATTTTTTTTCTTCTGATTTTTCTATTTTTTTCTTTTCTTGCTATTTTTGTTGAGCAGTTCTATTCTTTTGCCCCTTTTTGTTGCACTTTTCGGACTTAAATTTTTACTTTTTCAACTCTCTCAATTCTGGGTCAATTGGGTGTTTTCGGGATGTCAAACGAAAGGAAAATTTTTATTCGGCTCAAAACGGGTTGCAAAAGAAAAGGGTACTTTTTCATGACTTTTTCTAGGTAGCATTTTTGGGTGACAAATGAGGGCCTACTTCATTGTCCAAATTATTAGTTGCGTTACCATATGTGTCTCGAGGTGAATTTTAGTTTAGACATTCATTTAGCGCATTTTTCAAGACAACATCTCACACGTTTCCCGTAACCGATCGAATCAAAGGAATTGAGATCTTCAACGACTTTTTAAAATTCTGAATAGAGCTTTGAGTTAACTATTAACTCGGATTGATTTATACACTCACAAAAAGGATAGGCTCGAATCTCACTCTCCACACTTATTCGTTAAGTCGTCTATGTTTGCTCAATTTCCATCTTTGGTCAATTTCGACATTGTGCATTATGTTTTTACAATTTGAGACTTTAAACCTATTTTTAATGATATTTTTGAAAAATTTAAATTCCAATTTTTATTTATTTTGAAGAAAAATGTTTTTGGTTTTTCTGAGTTTTTCAAATTTTTTTTTGGAATTTTTTAAGTTTTTTAAATTTTTTGGCATTTTTGCAAATTTGTGAAGTTTTAGAAATACGCACTTGTCACCCCCCCTAACTTAGACTTTTGCATTTTCCCCAATCAAAAGGACTAAAATCTAAATAAGGCAAAATAAGAGTGCGATAAATAAAACAAACAGAAGGAGAAAATGTGGATTTTTATTTAGAAGGATTGTGGTACATGAAAAGGAAAGATCATACAAGCATATAAGCACACCGACAAAATTCCAACCGACATACTCACCAAATACATGGTTCACTGGGGTGGGGGGTTAGAGCTACCGGGCGCGCTAGGGTCACATGGGTCATAAAAGTAGGACGGGGGAGGGCCATTGAAGGACATCTCAAACATCTGAGCTTAAAGCTTATGCATCATGCTCGTGTCGCGCCTACAAGCGCATTGATCCTCCTCCCTATTAGCATTATAGCGCGCAATGAACCCTAAGAGTTGAGTTTCAAGCGCCGAAATAAGCGACACCAATGTGGCGGCCCGAAATCTCATAGTCAGGATCCTCCTCTTCCACGTATTCGGGCTCCTCACCCTCGACCTTACTCACGTCATTCGCTGCCACCTCATCGTTCGAGGACTCATCTACGGACTCCTCCTCATCGCTATCGTCACTAGCAGCGGCATCCTGTCTAGCTTGGTGAATGGCCCTTTGCGACGCTCTTTTGGTGCGGGTGAGATTTCCAAAAGGATTTGGCAGATGTGGAACTTCGGTGGGTGGCTTAATGATCGCATCGCCGAGAAGAGATGAGATGAGCCTGGCATAGGGGAGCGGGGCAGTGTCTTTTTCATCCATGGCGGCATGGAAAATATCTCGATATATTGTGCGGGCCAAGTGGATAGTGGAGTTTGGGTCACAAAGGTGGTAGACAAGGGTGGCTTGATGAGGGCGCATGATGGACTTGTTTGAAATTTGTAGAATGTTGGCCCAAACGATTTGGAAGGTGATGCGTGCTTTATCATCTAGTTGGCCAATGGGAAAAGGGCCTCGAAGCCACTGATTTCCAGGGGAGATATGGGTAATTGCAGACATCCTTGTCTAGGGGTGGGCTGTTGTTGGGGTATTGGAATGGGGATGGGTGAGGGACATCCTTCTCTATCAGATTGCGGATGAGGATGTTGAGTGAGAACGGGATGGGGGTTTGGCCAACATATGCCTTGGCTTGAAAATTATCGATGCTCACGAGGGACCTATAGACGGAATGCACCTCATTGGCCCAGACGGTATTAAACGACTCATTAAGGAAATGACACCACCCCTTTGCGATGAATAGGGTAGTAAAGTTGGCGGGAAACTCCTCCCATAGAACCTGTCTCTCAATGTGCAGCTTGCGAGCATGACTGAAGAAGCGGCTACACCAATGTTGTTCCTCGTAGGAACGAAACGGGAGCGTCCAATTTTTAACAATGACCGTGGAGTTGTATTTTTCTGGGGGTGGTTGGTTGGTCATGAAGGGTGAGTTTGGTGGAATTAGATGGTGGAATAGAGAGGGAGAGAGTATGGGTAAGTGAAAGGTGTGGTGAAATAGGGTGGGAGAGGGTTGTATTTATAGGTGGGGAAAGGGGAAGGGTGAGGATTTTGAAGGGAAGGGTTTGGGAGGGAAAATCGGGTTGGGAAGAGGGAAGAAACGAATGGAGGGAAATGAATGGATTGGGGAGATGAATCTAGGGAGTTGTAGAGTTGCAAGAATCTGACCGGTCCACGTGTCCTGGGGAGGATCGGTTCGTCTTCCCTGAATTTCAAGAATCCTCCAACTGCAGGAATGTTCTTCGGAATTGGTGCTTAGTACTTACCCTTAACTTCTCAAAACTCAAAACTAAGACTCTAACGAACCTAACATAATAACACCTATGATACAAAAGATTTCACCCCATATATGTCGGGGGTGCAACGACCTCTCAAATTTAGCTCACTCTACCCCGTAAACAGGGTCCGACAACAAAATGGTGTCGATCTCTTCTACGCATGCCTCTACATATGGCTTTAAGCGTTGTCCATTGACTTTGAACGTGTTCCCCCCTTTTGGATCATCCAAATCCACAGCTGCATGGGGAAACACTGTTTTAACAACAAATGGGCCAGTTCAACGGGACCACAATTTACTCCAAAATAGATGAAGACGGGAGTTATAGAGGAGTACCTTTTGTCCAGGTTGAAACTCTTTCTGTCGAATAATTGATTAGGCATAAATTCTTCACATTTATCCCCTTAATTTCGGTATTTTTATGATCCCGTGCAGTGTAAATAGCTTGGATTTGTCTCATATTTATGATACTAACCCTTTTTGGCAAGTATTTATTATTTTGTGTATCTCTTATGTGTTTTACAGCTATTTCATGCAAGAAAGATGGAAAAGAGAACTCAAAATAGTGAAAGAAACTAAGAAGCGGGGAGTTGAAGGGAATTTTTGCAATTTTTCAGCCTTAATCCGGAGGTGGGGACACGTATAAAGTTTAAGATCTTTCAATTACAAGAATACTGAAAAAAACGACACCCAAATCCGAGCTACGGTGAAAGAGTTATGATCCCTTGAAGTTGCAGAAAAATCATAGAAGAAAGGCTAGGAAGGCAAGTTTAAGGGTATTTTCGTAATTCTGCAGCCTGATTGCGGAGGTGGGGCCTTCTAGAAAGTTGAAGATCTTGGAACAACCAGAATACTGGAAAAACGACACCCAAATCCGAGCTACAGTGAAGGAGTTATGATCATTTGAAGTTGAGAAAAAATCCAAGGAAGAAAAGAAGAAAGTTGGAAAATATTCTAAGTGTTGAAAGAGGCCAAAAACCAGCGAATTCACCCGAACCGGTACACCCAGAACCCGAACCGGTTCGACCATTTGTCACACCCCCAGATCCGTTACAAAATTAGACACGCTCAGAATCCGCTACAAAATTTGTCACGCTTTCTAAGTGTGACAAATTGGCAGATACGGAATTTTTATTTTGTGCTTATCTTTTAGCCAAAAGAGTTTTATGTTTTGGGGACTCTTCTAAACGACCTCTAGCCTATATACTTAGTCATTAGGACTCTTTTTATTCAGATTTCATTGATGTAAAATCTCCATGACAAGTAGGAACATCTAGGAGAAAGATTCACATATTTTGCACCATTAATTCAAGAGCTTTTCCGGTTTTTCTTCAATCTTTGATTTCTTCTTGCATGTTCTTGTTCTTCAATGCTGGTAACTTTTATTTTCAGCACTTTTATTTATTATTTCTCATATTTCATCTCTCTTTCCAAGCAATTATGAGTTCATGCAACGTAGATAACGTAGTTTTCATTAATTTCACCATGTTAGGCTAGATTTTCAAAGGTCGGGATACATGAACCTAGCCTGATGTGTTAGTTGCATGTGTATAACATTAATCCTCTGAATTTAGTGATTGATTACGACCGTATTGCATAGGAACACAACAATTGTGGATCTTTATATCTCGTTTGCCTCTGGGTAACCGGGATGATTTAGAATGCAATTCGAGTGTCACTATCGCGATACCTATTTACTCGTCCTCAGATTAAGTATGACAAGGGATTGAACCTCGTATGCGTAATGCTTGGGAGTACTAAATTCTGGGTCAAATTAATCAGTTAAATTTACGATTAGTATTATACCTGCAATACTTTCGGGTTGGGGGATTGTGTCTCTACCTTAATTTTCCAATTAGTTTTAGTTAACTTCTTTATTTTTTCCTTTTTCCTTTCTCACTCAATTATCTTATTTTTATTTCTTTTTAGAGTAAAAGTTAGGGTTATCAGTGTTACCTTTGTCGTCTTGTTCACTCGTCCTAGTTCCCTGAAGATTTGATACTCAAACTAGCTACTATACTCTACAAGAGCGTAGTTATAGTTTGGGTTTTTGTATCGCGGTTGGAAGCCGATAAGAATGACTAGCGTATTTACACGGACGCTCGGTTTCCGACTCGATCAAAATGGCGCCGTTGCTGGGGAATTAGGTATATTTTAGGTTAGGTTGGTTAATCCCGAATTTGACCTTTAAAATACAAAATACAAAAATATAGGTGTCACGTTTTTGAATTGCCCAATTTGAAATGTCTTACTTTAACTCCGTTGGTGGGTTTAATTGTTATGATAATAGTGAGGAGGAGCAGGAGCTCAAGATTTATAAACATTGGATCAATATCACTAAAGATGAGTATAAAAAATACAAGCCCAGTGCTAAGGCCATCCAAATTTATCAAAATGAATTGCTTGAAGAAAAAAGACGTGAAAAAGAATATCGGGAAAAAAATCGTTATTGAGAGTAAGAGTTAGATGCATTATTTGAACCCAATGAGGATTTTTCTTCCAATATTTTTGAAGTTGAAGAATGTTTTCAACCAAATGAGGAATCCGAGGTTCTAGAACCAAGGAAGCCTACTTTGGAAGAACTCATGCTTATTAGCAAAAAGAAATTCGACGACCTTGCTGCTACAGAGTTGAAAATTAGAGTAACTTGCAAGGAGATTAATGATTATTTGGACAGCTTACAGAAGGTCGAGACTTGCTCTTCACCTAACACTTTTGAGGATAAAATCATTGAGAGTGATCCAAGTTATTTTGAATATCAACCTCTTATAAATATTGCAAAATCTACTAAGGTTGAAGATCATTTGTCTCCTTGTATACCCACTATTATCCAACCATTAGATCCATCACAAGAACTGGATGAATGTCTTGAGGATGTTGATCCGATTCTTGTGTGGGAATGTTTTTTTGAGATGCTTCATCTTACGGGCCATACACTTAGACGTGTCACTCCACCAGATCCACTTGAAAATTTTTGGGGAGAAGATTTTGAGGACAAGGACCCTTTGCTTAAATTGTTCTCCAAGATGAAATATTCCTTTTTGTGTACCCATCTTTCCATACTACTTGAAAATTATTTGGGAGGGGATTCTATTTTTCTTGGATACCAATGGTACTTGTCCCCTTGTGTACTCAAATCCCTCATTATCCCCCTAAAATTTTCAATTGGTTATGGTTCATTTCTTCCACTTTGCATATTCCTTCCGTTGTTAAAACGGAATTCTTATTTTTCGAGAGGCAAGCTTTCTAGTGAGGGTACACCATTAATCCCTCAAAGTCAAATTGTATTTTGGGTGGACCCTCAAATTTTTCGACTTCTAGTGTATAATTTATTAGAATTTGAAAATCGTAGGTTGTACAATAGTTAACTTATTTCTTTTTTGTAGTTTAGAGTTTTTGTTATTCTTTTTTCTATGCTTGGTTCTAACATGTTTTGTAGATTCAATGGACTCACATTCATCGGGGATCGCTCCAATTGGGTGATATCTTTCTTTTCCTCTCTTTATGTTGTGTTCTTAATTCGCATTGAGGACAATGCAACATTTAAGTTAGGGGGTGTGGGATATTCTTCCCATTTATTGTTTATCTTCATTGATTTGATCACGCGTTCGTCCCAAGTATGTTTTTTTTAGATAATTAAAAAAAAAGCAAAAAATATTTTTTTCTTCAAAATAAATAAAAATTGGAATTCAAAATTTTCAAAAATATCATTAAAAGTCGGTTTAAAGTCTCGAGTTGTTAAATTCAACATACACAAAGCCGAAATTGACTAAAGATGGAAATTGAGCGAAAATTGACGACTTGACGAATAAGTGTGAAGATTAACAAACCCGGTGAGATTCAAGCCTATCACTTTTTGCGAGTTTTTAAATCAATTCGAGTTAATTGTTAACTCAAAGTTCTTTTCAACGCCTAAAAAGTCATCGAGGATCTCAAACCTTTTATTTTGATCGGTTATGCAAAACGTGTGTGATATTGCTTTGAAAAATGTGTCAAAAGTGATCTCTAAACTTAAATTCATCTCAAAATGTATATGGTAACGGAATTGGCATTTTGGACAATGAAGTAGGCCCTCGTTTGTCACCCAAAAATATTGGCCAGAAAAAGATGCAAAAATCACCCCTTTTGCAACCCAAATTGAGCCAAATATATTTTCCCTTTCGTTTGACAACCTGAAAAACCCAAATAGCCCGGAATTGCGAAAAATGAAAAAATTCAGAAATAAGTTCGAAAAGTGCATATAAAGGGGCAAGAAAAAAAATAGATATGCTCAACAAAAATAACAAGAAATGAAGTGAAAAATAGAAAAAATAGTGAAAAAAGGGCAATAGCCCCGAAAAAAGCACAAATGGACATCCTAAATGACTTTTCCAATTCCGAATTTCCCGACCATTTTCATGTTACCCAATATACCTTAAACCCCAAAAAAGTCCTAACCGATTCCAAATTGCGAAATTGATTACCGCGTGGAGAGCTAAGACACCAAAAGATAGTATAAGAGATTAAATGTGCGAAAAAGAGGCAATGTTCCCGTTTTTAAAACCGTAATCCATTGATGAGATCCTATCACTATGAAATTTTCGTGTTTCTACTTGTATGCATGACTTTGCATCCATTACATTTACTCTTTATATCACGCATACCGAGAGAATAGCCACATTCCTAATGATTCGTTTGAGAGAGCATTCCGTGAGAATTTGAAATCAAAATGAATTTTCGGGTAAGTAACGTAATGATCAATCGATAGAAATCCGCAGTTAAATTTCCGACTTCGCACACACGCACTATGATTTGAGACCATTGAACATGACTTGATGACGATTATTTTCTGGAAAAGTTTGAATTATACAATTTTTGCGTATTTTGAGTTTTGTTTGAGTCGAATTTTGTGGGCATATTCACTGTAAACCCTCACGAGACAACACTCGTACGACTAGGGGAACCTAGGGGTTTAAAGGCTTGTTGCATACGCTAAATGCAATCACTTTCCCGTGAAAGAGGTATTATATCCCAATAAAGTGTTTAGAAGAGTTGGTGACTTTATTCTGTCTCTTTTACATTGCTCGGGACGCGCAAAGTTCTAACTTAGGGGGATTTCTTATCATGCGTGAGTTTCATCCATGCTTTTAAAATTTTGGCATTCTCATACGCATCATTACGTATCTCCTCTAACTCATTTAGTTGAAGCTTACGAGCTTCACCAGCTTTGTCTATATCGTAATTGACCCTCTTATTGCCCAATATGCTTTGTGCTCCAACTCAACGGGGAGATGGAAAGGTTTTCCATACACAAAGAGGAATGGGGACATTCCGAGTGGGTTCTTGTATGCGGTATGGTAGGCCCATAGCGAATCGTTCAGTTAAAGGGACCAATCTTTTTGATCAGGATTGACGGTCTTCTCTAGTATGTGTTTGATCTCATGATTCACTAATTCGGCCTACCCATTCATTTGTGGGTGATAGGTCGTTCCAAATTTATAAACGACACCATAATTTTTCATAAGCTTCTCAAACGGCTTGTTGTAAAAGTGCGTGCCATTATCACTGATTATCGCTTTAGGTGGACCGAAGCGAGAAAGTATGTGTTCCTGTAGGAACTCTATGACCACTTTATTGTCATTAGTCTTGGTAGATATAGCTTCCACCGATTTAGATACATAGTCTACTGTGACTAGGATGTATAGGTTCCAAAAAAGGGGGAAAAGGCCCATGAAGTCAATACCCCAACAATCGAAAACCTCAATGATGAGAATCGGGGTTAATGGCATCATGTCATGTCGGGTAATCTCCCCGATCCATTGACACCTGTTGCAAGATTTGTAACAATTGTTTACACCCCAGAACATTGTGGGCCAGTACAAACTTCTTTGGAGAATTTTAACGGCCGTCTTTTTCATGAAAAAGTGGCCTCCACATGCTTTCGGATGACAGAATTGGATGACTTTCAGAATTTTGTCATCCGGTACGCATCGTCGGATGATTTGGTCGGTGAAGTATATAAAAAGGAATGTATCATCATAGAAAAATTGACGCAACCAAGTGATGAACCTCTTCTTATCTTGCTGCGTCCAATCGGGAGTGCAGCTCCCATGACAAGATAGTTCTCTATATCCACAAACTAGGGTAGAGAAGAAGTGGCAAAGAGTTGCTCATCCAAAAGATACTCATCTATGGGTGTAGGATCGCTAGGTACGTCGAACGAGAGCCGTGATAGGTGATCGGCTATGACATTTTCTACTCTTTTTTTTTTTATCTTTAATGGAGAGATTAAACTCTTGTAGGAGTAGGATCCACCTTATGAGGTGTGGCGTTACGTCTTTCTTTGCAAGTAGATATTTTAAAGCCCCGTGGTCGGTGAAACAAGTGATAGGAGAACTGATAAGATAGGACCGAAATTTGTTTAGAGCGAAAACTATCACTAGCAATTCCTTCTCCATGGTGGAGTAGTTGAGTTATGGTCCGGTAAGAGTCCGTCTAGAGTAGTAAATGACATGAGCATTTTTATCTTTTCTTTGACCCAAAATAGTCCCTATCGCATAATATCTCTCATCACACATACGCTCGAATGGTAAGTACCAATACGGAGATTGCATGATTGGAGCGGAAACAAGCATGCTCTTCAATTTTTCAAAAGCACTTCGGCATGATTCATTCCACTCGAACGGGGTGTCCTTCATAAGAAGGTTGCTTAAGGGTCTAGCGTTGGCGCTAAAGTCCTTAATGAACCTTCTATAAAACCCCGCGTGGCCCAAGAAAGAGCGCACATCCTTAAGCAATTTTGGTGGGGGTAGGTCAGTTATGACATCAATTTTTGCTCAATCAACTTCGATCCCATTAGATGACACAATGTGGCCAAGAACTATACCCTAAGTTACCATGAAATGGCATTTCTCCCAATTCAGCACTAGGTTCTTTTCCACACATCGAGCTAGTACTTTCTCAATATTGGTAAGACATAGGTCGAAAGAGGTGCCAAAAACACTAAAGTCGTCCATAAACACCTCTAGACCTCTCTTAACCATGTCACTGAATAAGCTTAACATGCACCTTTGAAAGGTCACCGGTGCATTACACAAGACAAATGGAATACGTTTGTGGGTAAACGTTCCAAAGGTGTGGGCAAGTGAAGGTTGTCTTATCCTGATCAAGTACATCTACCTCAACCTGGTTATATCCAGAATAACCATCTAGTAAGAAATAGTAAGGGTGCCCCGCTACTCTTTCAAGAATTTGATCAATAAATGGCAAGAGAAAATGGTGTTTCCTAGTTCCCGCATTGAGTTTTCGGTAATCAATGCAAACGTGCCACCTAGTGGTGGTACGTTGGGGAACTATCTCTCCCTTGGCATTTTCGATAACAATCATGCCCGATTTCTTCTGGACGACTTGAATAGGGATCATCCACTTGCTATCCGAGATTGGGTAGATAATCCCGACATCCAATAACTTAATAATTTCGATCCTCACCACATCTTTTATTGTGGGGTTTAGACTTCTTTGCATTTCTCTCGAGAGCTTAACATCCTCCATGAGATGAATCATATGGGTGCAAATCATAGGGATTATCCCCTTTAGATCAGCTATACACCGACCAAAAGCACTTTGGTGTTTCCTAAATTTTTTTAATAACTTACCCTCCTGCTCTTCATCTAAGCTCGAGGAGACAATAACAGGAAATGTCTCACTTTTACCTAGGAAAGCATATTTAACGTTGGAGGGTAGTTTCTTTAACTCAGAGTCGGGAATGAATCGCTAGAGGGCACCATGCGTTCCCCCTTAGTGGTAACTCTTCGAATCGAGAAACCCAACTAACATCTCTCGCGTCCTCATCTGACGCTCTCTCATCGAGTATGTCTCTCAACTCCTCAACCTCCCTCTCAAACTCGGTGTAAACTCCCTTGCTCTTATGACTAGACACTAGGTAAGCTTCTAAGGTGTCTCCACAGTAATTTTCATCAAAGTGTTCTTCTATAGTCTCGTCAATTAAGCTTACCGCGTGAAGATCATCTTCTTTCCCTACTTGTTGGGCTATGTTGAAGATGTTTGTTTCTAAAGTCATATTCCCAAAAGTGAGTTGCATCTTCCCATTTCGAGTATTGATCAGTGCGTTATCCGTAGCAAAGAATGGCCGACCAAGGATGATGGGTGATGATACGCAAATATTGCTTATTTCATCCTCCGAACGAACGCATTTTAGCCCCCTCGGGTATCTTATTCCTTATATTTATGCTCGTTAACCAGAAAACCTCGGATTTCTAAGTTAACATGTTTTGTAGGGGTTAATTGAGCTTTTATAGGTATTTGGATGCTAACTGTGAATTTCGGACGCATTCCTCTCGATTTTCGTACGTGATCGCACGCTCAAGGGAATTTTAGTCTTTTCATAGCTTGGGCACCTGGCTCAACATCTACACTAAAGTTTTATCCCTCCTCGTAAGCTTCGCGTGGCCGTAAACGGTGCGCGATTCCGATTCAAAATGAAGATGTTACGACGATTTGAGCGGATGAGAAATGTAAGCATACAAAAATAGCAATGCAGTGTGCTGATACCTACTTGGTCGACCGATCGACCAAAGTGGTAGATCGATCGATCCTTCTCGACAGTGTACTTTTTTCTTCTTGATCGATCGATCGACGATTTTGGTCGATCGATCGATCCCCTGTTTCCAGGAGATATTTTGCCTTTTAATTTCTTTTTTCTTTTCTTTTCTCTACTTATTCCAACTTACTATAAATACCCATTTTTGATGTAATAACAGAGATAATTCATTTTAGGGTAGAATAGCTTAGGGTTTGGGGGATTTGAAGAGTTCTTCTTTGATTCTTCTTAGTTAGACACCCAATTGGGTTGTAAGTTGCACTATTTATCTTCCTCTCTATTAATATAGTTGTTTTTCCTTTATTCTTGATTTCTGGATTAATTTAGATGATTTGTTAATTAGATTTACATGCTTTGATTTCCTTTCTTTCTAGTATAGATTTACCGCATTTATTTACTCTCTTTATTTATCGCATTTTTAATATGCTTTCATGATGGTGTTTAAGGGTCTATTTTGGGTGCGTTGTCCTAGTTATTGTGCCTAGGAGATTTGACGGGGCATATCATGTATGTCCCGTGCTTACGACCTTTCGTGCGCAATTTTCGGGATATTTGTTGATGCCAAAATCATATTAGGATTTTATGCGTATTTAGGGGCGTGACAGCCCTTGGTTCAATAAACTGTCGAAACGAGACGCATTCTAAATAACTCGTCGACCCATGTATCCATTTTATACAAATTTACTCGTGTGAGGAATATTCGACGCAACCTATGGTTTTTCCCGCTTTGTTAATATAGTTTCAATACACTCGCCTAGATTAATATTTCCCTTTTATACATATTTTCCTTTTTAGTTTGTAATCACCTTTTTACCTTTTGTTTCGTAGTATTAAATCCTATAAATTCTAGCATCTTGTCCTTGTGTATTTTTGATACCCGACTTACCGCTGTGCTTGCCTCGTAAGTGTAGTAGTAATTTAGGTTTGTTTGTATTGAGAAGGCGAAACGAAAACAACGATTAGCGTCTTTACACGCGCTACTTTTCACACTCGATCAAAATGGCGCCGTTGTTGGGGATGAGTTTGTTTTAGACTTTATTTGATTTAGTATTTCATAGTATTTTCTTTCTATTTTTCTTATTTGCTAATATTTTGCAGGACTTCCACATTTGAGCACTTAGAAACGCTCGAATTTTTCCCGCGCGCACTTATTTTGTGGAATTTGCCACTTCGAGCCATTTTTGGGGTAAGCATTCATTCGGTAATCATTGTTATAATTCTCAAAATTCTAGCAAACCTATGACTTTCGGTGAATACTTAGAATCCCAAAGTATAACAAATTTAAATATGACTTTGGGCGAGTATAACGAAAGTCAAAACTTAGGTTATTAGAATTTTGTTGATGATGATAATGATTTTGGGCCTTTACCTCCTTATAATAGGAATTTTGAAACGAATTCGAATAGTTTTCAAAATTCCTATAATAATGAGTTTTTGTTTAAGTCCGATGGTAATTTTCAAAGTTCCTCTTCTCATGCATCCTCACCTCGACCTATGACATTCGGTGAAGGCTTGCATATGTATGAGAATGAAAAAATTGAAAATCGTTATCGGGAAGAAAATCGTTTGTGGAAACATGACTTGGATTTATTATTTGAGTCCGACGACGATTTTGCTTCCGAGACTTTCGAAGTCGAGGAATTTTTTGAACCAAATGAGGTATTTGTGCCTACTTTGGAAGAAACCATTCTTGACTTTGCCCATTGTATAATATATATTGAAAGTGAGGATGAAAATGACGTAATATCTATTTGCAATGAAATGATTTCTTCTTTGGCCCCCAAAGAAGAACATTTCATTGAAAATGATATTATTTCATTCGAAATTCAATCTTCATGCGATGATGATTCATCTCAAGAGTTTGAATTTCTTTCATCCCCATTTTCATTCTCTATTATCACACCGTCTCAAGTACCCGATGATTCGGTTTCAAACTTTAATGTTTTAAACCTTTTCGTCGATGATGAGTACTTGCTCGAGTCGCCTTCCACGATCGCATTCGTGCCTTCGTGTGCGCCGCCTCCCATTCCAATTTCGAAATCCTTGGGAGGATATTCGGCTTTTCTCGATGCCCACAAGTTTTCGTCACCCGTTCAATCCAAACCCCCCATCGTCCCTCCAAAACGTTTAATTGGCGATGATTCCTTTCTTCCGCCTTACACATGCCTTTTGTTTTTCAAATGGAATTCATAATTTTCAGAAGGCATGCTTGTATGTGAGGTTACACCGGTTATCCTCCAAAGTCAAATCGTTCTTATGGTGGACCCTCAGCTATTTGTACTTCTAGTGTACAGTTAGTGTGACGCCTAAATAGTAGGTTGTATATAGTACGCCTTCTTTCTTTTTATTTTTTCTTTCCTTTTTAATTAAGTTTAGTGTAATTAGTTAACTTTTCGTTATTTGTTTGTGCTATGCTCAGTACTAACTTGTTTGGTAGATTCTTTGGACTTGTTCTTATGGGATCGCTCCAATTTTGGGTAATATCGCTCGTTTCCTCTCTTTGACTTGGTTCTTAATTTACATTGAGGACAATGTCAAGTTTTAAGTTAGGGGGTGTGGAATATTCTATCCATTTCTTTATTTAGTCCATGTTTTTGCTCACATGTTAGTTACTTAGTACGCTTTTCTTAGAAGAATACAAAATTTCAAAAATATTTTCTTTCTTTTTTCTCCTTTTTTGGGCATTTTGCCTTTGTTTCTGATGATAAATTTCAATAATTGCCCGATCCAATAGATAACCCAATGATGCATGTTCTCGATTTTAGAAGTTATAAGACTTTAGTCTCACTTATTGATATTATGAATAACTTCATGAGTTAAACTTTAACTCCATGAGCGCATGCACTTTTATGGTTATATTGATTTGGTTTAATATTTTTATAACTCGATAATCTTTCGTTGCATTGTATATACTCACACAGAGTAAGATTTGTACCTTTCGTCGTTTATGAGTGTATACACTATTCTTTTCTCATTGAAAACGTTGAATTCTTTGGTAATCTCTCTGTTATTTCATTTGATCGTTCATTAATTGAGTTCATTATTGAAATGTGTTACTTGATCATGATTTTCATATATTGTTTTAACTCGAGAATTGCGTAAACTTTTGGAAATGATCATAGGACCTATTTGTTATATTACCCATATTAGCCTTGACCTCACCCTTATATGTTTACCCTCGTTAACCACTTTGATCCTAAATATGGCCTTTCATTTCATAACCCCAAATCATAACCAACCCTAAATTGGAGTTTTAGCCCATACATATACTTTCCATACCTTTGTTTGGCATGTTACTTGGGATTGAATGTTGTTTTTGTGATGTTGGTTACAATCTAGGCATATGAGAGTTTTATAAGTAAAGAGAAGAAAGTAGTGAAAAAAGTGATGAAAAAGAGAAAGCAAAAAGAAAAAGAAAACAAAAGAAAACATAAGAAAAAGAAGAAAAGAAAAAGAAAGAGAAAGTTGTATATGTGTATAGTGTTGAATAAGCTTTGATTACTCTCCCCGATGATATATGTAATGACTTTTTGGAACTTATTTTCCAATTTTGATATTTCCCGCATTTTCCCGTTATCTCGAGTTTTCATCCCGAACACTTTGAATCCGTACACACATCCTTTCATTTCGTACCCTAGCCTAGCCTACATTACAACCCTATTAAAGTCCTATGTGATCTTAGGTTGATGTAATTCAAAAGTCATAATAGTTTTGATAATCTATGAAAATGCATTTCGCCTCTTTAATGAGCGGTATTTGGATGCTAAGTGTGAAGTTCGGACGCATTCCACTTGATTTCCGTACGCGATTGCACGTTTAAGGGCATTTTAGTCTTTTTGCAGCTTATGCACCTGGCCCAACATCTACACGGAAGTTTTATCCCTCCTCGCAAGCTTCGCGTGTCCACGAATGGTGCGCGATCCCGATACAGAACGAAGAAGTTACGGCGATTTCAGCGTACGGGAAATGCAAGCATGCAAAAATAGCAATGCAGTGTGCTGATACCTGCTTGGTCGATCGATCGACCAAAATGGTAGATCGATCGATCCTTCTCGACAGTGTACTTTTTTCTTCTTAATCAAATGATCGACGATTTTGGTCGATCGATCAATCCCCTATTTCCAGGAGATATTTTGCATTTTAATTTCTTTCTTCTTTTCTTTTCTCTACTTATTCCAACTTACTATACATACCCATTTTTGTTGTAATAACAGAGATAATTCGTTTTAGGGTAGAATAGCTTAGGGTTTGGGGGATTTTAAGAGTTATTCTTTGGTTCTTCTTGGTTTGACACCCAATTGGGTTGTAAGTTGCACTATTTATCTTCCTCTCCATTAATATAGTTGTTTTTTCTTTATTCTTTATTTCTAGATTAATTTACATGCTTTGTTAATTAGATTTACATGCTTTTATTTCATTCTTTCTAATATAGATTATCACGTTTATTTACTTGCTTTATTTATCGCGTCTTTAATATTCTTTCTAGGTAATTTAAATTAGGTTGTGTTTTAATTGAACTCACTCGAGTTGACGCATTGCTTGGCTTTGGTGATGGTGTTTACGGGTCTATTTCGGGTGCGTTGTCCTAGTTATTGAGCCTTGGAGAATTGACAGGGCATATCATGTATGTCCCGTACTTATGACCTTTCATGCACAATTTTCAGGATATTTGTTGACGCCAAAATCATATTAGGCTTTTATGCGAATTTAGGGGCGTGACAACCCTTGGTTCAATTAACTGTCGAAACGAGACGCATTCTAAATAACACCCATGTATCCATTTTATACAAATTAACTCGGATGAGGGATATTCGATGAAACCTATAGTTTTTCTCGCTTTGTTAATCTAGTTTCAATACACTCGCTTAGATTAATATTTCCCTTTTATACATCTTTTCATTTTTAGTTTGTAATCACATTTTTCCCTTTTATTTCGGAGTATTAAATCCTATAAATTCTAGCATCTCGTCCTTGTGGATTTTCGATACCCGACTTACCGCTGTGCTTGCCTCGCAGGTTTTATAATAATATAGGTTTGTTTGTATTGAGTAGGAGAAATGATAACAATGATTAGCGTATTTACACACGCAACTTTTCGCACTTGATCAATGGGAACATGATTTTTAGAGGCGAAGGAGGGCTCCGTGTCGCAAATGACAAAATCTACCGGGAAGTAGAAAGTGTCCACTTGGAATATCACGTCCTCAACTATACCCCTCGGTATCTTCACGGTTTAATCCGCTAATTGGAGAGTGATCCTTATGGGATTAAGATCACCCAAATCAAGTTGCCTATAAATTGAATAGGGGAGGATATTGACACTCGCCCCCAAATCGAGTAAGGCCTTTTTGAATTTATTCTCTCCAATGGTGCAGGAAATGGTGGGTGCACCGGGATCTTTATATTTAGGTGGGAGATCGTTAAGAAGAACAGAGCTCACGTTCTGTGCTAGGAACAGGTTTTTCTTTACCTTCATCCACCTCTTAACTATGAGTAAGTCTTTTACAACTTTTGCATAGGCTGGAATTTGCCTTAGTGTATTGAGGAAAGGTAAGTTCAATTTCACGTTCTTAAGGACTTCTAGCCCTTCATCACTTATGGTCCCTTTGTGGGAAGGAACCAATATTTGAGGAAATGGAACAGCGGAGGGTGGATTTACAACTACCTCGGGCTCACTAGTGTCTTCCTTTTCACCCTCTTTTAAGGGGATATCTTCGGCCTCTTTTGTGCCGGGCGAATTCTCCTTGACTTTTGAATTGTCGTGTGGGGGAGGTGATAAATCAACAACTTTCACACTACCAAGATTGGTTACAGCTTGGAAATTCTCCTGCTATTCTGTAGAGGTGGAGATGACATTAGGTTAACCTTGGGTAGGTCTTTGGTCCTGGGAAAGAAATTTTCCTTTCTCTTGGATACTCAACGATGATTGCAACTTGGAGATGTGCGCATTAATGTCATCGAACATGCGTTCATTTCTAACATTGGTTGTACTTTGAGAATTTATGAACTGGTTTATTGTATCCTCGAGATTCCTCCATGGTGGAGTTACATATGGAGTTGGATGTGGTTGTTCTTGTTGGTATTGAGGAGGTGGTGGAGGGGGGACAACCTTTGAATGTGGGTTCATCGCAACTTGTGGTTGTCCATAGTTAAAATCAGGATAGTTTCTCCACGAAGGGTTACACGAGTTCCCATGTAGGGCATTAAAATTTCCCTTGAATCCTCCTATAACCTCCACTTGCTCGGTGTGCATGGCTTTGTAGGTAGAAATCTTTGGGAATGCCTTTGTGGAATGGCCTGCCTCAGATAACAAACACCTTCTCTTTCGAAACATGGCTGGATCCGGAGATATCTCTCAATCGGACATCAAACCACTCTTTCATATCTCTCTAAAACTGATCGAATTGACGGTCTATTAAGGTATTACTATCCAAATGGTATAGACTGGATGCAGTCGGAGCGATAGATTATTGTCTAGGCCGGGCTTAGATATTTGGATCAGATGTGTCCCATGCTTGAGTAGACTCTGCGACATACTTAAGATGGGCCTCGACATCGCTATAGTTTAAATCCCAAAAAGGTCTTTCACACATTATTTGCACAAGTTGTTTGGAGTCCATGGTCAACCCATTATGGAAGAAAGAGATCACAAGGTGTTTGTCAAAATCATGATGGGGGCATGCGCTTACCAACTCTTGGAAATGTTCCCAACACCTATCAAAAGACTCATTATCGTGTTATCGAAACCTTAGATTTGAGTTTTGGCAGAGTCGGTCTTGTGCTGTGGATAGAATTTTGAGATAAACTTGGATTGCATATCTCCCCATGAAGTTACGGAGTTCGGGGGTAGAGACCATAGCCAGGTTTTGGCTTTATCCTTTAAGGAAAAATGAAAAAGATTTAGGCGAATGACATCCCGCGTGCAACCTTGGTCACTGAATGTGTTGCACGCCTCTTCGAACTCACGGATATGCAGGTATGGTTTCTCTGAACCCATGCCGTGAAACATAAGGAGAATCTGTATCTTTCCATTGTGAAAGTGGATCTGACCGACATTATACGAAAGTAAAATACAACCAGGGGTGACAGCCCACTCAGGAAAGAGTAAATCTTTCATGGGACAATAGGGTAGATCCCCTCTCCAGTATCGAAACTCGCTGCATCCAACATCGAGCTCGCTCTCTCTTCAAATGACTCAGTATACTCACTCGGTGCCCTAGAGGTGTGACTCAAGGGTTGAATCAGGGTGTAACTACCGATAGAATGCTCAGGAGTAGGGAGTGGAATCCAAAATTATGGAACGCGAGGTGTGTGGGGGGCTTTCAGAGTTATACTCAACAATCGGATTTTCGTGGATTATGGCTGGAGTATTGTGAGGAGTCTGAGTATGTTCAGGATTTTTCATAAAGTCTTTTGAGAGATGATGAGTTTTTCTAATTTATTTATTATTTTTTTTGTATTGATTTTTAGTCAAAGTTCTAGATTGACACGATCTAACTTAAGTCTACCTAATTTTCCAAAAACGGCGGCAAAAACTTGGCGCGACCACAAATGTGTATCTGAGTGTGTGCTATCTAGGCTCAAGTGCAAGCCTATCACTCAAGTAATAATCCGATAAGTTGGGTATCGATCCTCAGGAAAACAGGACGAACGAAGTCGTGACGATGTTGGAAAGATGAGGAAATCCTAGCTATGACTCTAAAAAGAACGAAAAGGTGATTTTGGGAAACGAAACACTAAAACTAGATGCAAATTGAGTAATGATTAACCAAAGAAACTAGAATAAATAAAATGCAACTATGCTAATTAAGCGAAAAGTTGATGACAATTGGAGTAAAAATTTAACTATGAGATGAGCAAAATAGGCCGGGTTACAATCCCCCACACCCTAGAAATTCACTTAGTAGGATACTAGATTCGGAATTAGAATTTTAAATGAACTCGGTCTTTAGTACTCCCAAGTATTACACATATGAGAGATCGTATCCCGCACAGTATGAAAGAAAATGACGAGTAAAGCGGTGTCACATTAACCATACGCGCTTCGTACTCTTAAGCATCCCGGTTACCTAGAGCAAACGAGATCAAAATTCCTACGATGGTTGCACTAGTCATACAACATGATTCATCTAAGATTTTAATTCAAAAGTCTATTTCCACTATCATGAATTACATCGGGCGGGGTTCGTACACCCCAACCCTTAGAAAGTTAGCTAGACATAATTAACTTAGAGAAAGACATGGTTTTTAAGAAAGAAAACATGAAATCTAAAGAAACTAAATGAAAAGAAAATTTCAAATTCAAAAACCAACAATTAAAACTAATGATAAGTCAAAAATTAAAGGAAAGGTGTTACTTGAATTGCAGAAACTAAACTCAAATCCTTGCAGCAAAATCTTCTTATGGAAAACTAGAAAAATACCCTCTACTCCTACTTAGCTAACCTAAAAATAGAAATCCTTCGTCTAACAATAACTAGAGAGTAAATACATCACGAAAAATCCAGAGTTGTAGATGAATCAAACTCTAAAATTGGAGAATTATCTTCGGCAAATCTGTCCGGGATTTTAGTAGCGGATCAGTCCTTGTTCAAATCCTGATCGATCCTATTTCTAAGAAATGGGATCGGTCCGCTATGCCAATTTTTCCAGTGAGTGCTGAGGATCCGGATCGGTCCTTTTATTTTGGAAATAGGATCAGTCCGTAGTTGGTCTTTAAATTCTATTCAATTTCTCACGAGAGGAATTACCCCACCCAAGACTTGGAGCTAGCAGCGGTTGTGTTTGACTTACGGATTTGGAGACACTACTTGTTGGGGGAGAAATTTTGCTTGTTCACAAACCACAAGTCACTGCAATGCTTGTTCACTCAGCGGGAGTTGAACATGCGTCAGCGCAGGTGGCTGGAGTTTGTGAAGGATTACCAGTTCGAGATATAGTACCACCCGGGGAAGGCTAATGTAGTTACTAATGCGTTAAGCCTAAGGCCAATAAGTGAGGTGGCGGAAGTGTGGAAGGAAAATTGGAAAGAGTTGGGACATCAGGAGGCAGTGGCCCGATCATTTATATCCGTCATGACAGTCACACCAGAGATTAGCACAAGGGTTATCAAGGCCCAAGAAGATGATTCATTTTGCCAGGATAAGATTGTACGGCTTCTAGCTGAGGGCACGGAGTCCTACTCAGTGAGTTCGAATGGAGGATTGCGATTTAATGAGAGATTAGTGGTCCTGAAGGGGGAAGACTTACGTTATGCAGTAATGACAAAGTCGCATGGATCTCGATTCGCGGTGCATCCTGGAGGGGATAAGATGTACCAGGATATGAGGCGATAATACTGTTGGAGTGGGATAAAAAAGGACATTGCGGAGTTCGTGTCCAAGTGTGCCACCTGTCAGCTAGTAAGGGTGAACCATCAGAGACCGATAGGGTTACTTCAGTCGCTAGAGATTCTTATGTGGAAATGGGAGAGCATTTCCATGGATTTCATCACTGGGTTGCCTACATCACAGCGGGGTCACAATTCTATATGGGTAGTAGTGGATCAGTTGACAAAGGTAGCTCTTTTTCTACCGGTGCGGACAGACTACACTACGAGATAGTATGACCAGTTATTTATTGCTGAGATAGTGAGGTCGCATGGGGTGCCCACGGATATCGTGTCTGATAGAGATAAGATTTTTGTGTCACGCTTCTGGGAGAGTTTTCAAGAGGCTATGGGTACCGAGATAAGGTTTAGTACGACGTATCACCCGCAGACAGATGGGAAGACTTAGCGTACTAATCAGATGATGGAGGATATGCTACGTATGTGTGTCCTTAATTTTGGATGAGGATGGGAGAAATACCTTCCTCTGGTGGAGTTCGCTTATAATAACTCCTACCAGTTTACGATTGGCATGGCCCCTTTCGATGCGTTGTATGACAGACCTTGTCGTTCTAGAACTTGTTGTCTAGAGGTGGAGGACAACAAGCTACTTTGGACATAGATGATTCAGGAGACGTCATCAAGGATTAAGTTAATCAGGAGTCGCATTCGGGTAGCCCAGGACAAGTAGAAAATCTATGCCGATCCAAAGCGATTCTTCAGGGAGTTTAGTGTGGGAGTTGCAGGTCTTTGCATTAGATGACTTCATCCTTGTCTTCTCGGTCTTCCATTTAGTCATTATTATATAGGGCATGTGTCTCCCATTTTCAGTTTTATTTAGTTCAGAGATATTTGTTCTCTTTATTTATTTCAGTATTCCGTTTTAGTTGGGATTTCTTTTGAATATTACATTATACTTCGATTTGGGATATTTTATTTGGATGGCTTATCTAGCATGTTTATTCCACTTGGATGGTTTGGCTTTTAATATTATTATCCGTGTTCATGAAAATGGTTTCATATGTTAAATCATAACAATAGGACTTGATTTATAAAATTAAATGTTTTTAACACTTAGCTTAGTTATTTATTAGGTGATTAATAAAGAAAATTGTTTTTCAACAGTGATGCTAAGAATGAACCAACCAGACACTTTGATTTAAATTAATAAAGGACTGATCACCTAGTATTTAATTAGTCGGGGTGTCATAAAAAATTGGAGGGAAATAAGGTTAATTTGTAGTAAAATTAAAATTTCAGCTCCGTCGTGCGCACAGTTGACTTTTGTCATATGCACGATTTTGGAGTGTGACCCCTTAACAAAAATATCAAGGGTCTGTGCATACGGTGAAAATCTCAATAGTGGTCATGGCTTGTCCACCAAACTACACTACCGTGCGCACGAATTAAAATTCCACCGTGCAAATGGATGCGAATCACAAACACTTGAAAACATAATTTGAATAATCTTTTCAACCAAAATTAGACCTTGACCCTTTCTCACACAAATACATCACTCAAGGAAGTTTTATTAAAAACGTTTTAGAATGAATCGCTCTCTTAGAAAATTTCGTGAGTGTGTGCAATAGCTAAACATTTAACCATTCACAAAAGGAAATTCTTAAAAGGTAACAACAAAAGGCTTCAACATTGAGAGGCCATTATGTCTTTGAATCACAAGTATTCATTGTCAATAAAAAAAGACACTTTCACTTTCACACACATCTAAGTGTATAAAGATTTTAGGCTTGACTTTTTATTCACGACTCATATGCTTTGACACTGAAGGCAGTTGTAACACCCCATAATTTTTAGCATTTTAAATTACATGTATGCACACAATTTAATTAAATTGAGAAATAAGGTGAATTAAATATTAATTAGCAAAAAAAAAATTTATAAATACGTAAAATTATATTTACTTGTGTGATAAGTAAATGAAAATATGTTAAATTACATTATGTCATAAGTAAGTAAAGTTGACGGATTTAACGGTATCTCATTCGGGATGCACAAAATGAGTCGTGTCGGGATTGAGATGGAAAGTTAATGTTAGGAAAATTAG
The DNA here is from genome assembly GCA_949130495.1 of Sambucus nigra. Taxonomy (NCBI): domain Eukaryota; kingdom Viridiplantae; phylum Streptophyta; class Magnoliopsida; order Dipsacales; family Adoxaceae; genus Sambucus; species Sambucus nigra. Next base: position 228,670,839 of record OX422222.1, on the reverse strand, counting down.
ATGATGATTTTGAGTGTGCCAATGATCTAGAATGGGTCAAGATAGTAAGAAATAGGCATCCGGGGGTTGGATTTGGGTATCAGGGGCTTTTTAGGCTAAATGGGACCCGTAAAAGGGGATTCAGGTCATTTTACACATTGGGCTAGACTTAATTTCGGTATTAATGATGTTTAGGGTTATACTTAGGGAAGGTGGATGGATTGGGAAGCCATTCCACCATCCAAGAAACTTAGGCTTTGAGAGAGGAGAGAAAAGAGAAGGGAATATAAAAAAATTATGAAGAAAAACGATCCGGGAGGGGAATCGAATCATTCCGGGCATAAGATAATTATGTAAAGAGGAACTCAAGGGGAAGAATTCAGAATATCATTAATTATGAGGCAAGTGTTTATCTTTCTATAATTACTTTTGTGGTTTCAATCATTCATTTATAAATTTGGTGTAAAAACACGCAAATTTTGGGGCGGGATTAACATGTAAAACAAGGTTTCAATAAATGAATTCCTTGGAAGATGGACTCGATTATGAATACATGTTGAATCTGATTTGCTTAAAATTATAAAGATGAATTCAGAATCATAAAGATGAGATCTTGGATGATAAAACCAATATTTAATAAAATCTTGAATTAGGGTGAGAATATCCATAATTCTTGATGAAAGATTGATAAACCTAATGATTTAAATATTTTTGGGTTGATCCGTATGTACAAATATGTGTTATTACGTTTGGGATTGAAGTAGAATTAGTGTTTGTTGAAATTGGGGACTCATATGGTTTAAGGTAAGGTGATGAATTCCGTCAAAACGAATTAGGCCACTGCCCAGAATCGAATCAATTTGCTAAGGATGGGCGAATCGATTCAGCTTGGAAAATCGATTCAGTCAGGCAGGCGAATCGATTCGGCCTAGATGATTTTCCTCCTTTGTTTATTTGGCTTTTTTCGTGGGCTGTTTAGGATTCGGCTTTGTTTATGGAGTTTAATAGGTGAAATTTAACTTCTACGAATATACAGGAGGGAATTAGAAATTACATTAGGTAAATCGAGGATTAAATTCGGGTAAAAAATCACAGGTGTGTTGGGGTGAATATCATTCGGATTACAATTATGGAATCATGTTAGGATTTCAGGAAGAGCTAGGCTACGTGCTTGAGTAAAATAGTAGGGTGGGCAGAAATATGAAATTAAAGAATTTATAATAAGTAAGTGAATACTTGATAAAATGAGAGTCGGGGTAGACTCAAAGTTAGTTCGTTATATATATATATATATATATAGGTATAGGTACATATCTATGTGTGACTGATATATGTGAACATACCTACTCTAGGAATGTTGTAGTTGGAGGTCGAACGTAGTGGGCGGTCCACCCTAGCATGATCAATAGGTGTTGGGTCGTTTCCCCAGGTCATAGGACTATTGCATGACCACTATATGTGAGTTTAGAGTCCGTTGGTGTATTGTGGTATTATTATGACCCATGGATGTATGTCTATGCCTGCCTCTAGTTCATGTGTTTACGATTTGAGATCGGTGGTGAGATTCCGACCCAAGGGCACATGAGTGGTACGTGATGTACTTGGAGCCTTATAGCATACTCGAAAATGCATTCGGGAGGATGGCTCGGGAATGCTACGTATATATGTATAAACGAGTGTTATATATATATATATATATGTGCGCGCGTGTGTGTGTGTGTGAATAAAACGAATGTGTTAACGTTGAAATAATAACTTGGGTATAGATATGTAAATTGTTTAACGATAAGATTAAAGTTGGGAATTATAATAATATAGCTTACATGATAGCTAGGTGAGAAACAAAGTAAAGAATAATATATATAGCACTGTTAGGCTAGAGGTTTACCATATTGGGCTACGTTTAGTGAATAAACTAGTTAGAAGGGGTAGCATAACTAGAAAATTAAAATACATGCGTTAGGTGTGCACTATAGATGATGGGTGAGGATAATCTCATGCGAGTGAGACACCAGATGAACATAAATAATTCTTCTCCATATTCATTATTGCATTTTAAATAATTGCTAATATTTTTTAAATGGTTGTAGGCTCTGACCCGTATCAAAGATCCTTTTTCAAAACCTTTTAGGTACTCAGCCACAATGACGTCAGGCTTAGTTTTCTTCCAGTCAGACAATGATATAACAGCTGTGGATGCCTGCAAGATTCCCTTAGACGCTTCTATCATTGCTATCTAGATATGAAGTTTACTTCAGTTTTCATTTCAGGCATGTCATCCCAGTTAGACGGTCTTTATTTATCAGACTTTACTATATTATTTCCTCTATTAGTTGGATGATTGTATTTGGAGTTACCAAGAGTTATTTGGTTATTTTATTTATTTCACGTCAATGTTTATTTAAATGTTGGAATGGTTATTTAAATGGTTGAATGTTTTAATAAGGAAAGTTATTAAGTTTTTAAAATTTGACACTGGACTTAATAGGTGATTAGTAATTAAATTATTTTTTTGGCAATGATGCTAAGCATGGACAGACTGAGAGGGTTAATAAAATGCTGGAGAATATGCTAAGGATGTTCATATTGGATTTCAGAGGAGGTTACGAGTAGTACCTTCCACTGGTAGAGTTCGCCTATAATAACTCATACTAGGTAATGATAGACATGGCATCTTTTGAGTCATTGTATGGCCAAACTTGTCATTCGCCCGTTGGTTGGTTAGATGTGGGGGACAATAAGCTTCTTGGACCAAAGATGATCCAGGACACTCTCGCAAAGATTGAGCTAATTCGAGGTTATATACGAATATCTTAAGACAAACTGAAGAGTTATGCAAATGCAGATAGGAGACACGTGGAACTCAAGGTGGGTGATCAATTTTTATTGTTGGTGTCTCCTATGAAGGGATTTATGCAGTTTAAGGAGAAGGGAAAGTTGGCATTGAGATACGTGTGGCATTTCCCAATGATTGTTAGGATAGGTTCAGTTACTTATAATCTCGCTTTGCCAGAGTACTTGCATATGATTCACAACATATTTCATGTTTCATAACTAAAGAAGTATCAGAGGAGTGAGAGGTTGTATTGACAAGTTTCGTTGGAGGAGATTGATTTACATCCAGACAACTCATATAAGGAGAGACATGTTGATATCCTAGATCGTAGCAAGCATAAGCTTCGATCGAAGGTAGTGCCATTGATTCGTGTTTAGTGGGGAAATCATAATGCCGATGATTCGATAGAGGAGTGGGATGATGATATGCGAGATCAATATTCAAATCTCTTTATGCCTAGCAAGTCTGAATTTCGGGGACGAAATTCCGTTGTTAGGGTGGAAGTATGTAACACCCTGTATTTTTTAGCATTATAAGTTACACATGTGCACGCAATTTAATTATATTGAGAAATAAGGTGAATTAGATAAATATTAATTAGTGAATAAAACGATTAATATTTACATGAAATTGTATTTATTTATGTGATAAGTAAATAAAAACATGTTAAATTACATTTCATCGTAAGTGAGTAAAAATTGACTAATTTAACCGTATCTCATTCGGGACATGCAGGTAGGGTCGTGTCGGGAATGAGATGGAAAATTAATGTTAGATAAATTGGATGATGATTTCGAGTGCGCGAATGATTCGGAATGGATCGAGATAGTCAGAAATAGGTACTTAGGGGGTTATATTTGGTATCGGGTTTTTTTTAGACTAAACGAGAATTGTAAAAGGGTATTCGGGTCATTTTACACATCGGGCCAGACTTAATTTCAGGATTAATGATGTATAGGGCTATATTTAGGGAAAGTGGATGGAGTGGACAACCATTACACCATCCAAGAAACCCAGGCTTTGATAGAGGAGATAAAAGAGAAGGAGAAATCCAAGAAAAGTGAAGAAAAATGATCCGGAAGGGGAATCGAATCATTTCGGGCATAAGATCATTACGTAAAGAGGAAATGATAGAGAAGAATTCAGAATTTCATCAATTATAAGTCAAGTATTTATATTTCTATAATTACTTTTGTGGTTTTAATCAATCATGTATAAACTTGGTTTAGAAACACAATTTTTTTTGGGTGGGATTAACATGTAAAATGGGTGATTCTATAAATGAATTCATCGAAAAAAGGACTCGATTATGAATAAATGTTGAATTTGATGTGATTGGAAGTATAAAGATGAAATCAGAATCATAAAGATGAGATCTTGGATGATCAAACCAATATTTAATGAAATCTTGAATTAAGGTGAGAATATGGATTATTCTTAAGAAAAGATTGGTAATCCCAATGATTTAAATGTTTTGGGGTTGGTCCATATGTAAAAATGTGTTATTATGTTTAGGATTGAAGTAGCACTCATATTTGGGGTTTGGTTGAAGTTGGGGACTCATATGGTATAAGGGAATGGGATGTATTCCGTAAAAACGAATTTGACCACTGCCCATAATCGAATCGATTTTCTAGGGAGGCGCGAATCAATTCAGCTTGGCGAATGGATTCGGCTAGTCAGGCTAATTGATTTTGTCTGGCTGATTTTCTTCCTTTAGTTGTTTGGGTTTCTCCGTGGACCGTTTGGGGTTTGGCTTGGTTTATGGAATCCGATAGGTTAAATTTAACTTATGGGAATATACACGAGGGAATAAAAAGTACCTTAGCTTAAACGGGGATTAAATTCGGGTAAGAAATCATGGATGTGTTGGGGTGAATAGAACTCGAGTTATAATTATGAAATCGGGTTAGGATTTCGAGAAGAGATAGGCTACGGGATTGAGTGAAATACTCGGGTGGACAGAAGCATGAAATTAAAGAATTTATAATAAGTAAGTGAATACTTGATAAAACGGGAGTCAGAGTAGACTCGGGATTTACGGGTTAGTGCTACGAGAGATATTATGTACAATAGATTATATATATATATATATATATATATATATACACGTACTGAGTGATATAAGGTATATATGTGTGTGTGTGTGTGTGCGTGTGTGTATGATTGATATATGTGGACATAATTACTCTAGGGAAGCTATCAGTGGAGTTTGCACATAGTGGAGGTCTACCCTGGCGTGACCAACAAATGTTGGGTTGTTTACCCATGTCATATGACTATTACATGACCATTGTATGTGAGTTTAGAGTCTGGTGGGGGTAATGTGGTATGACTATGTCCCATGGATGTATCTCTATGATCACCTCCAGTTTGTGTTTACGATTTGGTATTGGTGGTGAGATTCTGACCTGGGGGCCCAGGAGTGATACGTGACATACCTGGAGTCTAATAGCATACTAGGGTATGCATCTAGGAGGACAACTTGGGAATGATACGTATATATATATAAAAGAGAGTTATCTGTATCTATGTGAATAAAATGAATGTGTGAACATTACCGATAGTAAATTGTTTAACAATAAGATTATAATTGGGAATTATAATGATATAGCTTATGTGGTAGCTAAGTGAGAAACAAAGTAAAGAGAAATATATGTAGCACGGTTGGGCTAGAAGTTTAGCGTATTGGGCTACGTTAAGTGACTAAACTAGTTAGGTGGGGTAGCATACCTAGGAAATTTAAATACATTGGTTAGGTTTAGCATATTGGTGCATATTCATTATTGCATCTTAAATATTTGCAAATATTTTTTAAATGGTTTTGGGCTCTGACCCATATAACAAATCCTTTTTCAAAACCTTTTAGGTGCTCAGCTATAGGGACGTCAGAGTTAGTTTCCATCCAGAAAGACGATGCCGCAGCAGCTGTGGATGCCTGCAGGATTCGCTTAGACGCTTATATCATTGCTATCTAGATAGGATGTTTATCTCAGTTTTCATTTCAACCATGTCCCCTAGTTAGATAGTCTTTATTTATGAGACTTTACTATGTTATTTCCTCTATAAGTTAGATGATTGTATTTGGAGTTACCGAGAGTTATTCGATTATTATTATTTATTTTACGTCAACATGATTCACTTTATTCTTATGGTGAATGTTTATTTAAATGTTGGAAAGGTTATTTAAATGGTTGAAATTTTAATAAGGCAAGTTATTAAGTTTTTAAATTTTACACCATTTTTAATAACTTATTAGTAATTAAATTATTTTTCAAGAGTGATGCTAAGAATGAGCTAGACTAAGATTCCTGTTTATTTTAGAAGAGGACTGATTAGTCTTTATTAAGATAGGCGGGGTGTCATAGTAGCCAACTAATATATAATTCACATGGTTACATTTTCAATCTCCCCCTCTAGCTATTCCGCGATAAAACCCCCCGAAACCCAAAATATCATTGGTTACGATAAGCAATTCTCACTCCACATTAGCAATATAAGGAGGTAGGGTTGTCACAATACGTAAGTCCATAAGAATGACCCAATTCTTTAATGTAAGTTATTTGTCTTCAAACAATGATAGAAATCCTACAAAAATCTCAACAACACAAAATGATTATGCAGGACATGCATATGAAGAAACTCCCCCTGCTCGGGAATCCTTCCAAAAATGATAATATTAACAAATATGAATGATGGAAAAAAGAAATACTATAAAAGAATCATAAAATAATAAAGCTCCCCTTTAATCAAACATATATCCGACAATTATACAAAAAACTCCCCCCTAAGGATCATAAACTAAGCATCTATCAAGCGAGCAAGTTTTAATCAAACAAACATATCAAACATATCAGACTACAAGCTCCCCTTTAATATAAGAACATCAAAGTCAATAAATAAAACTACAAGCTCCCCCTTACTATCAACCAAAAACAACCATGAACATATCAAATAATGTATCTCCTCAAACAAAAATTTCCTAAAGTATGTAGCATGAAACATGTAGCTCAAAAAATATCTCCCCATTTTTGTCACGAAATAAGATTAAGTAAAATATGAATCATATAAGAACAAAAGAGATATAAATAGGAGATAAACATGTGAAATCAGGAGAAACATGAGTGATAAATAATGATAGATCCATCTATGATTACCAAAAATTAGAATAAAGCACCAAAAAATAGGTGACCATGTGCACGGGGGCATTTCAAGCAATGCGAACGGTGTCATATGCACGGTTCCTTTTAAACGTGTGCATTGTAACACCCCACAATTTTGAATAATTGTGAATTTAATTACTTCTAGTATTTTAAATTACACGTGATATAAATTAATGAAAATGAAATATTGCATATTTAATAGATATTAATTTGTGGAAATAAGATTAATACTTATGTGGTAAATTTATTAAGTGTGTTTATAATAAATAAAATATGGTGAATTATTAGTACGTCGTAATGAGTAATTACGACGGGATTGTGATGATATCTCAACAGGGGCTTGTCAGTAGACTATATTAAGATTAAGATGGGAAATGTATGTTAGACGACTTGGATGGTAATTTTGAGCTCATGGTTGGTCCTGAATGGGTCGAAATAGGTAGAATCGAGTACCCGGGGTAGTAATTGGGTTTCGGGGGATTTTTAGACTTGACCGGGCTCACACGGGGGTGTGTAGGTCATTTCAGCTTAGCCCATTGGGGTAATTTCAGGATTAAGATTATTTAATCTAGGGTTAAGTCTTTGAGGCATCAAAAACACAATTCTAAATCCTAACCAAGTGAAGGAAGAGGGGAAAGTAAAGAAGGGAGAAGAAAAAGAGAGTTTTGGGAGCCAATTCCAGAAACAATTCATCTTCTCCAAAGGAATTTCAGACCCTACGAACTGTAAAAGGCAAGTGGTTATCTTGCTGTGAATTTAATGTATGTAATTCGTGTTCATATCATAGTAGGTGTAGAGAACTATTTCTGGGAAGGGTTTTCTCGCACAAAAAGGGGATTTGGGGGTTGAATCTATCTCCTATGATGTTCAGTTGATTTAAATGATAAATTGATGAATTCAGAGGACTCATAACTACTGGGAAATTTATCTTTGATGAGATGCAGAGATTGATTGAATCTAAATTCGAATTTGAGAATTTAACTTAGGGTTTTGGTTGAGAGATTTGAAAATAAATCAATTGATTGATTTGATCATTAATATTAGTCTGATGGCTGATGTTAGGATGATTTAGAAGTGTTAGAATCATCACATTTTTGTCCCATTACATTCAAGAAGTTTGGATTGAATTTGAAGAAAACGGTTCGCGGTCAGGTATAGCGAACCGGTTCAAGTGTTTAGCCGAATCGTTTCGGACCACCTGACACTGAAATTTTTGGTGTTTAATTTGGGGGTTAATTCAGAGGGTTTCCAATAGAGATTTGGACCCGTAAGGATGAGAAAAAATTCGCTAGGTAATTTAGGCAGAATTATATGACCTCGGTTTGAGTGGGTAATTAAAATAGAAAATCATTATAATGTGAGAATAAATTAGTGATTAATTTTATTGATGAATTTGGTGGGTTAATTCGTAATTTATTTGACGTACGGGCTGGTTAGGTAAGTCTAAGGATATAGAGGAGTGATGCTAGTATTTTAAATATTTATGAATAAGAATTAATATGTGTTCATGAGTCGGGGCTGTAGACCCGTAGTAATTAGGCTAGTGCCTTTTACAGGCACAGTTTAGCCAGAATGGTGTAAATATATATATGGGTATAAAGACGGTATATATAAGAAAGAATATAATATTTGTGTGTATGATATTGATTTGAACATACCCCTCTAATACTATCAGTGGAGGTTTCACGATGAGGGTGATTCCCCTTGGCTAGTGAATGCAGTGTGAGTATAGTCCCCAGGTCATAGGGCTCAAAGTGAGATAATTATGGTTATGGTTATGACTCACTATCGAAGGACTATGGCTGCCTCCGATATGTTTGCGATTTACCGAGTTGGTGTGAGATTTCTACCACCGGTAGTCGGGATGATGTGAGTATGCCTTGATAATGATAGCATTGTAGAGAAAGACCTCTGATGAGTTATTACACGAGGGATATCTGATGAGTTATTACTCGGGGGATTATAATTATACGCGACATATGTGTGCTTGTTATGGTATATCCTTTACGTATATAATGGTGTGGTAATTTATGTACGAATTTAACACGTAAAGAGTAATTGCGTGTGTAACTTTTATAATGTAACTATGGGTATATAATCGAGTGAAAATTATATGAAAGATTTAATACATTAAGTGTGAATTTTTAGAAATAACAACAGTAAAGTTATATCAATGATAAATGATGAAATAATTAAATAAGCTAACGAGCAAACTAGTAATGTGTTAGAAAAAATTGCAATAGGGATAGTTATCCAGGGTAGCGTAACTAGTCGGGTTAAGATACATGCGCTAGGTGTGTAAAATAGATGAGAGGTGAGGGGTATCTCAAGAGAGTGCGACACCGGCTTAAATATGTAAAGTTTACTACATTTTAATCACTTGCAAATATTTTCCAAAAAAGTTTAGGCGTCCATCCACAGGGATGCCATGGATGATCATTCGTTTCAGGAATGCGTAGCTGTAGCGGATGTGGAGGCTTGTAGAGTTTCAATGTAGCCACTTCATTTATTATTTCCTAAACTAGGCTTCATCCCAGTTATCAATTGGGCATATTTTCCTTTTATTCAAACATTAATGATGTTCAGTTATTTATATCATTTTAGATATTTGTACTGGAATTATGGTGACTGAAGGTTTATTCAGCACCCCGTTATTATTATGCATTTAGAATTCTGTTGGACGTGATTTATCATTTAGTATTATTTCATATGGTTTATATATGGATGGTTTTATGTTGCATGTAATAATAAGATTAAAATTGACACTTATTGTTAAACTAATAGGTGGTTAGTAATTTAATTAACTTTTCAACGATGATGCAAAGAATGAGCCATATGAGACTATCATTTTATTTTGGTAATGGTCTGGTCACACGTTATTTTGATAGGCAGGGTGTCACATGCATGAAGCAGACAATGTTCCTCTAAAACCAATAATCCAAAAAGGAAGAGGAAAAGGACAATGTCAAAGTCGATGAAGAGGTAGTTTGGAGACATTTACCAATGAAGAGAGAAGAATTACTTCTTTTCCAATAAGAGGACGTGGAAGAGGGAGCCATTCAAGACAAAGGTATGACAAATCTCAAATTAAGTGTTATAATTGTAAAAAAATTGGTCATTATGATTTCGAATGTAGAAATACCACTAATAAAGTTGAGGAGAGGGCTGACTATGTTGAAAAACAAGAAGATTCCACACTTTTTCAAGCATACAAAGGGGAAGATAATGGAGAAACAAATACATGGTATTTCGACACGGGAGCAAGAACCATATATGAGTCAAAAACACATGTTCATGGAGTTTGATGAATCGATAAGTGGAAGTAATACCCCACCCTAATATTTTATTTATTTTCTCCGCATAGGTTAAAATAACATGAAGACATTAAGATTTGGATGATTATGACTGGGTTTATATCCTTATTTGACTACTTTGAAGGCTTGATGGTAATTGTTGAAAATTTATGCGTTAAAATTAGAAATTTGGAGAAAATAGGAAAAGGGTAGTTTGAACGAATTTCAGGCCATTTGAATGAGAATCAAGGCCCATTTTAAGTAGGGATCGAATGAGGTTCGAATGAGATCTCATTTCATAATAGGTCCAGATCGTTCGAAGGTCGTTTTAAGTGGGGATAGAACGATGTTCGAACGAGATGCCATTCTCATTCAAACGAGGGGCAAATCTCATTCGAACGAGGTCATTCAAAATTTTTCAATCTTGCTACCCTTGTGCACTGTCTCATTCTGGGACATTGGATTGGTGAGTTGTAGAGCTCTAGTGAGCCCAAATTGGGCAAAAACAAGATATTAAGGCTTCTGGGTGTTTTTATAAGGGTTGTTCGATTCGTTTGGGTTATGGGAAGTTTCAAGAAGAGAGAGAGAAAGAAAGGTGGGTCTTCCACCATAATTGATCATTTCCTCCACCTCTTTTCACCTTAAATCACCATTCCACCATTAAATATCCACCTTAAAACATCAAATTCTTCTAGTCTTCACCTTATATAAGATCTAGATACCCATTTCCACCATTGTTGGGCATAGATACAAATTTTGGCGATGATTTTCGAAGATTTGGAGAAGAAGAAGATGGGATTTTAATGGAGATTAAAAAGGGTTTTGATGGAGCTTTCAGGGAGACAAGCTTAGTGGAGCAGGGCAACCTTATTGATGCCACCATAGGAGGTTGCCATTTTCTTAGACATTTCATGCCTTCCATTGTTAAAGTTTCATATAAGGTGGAAAAACCTACTCTTAGTTTAAAGACTCTATTTTTGTGTATTAGTTGTCTTGTTGTTATAATTTAAAAGTAGAATCCATATGGAAAAATGATGGGTTTGGAATGGATTAGTATTAAACGTTTGTACGAAATAAAATGTAACACCCCGTAATTTTGAGGATTTAATATTTTATTATTTTTTGGGAGGGAGTTATAAAAAATATTTAAATTGGAGAAATTTAAATTCATGAGTTGGAGAATTTATTTGAGTGAGCCGAATTATTTATAATTGGCGACTTTTAAGTTTAATGCCTCAAAATCTCGTGCGTCGCATTTTGAGGTCGAAATTTGGAAATGTCAAAAAGTATTTCAGATGGAAATTTTGAATGCGCGGTGGCGTCCGGATGGGTCGAGATAGTCAAAAAAGAGTACTCGGGGGTGGTAATTGGGTCTCGGGGTAATTTTGGGCATAACTGAGCCCACACGGGGTGAGTTGGGCCTTCTTATTTAGGCCCACATGGCCAAAAACGGGAATTGGTATTTTTAACCTAATTGAAAGATTAGGGAATGGCAAAAAACTCAACTCTAAACCTAGGGTTTGAGAGGAGAATTGGGGGAAAGCTAATCACGAGCCAATTTGGGGATTTTGGAGCCAAATTAAGGGACTACACCAACGGATCAGAGTCTACGAACAATTCCCGGCAAGTGGTTAACTGTTGTGATTTCTAAATTGATTATAATCAATTCATATCATAGTGATGTGTGAACCAAAATTCGTTTTAGGGATAAATGGGTACAAAAATGGGGTTTTGTTCATGGAACTATTGAATGAGATTCAAAGTAAAAATTATTGTGTTGTATATCTCTGAGTATGGATATCTGTTTTAAATGAGAATCTATAATATAAACTGGTGGTATTTGGATTTGGAATTTGGTTTGTAGAACAGTTAATTGAATTTTAATGGAGAAAACCCATTTCGAAAATTGTGAGATAAGTGGAAGAATTTATCATCTTAAGGGCCTATGATGCGTAGGGAGTAAATTAACCATGTTGATGTGGTGGGGTGATGTGATTAGAGGTTTGATTTAAGGTTTAAAAATCTTGGATTTTCGTCAATGGTGGAAAATAGAGGCGAAGGAGAAGATGACCTGATCGATCGATCGATCGAGGGGAATTGGTCGATCGATCGACGGTCAGGGATTTCTGACAGTTCGCTCCTTTTCTCTTATGGAGCAAATGATTTCTTTTCTTTTGAGGTTTATTTATTTAGAGTCAAATAAATAAAAGGAATACCTTCTAGTCACTTTTGAGAGATTTAAAGTTGGGTTTAGGAGGGTGATAATTGTATGTCACAAATGGATGTATTTTGAGAAAATAAATATTTGTGTTAATATCGAACCGAGGAATAAAATTCGGGTATTGTAGTTGGGTGACGCTACATTTTTAAAGGGATTGAGGTGAAATATTTAATTATGGACCAAGTGGGCGAGTCCGGGTATGTTAGTAATTATAGGTAAATATAATTAGGAAATTATGGAGATGAATGTGCGACACATTGTGGGAGAATATGTGGGAATGAAATTATGAGATGTAAAATGGACCAAGTGAGCAAGTCCGGGTATGTTGGTTAAGTGACATCAAAGTATTAAATTAATTATTGAGAGAGAAATTAATTTGCAGTTGAAACATAGACTCGAGAAATATTAAGTTACGGGCCAAGTAAGTGAGTCCGGGGGTAATGGTTGAGTGACACCAAGTTATTAAATTAATGGATGTGATAATTAATGAAGCTAGAGTCGGAGGGTAGACTCGAAAATGTATTAAACTAACTGATGTTGTAATTAATTAGTTTAGGGTCGGGTTGTAGACCCGAGATTTGGTATAAATTAATTGATGTGTAAATTAATTAACTGGGAGTCGGACCACAGACTCAGTTTGGTATTAATTAATTAATGTGTAAATTAATTATATTAGAGTTGGACCACAGACTCGGATTTGTGTTGATTAATTAATGTGTAAATTAATTAAATAAGAGTCGGATTTTAGACTCAGGTAGGTATTAAATTAATGAGTGTGTTAATTAGTTTAATAAGAGTCGGGTTGTAGAGTCGGGGAGGTATTAAATTAATGGGTGTGTTAATTAATTTAATAATAGTCGGATTGTAGACTCGGGTAGGTATTAAATTAATGAGTGTGTTATTTAATTTAATAAGAGTCGGATTGTAGACTCGGGTAGGTATTAAATTAATAAGTGTGTTAATTAATATAATTAGAGTCAAACGATAAACTCGGGGCGGCATTAAATTAATAAGTGTGTTAATTAATTTAATTAAAGTCGGATGATAGACTCGGGGAGGTATTAAATTAATGGGTGTGTTAATTTATTTAATTAGAGTCGGACCACAGACTCGGGGAAAGTATTATATTAATTGAGGCGTGAATTTATTATATTAGAGTCGGACCATAGACTCGGGAAGATGATAAATCATTAAGTGAGAAAATTAATTAAGTTGAGTCGGGCCACAGACTCAGAAAATTACAGGCTAGTGTGCGGGATTTTGAGTGCACGGTAAAGCCGGGGTTTATATTATATATATACAGTGTTGTGATAGTATATATATATATATATATATATATATATATATATATATATATATATATATATATATATATATATATATATATATATATATATTGTGTGTGTGATATTAAATATCAGTGACTAGATATTTATTTAATTTATATACTCTAGTGCTATCAAGGGAGGTTGCGCGATGTGGGTGAATCCCGTAGCTTGAGGAGTAGGGCGAGTATATCCCCAGGTCATAGCGTTTGGTATATATGGGTGAGGTATTTATCTCACTTTCAGGGAAGGAATATGACCGCCTCCACTACGTTTATATTTTGGGCCAAGTTGGTGAGCGATTCCAACTTGGGGAACTCGGTTTTGTGAGCACACCTAGTGAGATAGCATTTTAGAGGGAATCATCCGGCGAGGGTATACTCGAAAGGATGGATATACGTATGTTATATGTGTGGATGTTGTGGGAAAGGTACGTATATAATGGCATTCAATATTATATACGGGTAATAACACAGTCTGTGATGTATTTTCTTTATATAACTTGTGACACGGTTATATGCTACTATTTAAGAGGAATTAATTAAGTTAATTGTGAGATAACTTATAATTCAAGAATCATTATACTCGGGTTAGAGTAATATGGTAAGGGAAGGTTATACTAGGACTAGTTGGACGGGGTATTACAACTAGGTGGGTTTAAGGTAACCGGTAGGTGTGCACAATAGTGGAGGGGTGAGGATGTCCACAAAGGAGTGCGACACTAACTTAAATATGAAGCGCATTCATGCATTTTAAATTACTGCAGTTAATTCACTTGCTAAATATTTTCAAAATATTTTGGGTTCTAAACCTTGCTATAAAACTATTTTCAAAACCTTTTAGGTGTCCAGCAACAGGGACGCCAGGATTGATATTCTATTCCAGAAACACGGAGTTGCGGCATATGTGGATGCTAGTAGGAGTTTGGATTAGACGCATCATTCATTCATTCCTAGAGTAGGAATCTTGTATCAGTTTCAGTTTTATTTAGGGCAAGTCCCCCAAACTTTCAGTTCAGTTTTCAGATTTGTTTCATTCCTTTGTTAGATATTTGTTTTGGATTATTTCACTTTGATGGCCGATGGTTTATTCGGCAAATTATTTAAATTAATTATTCACTTTATTTTCATTCAGTTGTGTGAATGGTTTATATTTAATTCCACATGTACTATTTTGTTTAATCAAAAAGTTAAAATTTGGCACCAGCTTTTGGAATACTAGGTGGTTAGTAAGTTTTAAAAAGTTTTCGACAGTGATGCTAAGGATTATCCAACTTGGATTCCTATTTAAATTTGGTATAGGACTGATCACCCGATATTTTATTAGGAAGGATGTCACATTTGATATCAGAGCATCAGGTTCTAGTGTCCTTAGGATCTGTGCAGCTTTTCACGTTTCATCTTAGCAATATTTGATATAGAGCCCTATCATATGATTGTTGTATTCTCATACGTATGTGCATATACGTTCATCTGCGAAATTTATATTTGAGGTGACTCCAGGGGACCGTTAAGTGGTCGATTACGAGGAAGAATTCACTCGTTGGCAAAATTTTGTACCGGATGAGGTAAGCGAGGAAAGGAGAAAGAAAGCAAGGTTTATGGATGGGTTAGTCTGGAGAATCAGACAACATTTAATTGGTAAATACGCATTAGTAGCTTAGACTGATGTCGTTAACGCAGCAGTCCAGCACTGTCGGGAATATCGCTTCCACGCGAAAGGAAGCGGGAGGGGAGTGGGAACTAGCCAGTCGGATAAGGCAGGAGGGAATAATACCAGTGGGGTATCCCAGCAACAGACTGGGGGAGATCAGGGGTAGGATTTTCGGTAGGGAAATCATGCCAAATGATTTAGAACTGGAGGCTATCGACAGGAAGGCCAGGAATTCCAACAAGGTCGGCATGGAAGGGACATGTGGCAGGGTGAATGTATTTGAAGGTGTTTCGTTTGTGGGGAAAGTGAGACACTTGAAGAGAGATTGTCTTAAGCAAGACAGGGGTCAACTACAGGATGAGGTCCTGGATGTACAACCACTAAAGCAAGTCATGGGCGCATTCGGGAAAGGAGAAGATACTCCAGAACCTGAGGATCAATCGTTGCAGCTGGAGTATGGAGATAATTATCTTTACCCTATGGACATGGGGTATATTTTTGAGTGACAAAGAGGATGTCATAAAATAAGACTTAGTTTTCACTAGAGTTCACGAGTAAGTCGAACTTAGTGGGTGCGTTGGCTGTAGCAGCCATAGTATGTGGATAAACTTTTCGTGGAGTAACGGAGTCTCTTTGGTGTTCTTCACAGGAGAGTGGAGGTGTACACTGAGTGAAGGTTTAAATTATGCGAGGAGTTACTAATTTTGATTATTATGGGAGTAGGTTTGATAATATTTCCTAAATATCGGCTGGATAGCGATGGAATTTAACTATTGTGGATCGTGGTGTAAAATTTTGGAGTTCGCGACACCAGGGTATGGTTAGTACTAGGTATCACCGGAGAGGGCGTATAGCCTATATATATGTGGATATATATGTTGTATTACGTGGTGTGATAGCACATTGTGAGGTTTTGCGTTCTCACATTTTATCCCGCTAAGTAGGGATGTTTACTGAAGTGAATTAGGGTGGTTAGATTTTTTTTGGAGCAAAGAGAGATAGCTCGGGGTTTATTTTGCACAAGGACTAGTGATAGTAAGGGCGCGGTATTTTATGTTGTGTTTGGTAACATAAGGGTAAGCGTATATACTTTTGTGTTGAGAGACAGGCATTTTGTGGGAAGATGTTTGGACGATAGTACATGGGTTAGATACTCGGGCAGTATATATATATATATATATATATATATATATATATATATATATATATGATATGACTACGGGTTTGAAGTTATATTACGGGTTACGACTAGCATAGTCGGGTAACTATCATGCGGTAAAGCACGGGGATAGGGTGTATGGGCACTCGGGTTAATTAAGGAAAATTTTGTGCGGTTAAGCATGGGTATAGAGTGTATGGGCGCCCTGGTTAATTTAAATGCATACTCGTGTAATGTATGGTTAGAAGCGAATGGGATAGATATAGCGGGCTTGGATGCACATGACTAGAGAGTAATATGCGAATCTTGGAACATTACGGTCATCTTAATTTCGAGGACGAAATTCCTTTGTAAGGGGGGAGTATGTAACACCCCGTAATTTTGAGGATTTAATATTTTATTATTTTTTGGGAGGGAGTTATAAAAAATATTTAAATTGGAGAAATTTAAATTCATTACTTGGAGAATTTATTTGAGTGAGCGGAATTATTTATAGTTGGCGACTTTTAAGTTTAATGGCTCAAAATCTCGTGTGTCACATTTTGAGGTCGAAATTTGGAAATGTCAAAAAGTATTTCGAATGGAAATTTCGAGTGCGCAGTTGCGTTCGGATGGGTCGAGATAGTCAGAAAAGAGTACCCGGGGGTGGTAATTGGGTCTCGGGGTAATTTTGGGCGTAACCGGGCCCACACGGGGTGAGTTGGGCCTTTTTATTTAGGCTGACATGGTCAAAAACGGGAATTAGTATTTTTAACCTAATTGAAAGATTAGGGAACGACAGAAAACTCAACTCTAAACCTAGGGTGATAGACAGGGTTTCGCCGCGGCGCGAGAGTCACCTACGCGTCGGTCGTTTTGTGTTCGGCTCACCTGAACTATACAAAAACCTAAACTACGACTACACTCAACGGGTGAGTATGGCGATAAGTCGGGTATCGAAAATCCAAAGAGACGAGTTGCTAGAATTTATAAGGTTTATTATTCCGAAATAAAAGTGTAAAAGATGATAACAAACTAAAAGGAAAAGTTAATCTAGGCAATGTGTTGAAACTAGATTATGAAAGCGAGTAAAACTATAGGTTGCGTCGAATATCCCTCACCCGAGTTAATAAGTATAAAATGGTCACATGGGTCGACGAGTTATTATAAATGCATCTCGTTTTGACAGTTAATTAAATCAAGGGTTGTTACGCCCTAAATCGTCATAAAAGCCTAATAAGATTTTGGCGTCAACAAATATCCCGAAAATTACGCGCGAAAGGTCGTAAGCACGGGACATACATGATATGCCCCGTCAAATCTCCTAGGCGTAATAACTAGGACAACGCACCCGAAATAGACCTGTAAACTCCATCACCAAAGCAAAGCAACGCGTCAACCCGAGTGAGTTCAATTCAAACACAACCTAATTTAAATTACCTAGAAAACATGTTAAAAACGCGGTAAATGGAAAGAGGTAAATAAACGCGGTAAAATTACACTACAAAGCAAGTAATCAAATCATGTAAAGAAATCATGTAAACCTAAATTAGAAAGCTTGTAAATTAACTAAAAAGCAATAAATGAAGAAATACAAACTATATTAATGGAGAGGATGATGAATAGTCAACATTCAAGCCCAAAAGTGTGTCAATCCAAGAAGAAATCAAGAAGAAATAAGCAAATCACCCAAACCCTAACTATTCTATCTTCTAAAACTATCTAAAAACGTTCCCCCTGTTTATTACATCAACATTGGCTTATATACCAAGTGGGAATTAAATTAGAAAAGAAAAGAGAAAAGAAAAGAAAAATATCTGCTGAAAAACAGGGGGTCGATCGATCGACCCCTGTGGTCGATCGATCGACAGTGTAAATCGTGGCAAAAATAAGAAGGCTCGATCGATCGACCCCCAGGCTCGATCGATCGATCAAGCAGGGCAGCCTGCTGTTTCCCCTGTTCTGGCTTGCATTTCTTCTCCGCTAAAATCGCCGTAAATTCTTCGTTATGAATCGGAATCGCGCACCGTTTGCGGCCACGCGAAGCTTGTGAGGAGGGCTACAACTTCCATGAAGATGTTGGGCCAGGTGCCCAATCTGTAAAATGACTAAAATGCCCTTGAACGTGCGATTGTGTACGGGAATCGAGCGGAACGCGTCCGGATCCCATACTTGGTACCTAAATACCTACAAAAGCCCAATTATACCTCATATAGTATGTTAAAAGTATAAACCGAGGTTGTCTGGTTAACGGGCATAAATATAGAGATTAAGGCACCCGAGGGGCCTAAAATGCGTAGGTTCGAAGGATGAAATACGCGATATTTGCGTATTATCACACCCCCTAACTTACACGTTGCTAGTCCCTAGCAATGAAATAGGATGCAACAAGAATAAAAAGTAAACCAAAGGTAGGAGATAGTACAAAATTATGGTATAAAAGCATAAGTCCACTTTCGAGGGCGATTCGATTGCATTTAGCATATGCAATAAGCCGTTAAACCCCCAGGTCACCCTAGTGGACGAGTGTCGTCTCGTGAGGGTTTTTAGAGATGGTACCCACAAACATCACATGGTTTCTCTAAAATATGCCCAATCCAACATGCGAAAAGCCCAACAAAAGCGAAAAGGATTTCATACACATTATTATCACATTAAATGAATTCAAACAAAAGTCCAAATCATTAACATTATAGAATGCACCTCATAGAATTAAAACCTTAAAATGTGGGAGGGGAGCGAGCACATGAAAAGTGTGATTTGGCGAAAAACTTATATAAACCGGATAAACATTAAAGCAAGCATATATTCAATCCTCACGGGCATTACGCTCATCAAGCGAATTCAGTCGAAACAGGGAGGTAACACACGGGACATTTGGGTTAAAGAGTAAATGTAAATGGAAACTAGGCCGCACACATGTCATAGATGAAGAACGCTATATATAAACTGAAAAACTGTAATCTCAATGAAAGGATACCACTCACTAAAAGAGGCGAAATGCATTTTCACAGATTATCACAACTATTATGACTTTTAAATTACATCAACCTAAGATCACATAGGACTTTAATAGGGTTATAATGTAGGTATGGCTAAGGTACTAAAGGAAGGAATATATGTACGAATTCAAAGTGTTCGGAATGAAAACTCGGGATAATGGGATAATGCGGGCAATATCAAAATTGGAAAACAAGTTCCAAAAAGGCATTAGATATATCATCGGGGAGAGTAATCAAAGCTTATTGAACTATATACAACATATACAAACTTCTCTTTCCTTTTCTTTTCTTCTTTTTCTCATTTTCTCTTTTGTTTTCTTTTACTTTTTGCTTTCTCTTTTTCTTCACTTTTTTCACTACTTTCTTTTCTTTACTTATCAAACTCTCATATGCATAAATTGCAACCGGCATCATAACAACATCATTCAATACCAAGTAACATTCCAAACAAAGGTATGGAAAGTGTATGTATGGGCTAAAACTCCAATTTAGAGTTAGTTATGGTAATGGGGTTATGAAACGAAAGGCTAATATTTAGGCTCAAAGGGGTTAACGAGGGTAAACATATAAGGGTGAGGTCAAGGCTAATATGGGTGATATATCAAAGAGGGCCTATGATCATTTCACAAAGTTTACGCAATTCTCGAATCAAAACAATATATGAAAATCATGATCAAGTAACACATTTCAAGTATGAACTCAATTAATGAACGGTCAAATGAAAGAATAGTGAGATTAACAACGAATTCAACGTTTTCAATGAGAAAAGAATAGTGTATACACTCACAAACGACGAAAGGTACAAAGCTTACTCGGTGTAAGTATATACAATGCAACAAAAGATTACCGAGTTATAAAAATCTTAAACCAAATAAATATAACAATAAAAATGCATGTGCTCATGGGATTAAAGTTTAATTCATGAAGTTATTCATAATATCAATAAGTGAGACTAAAGTCTAATAACTTCTAAAATCGAGAACATGCATCATTGGGTTGTCTATTGGATCGGGAAATTATTGAAAATTTTCATCGGAAACAAAGGCAAAATGCCCAAAAAAAAAAGAAAAAAGAAAGAAAATCTTTTTGAAAATTTTGAATTTTTCTAAGAAAAGCATACTAAGTAACTAACATGTGAGCAAAAACATGGACTAAAATAAGAAATGGATAGAATATCCCACACCCCCTAACTTAAAACTTGACATTGTCCTCAATGTGAATTAAGAACCAAGTCAAAGAGAGGAAAAGAGCGATATTACCCAAATGTGGAGCGATCCCCATAAGAACAAGTCCAAAGAATCTACAAAACAAGTTAGTACCGAGCATAGCAAAAACAAATAACAAAAAGTTAACTAATTACATTAAACTAAATTAACAAGGAAAGAAAAAAAATAAATAGAAAGAAAGAATAAAAAGCTAACTATATATAACCTACTATTTAGGCTTCACACTAACTATACACTAGAAGTCTAAATAGCTGAGGGTCCACCATAAGAACGATTTGACCTTGGAGGATAACCAGTGTACCCTCACATACAAGCATGCCCTTTGAAAAATATGAATTCCGTTTTAACAACGGAAGGCATGTGTAAGGCGAAAGAAATGAACCATCGCAAATTAAAAGTTTTGGTGGGACGATGGGGGGTTTGGATTTCACGGGTGACAAAAACAAGTGGGGACCAAGAAAAGCCGAATATCCTCCTAAGGATTTTGAAGTTGGAATGGGAGGCAGCGCACACAAAGGCAAAGATGCGATCGTGGAGGGCGACTCGAGCAAGTACTCCTCATCGGCGATAGGGTTTAAAACATTAAAGTTCGAAACCGAATCATCGGGTACTTCTTCCGGTGGGGTAATAGAGAATGAAAACGGGGATGAAAGAAATTCAAACTCATGAGATGAATCATCATCGCATGAAGTTGGAATTTCAAAGGAAATAATATCATTTTCAATGAAATGTTCTTCTTTGGGGGCCAAAGAAGAAATCATTTCATTGCAAATAGATATTACGTCATTTTCATCCTCATTTTCAATATCTATAACGAGATGGGCAAAGTCTAGAATGACTTGTTCCAAAGTAGGTACAAGTACCTCATTTGGTTCAAAACATTCCTCGACTTCAAAAGTCTCGGAAGCAAAATCGTCGTCGGACTCAAATAATAAATCCAACTCATGTTCCCACGAACGATTTTCTTCCCGATAGCGATTTTCAATTTTCTCATTTTCATACACACGCAAGCCCTCATCGAATGTCATGGGTCGAGGTGCGGATGCATGAAAATGGGAACTTTGAAAATTACCATCGGACTTAAACGAAAACTCATTATTATAGGAAATTTGAAAACTATTCGAATTCGTTTCAAAATTCCTATTATAAGGAGGTAAAGGCCCAAAATCATTATCATCATCATCAAAATTCCAATAACCTAAATTTTGACTTTCGTTATACTCGCCCAAAGTCCTATTTGAATTTGTTAAAGAATTGGAATAAGACATGCTTACCCCAAAAATGGCTCGAAGTGGCGGATTCCACGAAGTAAGTGCGCGCGGAAAAAATTCGAGCGTTTCTAAGTGCTCAAATGTGTAAGTCCTGCAAAATATCAGGAAATAATACAAATAGAAAGAAAATACTATGAAATACTAAATCAAATAAAGTCTAAAACAAACTCATCCCCGGCAACGGCGCCATTTGACAGACAGGGTTTCACCGCGGCGCGAGATTCACCTACGCGTCGGTCGTTTTGTGTTCGGCTCACCTGAACTATACAAAAACCTAAACTAAGACTACACTCAACGGGTGAGTATGGCGGTAAGTCGGGTATCGAAAATCCACAGAGACGAGTTGCTAGAATTTATAAGGTTTAATATTCCTAAATAAAAGTGTAAAAGATGATAACAAACTAAAAGGAAAAGTTAATCTAGGCAATGTGTTGAAACTAGATTATGAAAGCGAGTAAAACTATAGGTTGCGTCGAATATCCCTCACCCGAGTTAATAAGTATAAAATCATCACATGGGTTGATGAGTTATTACAAATGCATCTCATTTCGACAATTAATTAAATCAAGGGTTGTTACGCCTTAAATCGTCATAAAAGCCTAATAAGATTTTGGCGTCAACAAATATCCCGAAAATTACGCGCAAAAGTTCGTAAGCACGGGACATATATGATATGCCCCGTCAAATCTCCTAGGCGTAATAAATAGGACAACGCACCCGAAATAGACCTGTAAACTCCATCACCAAAGCAAAGAAACGCGTCAACCCGAGTGAGTTCAATTCAAACACAATCTAATTTAAATTACCTAGAAAGCATGTTAAAAACGCGGTAAATGGAAAGAGGTAAATAAATGCGGTAAAATTACACTACAAAGCAAGTAATCAAATAATGTAAAGAAAGCATGTAAACCTAAATTATAAAGCTTGTAAATTAACTAAAAAGCAATAAATGAAGAAATACAAACTATATTAATGGAGAGGATGATGAATAGTCAACATTCAAGCCCAAAAGTGTGTCAATCCTAGAATAAATGAAGAAGAAATAAGCAAATAACCCAAACCCTAACTATTCTATATTCTAAAACTATCTAAAAACGTTCCCCCTTGTTTATTACATCAACATTGGCTTATATACCAAGTGGGAATTAAATTAGAAAAGAAAAGAGAAAAGAAAAGCAAAATATCTGCTGAAAAATAGGGGGTCGATCGATCGACACTGTGGTCGATCGATCGACAGTGTAAATCGTGGAAAAAATAAAAAGGCTCGATCGATCGACCCCCAGGCTCGATCGATCGATCAAGCAGGGCAGCCTACTGTTTCCCCTGTTTTGGCTTGCATTTCTTCTCCGCTAAAATAGCCATAACTTCTTCATTATGAATCGAAATCACGCACTGTTTGCGGCCACGCGAAGCTTGCGAGGAGGGCTACAACTTCCATGAAGATGCTGGGCCAGGTACCCAATCTGTAAAATGACTAAAATGCCCTTGAACATGCGATTGTGTACGGGAATCGAGCGGAACACGTCCGGATCCCATACTTGGTACCTAAATACCTACAAAAGCCCAATTATACCTCATATAGCACGTTAACAGTATAAACCGAGGTTGTCTGGTTAACGGGCATAAATATAGAGATTAAGGCACTCGAGGGGGATAAAACGCGTAGGTTCGGAGGATGAAATATGCGATATTTGCGTATTATCACACCCCCTAACTTACACGTTGCTAGTCCCTAGCTATGAAATAGGATGCAACAAGAAGAACAAGTAAACCAAAAGCAGGAGATAGTACAAAAGTATGGTAAAAAAGCATAAGGCCACTTTCGCGGGCGATTCGATTGCATTTAGCATATGCAATAAGCCGTTAAACCCCTAGGTCACCCTAGTGGACGAGTGTCGTCTCGTGAGGGTTTTCAGAGATGGTACCCACAAACATCACATGGTTTCCTCAAAATATGCCCATTCAGCATGCGACAAGCCCAATAAAAGCGAAAAGGATTTCATACACATTATTATCACATTAAATGAATTCAAACAAAAGTCCAAATCATTAACATTATAGAATGCACCTCATAGAATTGAAACCTTAAAATGTGGGAGGGGAGCGAGCACATGCAAAGTGTGATTTGGCAAAAAACTTATATAAACCGGATAAACATTAAAGCAAGCATATATTCAATCCTCACGGGTATTACGCTCATCAAGCGAATTCAGTCGAAACAGGGAGGTAACACACGGGACATGCGTGCTAAAGAGTAAATGTAAATGGAAACTAGGCCGCACACATGTCACAAATGAAGAACGCTATATATAAACTGAAAAACTGTAATCTCAATGAAAGGATACCACTCACTAAAAGAGGCGAAATGCATTTTCACAGATTATCACAACTATTATGACTTTTAAATTACATCAACCTAAGATCACATAGGAATTTAATAGGGTTATAATGTAGGTATGGCTAAGGTACTAAACGAAGTAATATATGTACGAATTCAAAGTGTTCGGAATGAAAACTCGGGATAATGGGATAATGCGGGAAATATCAAAATTGGAAAACAAGTTCCAAAAAGGCATTAGATATATCATCGGAGAGAGTAATCAAAGCTTATTGAACTATATACAACATATACAAACTTCTCTTTCGTTTTCTTTTCTTCTTTTTCTCATTTTCTCTTTTGTTTTCTTTTGCTTTTTGCTTTCTCTTTTTCTTCACTTTTTTCACTACTTTCTTTTCTTTACTTATCAAACTCTCATATGCATAAATTGCAACCGGCATCATAACAACATCATTCAATACCAAGTAACATTCCAAACAAAGGTATGGAAAGTGTATGTATGGGCTAAAACTCCAATTTAGAGTTAGTTATGGTAATGGGGTTATGAAACGAAAGGCTAATATTTAGGCTCAAAGGGGTTAACGAGGGTAAACATATAAGGGTGAGGTCAAGGCTAATATGGGTGATATATCAAAGAGGGCCTATGATCATTTCACAAAGTTTACGCAATTCTCGAATCAAAACAATATATGAAAATCATGATCAAGTAACACATTTCAAGTATGAACTCAATTAATGAACGGTCAAATGAAAGAATAGTGAGATTAACAACGAATTCAATGTTTTCAATGAGAAAAGAATAGTGTATACACTCACAAACGACGAAAGGTACAAAGCTTACTCGGTGTAAGTATATACAATGCAACAAAAGATTACCGAGTTATAAAAATCTTAAACCAAATCAATATAACAATAAAAATGCATGTGCTCATGGGATTAAAGTTTAATTCATAAAGTTATTCATAATATCAATAAGTGAGACTAAAGTCTATTAACTTCTAAAATCGAGAACATGCATCATTGGGTTGTCTTTTGGATCGGGTAATTATTGAAATTTTACATCGAAAACAAAGGCAAAATGTCCAAAAAAAAAGAAAAAAGAAATAATTTTTTTTTGAAATTTTTGAATTTTTCTAAGAAAAGCATACGAAGTAACTAACATGTGAGCAAAAACATGGACTAAAATAAGAAATGGATAGAATATCCCACACCCCCTAACTTAAAACTTGACATTGTCCTTAATGTGAATTAAGAACCAAGTCAAAGAGAGGAAAAGAGCGATATTACCCAAACGTGGAGCGATTCCCATAAGAACAAGTCCAAAGAATCTACAAAACAAGTTAGTACCGAGCATAGCAAAAACAAATAACAAAAAGTTAACTAATTACATTAAACTAAATTAACAAGGAAAGAAAAAAAATAAATAGAAGGAAAGAATAAAAAGCTAACTATATGCAACCTACTATTTAGGCTTCACACTAACTATACACTAGAAGTCTAAATAGCTGAGGGTCCACCATAAGAATGATTTGACATTGGAGGATAACCGGTGTACCCTCACATACAAGTATGCCCTCCGAAAAATATGAATTCCGTTTTAACAACGGAAGGCATGTGTAAGGCGAAAGACATGAACCATCGCCAATTAAAAGTTTTGGTGGGACGATGGGGGGTTTGGATTTCACGGGTGACAAAAACAAGTGAGGACCGAGAAAATCCGAATATCCTCCCAAGGATTTTGAAGTTGGAATGGGAGACGGCGCACACAAAGGCAAAGATGCGATCGTGGAGGGCGACTAGAGCAAGTACTCCTCATCGGCGATAGGGTTTAAAACATTAAAGTTCAAAACCGAATCATCGGGTACTTCTTCCGGTGGGGTAATAGAGAATGAAAACGGGGATGAAAGAAATTCAAACTCATGAGATGAATCATCATCGCATGAAGTTGGAATTTCAAAGGAAATAATATCATTTTCAATGAAATGTTCTTCTTTGGGGGCCAAAGAAGAAATCATTTCATTGCAAATAGATATTACGTCATTTTCATCCTCATTTTCAATATCTATAACGAGATGGGCAAAGTCTAGAATGACTTGTTCCAAAGTAGGTACAAGTACCTCATTTGGTTCAAAACATTCCTCGACTTCAAAAGTCTCGGAAGCAAAATCGTCGTCGGACTCAAATAATAAATCCAACTCATGTTCCCACGAACGATTTTCTTCCCGATAGCGATTTTCAATTTTCTCATTTTCATACACACGCAAGCCCTCACCGAATGTCATGGGTCGAGGTGCGGATGCATGAAAATGGGAACTTTAAAAATTACCATCGGGCTTAAACGAAAACTCATTATTATAGGAAATTTGAAAACTATTCGAATTCGTTTCAAAATTCCTATTATAAGGAGGTAAAGGCCCAAAATCATTATCATCATCATCAAAATTCCAATAACTTAAATTTTGACTTTCGTTATACTCGCTCAAAGTCCTATTTGAATTTGTTACATTTTGGGATTCTAAGTATTCACCGAAAGTCATAAGTTTGCGAGAATTTTGAGAATTATGACAAGGATTACCGAAAGAATTGGAATAAGACATGCTTACCCCAAAAATGGATCGAAGTGGCGGATTCCACGAAGTAAGTGCGCACGGAAAAAATTCGAGCGTTTCTAAGTGCTCAAATGTGGAAGTCCTGCAAAATATTAGCAAATAATACAAATAGAAAGAAAATACTATGAAATACTAAATCAAATAAAGTCTAAAACAAACTCATCCCCGACAACGGCGCCATTTGATAGACAGAGTTTCGTCGCGGCGCGAGAGTCACCTACGCGTCGGTCGTTTTGTGTTCGGCTCACCTGAACTGTACAAAAACCTAAACTACGACTACACTCAACGGGTGAGTATGGCGGTAAGTCGGGTATCAAAAATCCACAGAGACGAGTTGCTAGAATTTATAAGGTTTAATATTCCGAAATAAAAGTGTAAAAGATGATAACAAAGTAAAAGGAAAAGTTAATCTAGGCAATGTGTTGAAACTAGATTATGAAAGCGAGTAAAACTATAGGTTGCGTCGAATATCCCTCACCCGAGTTAATAAGTATAAAATGGTCACATGGGTCGACGAGTTATTACAAATGCATCTCGTTTCGACAGTTAATTAAATCAAGGATTGTTATGCCCTAAATCGTCATAAAAGCCTAATAAGATTTTGGCGTCAACAAATATCCCGAAAATTACGCGCAAAAGGTCGTAAGCACGGGACATACATGATATGCCCCGTCAAATCTCCTAGGCGTAATAACTAGGACAACGCACTCGAAATAGACCCGTAAACTCCATCACCACAGCAAAGCAACGCGTCAACCCGAGTGAGTTCAATTCAAACACAACCTAATTTAAATTACCTAGAAAGCATGTTAAAAACGCGGTAAATTTAAAGAGGTAAATAAACGTGGTAAAATTGCACTACAAAGCAAGTAATCAAAGCATGTAAAGAAAGCATGTAAACCGAAATTAGAAAGCTTGTAAATTAACTAAAAAGCAATAAATGAAGAAATACAAACTATATTAATGGAGAGGATGATGAATAGTCAACATTCAAGCCCAAAAGTGTGTCAATCCAAGAAGAAATGAAGAATAACTAAGAAAATCACCCAAACCCTAACTATTCTATCTTCAAAAACTATCTAAAAACGTTCCCCCCTGTTTATTACATCAACATTGGCTTTATATACCAAGTGGGAATTAAATTAGAAAAGAAAAGAGAAAATAAAAGCAAAATATCTGCTGAAAAACAGGGGGTCGATCGATCGACCTCTGTGGTCGATCGATCGAAAGTGTAAATCGTGGAAAAAATAAGAAGGCTCGATCGATCGACCCCCAAGCTCGATCGATCGATCAAGCAGGGAAGCCTGCTGTTTCCCCTGTTTTGGGTTGCATTTCTTCTCCGCTAAAATCTCCGTAACTTCTTCGTTATGAATCGGAATCGCGCACCGTTTGCGGCCACGCGAAGCTTGTGAGGAGGGATACAACTTCCATGAAGATGTTGGGCCAGGTGCCCAATCTGTAAAATAACTAAAATTTCCTTGAACGTGCGATTGTGTATGGGAATCGAGCGGAACGCGTTCGGATCCCATACTTGATACCTAAATACCTACAAAAGCCCAATTATACCTCATATAGCATGTTAACAGTATAAACCGAGGTTGTCTGGTTAACGGGCATAAATATAGAGATTAAGGCACCCTAGGGGGCTAAAATGCGCAAGTTCGGAGGATGAAATACGCGATATTTGCGTATTATCATAGGGTTTGAGAGGAGAATTGGGGGAAAGCTAATCAGAAGCCAATTTGGGGATTTTGGAGCCAAATTAAAGGACAACACCAACGGATGAGACTCTACGAACAATTCCAAGCAAGTGGTTAATTGTTGTGATTTCTAAATTGATGATAATCAATTCATATCATGGTGATGTGTAAACCAAAATTCGTTTTGAGGATAAATGGGTACAAAAATGGGGTTTTGTTCATGGAACTATTGAATGAGATTTAAAATAAAAATTGTTGTGTTGTATATCTCTGAGTATGGATATCTGTTTTAAATGAGAATCTGGAATATAAACTGGTGGTATTTGGATTTGAAATTTGGTTTATTAAACAGTTTATTGAATTTTAATGGAGAAAACCCATTTAAGAAATTACGAGATAAGTGGAAGAATTTATCATGTTAAGGGCCTATGATGCGTAGGGAGTAAATTAACCATGTTGATGTGGTAGGATGATGTGATTAGAGGTTTTATTTAAGGTTTAAAAACCTTGAATTTTCGTCAATGGTGGAAAACAGAGGTGAAGGAGAAAATGACCTGATCGATCGATCGATCGAGGGGAATTGGTCGATCGATCGACGGTCAGGGATTTCTGGCAGTTCGCTCCTTTTCTCTTATGGAGCAAATTATTTCTTTTCTTTTGAGGTTTATTTATTTAGATTCAAATAAATACAAGGAATACCTTCTAGTCACTTTTGAGATATTTAAAGTTGGGTTTAAGAGGGTGATCATTGTATGTCACAAATGGATGTATTTTGAGAAAATAAATATTTGTGTTAATATCGAACCGAGGAATAAAATTCGGGTATTGTAGTTGGGTGACGCTACATTTTTAAAGGGATTGAGGTGAAATATTTAATTATGGACCAAATGGGCCAGTCCGGGTATGTTAGTAATTATAGGTAAATATAATTAGGAAATTATGGAGATGAATGTGCGACACATTGTGGGAGAATATGTGGGAATGAAATTATGAGATGTAAAATGGACCAAGTGAGCGAGTCCGGGTATGTTCGTTAAGTGACATCAAAGTATTAAATTAATTATTGAGAGAGTAATTAATTTGGAGTCGGAACATAGACTCGAGAAATATTAAGTTACGGGCCAAGTAAGTGAGTCCGGGGGTAATGGTTGAGTGACACCAAGTTATTAAATTAATGGATGTGATAATTAATGAAGCTAGAGTCGGAGGGTAGACTCGGAAATGTATTAAACTAATTGATGCTGTAATTAATTAGTTTAGGGTCGGGTTGTAGACCCGAGATTTGGTATAAATTAATTGATGTGTAAATTAATTAACTGGGAGTCGGACCACAGACTCAGTTTGGTATTAATTAATTATTGTGTAAATTAATTATATTAGAGTCGGACCACAGACTCGGATTTGTGTTCATTAATTAATGTGTAAATTAATTAAATAAGAGTCGGATTGTAGACTAAGGTAGGTATTAAATTAATGAGTGTGTTAATTAATTAATAAGAGTCGGGTTGTAGACTCGGGGAGGTATTAAATTAATGGGTGTGTTAATTAATTTAATAAGAGTTGGATTGTAGACTCGGGTAGGTATTAAATTAATGAGTGTGTTATATAATTTAATAAGAGTCGGATTGTAGACTCGGGTAGGTATTAAATTAATAAGTGTGTTAATTAATTTAATTAGAGTCAGACGATAGACTCGGGGCGGCATTAAATTAATAAGTGCGTTAATTAATTTAATTAAAGTCGGACGATAGACTCAGGGATGTATTAAATTAATGTGTGTGTTAATTTATTTAATTAGAGTTAGACCATAGACTCGGGGAAAGTATTATATTAATTGAGGCGTGAATTTATTATATTAGAGTCGGACCATAGACTCGGGAAGATGATAAATCATTAAGTGAGAAAATTAATTAAGATGAGTCGGGCCACAGACTCAGGAAATTACAGGCTAGTGTGCGGGATTTTGAGTGAACGGTAAAGCCGGGGTTTATATTATATATATACAGTGTTGTGATAGTATATATATATATATATATTGTGTGTGATATTAAATATCAGTGACTAGATATTTATTTAATTTATATACTCTAGTGCTATCAAGGGAGGTTGCGCGATGTGGGTGAATCCCCTAGCTTGAGGAGTAGGGCAAGTATATCCCCAGGTCATAGCATCCGGTATATATGGGTGAGGGATTTATCTTACTTTCAGGGAAGGAATATCACCGCCTCCACTACGTTTATATTTTGGGCCAAGTTGGTGAGCGATTCCAACTTGGGGAACTCAGTTTTGTGAGCACACCTAGTGAGATAGCATTTTAGAGGGAATCATCCGGCGAGGGTGTACTTGAAGGGATGGATATACGTATGTTATATGTGTGGATGTTGGGGTAAATGTACGTATATAATGGTAGTAAATATTATACACGGGTAATAACACAGTGTGTGATGTATTTACTTTATATAACTTGTGACACGGTTATATGCTACTATTTAAGAGGAATTAATTAAGTTAATTGTGAGATAACTTATAATTCAAGAATCATTATACTCGGGTTAGAGTAATATGGTAAGGGAAGGTTATACCAGGACTAGTTGGACGGGGTATTACAACTAGGTGGGTTTAAGGTAACCGGTAGGTGTGCACAATAGTGGAGGGGTGAGGATGTCCACAAGGGAGTGCGACACTAACTTAAATATGAAGCGCATTCATGCATTTTAAATTACTACAGTTAATTCACTTGCTAAATATTTTCAAAATATTTTGGGTTCTAAACCTTGCTATAAAACTATTTTCAAAACCTTTTAGGTGTCCAGCAACAGGGACGCCAGGATTGATATTCTATTCCAGGGACACGGAGCTGCGGCATATGTGGATGCTAGTAGGAGTTTGGATTAGACGCATCATTCATTCATTCCTAGAGTAGGAATCTTGTGTCAGTTTCAGTTTTATTTAGGGCATGTCGCCCAGACTTTCAGTTCAGTTTTCAGATTTGTGTTATTCCTGTGTTAGATATTTATTTTGGATTATTTCACTTTGATGGCCGATGGTTTATTCGGAAAATTATTTAAATTAATTATTCACTTTATTTTCATTCAGTTGTGTGAATGGTTTATATTTAATTCCGCATGTACTATTTTGTTTAATCAAAAAGTTAAAATTTGGCACCAGCTTTTGGAATACTAGGTGGTTAGTAAGTCTGAAAAAGTTTTCGACAGTGAAGCTAAGGATGATCCAACTGGAATTCCTGTTTTAATTTGGTATAGGACTGATCACCCAGTATTTTATCCGGCGGGGTGTCACATAAAAATGTTGGCAAAATATTGTTTTGTTAGAAATAAAGGATGAGTAAATATTTTAAAGTTTTCTTGAAAAGAAACTAAGTTTGCGCCTTTGTGAAAAATGCTATTTCTAGAGGTTTGAAGTTTAACATTTTATGAAGTAAAATATTTGAAAAATAATGATGTTCTTGCTAAAAATGTTTGGTGAAATAATGTTCAAATGTCTCTTGAAAAATGAAGATTTTATGAAAGTGGGACATTTTTTTGAGTTTGAAGAAATAAAATGTCTTTTGTGTCTTGAAAGTGAAAATTTTCAAAGTATTATGAAATTCTAGAATGAAATGTTCATTTAACCCATTTAATAGGATTTTAGGATTAAAATCCATCTTTTCATGCATATAAACTTGTAGTATATTAATAATGGACATAAAAATAAGTTTAAAGAAGGTTTTGTTGGGTTTAAACATGAAATAAGATAAATAGAAACTCTACTCTCCAATGTATATGAAAACGGGGGCTATAGGTGTGATACATGTAAGGTTGTAAGACTACAAGTGTTAATAAAGAAAAATGGTGTTTTCTTATAAAGTAGTCTTATACATTTAATGATTCTTGGAAATAAAGTATTGGAATAAATTTATTTTCAATTGAAAAGAATATTACTCCAAAAGGTTAAAACGGTGTTAAGGTGTTAAAAACACTTAAGAAGTTAGGGTGAGTAACTTGATGGTGTTTTGAAAAATTAACACTTGTGAAAAATGGAGTAAAAGATGAGTTTGGAAATAAACGAGTAAAATGGGAATTTTATATAAAGCGGAACATTTTATGGAATAAAAATGTTAGAAAGGGTGTTACACATGCTAGTCCTAATGAACATGATTTTTGGGAATAAAATCAAAGCTAAAGTGTAAATGACATGAACTGATAATTTTCAAAGTGTAACACAAGTTGGGGCGAAACCCCGAGTTTTGGCTTCAGCCGGGTAAAAGGAAAAGTTGAACAATGTAGACATTTAAAAAATGTTAAAGCACATTAAAAAGTAACTCGGATGACATCGAAAAAATTAAGAAGGGCTCGGAACCCTGGGGTGAAAGACCCAAAATACTGGCCAAAGCATATGGTTGCGTCAACGATGGTGTGGAGCCCATTAAAGTGCGCGGTTATTAAAAGATTCTGAAATAAAGATAAAGGAATAGGGAACATGTCAAGATACGAGGTATGTTATAAAGATGACGTAACTTAAATGAATTAATAAATGTTCCTGTAAAGGATAAAATGGATAAGTAAATGTGGAATTTGATTATTGTCCATAAGGTAAAAATAGGAAAAGTAAGTGAGTAAATGGGTGGGTAAGCAACCTAAGTGGTTTAATCCATATTTAACACAAGGGTCTGTGGTGAAAGGTTTTTAAAGGCTAAATAAGTATTTTCTAACACGATTTTTGCATGTGTTGAAAGGGTATTTTCAATGAAAATACTAATGTGGACTGGTTAAAATGAAAAGGGTAATTTCGGTGAAGAAATGGATTTTGATCAAACTAAGTGTAGTTATATCAATTATTTAACTGTGTGTGTTAAATAAAGGGATAAATATCAAAATAAGAAAGAGGAAGTCTTTTACAAGATTAAGGTGAATTAATTGGGATAAATGACGTTTTTGAAAGTAAAATGGTTTCATGCATTAAGTGTGTGTGTGTGTGTGTGTGTGTGTGTGTATCGCTGTTCTAATAAACTCGCCTTTGATGTGGCTTTCCCAGTTTGCTAACTTCTCCACTTTGTTCAGTCTTTACGTCGACTCTTGTTAATTCAAGATCCTATATCTAAAACTTCTGTGTTGTAGTGTGACAAGTGTTTGTGAGAGTGATCTAACACATGCATGCACACACACACACACACACACACACACACATTTATACAAATAAGTCCTAGCCAATTATAGATCAAATCTAAATGATGCTGTTTTCAGTTTCTCTCTTCTTTAGAACCAAAAGACTTTATTTAACCTTTCAAATAATCTCGGAATCCAAGGATACCTTGATCGAAAGACGGTTCAAGGTCTTAATAAATTTCAAAGGGTTTTGAAAATATTTTTGAAATTGAAAACCACCAATTGCGATTCCAACTAAGTCAACAGTCTTGTTTCATAAGAACCAGAAACATAAAATAGATTTGTTGATTCTAACGTTTTGAAATACATTTACAGAAAGAATAATCAACTAATACGATTTCTCAAGATGAGAAACTAAAATATGCAAATCTAAATGTAATATGACATGCAATAATCAGATCCATTGTTTCTATGAAAGAGAAATTGAGATCTAACATAAAATGTCTAAGTTGGAAACAAGATCTCGAACACAGAGGATAAAATTCTTTAAACAACCTTCAAACCCAAACCAACAACACTCTCAAACACACAAATATAGTGTTTGGTAAAAACTGTTTCGAAAAATGAGTTTAGGGTTTGGAAACGAAAAGGGTTTGGACAATTTAGGGTTTCTTTCTCTCTCTAATTTCTCTCTTCTCGCTCTTCTCTATATCTCTCTCCTCTCTTCTCTCTTCTCTTTTCTCTTTTCTCTCTCTCTATTTAGACGAACTACCAAAATATCCCAAATGCTGAGGCTTGGCATCCTTTTATACTGAGAGGCAAAGGTTCGAGAATGGCTATCCAAATCTAAGGCTGAGATTTGGTCTAATGCAATTGACTTTGATCCAACGGTTAAAGAACAACGGTGAATTAAACGTCCTCTGATTGGTCTAGAGAGGTTCACAAGGATTGAGTTCAAACTCATGCAGAGCGTTGATAACAATGATCTAATGGCTGAGATAACACACGAGTTTTGAGACTTGTAACAAACACAAATCAGATTGGTATAACATGGACAGGTGTAGGGATGCGATCAGTTCTCACACGCGTGCTTAAAAATAATTACACACACACCCTGATTTCTCAAGCGCATTCAGATCCTATCCAAACAAACATTCAAGTATAAAAAGGTAATAACAGAAATTACAGAATGACCCCAAAAGTTTTAAAAACCAAATTTTAATTTCCAAAAAATCATTTAAAAATTATTAAAAATTCCCAAAAAATTATTAAAGCCAAATTAAATGGGATTAACCACACACAACTCACACACAATCAAATGATACACTTTATGAACAATGTATGCAACCCTAGTGTGTGTGAATGAGCTTTATACCTTCAATTGAATCAAGTGTGGCTTAAGAAGAAGGTTCCGAGGCTCTTTGGTATCTAGGGAATTGGACTCTAATTTTGTCACAATTTTCAAACTAGATGAGCACTTATACAATGTAGACTCAAGTGAGTCAAGAGTATAAGGTGCTTCAATCTCCCCCTTTGGAAATATGAGACAAAATCTCATTTGAGTCATCTGGGACTCGTAGGGCTACAAAGAAATAAGGAAAAACCTATTTCTATTCAAAAATTCTATCTACCCATTTCCTAGAAAAAGAAAGTTACATAACTCAACTAATTTTTATTAAAGCCAAATTAAATGGGATTAACCCCACACAACTCACACACAATCAAACAATACACTATATGAATAATGTATGCATCCTTAGTGTGTGTGTGAATGACCTTTATACCTTCAATTGAATCAAGTGTGGCTTAAGAAAAAGATTCTGAGGCTCTTTGGTATCTAGGGAATGTGACTCTAATTTTGTCTCAATTTTTAAACTAGATGAGAACTTATACAATGTAGACTCAAGTGAGTCAATATTATTAGGTGCTTCAATCTCCCCCTTTGGAAATATGAGACAAAATCTCATTTGAGTAATCTAGGACTCGTAGGGCTACAAAGAAATAAGGAAAAACCTACTCCTATACAAAAATTCTATCTACTCATTTCCTAGAAAAAGAAAATAACATATCTCAACTAATTATACATCAATACCCTAATAACATCTGTTGAATACAACTGTATAGATTCTTGCAAATAGTCACTAAGATCAAGCTTATTAGAAATATGTACCAAAAAATGAACTCATAAGACTCAAATTTCTCCCTCGTCTTGTCTCAAATGGACAAAGAGAATAAAACTTAAGTCATAGAAGCTTATTCAGCACAAACCATTCCTATCGATTTTCGCAAAGTAAGAAATCTATTATAATCCAAAGATTTGGTAAACATATCTGCAAGTTGCAAATCAGTAGGAAGATAATTAATTTCTAATTCCTTACTCTCAACTAATTCGCGTATAAAATGATGTCTAATTTTTATATGTTTAGTTTTCCAGTGATGAAGAGGATTTTTAGAGATATTGATCGCACTTTGATTATAACAATAGAGATGTAGTTGATCTTCTTTAATACCATAATCATTTAGCATTTGCTTAACCCAAAGTAATTGAGCACAACAACTACCAACGACTATGTATTCAGATTCAGATGTAGATAAAGAAGTGCAATTTTGTTTCTTACTACTCCATCCTACCAAATTATTATCGATATAGTAACACGCTCCTGATGTGCTCTTACTATCATCAGTACACCCTGTCCAATCGGCATCATTGTATCCTATTATAGTACTAAGATTATCATTGGTGTACCAAAGTCCTAAATTTAGAGTGCCTTTTATGTATTTAATGATTCTTTTAACACAAACTAAATGGCTATCTTTAGGATTGTTTTGATAACGGGCACACACACAAACTGCGTACATAATATTAGGATGCGAGGTAGTAAGGTATAGCAAGGTTCCTATTATACTACGATACAGAATAGGATCTATGGATTTACCACTCTCATCTTTAGATAGTTTGACCGTAGTACTCATGGGAGTTTTAGCTTCTTTGTCACTTTCAAGGCCGAATTTTTTGACAATCTCTAAAGCATATTTAGATTGGGAAACAAATAAACCTTCTGAATTCTGTTTGACTTGAAGACCCAAGAAAAATTCTAACTCCCCCATAAGAGACATTTGAAATTCTCTATGCATAATTTTAGAAAAAGATTAACTTCTGAAGGAGAAGTAGATCCAAAAACGATATCGTCGACATATACTTGAGCTATAATGATATCTTTGTCAAAATATTTGACAAAAAGGGTTTGATCATTTCCACCTCTCTTAAATCCTTTATCTAAGAGAAAGTTGAAAAGACGCTCATACCAGGCTCTTGGCACTTGTTTAAGACTATACAATGCCTTTTTAAGACGATAAACATGATTAGGATATTGAGGGTCAATGAACCCTTTGGGTTGTTCAATATAGGTCTATTCAGTCAAGATTCCATTAAGAAAGGCAGATTTGACATCCATTTGGTAAAGCGTAAAATACAAGTAACAAGCTATTGCAAAAAGAAGATGAACAGATTATAAGTGAATAACAGGGGCAAAAGTCTCGTTAAAATATATTCTTTCAATTTGAGAGTATCCTTAAGCCACTAATCTGGCTTTGTTTCTAATGGTTATTCCACTTTCATCAGATTTATTTTTAAATATTCAACGTGTGCTAATAACCTTTTTATGATCAGGCTTAGGTACAAGATACCAAACATTATGAATGACAAATTGAAGAAGTTCTTCCTTCATGGCAGAAATCCAATGAGGGTCATTCAATGCATCATTTACATTCTTTGGTTCCACAAGAGAAACAAAACATGCATAATGAGCATAGTTTCTTAATTGAGATCTTGTACAAACAGGCTCACTACGGTTACGAACAACGTTATCTATGGGATGATCTTTAGAAACCTAGTTAGGTACTTCAGGTGTTTCAATTGGTAAAGAATCATCTATTTCTGGAGAGTCATTTTCTAAAACATTTTCAGACTCTTCCATAATAGTTGGTTCTCTAGTCTTACTCTCAAAAGTAGTGTCACTCACAATAACGTTTATGGATTCCATTAAGGTCTTTGTGTGAAGATTATAGACACGGTACGCTCTACTGTCAGGAGAATATCCTAGGAAGATAGCTTTATCTCCACGAGTATCAAATTTGGATAGGTGTTCTCTATCTTTGCAGACATAACACATACTACCAAAGGTTCTAAGGTATTTAAGATTGGTCTTTTTCCCATACCATAGTTCGTAAGGAGTTTTTTTAGAATTCTTCCTAAGGTAGACCCTATTGATAATGTGACAAGCAATTCAAATAGATTCTACCAAAAAATATTTAGGTAAACACTTGGCATGAATCATAACACGTGCCATCTCTTGAAGGGTACGATCTTTCTCTCAGCAATTACATTTTTTTAGGAGTCTTAGGAGCACTAAATTCATGTTTGTAACCATTATAGTCACAGTACTCTATAATACCAGTATCTATGATTTTTCCACCTCGATCACTACGTATTCTATTTACTTGAGTGTCCTTCTCATTTTCAATTCGAAGTAGAATTTTCAAAAAGGTTTGGAAAGTGTCAGACTTTTGTTTTAAGAAGGCCACCCAAGTAAATCTGGTGAAGTCATCAACCATAATAAGAATATAACTGTGTCCACATATATTAACAGTTCGAGAGGAACCCATTAGGTCCATATGGATGAGCTTCAAGGGTTTAAAGGTAAGGATATCTTTAACTTTCTTATGAGGCGTGCCTTAATAATTTTTACTTCCTGACATGATCCACAGACAATATTAGATATAGGTTTGATCTTTGGAAGTCCTCTAACTATTCTTGTGAAGATAATCTACTAAGATTGTCGTAATTTATGTGACCCATCCTATTGTGCCATATTTCATTATCATCCATTCTAGTAACGTTACAGATTTCATTACTGTTCATGACAGTATAGCAATTGTCAGGAGTCCTAAATCCTGTAATTATGCACTCACCTTTTTCATTTAAAATTTTACAATTATTCTTTAAAAAGGTGACAATATGATTTGAGTCAAAAAATTGCGATATACTAAGTAGATTAGCCTCAAGACCTTTTACTAAAAGAACATTTTCAAGAAGATTCATTCCTTCTTCTTGGAGTGTTCCTTTACCAATGATTTGAGATAATACACCATCACAAAAAATGACTCTTCCCCCAGTAAAGCTGATTTTGTTTAAAAGTTTTGTATCATCACCAATCATGTGCTTTGAACACCCAAAGTCTAAATACCAACCAAAAGAGGTGTGTTCAACTATTAAAGCAGTAATCACAATGAGTTTGAATTTTGCGCAGCTCATCTTTTGTAAACCAAAAACTCTTGTTTTTGTTTTGCGCATATTTGCTGTAATACCCCACATTTTTTTTATTGAAATGAAATTGAAAAAAAAACTATGTCAGTATATATTCGAAATGTTTGGAAATAAAACTATGTCAGTATATATATTCGAAATGTTTGGAAATGAAAAGCTAAAATGAATTGATTGAGATAAGAATGTGCGACTTAAAAATAAAAGCGAATTAATGCGTAAAAGATCGAGAGGGTTAAAATTGGGGGCAATGGCATTTTTTTAAATAAACTAACCCAGGTATAAATAGAAAAGAAGAGAAGAAGTCTTCATTTTATCATTTCACAAATGGGGGCTAGGGTTTGGTAGAGAGAGAGAGAGTAAGAAGATAAGAAAGCTAAGAGGATTTCAAGAGGATTCAACTTCTCCATACAATCCAAGGCAAGTTAATAACTGATGATGCTGAAATCTAGCACCACCAGATAAATAATGATGAGCTCAAACTATAGTAACCATGGCAGCCATACAGATGTAAGTGTATGAGTATATAGAAGGAGATGAGGATAAGACGAATAAGACAATGATGTATAGTGGTTCAGCCAATTAGGCCTACATCCACTGTGAGTGTGTGATCCACTAAGTATGGGCACTAATGGCCTTGGATACAATGCACATAAGCTCACTTTCTCTCTCTACTGTGTGTACAAGCAGAGTTTCTACTAGGGTTTCAAAAATATCGACCCCCTTGTAGGGTTGTA
Source organism: Sambucus nigra (assembly GCA_949130495.1). NCBI lineage: Eukaryota > Viridiplantae > Streptophyta > Magnoliopsida > Dipsacales > Adoxaceae > Sambucus > Sambucus nigra. Next base: position 228,630,920 of record OX422222.1, on the reverse strand, counting down.
GGTGACAAGTATATATATGTCTTGGGGGGTGTAGTGTACCCCTCAAGTATGCATGGTGCATGTGAATGATGATCTAGCCAATCTTCTGTTGACACCTGTAGATGCCAAATGATGACATAATATTCCCTCACGTGAGGGTGTGATTTGGTTATAACGGTCTGCCATGTGCCATATGAGCCTCACACGCACTGTTCCACGCGTCTCCCAAACCACGCGCTGTGGTGATGTCACCCTCGGCCTATGAGACGAGGCCGAGGGCAAAGTTCCTTCCGGTAGAGAGTCTGGCCTAATTTTGGCCTCGTACTGTCGTACCCTCGGGGGTTCGTCCGGAGCCTAATGAAGGGTCGGCCCCCTGAGGGGTCGTCTGGAGCCTGATGATGGGTCGGCCCCCCGAGGGGTCGTCCGGAGCCTGATGAAGGGTCGACCCCCTGAGGGGTCGTCTGGAGCCTGATGAAGGATCGGCCCCCCGAGGGGTCGTTCGGAGCCTAATGATGAAGGGTCGGCCCCCTGAGGGGTCGTCTGGAGCCTGATGATGGGTTGGCCCCCTGAGGGGTCGTTTGGAGCCTGATGAAGGGTCGGCCCCCCGAAGGGTCTTCCGGAGCCTGATGATGAAGGGTCGGCCCCCTGAGGGGTCGTCTGGAGCCTGATGAAGGGTCGGTCCATCGAAGGGTCGTCTGGGGGCCTGCTGAAGGGTCGGCCCCTCGAAGGGCCGTCTGGGCCTGAACTCACCCCCAGCCTTTAGCCATTGGTGCTATTGAGATGGCTGAGGGATAATGTTACAGATGAGATGCGTGTAGGATCAGTTAGGTGAGTGACACCTGGGCAGATACTCATTGTTATCCCAGTTTCCAAGGCATGGCGGCTGCATACTTTACCTGTAGCTTTGTGCCCTAATGATGCTTTCCTCGTGGGCTGTGCTCTACCTTGGTTAATGGGCCCACTCATTACTAAGGTATTTAAGAGATTTTTGAACTCTCTCTCTCTTCTTCTTCTTCTTCTTCGCGCCCAAGATCTTTCTCTCTCTAGATTTCCAACAGATAAACCTCTATTTCTGCAAATTTCAGCATTTCGAGTTTGGCGGTCTCACTCTTCCTTCTCAGGTAATCCCTCTGACCTAGCGTACTCTTTTCCTTCATTTCTTACTTATTTTCCTGTTTTAAGGTCATAGGGCCAGATTTTCTTAGGCTGTTCCATAGCTTTTCCGGTGTAACCTCTGAAATACTGTTCTTGAGTGTTCTTTGATTAAAACACTTGGTTTCTTTTGTTTCAATCCAAAAGTCCAGTTTGGTCAATTGCAAACTTGTTTGTAGTTAGCTTAGAAATTCATCCAAGTGTAGGGTCTCCCCCTTAATGCTTAGGAGGCTTTACAATTTAGCCGAGGAGTTCCCGTCCTTGAGAGAGAAGCTCTTCATAGAGATCAGACGAATAGAGGAAGAGGAGGAGAGGAGACGAGGGGCCGACCCTAATTGGGTACGACCCATTTTCCCCGTTCCTCTTGCCACAATAAAGACATTTGAGTCGTCTGAATCTTGTGGGTCGTCCCATCGTCCAGCCGAGTATCATTCAAGTGAGATGGACGAGAGAGCATCCTCGCCAACTGGTGCTGGAACTTCCGATAGGAGAGAGTCATCTGACCTAAGCCCAGGCCGAGAGGCTGAGGGTATGGTCCCCTCCGAGGCTGTCCCTGTGACAACCCTATCTCCCCATGCCTTTCAGATGGCCTTTCCTCAGGTCCCTCTGGCAGATAATGAGGCCTAGGGAGAGGGGAATGAGGACGAGGGCGATGATACAGACGACTAGATTGATACCTCCCATGCCTCGTCCTATATCTCCTCTGTCAGGGACCGCGACCTCTTGATATGGAGGCATGCCTATGGGGTGCCCCCAGCATAACTATGAGGGTTCCCTCTGAGTCTGAGAGGGTTTTTGATTGTGAAGAGGGAGAGGTTGCAGTTTATGAACAGATGTTCAAGGTTGGAGTCAGATTCCCTCTGCATCCTACCATCATAGATATCCTGTCTTCCCCTGGTGTTGCCCGCTCTCAACTTCCTCCCAACTCTTGGAGGACGATCCTGGGCTACATCTCCTTGTGGAAGAATGCTTTCACCGACGAGCCCTCGATCGACCTATTCTTGGGCTGCTACAATATCACCTCCTCGTCTAAACAGCCTGGATACTATCATCTGGGGGCGAGGAGGTCTGAGAAGAAACTCCTCCATGTGGCGCAGACTTCCAACCACGATTGGAAAAAGAGATTCTTCTTTATCTCTGGAGAGTGGGAGTTCACCGCCGATGGTTCGAGGGTACCCAGGAGATGGTCTAACCCTTCAATGAAGGCCAGGTCAGACCCTGGACTTAGTCTGGAGGAGAAGGACATCGTGGAGTATCTGAGGGGCCGAGGGAGAGAGGGTGAGCTTACAAAATTTGAAGACTTGATGACCCCCCGGTTCCACAAAGAAGCTGGTCTGAGGGTCGGCCCTCTGACAGAACTATGTGAGTTATACTGAACGTTCTCCATTCTTTACTTATTTTTGAAGTGTTTCCTCTTTATCTCTGCATTTTTCTGACGCGTCGTCCTCTTATCAGATCGTCCTGCAGGTATATCAGACCGACTTTGGGAAATGACTGCTCCGAGTCTGCTGTCTGGTCTGAGCAAGAAGAAAGGGAAGGAGCCTCAACAGGCTCCGAGGAAGACGAGGGCCGTCGGGCCGATGGTGGTGGAGCCGACCACCGATAGCAATAAAAGAAAGGAGCCTGAGGCCCCTGTTGACCCTCGGCCTGATTCTCGGACGAGGGCCAGGGTCGAAGCCTCTGGGGGGTGACCTCTTCATCCAGCATGGGGGCCTTCTGGTCTCAAAACCTGGCACATCTGAGGGCCGAGCCCTCATCACTCATTGCAAACTTGAGGGCAGCCAAGGCCTCAATTTTTTCTGCACCCTCGGCAGCTGACTATGAGTTCTTGTCCAAAATGCCTCCTGCCAAAGTGTACGACTATGGTCTGCACGCCCTTGCACAGGTATTGGTCTTGACCCACTTTTTAAATTTCATTCTTTCAATAACTGTTTCCTCGGCCTCTTGACACGTGTTTATTTTTTTATACAGTCCGTCTGTGCTTTCACCTCGGCCACAAAGTGGATGGCTGAAAATCAGGCAAAGTTCCATGAGGCCGAAAGGGCCATTTAGCACGAGGCCGACCTGCAGACAGAGCTCTAGACTGCGAGGGATGAACTCGAGAGTGCTAGGACTGAGCATGCCAGGGTCTTAGATGAGTTGACGAGGCAGCACGATGCCGACCAGCAGGCCAAGGACTTGCTCATAAAGGAGAAGGATGAGGCTTTACTCAACTTGGGGGCTCAGCACAAGGCCGATCTGGAAGCAGCTGTCAAGAAAGCCGAGGCCGATGATGTGGAGGCCTACAAACTCTTAGACGAGTTTCAAGGCTTCGGCCTTGAATACTTAGAGAGAGGAATTAAGACGACCTGTCGATGGGTCGTCTTAAAGTTTGCTGATGCAGTGTCGTCTGTTCGACCCTCTCTTAAAGCAGTTCAGCTGGACGATCCCCTCATTGCTGAAGGCTTGGCTCAAGTGGAGTCTCAGCATGTCGAAGGCATGGGCACGTCTGAGGGTCAGCCTGTCATACTCCTAGAAGAGCCTCCCATTGATGTCGAGGCCTTGCCCTCTGATCTTTCTCAATAGGGTGGCTGTTTGTAGCCGATACCCTCTTTGTGTAATCAACATTTTCGTACTTTACTTTGCAAAACACTTGATATTTTGTATAACTGGCATTTCATTAATACCATCGTCTTCTTTACTGTCTTCCATATTTGCTTCTTGTATGGTTTACTTTTTCTTTGTTAATGCCACAAACCTCTCCCTCGTCTTTCTTGAGGGTGAACAAGGGGTCATCCCCTGCGTTGGCCCTCATTATAGCCGAGGAGTCAAATTACCAAACTGGTTTTTTATAAAGGTTTCCCTCGTCTTTTTTGAGGACAGTGGTGGGGTCATCCCCTCCACTGGCCCTCATTATAGCCGAGGGATCAACTTACCAAATTAATGGTTTTTATAAAGTTTTCCCTCGTCTTTCTTGAGGACAGTGGTGGGGTCGTCCCCTCCATTGGCCCTCATTATAGCTGAGGGATCAACTTACCAAATTAATGGTTTTTAATAAAGTCTTCCCTCGTCTTTCTTGAGGACAGTGGTGGGGTCGTCCCCTCCACTGGCCCTCATTATAGCCGAGGGATCAACTTACCAAATTAATGGTTTTTAATAAAGTCTTCCCTCGTCTTTCTTGAGGACAGTGGTGGGGTCGTCCCCTCCACTGGCCCTCATTATAGCCGAGGGATCAACTTACCAAATTAATGGTTTTTAATAAAGTCTTCCCTCATCTTTCTTGAGGACAGTGGTGGGGTCGTCCCCTCCACTGGCCCTCATTATAGCCGAGGGATCAACTTACCAAATTAATGGTTTTAATAAAGTCTTCCCTTATCTTTCTTAAGGACAGTGGTGGGGTCGTCCCCTCTACTGGCCCTCATTATAGCCGAGGGATCAACTTACCAAATTAATGGTTTTTAATAAAATCTTCCCTCATCTTTCTTGAGGACAGTGGTGGGGTCGTCCCCTCCACTGGACCTCATTATAGCCGAGGGTGGTTCTCTGTAGATGTGTCCATGCGTATTAGAACTGATAACCACAGGATGAGGGGAAACACTAATACTTCTCATTAATTTTCCAAGTGTTCTATTGGAGCAACTCTTATTACAATTATGGTCTATCAAGACCTTACAGCACTACTGATAGTATTTCTTCAGATGATCTGCATTCCAGGGGTTGGAAAAGGGTTCCCCCTCCAGGTTTTCTAGCCTATAGGTCCCTGGGACGACTTCATCGATGACCCTATATGGTCTGTGCCAATTAGGGTGGAGCTTGTTGGGCTTCTGCCAAGTCTTTTTGAGGACCAAGTCCCCCACTGCAATTGGTCTTTGTTTCACCCTCTGATTGTAAAACCTTGTGGTCCTCTGCTGGTAGGCGGCTTGTCTTATCACAGCATCTTCCCTCATTTCCTCGATTAGGTCTAAGTCAAGTCTCCTTTCTTCTGCATTTCTCTGGGGGCCATACATTTGTACCCTATGAGTAGGAAACCCAATCTCAGTGGGGATGACGGCTTCTGAGCCATAAGCTAGCATGAATGGGATCTCTCTAGTAGAGGACCTCGCTGTCGTCCTGTAGGCCCACAGCACGGCATATAACTCCTTGACCCATTTTCCTTTTGCCTCCTCAAGCCTCTTCTTGATTCCATCTAGGATTGTCCTGTTTGTAACCTCTGTCTGCCCATTGGTCTGAGGTCGGCCAGGGGTGGAGAAGAATTGTTTGATACTCACCCTTTCACAGTACTTCTGAAGAGAGGTATTTTTGAACTGAGTCCCATTATCCGAGATGAGGGTGTTGGGGAGACCATATCTGCATATCACATTTTTCCAGATGAACTGGAAGGTCTTCTGCTCTGTAATCGTGACCATTGGTTTGGCCTCCACCCACTTTGAGAAGTAGTCAATCGCTAAGATGAGGAACCGATAGTTATTGACAGCTCTCGGTAAGGGTCCTTCTAGGTCGATCCCCCATACTGCAAACGTCCATGGGGATGTAATGGAAGTAAGAGGCGGATGAGGTTGATGAGGGATGGTGGTAAATCTTTGGCATTTACCACACTTTTTTACATATGCTGTGACATCTTTCCCCAAGGTCGGCCACCAGTAACCTTGGGTGATCACCCTCTTCGCTAAGGATCTACCCCCAATGTGGCTTAAGCATGATCCTTCATGCACATCTTGCAAAATGGAAGGGAATTCTGAGGGGTGCACACACCTAAGTAAGGGGAGCAAAAACCCCCTTTTGTACAAAGTGTCTCCGATGACAGTGAATTTTGCATCCCTGTATCTCAGCTTCTTCCTTTCTTGACTTGCTTCTGGCACCTCTCCCTATTTAATGTATCTGATCAGAGGGTCCATCCATTAAGCTTCCTGAGAAACGTTCAGGCAATTTCCAAGTGTTCCCTCGGCATATTCAATAGTTGGTCGAAGCAAAATTTCCACTGGGACTGTCCTCCTTATGTCTGTCCTAGTCGCCGAGGCTAACCTAGCGAGGGCGTCGGATCGACCATTATCGAGTCTAGGTATCCTCTTTAACCTTGCTTCTTTGAAGCTCTTCAATAATGACCCCACCTTTTCAAGGTATCTAGCCATCCTCTCGTCCTTGGCCTCGTAGGATCCTAGTATCTGATTCACTACTAGCCTCGAATCACTATGAACCAAAATCTGGTCGACACTAAGAGATTTAGCCAAGGAGAGGCCAGCTATCAAGGCCTCATATTCGGCCTCATTATTTGAGGCCTTAAAATTGAATCTCAGGGCATACTCAATGTATGTGCCGTCGGGTGCTGACACTATTAATCCAACTCCACTCCCGCTTTCGCAAGAAGACCCGTCGACGAAGAGACTCCACACAGTATGTTCTTCTGAGAAATTTCCCTCGATGAGTGACCCCTGTCTAAAAAGGTATCTTCCCTCTTCATTTTCAACCGCCTTCCTTCTAGCGGTGCTTGTCTCAGCCTTATCTGCAGAAGGGTCGGTGAGTCTACCTTATTGGGTATCTGTCTTCACGAGGCTCTCACCCTGGGCTTTATTGTCTTCCCAAGTAAACTCGGCCATAAAATCTGCCAATGCTTGCCCCTTAATGGCCGTCCTAGGCTGATACACAATGTCGAACTCCCCCAGCTCTATAGCCCAGGACATTAGCCTTCCTGATTTTTTAGGCTTGTGCAAGACCTGCCTAAGAGGAGAGTCAGTGAGGATGACCATTGTATGGGACTAGAAGTATGGCTTCATCTTTCTCGATACATGAATTAAGGCGTAGGCCAACTTATCCATCCTTGGATATCTTGGCTCTGACCCCTGGAGTACCTTACTATTAAAATACACATGCTTCTGTATCCCGTCTTCGTCTCTTACAATGGCTGCACTGATGGCGGACTCTGAGACGACGAGGTACACATAAAGTCGTTCACCCTGCATGGGGCGTGATAGCAGCAAGGGAGACCCCAGATATGATTTTAGCTCCTTGAAAGCCTCATCACACTCTTCACTCCATTCAAAGGCCTTCCTGAGGATCTTGAAGAATGGTAGACACCAGTCTGTGGCCCTTGACAAATCTGTTCGAGGCAGCAACTCTCCCCGTGAGTCTCTGAACGTCTTTGATGGACTTGGGGGTCTTCATATCAACAAGGGCTTTTATCTTTTCGAGATTGGCCTCGATGCCTCTTTGGTTGACAATGAACCCCAGAAACTTCCCTGCCCCGACCCCGAAGACACACTTGGTCGGGTTGAGCTTCATCTGGTATTTGTCCATCATGTTAAAGGTCCTCTCCAGGTCTACCACATGATCCTCTGCCTTCAAACTCTTAGTCAGCATGTCATCTACATAAACCTCCATAGACTTTCCAATTTGTTCTTCAAACATTTTATTTACAAGGCTCTGATACGTTGCCCCTGCATTTTTCAGGCCAAAGGGCATGACCCTATAACAGTATGTCCCCTTATCAGTACTGAAGGCTATCTTCTCCGAGTCTTCAGGGTTTATGGAGATCTGGTTGAACCCTGAATAGGCATCCATAAAGCTCATGAGCTCGTGGACTGCGGTAGCGTCCACCATCTGGTCGATGCGGGGGAGAGGGAAGCTGTCTTTGGGACAGTGCTTATTGAGGTCAGTTAAGTCCACACACACTCTCCACTTCCCGTTGGCCTTTGGGACAATGACCGCATTGGACAACCATTCAGGGTAGATGACTTCTCTGATAAATTCAACGTCTTCTAATTTTTTGACCTCATCCCTTATGACCTCATACTTTTCTTTAGAGTAGATTCTCCTCTTTTGTTTCACCGGCTTTGCTCCCCTTACCATATTGAGCTTGTGGCACATGATTTCAGGGTCGATCCCTGGCATATCTTCATGGCTCCACGCAAAGATGATTCGTCTTCTCCTCAATAGTTTAATGAGGTCTTCTTTGATATTGGGCTTCATAGACTTGCCGACTTGGACGATTTTTTCCGGGTCATCCTCATCGAGGATGATGGATTCTACCTCTTCTGCGGCTTCTCCCTTCTTTAACTTCGTCTCATCTCTGGGGTCTAGGGTGTCAATATTGTAAGTAGTAGTGTCCCTCTTGTGTGCCTCTCTTTCTTCAGCGGAGTTGTAGTAACATTCTCGTGCTATCGTCTGGTCTCCCTGAACCTCCCCCACCCCGTAGGAGGTAGGAAATTTAACCATCTGGTGGACTGTAGACGGCACAGCTTCAAACCCCTTGAGGGCCACCCGCCCCAATATGATATTGTAGGCTGAAAACACATGTTCATCCATCACAAAGAAGCTGACCCTCTTGGTAAGCCACCTCGGCCACTCGTCCCCCATCCTGACATCGGCCTCATACAAGCCTAGGGGATGAACCTTTTCCCCACTGAACCTAATCAACATGTGATGGTAGGGGACAAGTCTAGCACGGCTAAGGCCTAAGGCTTTGAAGCATGGACAAAACATCACATCTGCAGATGAGCCCCCATCCACCAGGATCCTCGGCACCTCGCACCCATGCACCCTGGTTGTGATGACGAGAGGGTCATCATGCGGGGCTAAGAGGCCTTTGAAGTCCATTATTCAAAACCCTACTATCAGAGTGTCCATGTCAACCTTCTTCCTCTTTTCTGACTTGACCTCTAGAGAAGTCGAGTGTACTGTCTTCGTCACTGCCCTGGCTTCTGCCACGTGGGCCTTCCTATCTGCGACTTCAGACCCTCCTCCTGCCAGACCCCCGGAGATCATTCCCACTCCAAGTGAGATTATATTTATCCTCTTTAAGGTGGACAGAAGGTTCTGCTGCAGTGGGCCTGTGTCGGCTGTTTACTTCCCTTTGACCGTTATCCCATCCTTGGGGTCGGCCATCTGCTGCCTCCCTCCTGGACCTTGCAGCACTCCTTGACCTGGATAATTTTTCCCGTAGGTCATTTACTGGGCCCAGCCTCTCAAAGGCTGACCCCCTGCTCAAGCGGTCAAAAGTAGAGCCTCTCGGGCGATCATCAGGATTTGGTCTTCCGTATTTTCCTCTACTTTCCTGGAGAGGTCGTACAGTGTTGTTGGAGACCTCATATGGTTCCCAGCATTCTATAGGGGCTTCCTCTCCCTCCAGGTCATCATACCTGTACTCAGGGCAAGGGTTTTCTTGCCTCCCCAGGCGTAGACGCCGGGGGTCAGCAATATCCCTACGCCGCTGAGGGGGTGGCAGGTCTTTGCGTGGTGCCTGGGGTGGTCCCCTGGCTTCATGCTGTCCTGGAGCTGCTGCCAGAGTAATCATTTCAGGTGAAACCCCTTGTGGTCTTAGTATGCTTTAGCTCAGAGCTGCGAACTCCTCTTGCATGATCCGCTGGCTTGCTGCCAGAGACTTCAAGGCTGCCGCCACATCTGCCATCTCAGACTGAGGTGGTGGCTGACTGGAACTGGTTCCTCCCCCATCATCCGGTGGGGGGAGCGGTGGTGGTGGCATCTCTGGTGCCATTTGTTTGAGCTGTGAACAGCTGAACTGGAAAAAAGACTGGAGAGCTTAAGAACCTTAATGGGTCTCTTTCAATGGTGAAACGTCTCCACACAGGGGGAGAGCTGGTTCACCACTAGAGTGCCCAGTGAGGTCAAGCTGTACAAAGGAAGAGATGTCTTCTCGTTCCCACAGACGGCGCCAAACTGATGATGCTGAAATTGAGCACCACCAGATAAATGATGATGAGCTCAAACTATAGTAACCATGGTAGCCATCGAGATGTAAGTGTATGAGTATATAGAAGGAGATGAGGATAAGAGGAATAAGACAATGATGTATAGTGGTTCAGCCAATTAGGCCTACATCCACTATGAGTGTGTGGTCCACTAAGTATGGGCACTAATGGCCTTGGATACAATGCACATAAGCTCACTTTCTCTCTCTACTGTGTGTACAAGCAGAGTTTCTGCTAGGGTTGCAAAAATATCGATCCCCCTGTAGGGTTGTAGGTAACAAGTATATATATGTCTTGGGGGGTGTAGTGTACCCTCCAAGTATGCATGGTGCATGTGAATGATGATCTAGCCAATCTTCTGTTGACACCTGTAGATGCCAAATGATGACATAATATTCCCTCACGTGAGGGTGTGATTTTGTTATAACGGTCTGCCACGTGCCATATGAGCCTCACACGCACTGTTCCACGCGTCTCCCAAACCATGCGCTGTGGTGATGTCACCCTCGGCCTATGAGACGAGGCCGAAGGCAAAGTTCCTTTCGGTAGAGAGTCTGGCCTAATTCTGGCCTCGTACTGTCGTACCCTCGGGGGGTCGTCCGGAGCCTGATGAAGGGTCGACCCCCCGATGGGTCGTCTGGAGCCTGATGAAGGGTCGGCCCCCCGAGGGGTCGTCTGGAGCCTGATGATGAAGGGTCGGCCCTCTGAGGGGTCGTCTGGAGCCTAATGATGGGTCAGCCCCCCGAGGGGTCGTCTGGAGCCTGATGAAGGGTCGGCCCCCTGAGGGGTCGTCTGGAGCCTGATGAAGGGTCGGCCCCCCGAGGGGTCGTCCGGAGCCTGATGATGAAGGGTCGGCCCCCTGAGGGGTCGTGTGGAGCCTGATGAAGGGTCATCCCCTCGAAGGGTCGTCTGGGGGCCTGCTGGAGGGTCGGCCCCTCGAAGGGTCGTCTGGGCCTGAACCAGGTGGAGTACACCCTCGGCCTGGCCGAGGGTATATGCGGGTATATCAATAACCTATATGTGTATATTATGTATCTATAATGAAATTTCACATGAACATGTATTTGGATCCCTAAATTAATATGATATTAATGTTAAAAATGATATGCAATGTATTGGGATCACCCTTCATGTAGATTCAAATGCAATAACATCATTATAGGGATTGAATTGTTGAACAACCACTTGAATTTGAGAAATCTAGGAACTTGTAAATCGTCATATTAAAAACTGTTTTGAGCTATTTTGGTTCTGAAAATGGATGTTTCTTCCGCGCTGCCCGACATAAAATTATATTCCGAACAACTTTGAAGTTTTAAGTTTTTTCGAAAACGGATCGAAAAAGTCTCAAATCGACGTTTTAAACTTCTGCGCAGAAAGTTATCATGAATAGGTCCGAATTGTATATGTTAGTTTCGGGTCTGTTTTAAGTAGGATACGGTAGCATGTTCACTTGTCCTTATAGAAAATCACATTTTGAACAACTTTGTAGTTTTAAGTTTTTTCAAAAACGGATTGGAAAAGTCTCAAATCGACGTTTTAAAATTCTAGGCAGAAAGTTGTCGAAAACAGGAGCGAATATTATATATTAGTTTTGAGTCTGTTTTATGCAGGCTATGTAAACGTGCCCATGCGTCCTTATAGAAAATCACGTTCCGAACAACTTTGTAGTTTTAAGTTTTTCCAAAAACGGATTGAAAGAGCCTCGAATCTGCATTTTAAATTCCGGGCAGCATGTTGTTGAAATAAGAGTAATAATATTTTTCATGTTGTTAGTAAGATAATTGTGGTGTTGTGCCTAATATCCTAACTTGATCACATACTTATGGTTATTAGGGATATATAACCATGAAATGATTTGATGTTGAATTAGTAAATTAATGATGTAAATTATGTTATATTATAAATAATGACTATTGTATAACTCGAGTAAGAGACTTGATATGATTGTATATATACATAAGCGTGAAATTGTTTTACATGTATATTGTCGACTATACACTAGACTAGTCCTCCGGTCGACGTAGGCACATATTGAATGTGATTTTTTGTGATTGATCCGGTTAGGTTCCACTCGAGTGCCGTGTCGGAGATAAACCATCGCAACTGGACACATGGTTGTCATGCGGGTCGGATAGAAAGACCTTGAAACGCCATGTGATTTAGGACTTAGTACGATTGCCTTTGCCACGTAATATTGGGAAGTATTCGTGTGTAGGCCTAGTATTACAACTTGTTCCCCCGGGTAACGATAGGGACCCGATATGACTTGTTGTGCGAGATATTATGCTTGTTTCTTAAAATAATATCCCGAATCGATGCATTTGATATTATACTTGAAGGAAATATTTTGATACGATAAATACTGAAACGAGATTAATAATGATTAATTGTGATACGATATGAGACTACACGTTACTCGAGTTTTAGTTGGGTATGTGACACCCCGCCTAATTAAATACCGGGTGATCTGTCCTTTATTAAAGTATAATCAAGGTGAACGGTTGGTTCATTCTTAGCATCACTGTTGTAAAAATAACTTTTCTAATTAAACACCCTAATTAATTAAGCTAAGTGACAAAAACCATTTTTAAGACAATAATTCCAAATTTCAATTAAAACCAATATTTTAAAACTTGACATAATTCATAAACTAAGAATCACCCAACAACTATACTGGAACAAACAATCCAAATAATTTAAACATCCAACTAATTGATTCCAAGATTAAAACTTAAAGGAAAACATCCTGACATGAATAAATCCCAAAGTATAAATACTGGAAATAAACTAATCGCAATATCTGATAAAACAACTGAATAATGGAAAGGGCAACACATGCCCAACTGAATAAATAGTGCTAGAAGTGGAATCAACAATGAGGCCGTCTAAGCAAGAGGCCTGCAACTCCCACCTAAGCTGCAGCGCGTTCCTTCCGGAGGATCCTATGCAAGACGCCCATGTGGCTGGGCACCTGTAATATATACATATATATACAAGAGAGAAGAGAAAATAGGAAATGGGTCAGAGCCCGATTGTAAAAACAGTTTAAAATTAGTTTAGCAAGTATTTAAAATGCTACCGGCTAATGCAACCAACATATTAGTGCGGCACTCCCTTGAGAAATTCTCACCTCTCTTCTAATGTGCACACCTATAGCACTAATCTTCCAACAGTCTAACTTATCTTATCTTAAGTTACTCGTAAGATTTCAAGCCGACAATTTCAAATGTTTAAGAGGTTAATTTTATTTAACAACAAAGTTCTCAAATAAGCCTTATTTAATTATAAAGTTTCTCAGTAATCTAACATACTTTTCAAACACATTTTTCGAGTTGAAATAATTATCCATTTCTTACATACCATAGACACAGTAGGTAGTTCCCAAATTCCAGATTTAAAAATATATATATATATATATTAAATACTGATATAATATATATATTCTAACGGCACCCCACATAAAATTTATGGTGCGGGCATACTCTGCTATCCAGGCCCCGTATCACTCGTACTAAGGGAAATACAAGTTCGGAGTCACTCTCGAACTGTATTAACACAAAACACATACAATATTGAGGTGAAGCATAGTTCCGAGTCTCTAAGAGGTCAGCACATACCCTCACGTCTCTTAGGACCGTCTGACTATCAATCCAATAGCCTGTACCAAGGATTTCTATCTTCTAGGGTACGAGTCAATATCCCCCTATAAAGATCCCATCAAGATAAGACTGTACCAACGCGGTAACCTCAGGGATAGCAATTAGCGCGGGAATGATTTTTACACGTATATAGTATATGGATAAACATAGTCATATAAACATACTACTATTACCATATCAAATTTAGGTACACTCTCACGACTCATTATGATATTTATCCTTATTACTCGTTATTTAGTTATCACGTATAACGATTTGTCTCTTATTCTAATTTGTGGGATTATTTCAACTTACTACGTAACTCTCATGGATTCCTATCTCTCCAAGTGTACTTTTAGTAGTTACTCATTTATTTTACAACATAGCTTCCTTACGAGTCTCACCCTTTAACACAAGTTCCCATTGTCCTTTATGTGTAAAACAACCCCCCCGTGAGATGTTAATCTCGTATTACATTAACGGGTCCATATATTTCTAAGGTCCTACTGGTCTTCTTTATATCCTAAAATGTATTAACATTAATGTCCAAAAAGGTCTAATCATTTAAGTTGGAATGAACTATTAAAAAGGGAATATGAGTTATACAGGAGGGGTCGATCGATCGATGGCAGGTGTTCGATCGATCGAACCATCGATCGATCGATGCTCTAAGGTCGATCGATCGATCAAGCAGGTATGGCAAATCTGCAGAATTTTTAGATTACGGGTTTCCTCTTCCAAAATCATCCAAAATGATATCTTTGATTACAAAACTCCAAATAATTTATACTACAAGTATTATAACCTCAAATAAATGATTTCCTACGTCAAGCATGCGTATTTTCATCATGGAAAAACGAATTAAAAGGGGTATAATCCATAAAACATCAAGAACCCTAATATTTCTTTTGTCTAGTTTCTTCCCATTATTTTACCAGATTTCATACTCTTTATTTACTGTAATTTCGTGGTTCAATCTCTACATATGTATTGAGTTTCCAGAATACATCTAATACTCATACAACATGCGAATTTAAATCTCCAAAATGGGTTTTTCTTACGCAAAAACTAGTCCTAATCAATCCTAGGCTAATATGATTGGAGCATTAACTAAAATAGAGCAAGGTGGATACTTTCCTGAGAATTTTCGGTTCAGATTTGTGGAGAGATTTGTATGGATGTGATCCTCGTTGCACGATCTATCATTTGGCAGAGACGACGGTGAAAACGGGGGAGTTCTTGGCCTAGAACTCCTTGGAAAACCTCTCATATAGCCGTCTTTGGTTTATGGTGTTTGTAACCCTAGAAGATGACTCTTGTCATCTAATATACCCTTAGAATTTTCGTGGGTTTTCATGCCCAAAAATGTAAAATGTCCAAAACTCTCTCCCGGGGTGTTAATTAGGCCTAAAAACGCCCTGAGACCCAAACTAAACCCCCGAGTACATTATTTTGACTATTTCGACCCTTCCGGACACATTGACGCACTCAAAATGACCATACGGGTGACTTATATTTTATTTACTTTTAATAGTCCAAATTTAATCCCGACACGACACAAGCGTGTCCCAATAAATTTTCAAAATCATCAAATTAGATTCTCGTGATAATTTTACTAAATCATAATTACACCACTTAATTTACCAATAAAGTAACTTATAAATAATTACTAACTCTCATCACGCTAGTAAGTATTTAAATGATTTTTCGGATTAATATTAATTTAATATCTCTAATTAAATTTAATAAATCCCCAAAATTAAAAGGCATAAAAATACGGGGTATTACAGGGTAGTCACGACATAGGAACATTGGTTGGGTAATTGAACAACTTAATTACTGGAGACGAGTAATGACTAGTGTGCTTTCATTATAAGTACATCATATAATCTTATAGCTTGTTTTCTTGCTTTGACGTTCGTCTATCTTGCTTCTTGCTCATCTCCTATATATATAATATATGACATGTCCTCGTCCCGATGGACAATAGACTATCGAGCTTGATGAGATCATATCAATCTTAGAATTCCTGAGCTGTGGAGTTATTTTATTTTAATTTATGTCGCTTGTTTCCCTTTTCTTGAGGGTGGTATCAGAGATTAATATCACGTTGTTTTTACTTAGTATTTGAGAGAATTGTTGTATTATTCATTCCCATTTTGTGTTGGGCCGCATGTATTGGCATTTTATATTTTTTAGTTTGAGATTACTAATGGATTATTGCAGTTAATAGTTATGAGTTGGTTTCACTTGTTATAGTTGTTATTATATGATTTGGTTACACATATGAGAGTGTACATGTTTACTTTACTGCATTTATTTAAATTTTGTTTCTAATGCCAAGATATTGACGCTCCGCTTTAATTTAATTGGGCATAGCTAACTGAATTAGATTCAAAAAATAGGGTTGTCATAGTTGGTATCAGAGCACGGTTTTAGAGCCTTTAGGGATCTGAGGGCATCCATTACGTTTTCCACGCATCGTTTCCTTGATACGTAGAGCCTTACAATTAGGTCTTGTATTCGATGACTTGGAAGATCTTGACGCTACGATTTCGACGGGATATTTCGAGCTAGCCTCATATATAGGTAGGGTTCCTTGTTTGGATTTCATTCGTGAGTCGTCCCACGCATGAGGTAAATCTTCGATCCACCACATGATAGTACATGTGAGGTCCATGTGTGAGTACTTGTTGTAATTATGACTAGTGATCCACTTGAATAATTTTTTGAGGATACGTGTTAGCTTACTATCTTTTAAGATGGTGATTTGATGAGATGTGGACTGTAGGAGGGCATAGGGTTCAAGCATTTTAAGAGACCACAATTCGTGTGCAACTATCATAGTTTCATCTCCCACCAGTAGGCGAGAAAACCGATGTTGAACTCAATGATTGAGTTGACTTTTGGTGCTTTAGGGGGAGGAAACACCCGTATATTTGCTATGCATTATGAGCTTTTAAAAATATCGTCGCTCTTATGGCTGTAAAGAAATTGGTATAAGTTATAGCCCACCCTGTAGTACCACTGAGTTGTTGGTACCACTTGCGTGTGTAGTTGTCTGAAGTTGTTTCCAATGTGGAAGGGTAGAGCTTTAGATATGGAACACCTCAAAATGATGTGGTCTAGTCGTTATGATATTTTTCTGAGAAGAAATTATCACGCTCCACCCGTAATGGAAAGACTGTTGAGGCATTCGATGACGTATTAATAAGTGAATGGTTAACGAAGTAAGTCTTCTGATAATAAGAGTGTATTATTATGTAATACCCCGTATTTCTGAATATTTTATTTAGTTAAATTGGAGAATTAAATGAGAAAATTCATCTTAATTTAAATTACGTAAGAGGAGTAATTTAATGGGATTTATTAAAAATTATAATTTTGGAATATCAATCGGGAGATAGTTACCGATTTATATTGCCTCATTATATTTACTTAGTGCGAGTGGTAAATAGTTACTTAACGCGTGTAGACCGTGTTGGGGTGAGAACGAGTAATATTTGTTAAGTGACTCAAATGATAATTTAGAGGTCACCGATGAGTCCTGAAGGGTCAAATTAGTCAAAATAGTATACCCGGGGGTACTAGTTGAGTCCCGGGGTAATTTTGGACTAAACCGAGACCGTTCGGGGGCGTTTTGGTCTTTTAACGTGAGAGGGTATGGAGACCTACGAAATTGAGAGCTTTATATCAGCCGTATGATAGAGGGGTTAGGGTTAGAAAACCCATGAAAACACACCATAGACATTAAAGATAAGAGAGAAACCATTCTCAAGGCAAAAGGAAGAATTGGGAAGGATTCAAAGGACATTTTCACTATCAATTTGTTGAGGAAGAAGGATTGAAGGAGGAAGATCATCAATCATCAACAACAACCACGAAATCAGACCCTACTGATCATAAGGCAAGTTGTTTATTGCAAAAATTATAAAGTTATAATACCCATGTGTAGGGTTTTTGAATAATTTTTTTTTAAATCATTATCTTGATTGGAGAAAGATGATATTTATACATGTTGGGATAGGAATCACATGTAGAATGATTTACCTTATGTAGAGGATTAAGATTCAGATTAGACTTGATGATTTTTTCGGATTAAAATTTGAATTTTGAATGATAATATGGGAAGAACACCATAACTAGGGTTTCAAGAAATTCTGGGTTTAATTCACTATTTCTTTAAAGGAATTGGAGTTTTGAGGTATTTGACACGTTAGAAATTGTCCTAGTATATGTGAAAATATGTTAGGATCATTGGGTCAAAGTTTGGTGGACTATAATGGAGTTTGAAGATTTGTTAATGGAGGAAAAATCTTAACGAAGAAGACAAACTGCGTCTGTCCCTGTTCGATCGATCGATCGATCTCGAACTATCGATCGATCGACTATGTCGATCGATCGAACCCAGCCGTCGATCGATCCACGCAAGCTGTTTCCAAAAATTTTTGTGTTTAATTCTTCGTTGAGTTCGAGAATGAATGAGTATTCTAGGATTTACATTATACTTATATGGGGGTGATAATAAGACCAATAGGTATATTGTTGAGGTCCGATAAGGCCATTGGGTGTAGGGCTTGGATTACGGACCGAGGAGAATAATACCATTTAGTAGAGTATCGGGGACTTCGGAAATTGAGTTATGGGGAGAAGTAAATTCAATTTAAGTAATAGACCAGTAGGGTAAGCAATAACTACTGAAATTTATATGTAAGGGGTAACTAGGACCCTTAGAGTTATGTGAATACTCAAATAAATGCGATTAATGAGATAAATCGTAAAGCGAATGTTGTACGACAAATATATGAGATTAAAAATATTACGTACATATATAATTAATAGGTCGGGCGTATACCTACTGAATTATGTGATCTGTTAGGTCAAGAGATTGATGCCTAAATTAATTATGTTAGGGTCGATGAGACATTCTGAACTAACATAAAGTTATTATATGTTTGGGGTCGATGAGAAATGCCGAACCAAACCTTGAACTGGTGTCGCGATGTAAGAGACCCGAACCAGAATATGTGTATATATATATATTTTGAAAATAGTTGGGGTCGATGGATAATTCCGAACCAACTCTCACTTGGGGTCGATGAATCATTCCGAACCAAGAGATTTTTATTTGTGTATATAAATAATTGGGGTCGATGTATCATTCCGAACCAATTCTTACCTTGGGGTCGATGAATCATTCCGAACCAAGAGTCCTTTACGTGTATAAAAAGGGCAAAATAGTAATGACTGATACTTAGTATATATATTGTGTGTGAAATATATACTTGATGATATTCTACTTCTGTGTATTAGTAGATTAATATATATTATGTATTTAAAGATAAAGACTGAATTGGTAAGTTAAGTAGTGAAACTTAATTACGAAATGCACCTTTAGATCGAGAAAATATATTTAGTAATTCAAGTAGTGAAACTTAATTACACAAGTGGGAAGTCAACAATTGTGAGAATTGTAGTAATTTTAGTAGTGAAACTAAATGAGAACTATTGAAAAATAACATAGATGAAATGTTACCTGAGAATTAATTAACATACGCGAGATGTTAGTGAAATGGTTGTACCGTATGGGCGGTAATGGAACTTAAGTATAGATAAGTTCAGATGATTACTTAGTCCTAGATAGCTTGGAAGATATGGCTAGGTAGGATAAGTGTAGAACGTTAGGTGTGTACAAGAGATAAGGGGTGAGCAAACTCAAGGGAGTGTACGAGAACCTAACATGTGTAATCAATAACCGCATTTTATATTGTGATAAACGCTTGCTAAATATTTTCAAAATGTTTTGAGTACTAACTCTTGCTATAAAATATTTTCAAAACCTTTTCGGTGTCCAGTCACAGGGACGCCATGTATGATGATTCCATTCTAGGGACTCGGAGCTGTAGCACAGTGGATGCTTACAGGATTTTGACTAGACGATATCTCTCATTCAGATCTAGTACAGGATCTCACACTATTCTATGTATGGACTTGTTGTCCGGTATTAGTCTCAGATGTTAGTTTCAGACTAATGTTTATTCTAGTGTTGTTTGAGATTTTTAGCCGATGGTTTATTCGGTAATACTTTTGTTCTGTTGTACTTTTACTTTGTTGATTGGGTTATAGTACATGATTATTTTTACTTTGTTCCGCATGGTTGTTTTATCTGTTTTAAGAAAGATAAAATTTGGCACCGGTCTAATTTTACTTATGGGATTAGTAATTAAAAAGTTTTCGACCGTGATGCTAAGAATGAACCATTTGGGAAACCTGTTTTAATTTATTAAAGGCCTGATCACTCGATGTTTAATTAGGCGGGGTGTCACATATTACTCACGAACATGTAAAGGAAGGGTTGTGATTTGAGAGAGGACTACTCCAAATCGGTGTATGTCCCACACCATCAAAGGATGACCTGAGGGGTCCAATTTTGGTTTACGCAAGAGTGTTATCATACTTGTGAAAAGCATGAACTAGATTTATCCATTTGATGATGTTCAATTGGAGATTCATGAGTCTAAATCTAGAATGAATAAGTGATTATCCTTGAAATATTGTGTTGGCATCAGGGAAGTTTAGTAGGCATGTAAACCTACACGTTGTCCACACAAGTGATATATGTTGTATTGGGGTGACACAGTGGTTCCATAGTGTTTTGATCTGATAAAATCCGTAATGAAATCAACTTAAGGCCGATTAGGCGTGTGTTCGATCATGTATAAGATATGTTAGTGGGTTGGGTACTCACATGTTCAGAGTGGAATGTTTCGGTGAGTTATCTCGAACAAGCTCGTGAGAACGTACCAATAATGATGCGATGTCTTGGCCATGGGACTAGGGATCAGGAAGTCCATATCGCAAGGTCATACGAGGATTGACATTGGAGAAGTCCAGAATTATCGATGGAGTCTTCTTTCTATATTTGGTAATGATTGGAGTTAAGTATTTTTCGTAAATCCCTACATTAGAATGGGTGTTCGATAAGATGTGGTTATCTTATTTTGTAACATCGGTATATTTGTTAAAAGTTATCGAGACCAGGACGTGAATATGGCTGTGCTAAGGGATGGACTTAAGATGGAGTTACCAGTTGTGAACCCTACGGTGAGTAGAGAATCTCGAGGGATGAGTTGTCGAGTGAGAACATCACGAGGGAGTGTTCAATAGGCGTTTTATTTTATGCGAGTGTGATCGCTTGAGTTAGTGATATATCCATGAGTTCAATTTTATGTTATCACCCGACGATTGGGGGTACTAATTTGTTGCACCATGATAATGGTGGTGCTTGATTTTGAATCCATCAGATATGAGAATGTGGCTATGTTATGTCCCTCGTTATGTATTAATGTGAAGTAGAGCATGAGTGAGTAGTTAGTGACATGATGTTTACTTAGACCGTGTATGATTAAAGATGTGTTCCAAAACAAAGTGTGAGATGTTCGATTATGGTGACGTCTATACTAGTTACTAGTCACACCATGATGGTCTTTTGATAATGGTAGAGTCGCGTGTAGTTCGGTCAGTTTTTGGTTGACTGATGATAGTGTTACCAACTGACTGTCGTCATTAATGGCAAGGATTAAGACAGTTTGGGCTTCCAATTGTCGGACCATTCATTGAAATGGTTGTCATAACCTCCACTATAGGGGGACAACGAGAGAGTGTTTCGACCGTTGTTGAGAAGTTTTGTAAGGAGGGTGTGTACTCTTGGGTAAACACTCGCGAATGGGTTCGTAAGATATTTAATTTTTACTTCAGGTATGTGTGGATTACTGAATGTTAATTGGGGTCACATTACGTGAAGGTACCCGCTACCTTATATTTACGACCTTTGACATGTCGGATAACACACCGTTCTTTATAAAGATCAGGTAGCGTTGGTGTGCTGGAAGATGAGTATTCGGATGGTGAGTGTGACAAATCCTATATTCTGATTTGGTAAGATAAGTGGTAATTTTTGGTCTTACCTCATTGCTTGGAAAATGTACAAGCCTTATTCGTGGTTTGAAGAACCATGTTCATTTCTTATTCAGTGAGAAAATTCTAATATACTCACAGTCCAAGGAAAATCATGTCGGATAGGTTGAATTCCTTACGTGTTTTTAACAAAAGAGCGGTAAGTTGAATCTAACGAGGGTTTGCCACCTTAGGTTAGAGTGACCAAACCATGAGAAGTTAGGCAAGGGGGAACATTGCATCTTGGGTTAGTTCGAAACCTTTGGGTGAGGGATCGTTGACCACCCAGAATGCAACTTTGTCGGTGTTGTCTTGTTCGAGAGATTTTGAACCTTACTGATATTATTTACCTAGGTACAGACATGGAAAGATGGAATAATATTTGTAAGTGCAGTGAAGTTGTATGCTTATGCACATGTATAACATTAGTGGATAATAAGGGTTGCCATATCGGTTGACTCATTATCAATTTAAGTGCAAGGAAAGTGTTATTTATAACTCGGAGTGGAATTGTCTTTTGAGCCTTCAGTATCATCTCTTAGTCGATTTTGAGTTGAGTATCGAGGCATGATTGATGAATAGTGACATCTGTATTGAATAGGCGAAGTTGGATTATTTATTGTGTGATGAACCGTTGAGTCCATAGATAAGTGGTTTTTGGAGTTAGATGATTCTTGTATCACTAGGGGTATTGATTTGACAAATTCCTTATCTCGACAAGCTGACAGTAGTGTATCGGAGGGGTTCCTTGTTTGGATTTTGCTTGCGAGACACTCCACGCATGAAACATAGCAAGTTGGGACTTGGGGGTATTGATTTCTGGATCAGCTTAGTAGTTCAGTTATGTTAAGCTTCATGGGGAGAGTTCGGTTTTACAATTAGAAATGGGAAAGTATGTCCACG
Organism: Sambucus nigra; assembly: GCA_949130495.1. Lineage (NCBI taxonomy): Eukaryota > Viridiplantae > Streptophyta > Magnoliopsida > Dipsacales > Adoxaceae > Sambucus > Sambucus nigra. The sequence goes on along the minus strand of OX422222.1, from coordinate 228,608,608 downwards.
AATTTTATTGTTAGGTTACCAAGATCGCAGTGCGGTCATGATTTGATTTGGGTCATCGTCGACAGACTAACAAAGGTGGCTCATTTCCTTTCAGTGAGGACAGATTATACGACAGCATAGTACACCATGGTGTTTATTAACGAGATTGTGAAGTTTCATGGGGTACCACGTGATATCTTGTCCGACCATGGTAGTGCCTTTGTCTCGTACTTTTGGGGTGGTCTTCAGGAGGAGATAAGAGTTCAGTTGAGTTTGATTACTGTGTTCCACCCTCAGTTTGATGGTCAGACAGAGCGGGTAAACCAAATTTTGGAGGACATGTTACGAGTTTGTGTGTTGGACTTCAGAGGTGGTTGGGATACACATTTGCCACTGGTAGAGTTCGCATACAATAATAGTTATCAGCAGACTATTGACATGGAACCATACGAGGCTTTATACGTCAGGCCATGTCGATCCCCTACATGTTGGTTGGAGTTCGGAGAGCACCGGATGCTGGGTCAGGATATTATTAGGGAGACCTCGAAAAAGGTTGACGCGATTCATGCACAGATGAAGACCGCGCAAGATCGTCAGAAGATTTATGCTGACATAAGACGGAGGAAGTTAGAGTTCGTCGTTGGGGACCAAGTGTTGTTGAGGGCCTCACCCATAAGAGGTTTTGTTCACGTTGGTGCTAAAGGGAAGCTTTCACCGTGATACGTGGGTTCGTTAACAATGTTCGGTAGGGTGGGGTCAGTTGCCTACCGTTTAGGCCTACCCGACCAGCTCCAGCAGGTACACGATATTTTTCATGTATCCATGTTGAGGAAGTTCTTACGTCCTGAGGACTCACGCTTACACATAGAGTTAGATGGGGGTAAGCTGAAGCCCGATGGGACCTATGAGGAGAGGTCGGTCATGATCCGAGATCGTCGTGAGCAGCAGTAGATGTCAAAAGTTATTCCTCTTGTTCGTGTTATGTGGTGTAATCATGATGAGTCTGAGGCCACTTAGGAGAGAGAGGATGACTTGCGAATTAGTCACCCATATCTCTTCATGGAAGGTACGTGCGAAACTACCTTACTTGACTTGAATTGATTTGTTTTAATTTGGATTTCGAGGACGAAATTACGTTCGTAGAGGGGGAGAATGTAATACCCCGCATTTTTGATTGAAGTGAAATTGAAAAAAAAAACTATGTCAGTATATATATTCGAAATGTTTGGAAATAAAACTATGTCAGTATATATATTCGAAATGTTTGGAAATGAAAAGTCAAAATTAATTCATTGAGATACGAATGTGCGACTTAAAAATAAAAGCGAATTAATGCGTAAAAGGATCGAGAGGGTTAAAATTGGGGGCAATGGCATTTTTGTAAATAAACTAACCCTAGGTATAAATAGAAAAGAAGAGAAGAAGTATTCATTTTATCATTTCACAAATGGGGGCTAGGGTTTGGTAGAGAGAGAGAGAGTAAGAAGAGAAGAAAGCTAAGAGGATTTCAAGAGGATTCAACTTCTCCATACAATCCAAGGCAAGTTAATAACCTATATGTGTATATTATGTATCTATAATGAAATTTCACATGAACATGTATTTGGATCCCTAAATTAATATGATATTGATGTTAAAAATGATATGCAATGTATTAGGATCACCCTTCATGTAGATTCAAATGCAATAACATCATTATAGGGATTAAATTGTTGAACAACCACTTGAATTTGAGAAATCTAGGAACTTGTAAATCCTCATATTAAAACTGTTTTGAGCTGTTTTGGTTCCGAAAATGGATGTTTCGTTCACATTTCCCGACAAAAAATTATATTCCGAACAACTTTGTAGTTTTAAGTTTTTCCGAAAACGGATCGAAAAAGTCTCAAATCGGCATTTAAAAATTCTGCCCAGAAAGTTGTTGTGAACAGGTCCGAACTGTATATGTTAGTTTCGGGTCTGTTTTAAGCATGCTACGGTAGCGTGCTCGAGTGTCCTTGTAAAAAATTACGTTTCAAACAACTTTGTAGTTTTAAGTTTTTCCAAAAACGGATCGGAAAAGCCTCAAATCGGCGTTTTAAAATTCTGGGCAGAAAGTTGCCGAAAATTGGAGTGAATATTATATATTAGTTTCGGGTCTGTTTTATGAAGTCTATGGAAACGTGCTAGTGTGTCCTTATAGAAAATCACGTTCCGAACAACTTTGTAGTTTTAAGTTTTTCCAAAAACGGATCGAAAGAGCCTCGAATCTGCATTTTAAATTCTGGGCAGCATGTTTTTGAAATAAGAGTGATAATATTTTTCATGTTGTTAGTAAGATAATTGTGGTGTTGTGCCTAATATCCTAACTTGATCACATACTTATGGTTATTAGGGATATATAACCATGAAATGATTTGATGTTGAATTAGTAAATTAATGATGTAAATTATGTTATATTATAAATAATGACTATTGTATAACTCGAGTAAGAGACTTGACATGTTTGTATATATACATAAGCGTGAATTTTTTTTACATATATATTGTCGAGTATACACTAGACTAGTCCTCCAGTCGACGTAGGCTCATATTGAATGCGATTTTTTGTGATTGATCCGGTTAGGTTCCGCTCGAGTGCCGTGTCGGAGATAAACCATCGGAATCGGACACATGGTTGTAATGCGGGTCGGATAGAAAGACCTTGAAACGCCATGTGATTTAGGACTTAGTACGATTGCCCTTGCCACGTAATATTGGGGAGTATTCGTGTGTAGGCCTAGTGTTACGACTTGTTCCCCCGGGTAACGATAGTGACCCGATATGACTTGTTGTGTGAGATATTATGCTTGTGTCTTAAAATAATATCCCGAATCGATGCATTTGATATTATACTTGAAGGAAATATTTTGATACGTTAAATAATAAAATGAGATTAAAAATGATTAATTATGATACGATATGAGACTACACATTACTCGAGTTTAGGTTGGGTAGTCACGACATAGGAACATTGGTTGGGTAATTGAACAACTTAATTACTGAAGACGAGTAATGACTAGTGTGCTTTCATTATATGTACATGTTATAATCTTATAGCTTGTTTTCTTGCTTTGACGTTCGTCTATCTTGCTTCTTGCTTCTTACTCCTCTCCTATATATATAATATATGACAGGTCCTCATCCCGATGGACAATAGATTACGGAGCTTGATGAGATCATATCAATCTTAGGATTCCTGTAGCTGTGGAGTTATTCTATTTTAATGTATATCGCTTGTTTCCC